>CM073427.1:18755000-20005000 GCA_037114965.1 Monochamus alternatus
TCACGTATTTTTTTGCTTAATATACAAAAATCTTACATGATTTGACATTCCCTAATTGACCCTGTATCAGATTTTCCCAAAAATAAACCTATAACAGAGATCCTATGCACATCCAAAATTTTGGACATTTTCAAAGAAATTTCTGAAATCTGAAAATGAAACCAATCGTAGAATTTTTCTTAAATTTTAGCAAGTCATATTAGAGGTTGAGTAGAGAAAAAAAGTTTATACAAACTTCGTCGTCAAGCGTCACGTTTAAGGGCTAGGGGTGAAAAAACAAAATACCCTTAAACAGTTTTTTCGTTATAACTTGATTACTGTAAGAGATAGAAAGTTGGTTTTTTTTTTATTATGAAGAGGAAAGAGAAAGCTATCGAACGATGATATAATTTTGGTTTCACAACTAGTATGAAAATCGGGGGTGGGGGTAGCGCAAAATTTTACATAAGGATGAGGGGTTGCAATGTTACTTTTTAATTTGTAGAACAAAAGTATTTTCCAAAAATGCAATAAAAAAAAATAAGCGACTTAAAAAAAAAAAAAAAAAAAAAAAAGAAACTAAAATTCATAATTTTATATGTATGCTGTTGGTGTTGTTTAAATAGATATCAAATTACATAACACGGTGTCAAATTTCAAAACGCGGTGTCGAATTTCAAAACACAGGCGTCAAATTTCAAAATAAGGTGTCAAATTTCAAAACAAAGGTGTTAAATTTCAAAATAAGGTGTCAAATTTCAAAACGCGGTGTCGAATTTCAAAACACAGGCGTCAAATTTCAAAATAAGGTGTCAAATTTCAAAATAAGGTGTCAAATTTCAAAACAAACGTGTCAAATTTCAAAACAAAGGTGTTAAATTTCAAAATAAGGTGTCAAATTTCAAAACGCGGTATCAAATTACAAAACGCGGTGTCAAATTTCAAAACAAAGGTGTCAAATTTCAAAACGCGATATCAAATTACAAAACGCGGCGTCAAATTTCAAAATAAGGTGTCAAATTTCAAAACAAACGTGTCAAATTTCAAAACAAAGGTGTTAAATTTCAAAATAAGGTGTCAAATTTCAAAACGCGGTGTCGAATTTCAAAACACAGGCGTCAAATTTCAAAATAAGGTGTCAAATTTCAAAACAAACGTGTCAAATTTCAAAACAAAGGTGTTAAATTTCAAAATAAGGTGTCAAATTTCAAAACGCGGTGTCGAATTTCAAAACACAGGCGTCAAATTTCAAAATAAGGTGTCAAATTTCAAAACAAAGGTGTTAAATTTCAAAATAAGGTGTCAAATTTCAAAACGCGGTGTCGAATTTCAAAACACAGGCGTCAAATTTCAAAATAAGGTGTCAAATTTCAAAATAAGGTGTCAAATTTCAAAACAAACGTGTCAAATTTCAAAACAAAGGTGTTAAATTTCAAAATAAGGTGTCAAATTTCAAAACGCGGTATCAAATTACAAAACGCGGTGTCAAATTTCAAAACAAAGGTGTCAAATTTCAAAACGCGATATCAAATTACAAAACGCGGCGTCAAATTTCAAAATAAGGTGTCAAATTTCAAAACAAACGTGTCAAATTTCAAAACAAAGGTGTTAAATTTCAAAATAAGGTGTCAAATTTCAAAACGCGGTGTCGAATTTCAAAACACAGGCGTCAAATTTCAAAATAAGGTGTCAAATTTCAAAACAAACGTGTCAAATTTCAAAACAAAGGTGTTAAATTTCAAAATAAGGTGTCAAATTTCAAAACGCGGTGTCGAATTTCAAAACACAGGCGTCAAATTTCAAAATAAGGTGTCAAATTTCAAAATAAGGTGTCAAATTTCAAAACAAACGTGTCAAATTTCAAAACAAAGGTGTTAAATTTCAAAATAAGGTGTCAAATTTCAAAACGCGGTATCAAATTACAAAACGCGGTGTCAAATTTCAAAACAAAGGTGTCAAATTTCAAAACGCGATATCAAATTACAAAACGCGGTGTCAAATTTCAAAACAAAGGTGTCAAATTTCAAAACGCGGTATCAAATTACAAAACGCGGTGTCAAATTTCAAAACAAAGGTGTCAATTTTCAAAACGCGGTATCAAATTACAAAACGCGATATCAAATTACAAAACGCGGTGTCAAATTTCAAAACAAAGGTGTCAAATTTCAAAACAAAGGTGTCAAATTTCAAAACGCGGTGTCAAATTTCAAAACGCGGTGTCAAATTTCAAAACAAAGGTGTCAAATTTCAAAACGCGGTATCAAATTACAAAACGCGGTGTCAAATTTCAAAACGCGGTGTCAAATTTCAAAATAAGGTGTCAAATTACAAAACGCGGTGTCAAATTTCAAAACGTGGTGTCAAATTACATATTTTGTTAACTCAGCAGGAAATGGTGTCGGATTACAATTTTCAAAGAATAAGTATGAAACTGAATTTTATCTGACAACAGAAAGTTAGTGACCTGTACAGTTCAACGGAATTCACCGGATGTTCATATTACTGTGTAAGTTGCAACAATTTGATATATAAGCATACTGCATTCGTTGAATATATTCATTCTTATACAAACCTATTAGTAGGTAACAGTATTAACTTCGATTCACAAATAATTCTTATTCAGTTCTAAAAATGACTTTGTTTTTATCTGAAGAGGCCCGTCTCGAGCTGCAGGAGACCTACCAGCAACAAATGCAGAATCCTGATTTGGATGAAGCCATACATGAGGCGTAAGTTTTTTTCTAATGTTTTTCTACGTTTTGTTAAACTATTTTCTCGTTTTTTACAGAATATCAGAGGAACTCAATATGGCAGTAAAGGCGATTACCTCCTTGGAAGCTTCGACCAAGCCAAGCCCAATTTCAGCGAAGGTGGCTGCTGCCAAAAGAAAGTGTTTTCAACAAGAGGATGACGCGGACGTATTCCAAAATCCTCCGCGGGAAAGTCCTGCACTTCCTTCTAGGTAAATATTCAAAAAATAATTTTAAAAAAGTCTAAAGACATCATCGAAAAATGTATGAATTATTATCTGTTATTTTTTGTTGCAGAGGCAAAAATTTGGGTTTGGCTCGAAAAAATATTAGACGGCCCTCATCTTCCATTCGCTCGCTGTCACCTACGCCCTCGACCTGCTCCTCCTCCTCCGGATTCCGAAGATTGGATAGGAGCAATTAACGAAGAAATGCAGCGGAGGGCAGAATTCCGTCAGCGGATGGATGGAAGAATGACTGCTATAAAAAAGAAGATTAAAAACAGCGATGACCTCATATCGCGGCTAAAAGGGGAAAGAAAATCACTGAGGGTACACAGAGAGACCCTTAGGGAACAGATTCGGCAGCTTGATGAGCAAGAACGCTCCATCGATAAGAGGGAGCGTTCTGCTAACGAGACTCGAAAAAAATATGAGGCCATCGCTGCAAAGTTTAATGAAATTAATAATTAATTATTAATTTCATTAAATAATCTTCTTTTTTGTATATATTTTGTTGTTTTGTATATATTTATATTATATTTTGTTTTTTTTAATTATGTATTATAGTATAGTTTTTAAAAAATATATAGTATTATTATCTATTCATTTGTTTTCTTTACCAATTCAAACCTGAATATCTAATAAATAATAAAGCATATTTTGAAATTATTTAGTTTTTGATTACAAGTAAAATAACAAATTTATTTAGTTTTTTAATTATAAATATATTTTCTCGTGAAGTAAAATATGTGCTACATAGCAGCTTTTCAGAATCATATAAAATATTATTAATGCAATGGATTATAGTTTATAATTCAAATATTAAAAAATTTTAAAATATATGTTACTTAGTAAAAGTTTTTAAACTAAATGAGATGTCAAAATGTTAGGGTGGTTATTGTTGCACTGTTTTATAGATTTTTTAAGTAACCAATGCTAAACGCAATTGTCTTTTTTAAGCCTATGGTCATGCTTGCAACAAAAACGGTCCAATAGAAACTCATTCTCAGTAATGTGTTACATTTTCTATATAAAATAATAATAACAATATATGTGTAAAATGTTAGATTCTACCTATATACAAGGTTCGATCAAGTTTCAGGAGAAAAACTATGACAAAACATTCACTGTATCATGTATTTTATAATATATGTACGGGGTAGAATAATAAATTTGCTAATTCAATATAAATATTTTTATTTTCTAACTAGGTACAATAAAACATTCACCTGAAATGTAAGACTTGTAGACAAAGGTTTACTTCAAATGTATATCAACATAAAATATTAATATTCGTTTTATGAATTTTTCATGCTTCGGTAATACACTGGAGCAGAAGATATAGTATACAAGGATTTATTTATAGTATATGTACGAGGTAGAATAATTGCTAATTCGATACAAATATTTTTATTTTATAACTAGGTATAATACATTGGTATGGAATATAAGAGTTGTAGACAAATACATATCAATGTAACATATTAATAATCCTTTTATGAATTCTTCATGCATCGTCTTGGATAAATGTGATGTCCGTTGTTAAACCAATTTTTCCTTTACTAACCAGATATACAGGTCGACTTCTTAAAGAATCGTTAAAGTTTTCAATACTTTCCTTCTCAAAATGCATGTAAAATCTTCTTGGTAAATAGCAGGAAAAATTTTCAGTTTCAGCCACAACACTGTCACCATATTTGGTTTTACTAAACCTCAGCTTCACTATTTTAAACTTTTTATTTATTTCTAAATTATTTTTATTTTATAACTAGGTATAATAACACATTTGTTTGGAGTATAAGACCCGTAGACAAATACATATGAATATAAGATATTAATAATCCTTTTATGAATTCTTCATGCATCGTCTTGGATAAATGTGATGTCCGTTGTTAAACCAATTTTTCCTTTACTAACCAGATATACAGGTCGACTTCTTAAAGAATCGTTAAAGTTTTCAATACCTTCCTTCTCAAAATGCATGTAAAATCTTCTTGGTAAATAGCAGGAAAAATTTTCAGTTTCAGCCACAACACTGTCACCATATTTGGTTTTACTAAACCTCAGCTTCACTATTTTAAACTTTTGATTTACTTCTAAATCTTTTACGTTCTTAATTTCTTTATATGAAGTTGCCTTGTTCAACTTTTTCAGATCCATGTTGAATATAAATGAATATAGTAGACTGACTGTTCAAATAAGTCTCATATATGCATATATATACTTTACCCACCCACCCATATTTCTCTAGTACCCCCTCCATCTTACATTTTGAATTATAATTTACTCTCCTACTTTTTATAATAGAGAGGCTAATAAGTTGTATCTGTTAGCTGTATATATCCCTCATCAAATAAATAACTGTATCATTATTTTGATGGAGAGCGGGAAAATATCGCTGATAGACAACAGAGCACTGTTAACAAGAAGAGAAACCACACCAACTGCAGATGTGGAAGAGAAAGAGGCTAAATTGAATTGTATTCAATTGTTTTAATAAATAAAATATTTTAAAACTTCACTGTGTTTAATTTTTAAATAATAAAAAGTAATAAAATTAAGTAAGATGCAGTAATTCTTTAATTAACAACTAGCAACAGTTACTTGGAATCACTTTTATTAAGTAAGAACTAGGAACATGTTTTGATCCATCAGCACCCTCAAAATAATCCTTAGTTTCACATGTAAAACATTTTCTGTTTGGCAGGTCGCAATCTCCACCACATTTGATGCACTTATACTTTACTGGAACAGGCATATTGCAATTAATAACACTTCCGCTCAGCAGATTCTAATTTGATAATAATTAAAATAACTGAGCGTCACATACTTTTATAACAGCCCTTACACTAAACAGGTTAGGTATCCACAAAATAATATTTCTACAGAGTGATGAAAATAAAACTTTATTTTATAGTAATAGACATGCAACAAAACCTTTCATAGTAAATACGTTATCGATGATTATTATCTAAAACACTACTTATAATAAATGAGACATCATTGATTCTTCTTTGAAAGCGAGCTCTATCTCTAGCCATCTGCATCCAATCTGATTTTCTTGCTTTTTTAAACCAACCATCAGGATCCATAAGTATAATGGTTTTATTATTGTCTAAGTTAAATACAACCCGCTTTTGGCCACTCATTGTATCAGAAGAAAATCGATTAAACAATAAACTTCAAGTGTTAAACACTTTCGCTCAGCACGAGTATAATACGATTATTATTAAAATAGCTTAGCGTCATCTATCTACACACTTGTAACCCCTCCCAAACATTGTGACGTAGACGGCTGAAAGCTATGCCGATCCTGCTCCAGTCGCCATCTTGAATTGTGGAGCAGGATCGGCATAGCTATTCTACTTCTATGGTTACACTATTTTCATCTACAAGTAGAATGCCATTTAACACAGTTTGCCCTTGCCAATACATTTTCTAATTTTTTATTTCAATCTAGTGTTCGTACGAACATTAATGGGTATGGTGTGAAAAACACACCTAAAATAATAGATGTAGGTAGAGCAACCGTAACAACTTTGGATGTCTACGTTGATACCAAATATGTACGTATACAAAAGAAATAGGCTCCATAGACAATCTGGTAATAGTGATAATCAATAATTATCTGAAATTATAATAATAATACTTTGTCTTTTGTTTCAATGAGACTTCGTTTGATAAAAAAGAAATATTGGCATTAATTTAATATATTTAGGATAATGTATCATGTCAAAATAATGTAATGTCTTCTGAAAAGAAAGTGCACCAATGCGGAAAAAACTTATTTTTGTATAAAATCATTATTATTCACCTGACAATTTAAAAAAATATGGTCAGAAATATGATTGAGAAAGTCAGTCAAAAGAAAGTTAATGTGTTGGCAAGTCGACGTTTGGACTGTATTAGAACCTTCTTTAGAACAATCCTAGATAAGTTTTCCGTGTAAAAAATTGTATAAAATGGAGAATAAAATAGGTAATATAACATATTTTATAAAAGTTTAGAACAATGTTCAGAATAACAATGATAGTATACCTATAGTTAGACTTGCTACTTATATAGCCATTTTGTACTCAACATTATAACAAAAAGGACGCGTTGCTCTACTTTCGTATACTCTAACATGTTACACACAAAGTTAATTTTTTTACATAAGTTGTGAAAAAAATATGAACACACGCAAAATCGCTGATTTACAAACGCGATATATGCTACGAAAAACTTCAAGCATCGAAAAATCGATTTTAAGAAGTTCATCCTTACTGGAAAAAGTTGTAAGTTGTGGAAGTTCGTTCATTTCAGAGACACAAATTGGCTGTCTACAAGATAGTAAAAGTTTAATTCAGTTATACCTCTTTAAAATTATCCAACTAGTGCTTATATAAAGTTTAAAATTTTTTGTTGAGCAATGTCGCCCTTAAAGTTAGTACATTTCCTCGCAGATTTGTTATCCAAAACCATATTTGAAGGCAGAGGATGCGACAAGGCGATATTCTTTTGTTTAAAGATTTATAAGAAAGAGGATTATATTACCTATTAGTAGGTGAAGACAAATCTCCAGGTCCAAATTTAGTTTTATATTTAGCTTCCTTTTATTTATAGAGTACCTACTTTTAATAGACATCTTCGAGATTACACCAGATATTTAAAGACCCTAATGGACTGGGATGTCTGTTGCAAACTGCAGCTGTCCAATCAAGTGAAAAATTAATATTTCTCATACAAAATCCGGAAATAGTGGCGAATAGTATGTGGGCTGATATAATAGTTCCAATCGCTAACATATGCGTATACAAGGTTGTACCTAATTTAGAGAAACCTGTTGTAAAATACCTAATTATTTTTACTCAAACTAGTCATTAAATTTTTGAGATTGACGTGTTGTCAATTTATTAAAAAATTTGATTAAAATCAGATATTAAAATAAATATATACAGTAATATAACACGTCTCAGAATTGATTATAAATGGTAGATTCTACAAGTGAAACAGTTATTTTTTTGTCCTATAAATGTGTCCTAAAAAGGACCCCTTCAAGCTACAACCCTTTGCAGAAGGTCGCAGTATTTCTAGACGTAACATGATCAAATTTGTTGTGTTTTTTTGGATACAGAAATCTCGAAAAATAAAACACGTAGAGCAAAAGTAATACCAAAAATAAAATTATTGATGTTTTGTTTATCCACTTTTACTATCTCTCCTCAAATAATATAATAACTTTTAAAATGCATTTGTATGAAACACATTATTTTGTTATTCTAACCCTACATTTTAACAATTATTTTCATATGCTTATCAACAAAAGTGAACAATCTTATATGCAGAACTATGTAAGTTTATGTAATAACAATATTTACATCTAAAGTTAAATTAAAAAAAATACGTATTTTGAAAGATTTCTGAAGCAAATATTTGTTGGTTAGACCGCTTTCAGGTGATATATTTATTTTACTTCGGTCCCTTTGATTATTCGCAGGTGGCAACTGAATAATATAATTTTTTACTGTATTAGAAAGGTATCTCCTACAATTCCGATCAATGAAGTCATATGTATGCTCTCTGATACCAAACATCTATAGGTATGCTAATGAACAATTCCACAGACAAAGCTCTATTCAATAATTATTTAAAAAATAATAATCTAGCTAAATTTACTAACCTGGTTTAATGAAAACACTTTTAAAACTTAGGTTCACTCTTGAAAATGTGGAAACTCGAAAATTCAACCACAATAGATGAGATCTGACCTATTTCTGCATTTTTAGGATTGCTTCTTTAGGTGGCTTCCTTTAAGTTGAGTCAAATATCTAACTATAATAGTATTATGCAACGATCATGTAATAACCATTACATGAGCGTTGCATACGCTATTTTTTCTACACCCGATAAATAATCAAAAAAAAAATTATATTTTTATTGAACACAATAGGTAACAGTAATTATTCGTATGAACTGCATTTTCCGATATGTGTGGAGGAGTCGATGGTAATTCTTCTATATCGCTGATATCAGACATTTTGATAAATTATCGAAGTTTAGCTAGGTCTACTAAAATTTAATACGTACTGATTTTGACATCTAAAATAATTACATATAACCTAGGATAAACGTCAAATGCACAGCATGCTTGATTGAAAAATTATGGGTTTCTATTGATTAAAAATCTGTATCGTAATGAAAAATCTGTATCGTAATGGGTATCATTATGAAACGGATTATGGGCATATAAGTGCATTGTTATAATACGGGTGTAGAAAAAAATTATTATACCAATAAATTTAATTTAAAATAATTTTAATTTATTATAATTTATTGTGGTTGAATTTTCGAGTACCCACATTTCCAAGAGTAAACTTTGAAAAAATGTAACAAAAGCTAATAATACAGAATATATGGGTAGATATTGTGGGTGTAATTCAACGTTGGTTGGGGCTTTAGTCTACAGAGTAGTTAGTTTCGCACAATATTGTTAATACCTAAAAATATATTAAAAAAATATAACATATTATTCAGTTCTTAAATGTTTAAAACTATTTATATTTGTAAAAAACACTATTTCAAGAATACGGCGCCCTTAAGAAAACGAATCTTAAAAAAATAAACGAAAAATTTAAAGAAGAAATATTATTTCGTCAGTGATAATTTTACATTTAACATGTGACATTGAAATAATTCAAGTTAGGGGTAGCTAAGTTTTCAAAAATTTTAAAGGGCTGCAGCTTGTAAGGTTTGAGGTACATGTTTGCAAGAGAAATAAATTCACTAATTTTAATTTACTTGTAGAGAGAATCAATTAAACCATCTTTTAATTTTTTACCATCTCTTTCGGTACACTTTGTATATTGAATCCTAAAATTTAAATTGAGTATAAGACGTGGTAAACTTTCCAGTAAATGGTAGAAGCACCAAAAATTTGTTTCAAACCAAAATAAATTTAGACTAATACATATTACATTTTTATTATTTGATGAATGTGTCATCTTGTAGTTCGAATAAAGTTTTGAAATGTTGTGGTGGATATATCTAGAAACAGGTAGGAAAGGCTGCATGCCTTTAATGTAACAGTAAATTAAAGATTTTATTACTACATTAAATATGAGTGTAAACAACACTGTCATAAATTATAAATATCAACAGCTTAATTATGAATGTCCTTTATCCTACCATCGTAAAACTGTACTTGTACATAGAGGGTATTTAAAACCCGTTTAATCTACCCTTATATTTAACAATCATTATTTCATTAAGTCAAACAAGAACGACAAAACAAATGGGTATATGGGTACAGAGCATACCTTGTTTACTTTATTTTGATACATGTAAGTTCATTTCCTGAATGTTTAATTGTATCAAAAGTATGGAATAAATTCAATAAAAACGAAACAATTATTTTTTGGGAAAAATCCTCGAACAGGTCGATTTTTAATTTAAAAAATACATATTTTAGCGTAAAATGCGATTTTCAAATGTCATTTGTTTTCGAGTAATGACGTCATCGATTTTTTTTTAAAGGGCAACACCATATTTTTTTCCTTGATTCTGAAAGATCGTTTAATTCTCTATCAGACAGTACTAAAATTTTGCCATCTTACATAGGAAAGTTTTCGAGTAAATGACGATTGGATGACAGAAAATGTTAATTTTATCCATAAAAAAGTAACAATTCTGAGGTATGAAAATTAAAATACAATTGATTAAATTTTATACTTAAATTAAATGTTCGAATTGCCATCCACCAACTTCTTGACAATGCGCAAGTCTGTGAAAAAATTCTTCTTGCACATTATGAATGATTTCTGGGGTAACTCTTCGTATTTCGTCCCGAATGCGATTTTGAAGTTCTTCTAAATTACGTGGTTTATTAATGTACACTTGACTTCAAGTATCTCCATAAAACATAGTCAAGAGGTGTAAGATCTGGCGATCTTGCAGGCCATTCTATCGGTCCAAAAAATCTCGTACAGGGCGCGCATAGTGCGGAGGTGCACCGTCTTGCTGAAACCATATGGTATCGTCAGGAATGTCAGGGTCATTATCGTTAGGAAAAATTACTGCAAGGGCTGGAACAAGGTCATTTTTTAGAAACTCTAAATATCTTTGTCCTGTAAGGGTTCCTTCAAAGAAGAAAGGCCCTACTATTCTGTCGTCAACTATTCCAGCCTACACATTTAATTTCTGAGGGTGTTGGGTATGTGCCTCTGCCATCCAATGAGGATTTTCCCGACTCCAATATCTGCAAGTTTGACGGTTTACTGTACCATTCAGACAAAATGTGGCCTCATCTGAAAAAAGTATTTGCCGGTGTAAATTTCTATTTCCTTGACATAAATCCATTAGAATTTCGCAAAAGTGTAAGCGGCGATCAGGATCATCTTCATTGAGTTCCTGCACAACTTGAATTTTGTAGGGATGATATTTTTCCTTCCTCAAGATACGTAGCACTGTGCTCTGACTAGTGTCATTGTTTAATGCAACCAATCGTGAATAATTATGACGATAATCCACCATACTTATCAAAATGTTCTGTTTCTGATTTTCATTAATGCTTGGACGTCCAGGTTTTGGACTATTTACAACATTGCCAGTTTCTCTAAATTTACACTCTACCTTACTGACTGTTGATTGGCTGATAGGGCGATCTGGATATTTTTCATGAAATAAATCGCAAACTTCCTGCTGAGTTCTAGTCATATTCCCGCATCCGATAAGAATTAAAATATCAATTATTTGTGTAACAGTTAAATGTGCCATAATAATTTAAATTAAATAATAATTTCTGTCGCTTACAACACTTATTAGAAAGTCGGTGTGACAATGACACTTTGCAAAAATTTTCACCTACGTGATCCATAAAAGAACTATGGAATTCGAAAAACTAAACTTGATAACGTTTTTGCTTTATTTTAATTGATTTACGTTTTCTAACATTCAATCGTCATTTACTCGAAAACTTTCCTATGTAAGAGGGCAAAATTTTAGTACTGTCTGATAGAGAATTAAACGATCTTTCAGAATCAAGGAAAAAAATATGGTGTTGCCATTTAAAAAAAAATCGACGACGTCATTACTCGAAAACAAATGACATTTGAAAATCGCATTTTAGGCTAAATTATGTATTTTTAAATTAAAAATCGACCTGTTCGAGGATTTTTCCCAAAAAATAATTGTTTCGTTTTTATTGAATTTATTCCATACTTTTGACGCATACTGTATAGTAGTATGCAGTAAAGAATGATTCAAATTTTAGAGGTTTCTTCGGGCCAAAATATAGCAATTTAACTCAATTTACCTCAGTCTAAAAGTTCAAGGTTGCCAACTTACAAGGTGTCAAAATAAAAAACAAAATTTTGTCTTTTGCTAATATTTTAAACAATTTTCTAGATATTCGCTTCAAAATTAGTACTTGAGGTGTTTTGAGATAACAACAATTATTTAGACTGAAATTGTGTTCTCTTTCATATATCGTCCAAAACTGTTTTGTGACGTAATAATTTCGTCGAAAATAATTTTTGTCATCTCGAAAAGCCCCCCTGTGCCAATTTTGAAGCAAATATCTCGGAAATTGTTTGAAATATTAGCAAAAGACAAAATTCAATTTTTAACTTTGACCCTGTAAGTTGGCAACCTTGAACATTTGAATTGAGATAAGTTGAGTTACAGCTGTATTCTGTATCTTATAGGTTAAAAATAACCATCCGGTTAAAATATTAATGTTAACCCTACTGCTAAAAATAATAACTCCAATTGGTATTCTGTATAAGTTTTTTTAACGGCCCAGTTAAAATTATTTTTCAACCATATGTTAATATTTCAGTGTTAGTGAAGTTAGCAGTAAGGTAAAAGCATAGAATATATTTATATATTTCTATGGGTAAAAGATTTCGATTTGTGATAACATAACCTCGATTACTGGATTAATACAAATTTGTTTTAATAACCAATTTACAAGGTTCTTGTGATTTACAGAATATGGGGGATGAAAAAAAAACGTTCTCTATGCAAGACAAAAAAAAAACAGATCCAGTTAATTGTTGACTTTTTGAAAGTCAACAATATTTTACTAAATAACAAATTACAGCCACATGAAATTATGATTGATTAAATAAATGACAATTTTTTTTGAAAGTCAAAAAGAGTTACTTAAAAGTACAATTACTTAATTCAAACGGTTTGCTTTGATCCCTCAAATTTTTATGAAAAAATAATAGGTAAATATGAAATAAATCAATAAATCAATAAATCAATAAATGCAAATAAATAATACACTTTATTTACGTCTGTTCCAATCTGTCAGCTTCATCCAATAAAATATAATTAATTTGAAGTGCCATTATAACATTTATGTGGAAATAAATAATAGATATTAATTATACCAATCGTGATTTATACTGGTATTCAATAGGTTTTTGGTCCCGTTAAATTTTAATATATTTGGTTAAAATAAATCTATTAAAATGGTTACAGAATATAGTATCGGGTTAAATAATTGAATGTTAAAATTTTAACTTTGGTCTTGACGTTAAAATTTAACCAAAAGGATTACAGAATAGATCTGTTAAACTGCTATATTTTGGCCCGAAGAATACAGTGCAGAAAAGTGGACCATTCTTTACTGGACACACTGTAGGTACAAATGTGAAGCTATCAACATTCTTTGAAGAACTAGTTCTTTATGTAACAAATAAAATATTCATGAGCCGTTCAGTTTTCCAAATGATATTTGAAAGGTATCTTCCTACTAAAGCCTCAACCATAAATCATAAAATATAGTTGTCTGAATAGAGGGTGTGTTAAAACTTATCTATTTGCCTACATTGTTGCTTCTTTCTATATTATTTTGGATATGCTTAGTTTTAAAATATTTTGTTTTTACCGGAAGGTTTGCTGCAAGTTACTACGTAACACTGGCTGGTATGTAGCGTAGTTAAAAATAGATAACTCAGTGGTTCCGGGAGCATAGAAATAGAAGAAGTAAGAAATATATAAATAACGGCAAAGGATGGCTACTTTGTTGATTACATAATAATCTCCAATTCGTAACATTGTGATGGTTCAGTGAACTGTAACATAATTTTAAATATATTTTTTCGTTCTTTGGGTATTTCTTTCAATGAAAAATTTTCACAAACTTCTCTCCCCTAAGATGAACTAAAAGTTTAACTCATTTAGTGTATCCGAAAATACTGAGAAATTTATAACTTCATTGATGATTCGAAAATATGCTTACTTTACTTTTATATTTGTTTATGCGAAAATATTTATTGTAATAAATAGTATTTTTTTAAATTACTAATCTGCTTCTATTCAAATGAAATGCACGATTTGCGATTAAAAACATTCTCACGTGTTTACATATATTGTTTATTTTAATAATTTAAAAGAATAATGCATACTTACAAAAAAAAACACACACCTACGATTAATATATTTTTTTAGTGTTCTTAACACCTTGGACCTTATTTTGGAGTTATTGTTATACTTTTTCTGTCAAATAATATTTCAATATTTCAATATGACCTCTACCCTTATTTTCCACATAATTGTTATCATTTTTTTCATATAACTGACATCGAAAATTCAAAGGATTATCAAACATTACTTTTCTAAAATGTTTCTGTCTGCATCTTGTTGACCTCTTTCTTTCTTTTCTTTTCAATTTCTCTTCTTTTTTGATTTTCTGCTTTCTTCTTCGTGTGGGGTTAAAATAGCTCAATAATTTGTCTTACAAACGCTTTTTAATAGTTATTTATTCAACAAGTAAGTACAAAAAGTAAGTAATTTCACGTTGCGTGCAATAAACACTTTTTGTACGAGTTGCATACAATATTTTTTTCTACGTTCATGCAAAAACCAATAAATGTTTTATTTAGATGACACTAAGTGTAGGAAAATATGACGTCGATTTGAACGTTTATGTTTGTCATGATGACAAAACACTGTAGTAGAATGACAGATGAACGCAATAAACATTTTATTGCACTAATGCAATAAAGAACCATTTTTTCCACTAAATATAGTTCAATAAAGTTTTGTTTTTTGCATGAACGTAGAAAAACCTTATTATTTTTTTTTTGAGGAAAATTTAAATAGTACCTAACAATAAACAAACAAAACATCAACAATTTTTCGAGATTTCTGTATCTAAAAACACTACAACTTTGATCATTTTAAGCCGAGAAATACGAATACGGCGACCTTAATAAATATTATCAAAAGAAAAGACTAGATTTTGATAATTAAATACATAAAATTTAATGTAGCTGTTTCTGTTTAAATTTATATGAGAAATAGTTTTATATTATTTTTTATTTTTATAATAAAAAGATAATGTAATCCTATTGTTATAATTGAGTCATACAGAATTTAATAAACCATTTCATTTTGCAAAATTTCCTTATTAACTTCCTCAACTAAAATTATGTATACGCCACTGCGTCAAAGTATAACAGTAGTCTAATATTGTCAAATAAGAAGCTGGCTATATTCATCAACTAGCAATTTATGATCTTATCCGATTTGTTATCTTAACCCCACTTACCCATACTAACTTGAAAACTAGTGATCATGATTGTATTCCTTATTATCAACAATAGACCAAATCTTTATCAGTATAATTGTAATTTTATAAGTAAAAATATAGTGGGTCTTTCCTTTTAAAAAGATTACTTTGTTTCTAGATTCTTTGACATTCATTTATTTTTTTAATGATAGTAAAGGAAGCATGGAAAAAACTTAAAAAATTTGTATACGAAGTTCAAATATAAATGAATCTTGTAAATATATTTTTCGTTCGCGTTTACAAATTTGGATATTTGAAATTTCACATACAATAACGTCTAAATATAGTAGAAGGTCGACCAAATAAATGCAGTAATGACAATGGCTGAATACTTCCGATGTGTTAGAGCAATATTCATAACTTTGGTTAGAAGTAAAGATAAACGTGATAGAAATGAAAATCCACTTATTTTACAATCACTAGTGAACCATTAGTATACCTAATGCGAAAAAATCACTTATAAAGTTCTAAGTGGCCACTATGGATACCGCAGTAAATATTTATAAGATTTATTTTTAGAATACATCAGTGACAGACCCGTGAAAGCATCTTATCATTTAACACGAGTTTGACTGCATAATTGACAATAACATCAGCATGTATTTATAACAGTTTACGGTATATTAGTTCCACCCGTAACATCAACAATATCTAACTGTTCTTTGAATTAAATGTATTCAATAATAATGTGCAGCACTAAGCACTCAAAGCCGATAATTTAGTAATTAAAATATAGGATAATATATTTTTATTATAACATTTAAAATGATGATAACAAATTTAATAGGTTTTATAAAAATAATTTTAGTGAAATTCGGTCAATGATTTGGTAGATTTGAAAACACACTCTCCAAATAAACTGTTTCAAAAAATACTTCATTAAGGATGCCTTATTCTAGACATAGTGTTTTCTACAAATACTAATAATTTAAGCCATTTATGAACTGTTTAATTAGAGCTTAGCAAATAACAGGAACGTTATCTCATGCCACCTGCGAATGTTCAGAGGTATTGAAGTGCGAGACAACGGCAGAAACCGGTCTAACCAACAATTTTTTAGGTATGGAAATCTTTCAAATTACGTATTTTTCAATTTAATGTAGATGTAAAGATTGTTATAACATACACTTACATAGTTCTGCAAATATGATAGTTTACTTTTGTTTACAAGTATGTGAAATTTTTTATATTAATTTTTGTTATTTGTTTTATTTTTCGAGATTTCTGTACCTAAAAACACCATAAATTTGATCATTTTGCGGCAAGAAATACGACAACCTTATGCGAATTTCATACAATTATTAACTAGAAAAGTAACTGAATTGCCTACATTGCTTTGAAATACAATTTTTAAAGCAAATGTTGGTTCCGAAGATAACATTTTTATTTATATATAATTTTTTTTTGTGGAAACATTCTATACAAACTATTTTATCAAAATAGTATACAATTGTATTATCATAGATAAATTTATATCACTGGCCATATAACTTTGGCTATCTTTAGATATTATTATATAGCATATTCGAAATCTAACACAGTCTTTACAAATATATTAAATTTTAATAAAAAGATCAAACCCAAAATTTGTTCATATTTTGTTAAACAACATTTTAATACAAATGAAATAGTTACTTGTAATTAAAAAGCGGAAATAATTTTAATTTTTATCTTTACGTTAATAATTTTAGTAAACAGAAATAAATATTTGAAATAAAACTGAAAAAATTATCAAACCGACAGCTACACGCCCTTCCTGTTTTGTATCAAATTATCTGAAATTGTGAATACAATACATAATATATAATTTTGTTTTTCATTAATTCAACTTTATCTTTAAAGTGAACATATTCAACTCTGTAAATAAATTCCATAATGGCTAAATCAGGACTCCGACCTGGTAATTATTTTTCTATTCTATCGTTACCAAAAGTATGATGACGTAAATCATTATGAGATGATTTATAAGAAGGCAGCATTTCCATTCAGCTTGTTCCATTTATAATCAAATTATTAACAATAAGTAGATATATTTTTAGGTATTAACAATATTGTGTGAAACTAACTACTCTGTCGACTAAAGCCCGAACCAGCGTTGAATTACACCCACAATATCTACCCATATATTCTTTATTATTAGCTTTTGTAACATTTTTTACTGTATTAGAAAGGTATTTTAAGTTAATATACAGTATGCGCCAAAAGTATGGAATAAATTCAATTAAAACGAAACAATTATTTTTTGGGAAAAATCCTCGAACAGATCGATTTTTAATTTAAAAAATACATATTTTAGCGTAAAATGCGATTTGCAAATGTCATTTGTTTTCGAGTAATGACGTCATCGATTTTTTTTAAATGGCAACACCATATTTTTTTCCTTGAATCTGAAAGATCGTTTAATTCTCTATCAAACAGTATTAACATTTTGCCCTCTTACATAGGAAAGTTTTCGAGTAAATGACGATTGAATGTTAGAAAACGTAAATCAATTAAAATAAAGCAAAAACGTTATCAAGTTTGGTTTTTCGAATTCCATAGTTCTTTTATGGATCACGTAGGTGAAAATCTTTGCAAGTATTGTAAGCAACATAGAAATTATTATTCAATTTAAAGTATTATGGCACATTTAACTGTTACTCAAAGAATTCAAATTTTAATTCTTATAGAATGCGGGAATATGACTAGAACTCAGCAGGAAGTTTGCGATTTATTTAATGAAAAATATCCAGATCGCCCTATCAGCCAATCAAGAGTCAGTAAGGTAGAGTCTAAATTTAGAGAAACTGGCAATGTTGTAAATATTCCAAAACCTGGACGTCCAAGCATTAATGAAAATCAGAAACAGAACATTTTGATAAGTATGGTGGATAATCCTCATAATTCTTCACGATTGGTTGCATTAAACAATGACACTAGTCAGAGCACAGTGCTACGTATCTTGAGGAAGGAAAAATATCATCTCTACAAAATTCAACATGTGCAGGAACTCAATGAAGATGATCCCGATCGCCGCTTACACTTTTGCGAAATTCTAATGGATTTATGTCAAGGAAATAGAAATTTACACCGGCAAATACTTTTTTCAGATGAGGCCACATTTTGTCTGAATGGTACAGTAAACCGTCAAACTTGCAGATATTGGAGTCGGGAAAATCCTCATTGGATGGCAGAGGCACATACCCAACACCCTCAGAAATTAAATGTGTAGGCTGGAATAGTTGACGACAGAATAGTAGGGCCTTTCTTCTTTGAAGGAACCCTTACAGGACAAAGATATTTAGAATTTCTAGAAAATGACCTTGTTCCAGCCCTTGCGGTAATTTTTCCTAACGATAATGACCCTGACATTCCTGACGATACCATATGGTTTCAGCAAGACGGTGCACCTCCGCACTATGCGCGCCCTGTACGAGATTTTTTGGACAACTGTTTTCCTGGAAGGTGGATCGGCAGACGCGGACCGATAGAATGGCCTGCAAGATCGCCAGATCTTACACCTCTTGATTATTTTTTATGGGGATACTTAAAGTGTACATTAATAAACCACGTAATTTAGAAGAACTTCAAAATCGCATTCGGGACGAAATACGCAGAGTTACCCCAGAAATCATTCATAATGTGCAAGAAGAATTTCTTCACAGACTTGCGCATTGTCAAGAAGTTGGTGGATGACAATTCGAACATTTAATTTAAGTATAAAATTTAATCAATTGTATTTTATTTTACATACCTCAGAATTGTTATCAAGGAAAAAAATATGGCGTTGCCATTTAAAAAAAATCGATGACGTCATTACTCGAAAACAAATGACATTTGAAATATGTATTTTTTAAATTAAAAATCGACCTGTTCGAGGATTTTTCCCAAAAAATAATTGTTTCGTTTTTATTGAATTTATTCCATACTTTTGGCGCATACTGTATATCAAATCTCCTACAGTTCCTATCAATGAAATCATATGTATGCTCTCTGATACCGAACATCTAGGTATGCTAATGAAAAATTCCACAGACAAAGCTCTATTCAATAATTATCTTAAAAAATAATCTAGCTAAATTTATTAGCCTGGTTTAAAACACTCTATAAATATCTAAGTTCACTCTTGAAAATATGAATTATGACGTTTAAATTCATTGACAAGTTCACTTTTGACATTGTCGATATTTAATTTCAAATAATTTTAATTTATTGATATAATAATTTTTATAGTTAGACATTTGACTCAACTTAAAGGAAGCCACCTGAAGAAGCAATTCTAAAAATTCAGAAATAGGTCAGATCTCATCTATTGTGGTTGAATTTTCGAGTTTCCACATTTTCAAGAGTGGACCTAAGTTTTAAAAGTGTTTTCATTAAACCAGGTTAGTAAATTTAGCTAGATTAATTTTTTTAGGTAATTATTGAATAGAGCTTTGTCTGTGGAATTGTTCATTAGCATACCTAGATGTTGGGTATCAGAGAGCATACATAATATCACAGAATATATAGCTAGCTATATTTTCTGTGATAATATGACTTCATTGATAGCAATTGTAGGAGATTTGATATATATGAGCTTAAAATACCTTTCTAATACAGTAAAAAATAAATAGATAGGTATGAATCTAACTTTTTACCATCTAGGAGTCCTTATGGATTTGTATTTATCGCTTTGTAAAGCTAACTTCACTATCGTCATATTGATATTTTGTTTCCATTTTTCTATTACCTCTCTTGCCCCGTTTCATCATTTCTACCTACCTATCGAAATGTAGAAATCGAGGTTGGAGGTATTTTTTTGTTAAAATTAAAAATAAATCCAGTTTACTTTTCAACTATTTTACATGTTCTTGTTTTCTGAAGGTCCTGTACATTAAAATCTAAATTTATCTATTTCATTGCTATAATTCTGAAATTTTTATGAAACGGTAATACATATATTTTAACATGTAAAAGATGAAATCCAATCATAAAAGGAGACAAAACATGTATTTTAGCTTGATGTAAGAAGTAAAATTTATAATAATTGATAATGTAGATTGTTTATCAGATATCGTAAATTATTGGTGACTGCATAATACATTTTTAATTGAATTACTTTTTTTAAGATAATTAATTACTGACGTGCTTGTATAGTATTAAATTACATCATATCTAAAATGGAACAAATTAATTTATCACGTAACATATTTTGTACAAATAGATATTAATATAATACAATTATTAATTTTTTTAGTTGATAAATAGTATAGCTATTTCTCTATGTTCTTCATTAGAAAGTTTTCATCGCCATTAAAGATCACGTAGGTTTTTTTGTTATTAGTGATAATTATATTTTTTGGGATTTTTTTAATTTAAAATTTGACGTTTGGAGTTTAGTGGACAAATAATTTATTATGATTTTTTTTTGTCTTAAATGATCTACGTAAACCAGAAGACAAGTATTTTTCAGAACAGAAAAATTATGTTTAATTAACTTTGAAAATTGTTAAATAATATTCCAATGTTATACTTAAGAAATAAGTTAATTGGTAAGGCAATAGCAGTAAAATATCATTTATGGTTTGTACAGTATATTATAGATTACTTATTACTTATTTATGTCTTTAGGAAATTTAAAGAAACTTAAATTACTATTTATAGATGATATGTTTAAACATCAAACTGCTGCGCAGCGACTCGTTCTTCGATCAAACTCAAAGTATTGCTTTAATATGGCTCTGTATAACCGATATTCGCACTCCCAGAGTTGGATGCAAACTGAGGTCTCTGCAGCTTGAAATGGATGCGCGAGCAGCTATGCGCGACTTATTATTTCGGCCCGAGTGTTTCTACTGGTCTCCCTATACTGTGGTATTATCATGAGCCATTCCATAACAGAAATGCATGTCTGCCATTTATACTTTATAAAAAACTACAAATCTTTTAAATAAATTGATAACAATAATTGCTAACTCATGTTTTTCGTTTATTTTCATGACCTACCTCGCAATAATTTTGTGTTGAGTTCTGACCAATTTTAACTCTAACTTAAATTGAGTGCATAAGAACGAAATTAAGAAATTTTCTCGAAAACGGTTCATCGTATCAAAAATTATCAAGACATTTTTTGTGTAATTTTAATTGGTTCAATCGGCAGAGCTTTTGAATTTAAAAAAAATCATTGGAATGCCATTTTTTTCTTTAAAAAACTCTGTACCATATATGCGCTCATGGTTAAATTAAAAATAATTTTATACCCGCAAAATGTAGTATCTCAATACCTATTAGGGCGTGCCAAGTTTCAACTAAGTAGCTCTTACTACTCACAAAATAGATTCAGAAATTTGTTTTTTTTTCACCAGCATCTGTATGTCCATTGGGATACTACTAACCAAATTCACACTGTATAGAGTTGAATGACACGGCCGCCTACTGTCTGAGTATCGATCGCCAAGCTTATGGCTGCTCGCGTCTTGAATCTCTTCAAAAATGTGCCCTAGTCTTTGCAGTGCTATATTAAACTGAATATTTTATTCTAACTCATATTTGACAGAAATAATATACAGTTATGTCAAAAATACAATAAAAAAATATTTAATTATATGTCTTTCTATCACAATTTTGAAGACACTATTTTATAAAATCTTGAAACTGTCTGGAAAAATGTGAATGACGTATCTCTTCCCATTTTTTCTTCCACCCTTGTCTTTCTTTCCCTTCTTTTATAGCTACTTCCCCCGTCTTAAAAGAATTTCAATAAATTTCATATCGACTATAAATATTTCGTATTTATCAATACAAAGAAAGGTAAAATAATTCCACTTTCACTTGTCACTATGTTGAAAATATTGGTTTCCTTCGTCACGTCTGAAATATTCAAAAAATGAATTAAAGATAAATCAAACATCAATCTATTATGAATAACGACTAGAGATAGAAAATATAGTTGTGGTATCTTAGAGAAAACTGAAATAAATATAGTAGTTTTGAGGCTTTCACGGCTGGTATTTGTTGCTGTTATTTGATCTACCATATGGTTTTCCGGGCTGTTATGCCGTTGCCTAGGTAAGTGATCATTACCAGTAGCAGAATTAATATGTATTGCTTATGAAATTGAACTTCTGGGCGTTCTGAGTAGAAATTTCATTGGTGAGTGAAACAACTAAGTACTAACATTAAAAGTTGAAACTAGATTTCATTACAAATACGTCAGCAGTTCAAAAGAAATCACAAAATTCATTTTAAAAGTGTCGTTATTACTGCAAACGATTGTGCATGCCCAGCATCATCTAGGGATCTTTGACCTGCCCTTATTGTTCTCGGGCTAGGCTGTGTCGTGGTTGATACGCTGTTAATACTCCTAGTCCCGCCCATAGGTTAACTCCGGTTCCTACTGTTAGTACTACATGCTTTGTTTCTAGAATTTGCGAACACAAGGTGCAAAATAAAGCACATCTGATGGACGACTTCTGATATCTTTCTTCGAGAAACTAACAATGATGAAAACCACATCTTTCTATCTGTCTTGATACCGAAAAATGCCCTGTAGCTCGAAAGCGGTAAAAGGTGCACAGAAGCAGTGTCCGCCATTATTATTTTATCGAAAAAACAGCTCAGTGGTGAGATTTTGTTCTTGCCTATTTTCAATAGTAGTCGAGAGCGAACGTCTATGAAATAAACTTTGGTATTTTGTTTCTTCGTAAACTATTGTAGAATTACACTTCGGTCAACATTTCTATAGGTAGGTAGATATAATAAAATGAGGCAAGAGGGGTAATAAAAAAATGGAGACAAAATGACGATAGTGAAGTTAGCTTTGGAAAGCAACCGCGAACAAAATCCCAGCACAAGACTCCTCCATCAGATGTGCTCTATCTATGACAGAACCAGTCTTAACCCTCAAAACATATCAATTAGTACCACCCTGTATAAATATATTATAAAATCACGTTTATTAATACTAACCACCGCCAACTTATCTGTTATCTATTAGTTTCGCGAAATAATGTTATTAAAATAAAATGATGTAAGGCGACCTACATTTGGCAAGCTGGAGAAAATTTATTGTAAAGGCGTGGCCGGTCACAGCTTTCTTTTTCTTGAGAAAATGATAACATCATATCAAAAAGCGCGACAATTTCTATTTCTGCTAGTATGAATCTGTGACAAAAGGGAAATATACCTAACTAACAACAGTAATTTTATCACCACCAAAAATATTGAAAGAACAAAAATTATATTAATTTTACGTTATTATTTAATTTTACGTGTACAAAATTTTAATTTTGCCAGTGTTAAACACCCTAGATGCAGCTATCATTACGATCGATAAAGATTTTGATTTTATTTATAAAATCATTGCTTTGATTCGAGCAATAGCTACTAATGAAACTAATTATTCATCATTTTATCAATTACTGTTAGTTATTTAATTAATAATAACACTGTGAAAATGGCAAGCAATAGGTGTTGGCGTGAAATTTGGCTATCTGGCGCTAGTTTGAGCCAAAAAAGTCTAGGGCAGGCAGACGACGAAGTCCAAATATTGACCGTATTGCGGTGAAGATGTGGAGATTGGAGGACGAGGCGAACCCTCTCGGTTACGTCATCATGACTCATACTCGGTGCACCTAAGCAAGCAGTGTGTATGTGCTGAGTATGGACTGCTACTTACCGTCTTGTGAAATAAATTTCAATCAATTGTTATTTGGAATCATTAGCGTCAACTTTAACAATTCCGTTTTCATTCACTTGATGATCCCTGATTTATAGCGGCAATACAGATAATGACATAATTACCAGAAAATGTAATGATAATAAATTTATTGTCTAAAAAATAGTATGTATATTTTTCTGATAAACAACAAAAATAATGCATTTATACAGGATGTCCGGAATATAAGTGTCTTTATTTTGCTCTATGATACCAAAAAAAACATATATGACTTAAAAAAAATTTTTCTGACCAACGGTAATAGAATTAACAACAGGTCTTGAGTATGCGACAACGTTGCAATAAATACAAATACATCGAAACACACTTGTGTACACGTGTAAGGTTTTCTTAGAGCTCTTTTCACAACACAGAATATAATGTGAAATAGCTATAAGTGTTCAAAATGCACGATATTATTTGCGAAAAACAAATCATATTCATACTATCGTTTAACATATCGCAACTGTTTCCAATTTTATGATACAGTCCACACATTAAACCAATTGGAGATTTAGTTAAGACGTTTGTTCTGAGAGTATCTCAATAAAACAATGCTTGCTGCTGAAAATTGCTTCGTGAAATTCGGAATTTTATTTTGGCCAACAAAATGGAGCAGTCATTTTTATTATTTAGAAGATTGTACAAAAACGAATTAAAGAAATATTACGACGTACTTCTAGTTTTTACATACTAAAACAGGAGTTCAGCATGGTTAATACCTATAGGTGGATAGATGCTATCTTACTGATAAGCTAAAACTTGTGAGAACCATCTTTGAACTGATTCCAACCTCGATCTAACGAGAGAAAAAAAATAAGGTTTTAAAAGTCTGTTCGTCAGAAAAGTCTCTACAGCTGCGATATATAAATCCATAATAGACATAATATTATTAATAGGTATACTCACTGAAAGTCAGTTTTTTGTCAAAAGTTATTCCCAAGACCTTAAAGCTTTCCACCCGATCAATAGTATAATCATCAACACAGTAATCATAAGCAATAAAATTAATTTACAGGTAAAGGACATTGATTTATATTTGGAGATGTTAAATCGCACCATAACGATATACTGTTTAAGTCTGAAACCGATCGCAATTTAAAGGAAGGATTTATCATATAATACAGTTTGAAATCATCTGTAAACTGCAATTTTCTATATGATACTACATTTAAAAGATCATTGATGAAAAGCAGAAACAAATTCGAGCCTTGAGGGCACCAAAGTCAAATTTTGATATCTAACCATGAAGTGTCTATCTTCCTAATATGATTTTAAGAGTAAGACCAATGAATCTGATAAACTTAACATACCAAAGTTAGCTGATAAAATGTTATACTTTATTTGGTCGAGAGCCTTTTGAAAATCTGTAAATATGACGTCAACCTGTCCTCCAACATCTAAAATATCTGATACATATTGACAAAAAATAGATAGGTTTGCTATTGTAGATCTTCCTTGCATAAATCCATGGTGATGTACAGAAATCAACTGTTCAGTAAAGTAGTAAATTTCATTGTATAACTCAAAAATATTAGAAAAATTACACGGGAATGACATATAGCTATAGTTCTTTACATATTTCATTATGTTTAGCCTTGTTAAATGACACTGACATTTTTACTTCATAGGTACTTTAAATAACTGCCTGTTGATAGAGTGGCCATTGCAAACTTTTCTGTTGTGGACATTGGAATATTCAAAACTATAAAAATAATGAAAATCTTAATAATAAATGGCGGAATGGTCAAAACAACAAACTAATATAACAACAATGTTGAATAAAAAATTCTTATTACAAGCATAACACTGTTTTTACATTATAAAGCTATATTTAAGATAATTGAAATCAATTTTGCAACATAATAAATGAAACCATTTACTTACTTAAAATTAACATATTTTTTTTAAGTACAAGGCTTCTTTATACGTTTAAATAAGTTGTACCAAAAAAGATACGTATTTTCTTAGAAAATCGAAAGAACTACGCATGTTCAACTGATTTATTCCATCCAAGGAACATTCTCGGCTGCAGAGTGCCTTATTTAGATTTCTTATAGATAACTCCGTTAGGCAGCCAACTAATCAATAGTTTCTTTCACTGCGTCTTTCTTATACAACCACACAGAGAGAATATAAAGACCTAGGTGGCAGACAAACTTGAACTATAGTACAGTAAGTTTATTCATCGTGAAGCGGAAATGACGTACCTACAGTAGTTTTGTTTAAACCAAAGAAGAGCACTAAGAAAATGTTACAAGCCAGTGGATTATAACAATGTCTATAATCTTGAAATCCTTTCAGAGTAGTTGTAGTTTGTGAAGCATGTGTAGAACAAAAGACGTCCTACTTTTCCAAGCGCCATATAAGTATCAGATTTCTCACTCTATTGCCACTTCTGTATTCTCCAGCGCAAGTATATTCTATATTGATACAAAAGAGACTTCGACTTTGTTTTAAATCGGATGCATATAAAACAGCTTCAAAGTTCCCATGCTTTTAAAACATACATAAGTACACTCGCCATGACATACAATTTTTCAGCCAAAATCACTATCATACTTTGTTTAAATTATGACAGCTTAATCATTTGTTCGTCACACATGTGCCTAGACAAAATTAGTTATTAGCTGCTTCTATTTTGCAGCCAACTGAGTACGAAATACATGTAATGTGAGTATACTCACAGCATATCTTTCAGTTGCGATTTATCTTGTAAAATGAACGATCATATGAGTAAAATGTAAACATAAACAAGAGAACTATTAGTTGTTTAAAATATAAATTGAAATACATTTTATTCAAAAATTTAATAGTTAAGACTATGGCATTGTTTAGAAAAATTATAATGCAGATAAGTAGTGTTCTGTGATAGATAATTATAAATGTATAAATGTATGATGACAATTACAATGACAAGACAATTATTTTAATGATACTGATATGTTTCTAACTTTGACAAACATACTAACCTCACTTTAAACAAGTGAGTATAAAATGAGACAAGTGAACAAGCTCTCGAGCTAGTCCAGATATCAGTAAGAGGGAGAAAAATTTCTCATTTCGAACTCACCTCTGAAAATTAAAAGAAACGCTCAATTACGTGATTCATGAGTTTTTTTGCAAAAGAGAAGCAGCTATTATACAGTAAATCTATATTATTAAACGATAAATTTTAGCGTTAGGGCTAGGTAAACATCTGAATAATAGTGCACATAAGTGGTACGTGAAAGAAAAACCACTAAACTAATCAAAATGGTTGGCTACCTCTGCTTTTGATCTTTATATTTTTAAAGATGAATCAAATTTCAAAAAAAAAAACCTAATTATAAGAACAGAACAGCTGTATCTTCACACATGTTGGCATAATGATTTAGCGTATGTACAGTGCGTTTCAATAACTTTGATGACATTTTGATCAGCTGTAACTTTTCTGTTTTTAAAGATATCGGAATGAAGCAAAAACCATATTGCATAGTGGACTAGCAACTTTTTTTCTTATTAAAAACAAAACGAAGCAAAACAAAACAAAAGACCAATGATTTTGGGAGATCTTACCATAACTTATATTTTTTTAAATGATAATATTATTGAATATTTGAATTCTTCTCAAAATTCCAAGCATATTTTAAAAACCATATCCTATACCTATCTTCAACTGTTTCTGAGAAATAGTTTTACAAACATGTCAAATTATCATAAAAATTGCTCTATTTGTTCATGGCACACTTTGCACTGAGCTAAAGCTGAAGTTCAGCATTGCTTGAGCCGTGCTGGTAACAATCGAGCCTTAGTGTTTTGTTCTGTTGAGGAAAATGGCATTTCTCAGAAATAGTTGAAGATAGGTATAGGATATGCTTTTTAAAATATGCTTGGAATTTTGAGTAGAAGCCAAATATCCAATAATATACAGGACGTTTCATTTTAAAAAATATAAGTTAGGTTAAGATCTCTCAAAATCTTTGGTCTTTTGTTTTTTTTTCAAATAAGAAAAAAAGTTGCTAGTCCACTATGCAATATGGTTTTTGCTTCATTCTGATATCTTTAAAAACAGAAAAGTTACAGCTGATCAAAATGTTATCAAAGTTATTGAGACGCACTGTACATATACATATGTTTTCTTTTATGAGCACCTTTAATTTATTACATAAATTTTGCTTATTTGCATCTCACTATATTCAGTAACATGAAAGACATGCCCGTTCGTTCCATATTTAAAAGTAGGAAGTTGATGATGAGGCCAAAGAACCGAAACGTCGAACTCAAATGCCATTTTTGTGGAAAAGAAAAAGCGGCAATGAGAAAATTCAATTACCTTCATAAACTCTCTTCAAATGAGGAAAAATAATAATTAATTGTTAAAATTAATTTTCTCTCTTCACAACTTTCCCGCAATTTAAGGGTTTTCGTAATTTTTATAGCTTTCCATATCCTAATGGTAACCCCAAAATTTAGGACTCCCTGTACAAAAATTCTTAGTGTTTGCTGAGACAAGAAATTTGGAAAAGTTTTTGCTTTGCAAAACAACACTTGCTTAAATATTACCCAATTTTATATTTCCAAGACTTTTAGTCGTAGCAATGTTTCTATTCTTGTCTCGCAAGATTTTTTTTTAATATTGTCTTATCTTGCAATTCGAACTAAAAAATTTTGTCTTGATTTTGTCGTTTTTTTGTAATAAGTAATTATTCATTAACTATGTATTTTTTTACAATTTACAAATTCTTTTACCAAATAGAATTAATTTATTTATCAGCTGTTTAATTATTACAGTATCAGAGTCATGGATCTAACTGATTAATGACAGGACAAACTGTAAACTGGCGTTTCCTGTGTGAACTTATCCATCTTGTAGAGAAGACGGAAAATCGTTGCGTTTTATAGCCTAAACATTCCTATTCCTACCTCAGTTGATTGACGTTGCAATGACCTCAACTTATAAACTTCCAAATGATGTTGCAAAAAAGTTTAATTATTACACTTATTATATAAATAAACCGCCAGAATCAAACGATAAAGCTATGTGAGGAAAATAATGTCTCCAACACCCTCATAATTAAGGGCGGAATTGGTCTTACAAAGGGCCGTTGCCCCTCCGTCCCTGTGACGTTATTGTCGTTTGAGTCAGCCAGGGTTAGTCAGCCCTCTATATTTCAGACTCGGTTCGATTAGTTTATGCTGTGTGAGGGGTAGCAAATATCCAAAACTATATTAGCTTTTCCAAATACATGCAGAAGAAAGAATGTGTTATTTTAATCGAAGTGGCGTTTGCCCTAGACAATTTCGTGAAAAAAATAACCCTAAAAACGGTATTAAAAAATGTATTTTAGTCACAACCCCACATCAGATATGGGGTTGTGACTAAATGATGATGGATTAATCAGAAATTCGTATGATTGACACTTAAGTCAAGTTTATTTCGTTTATTTAAGTAACTGTACTTAACTTAACAATGATCACGTGACCCAGTTATGAAACTGCTTGGAATAACCTGCCGTTAAATGTAACCGGAGCTTTTAATTGGTCAGAAATTTTAATTTTATTTCTGGTATTTGACGTATGACATTTGGCATATTAATATAATGCATAATTTTATTATCATTTGTCTATAGCACAATTCAGTGTCAATTTATTGCTATGTCATAGTATTACATAATTAGTAAATAAAATGTTGCTATATATTAGTAAATAAAATGTTGCATATTTTATAAATACTACAAGTAAAACCATCTATTTGGTATTTACCCAACAGCATTGTCGTCGTAATTATCACGAACGTATGTATATTGTAAACAAAGGAATAAGTTACGCTTAACAATACCGTAAGTTCACCACATCACCTAAAATCATTATGACATTACCTACGCAGTATTTATACTATGTATCTATGACCCACAAATACCACAAAAACGTAAAAATACAAGAAACAACGCCTATTTACATCACCACCATCATAACCTGCACCTATATCCACGGAAAGAAACCGCGTTGAATGGCGTGTAACGTCACACTAATGATATCGCGTTTTTGGCCAAGTGGTTTTGTTTACAAACCAATATAAAATTTATGCAACTTCCTCATTACCAAGAAAAAACATTGCCCTTGATAATTTTAAGATAATAAATCATACAGCGCATAATAGGCTTACTGGTATGCAGGGTACAGTCCTTCAAAAAAAATATAGATATAATAACCTTTTTAGTCATATCTTTGAAATGTTTCAATAGATCAAATTGACTTCTCCCTATTTTCTCTGTATATCATTTAGTATTATTAAAACCAAGCGACATTTGTTTCTGATAAAAATTGCTTATCCATAAAAAAATCTACGTCAATTGGATATCCCAAGTTTTTACTGAATATCAATTGTATAATAATGTAAGCAACCTACGTTGATTTAGTCTTGAAATACTTCACGTAGAAAAACAAATTTTATTGTCACTACTTGATTACACAATAAATAGTAAAATCAAACAATTCTCAACTGTCAAGTCTTTGACGTTTGTCACTTCCGTTCGGCTTCTCAAAATAATATGTTTTTATAGTTCTGGAAGTTTCCTAGGTCCTCGAGAACACGTCAGGAACCAAATCGTATATAGTCCGAAATGTTCTTGAAAACGTCAAATTAAAGGTATTACAAAAATTATAAATTATAACGCAAACAGCATATTATATTTAACAAAAGGTACGTGAGCTTCCGTAACAATAACAACAAAATAATGAATGATAAGGATGTAAAACAAGTATCTATTATTAGTTAAGTCGAAGCAACTACAAGATTTAAATAATTAAATGATATGTAAATAAATTGCATTAAATTGCCAAAAATATGAGTGAATTATGCTCCTACCTGAACCATCTAGAAGTGTGTAATTTCATATGGGTGCCACCATCTCTTTCACATGTATTTCATCTCAAGGAAAAGGAACTCTGTGTTAGTTGAGCCTATAAAGGGTGTCCGGAATATGAGTGCCTTAATTTTGCCATATGATAAGTTGTACAAAAGAAAACATATCTGACTTAACAATTTTTTTTCTCTGACCAACGGTAACAGAATTATGACAGCAAACAGGTCTTGAATATGTGACAACCTTGCTCATTATACTATCTTAGGATTGTTAATTAAAATGGATACACCTAAACATAGGTACTACACAGAATAATATTTAAAAGTGTTTAAAATGACTTTTGTTCCTTGCAAGAAACGTTTACCGTATAAATGTCTCATAGCCAAAGAGATTTGCCTAGATTCACCGTAAATTAACATGTCATGGAGCTGGTTATGGTTACTATAAATTATAATACATTTTTGTTTATGTACAATCACAAATATCAAAGAAAAACTAGAGAAAAATGAAACGTACTAACACACTAGAGAAAAATGTAACGTACACACCACTATGACTAATATCACATTTAGGTTATCAGAAGTAGCCTGATACTGCAACGTTGTCAAACGTTACAGTAACTTCAATTGTTTACTTCATTAATACTGATCCAAAAATTAAATTAGGAACAAATTACCTTACAGGCACTTTTACTTAACCTTAATTGTACCTTAGCTTGTAATTTCGTAACATTATTGCAGTTGTATTTTTATTTTCTCTTATTTGACTCAATTTAAAGGAGACCACCTGAAGAAGCAATCCTAAAAATATAGAAATAGGTCAGATCTCATCTATTGTGGTTGAATTTTCGAGTTCCCACAATTTCAAAAGTGAACTTAGATATTTATAGAGTGTTTTCATTAAACCAGGTTAGTAAATTTAGCTAGATTAATTTTTTTTTTAGATAATTATTGAATAGAGCTTTGTCTGTGGAATTGTTCATTAGCATACCTAGATGTTTGGCATCAGAGAGCATACATATGACTTCATTGATAGGAATTGTAGAAGATTTGATTTATATTAGCTTAAAATACCTTTCTAATACAGTAAAAAATGTTACAAAAGCTAATAATAAAGAATATATGGGTAGATATTGTGGGTATAAGTCAACGCTGGTCGGGGCTTTAGTCCACAGAGTAGTTAGTTTCACACAATATTGATAATACCTAAAAATATATAAAAAACTGACACGTTACAGTAAAATGTATCAACAATGTGGAATAATATTACAGTTTAAGTAAGTATATAGTAGATCTATATAAATTCATAATTTCAACATTCTTTGAGTAATTAGATTCCTCAAAGAGCGTGCAGACTGAAATTGTTTTGAAAGGGTAGCTCCAAGCTGTTAATGGCAAGCAGTTTTAACATTGCCTCCTCCCCCCCAAACCAATAATTTGAAAATATAAAGCAGCTAGCCTTCCCACTCATTAATTCTACATTTTTATGAGGTTATTCGCTTCTCTCATTAATCCAAAAAAATGCGATTATCTCCCCCACTCATTAAGTTGATTAGTTGTACCTACGATGGAAAGAAAATGCTTTTTTGCTAACCGTGACTAATTTCATTTCCTTTTCCAACAAGTAATTATTTATAAAAATAAAAAAAACGTGATTTAAATATACTTAGAATCAGTTTTAGAGTAGGCCGGCAAATGCAGTCGCCTACTTGTTTTGCAGAGGAATTAAATTCAAGGTTATAACACTAACTTATATGCCCAGGACCGTACTGTTACAACTTAGCGTAGGTCGACGTAATTGGATAATCGTATACTACAAATCATGGCATTGTAGTAGCTACTGTTCACAACGTAATGATGCGAGATGAGGTATGATATGTGCCCACCCAAAATTCCATACTAATTTGTCCCATATGATCGAAAAGTTACATAAGTTTTTCAAGTGTCTAGTAAGTACCGATTAACTCAGTCACTCAATCATGAGAAGCAACGAAAAATAATACCATGATTATTTCTTTATTGGCAAAAATATACTCGTGTCAAGAATTCAGACGTCTTACGTCACAGCTGACGTTACACATTTGTTTTTATTGTCAAAGTAATTTTCGATATTTGGTCGCGTTAAAAGCAATCATATTTTACAATTTAGTGCAAACTAACTTTTAGTGTAGTATATAGTTTTATTACTATCAGTTGCAGTTTCTTAAATATTTTGATGAAAATATAACGAATTATTCATTTGTTCGTATGACGTAAGTCGTCTGAATTCTTGTAGCGAGTATATCACACAATGTAAAGCCTTTTGATCAATCTGTTCAGATACTTAAGTAGAGGGCAAATCAAATATTTGTCTGCCAAATTATTTCTAAAAACAGTTAGCAAATCTACATTTGTCGTCAAATTCACAGTTAAATTAAATGAAATGGTAAAAAATATTGTGATATTCTGATATATTGTGTTTACGATTTATACAGGGTGTTAGCCTGCCAAAAATTAACTGTGGATTTTACGATCAAAAATAAGAAAAAAAGTTATATAATTATAAGTCCGTAGACGCCCCCTAACGGAGTTATTGCTCTTTAAAGAAGGACTCCAAAATTAGATTTTCTTCAAATATTTTCAAAACGGATCGAGATAAAGTAATCAAATTTAAAATTGAAAATTGCTATTAGATTGCGAATCTAATGCTCTAAAAAAACAATACCATAATTAGTCATAGGCGTGTCAAACTGGGAGGGGGATTATTGTATAAATATTGTTTTAACTTTTTCATGTCGCGAAGTTTTTGCCGTCAGATCAAAAAATTTTAAATGTTGAACAATTTTACAGAAAAGGAGTACTCTTGTTTTACTTTGATAAATTATTTCGTTTACGAATAATATCAATATAAAAATTTTGTGACATACCACAAAAATATTGTCTCTAATAGGCTGTGTAAAGTTATCTATCAGTTTATTTGACAGATAAATGTTTTTAAAAATTTTTGAAGTACATATTAATAGGCTATATTAAAATTAAAAAATTTACAAATAATTACTTTACTAATATGCATTTTTAAAGTATTAATATATTAAAACACTTGAATAACACCTTTAATATGTGTTAAATAAATCGACAGTATTTTCTCAGAGCCTACTAGGGATATTTTCTCTATTTGTAGTTTCCATCGGTATTTCACAAAATTTTTAAATTAAGAATATTCGAAAACAAATCAGTTTATCGGATTGAAATAGGAGTACCTTTTTCATGTAAAATAGACCAGAATTTTAAATTTTTTGATCTGGCGACGAAAATCTTGAGTTACAAGAAAGTTAGAGCAATATTTATCCACTGATCCCCCAGTTTGGCACGCCTATAACCAATTATGAGGAATTGTTTTCAGAAGATTAGATTCGCGATCTAATTGTGGTTTTCATTTTCAAATTTGATTACTTTATCTTGATCCCTTGGAAATATTTGCGAAAAATCAAATTTTGAGGTCCCCATTTAAGGGGCCATATCTCCATTAAGGGGCGTCTACGGACTTATGACTATATAACATTTTTTTCTTATTTTTGATCGTAGAATCCACAGTTTTAGCAGGGTAATTTTGGGACACCCTGTATATTAGTAATGTTAGAGCTGTAGTAAGAATGTATGTAAGATATTCTAGACAGGACAGGACAGGAATGAATAAAAATAAAAACGGTACTTCAAAACAAAGAACAAAAATAAATAAAAATGTAAAATTACTTGAAAATGAAACGGCAAATTAATGCAGAATAAAACAAACAAAAAAATTAGATAAATAGTAAAAAATAACAACAATATCACATATTGTATAGAACAAATGAAACGTAAATTTATAGTCATATTACAAACGTTTTATATTTGCAAGTGTGCAGTTAAGTATGTCCACTCGATGTTCAATGTTACAATAATTAGTAAACATTTGATGCAAGCATAAGACTATACATTTAGTCTATAATGGAAAGGAGAGGACTGCAAAATATGAGTCCAAGAGTAAATAGACAAAGAATATGTCATGAGACCTAGGGTTAGTTTAGGAACTCTGTAGTTAATAACTGAGGTAAGCATAATACAGTCAATGCAGTTGTATAAGTTTGTATAGGAATATTACAGGATTTATAATTCTCCTTCTAATAAGGCTGCCCATCTTAAATCGTGTCAACAGTAAATCTCGTAAAAATTCTCTAGCTGGACTAATCTCATCCACTATAAAATTTTGGATTTGAAAAACTTTATTTGTTATACCGTGGAGACCAAATTACAGGTCTAACGAAGCTGATAAACATAATGTTGATATGTCACTGAAATCTTTACCAAGTCCCAATATATTTCGTGAAAGTTAATTTATGATTAACAATTACTCTTAGGTCTTTAATAAACTGTGTCTATCGAGTACATGGTTATTTAAAATGTAATAAAAGCGAAGGTTACAATCGCACCATATATGAAGCAGGTCGAAGATATGCTGCAGTTGTATACAATCCGATTCAAAGTTAATATTTAGATAGAGCTTTTGGTCATCCGCGTACAACAAGAATTGAACATAAGCTCTTGAGAGATGTCATTAATAAAGAGAGCGAACATCAATAGACTCGGTATCGGGCCTTGTGGCAGACCAGATGTTTAATGTGTGAGAGGAGTGGGAAATTGGCAGGATGCGCAATAATCCTTACTGCTTATCTTCGTCTTCCTAAATCTATAATTAAAACACTATATTTTGACTCGAAGAATACAGCCTTGAAATTTGAACTATTTACTGGATATCCCGTATATTGACATAATTATTTTCCCAACCCTAAACAAAATATTCTAAGGATATAGTAAAAAACATGATATCTTCCATTGCTCTACTATTATTATAAAGTCAGCAATCATAATAATAATATCTCTACCCCTCATTCTAATCACGAGGATTAGCCCAGAAGTCGAAGACTTGTGCGGGAGAGGGGGCGGCATATTATTAAGTAGGCCGTATTTGCGCCCAGGAACGACTTACGTTGGTAGGCGTTAACCACCATTCAGTGCCGGAATAAGGGAAACCTGGAAAACCTCATTAATTAGGGGTGTAGTCAAATGTCGACCGGTATCAACCTCTCACATTGACCCAAGCTAACATTCTTCCACCCTACCATACCCGCAGAGAGGGTACCAATCCTCTCCACGAATATCGGCTGCGGGGCTCGAACCCACACCGGTCTAGCCTCATTGATTCAAGTACTGACGCCTTGAATCGCGCGACCACAGATCGACTATTCGGTCATCTACAATAAGACTGGATATGTTGCAATTGCACAAAATATATTATTTGTTATATTGTTTTTGTTTAGATATTTTCTCAAGATGGTAAGTATATTATAACAATGTGAACGTTTAGAAAAATCTGTAAGCTTTAATTTTCGCGTCCATTAACTTCATGTGTTACTTTAAATGCTTTCCAACAGTTATTTCTTGATAATAAACTAGTTTCTTTTAGAACCCCGAGGCAAAGTTGTTAGCCAAGCATAAACAGTCACTAAGATATTAATGGCAGATATGATTTTAGTTTATATCGCCCTTTTAATGCTTCATGTCTTGTTGAAGATGATCTTAGAAGCTAGTGCAGATCGTTTCTTTGTAGTATTTTTGGATTTTATGACCGGAATTACTTTTATGATCAATAGACGTATTGCTGCTTCTTTACTTAAAATGATTTAAATCCATTTTCGTATATTTTAAAGCAAAATAATTATGTGCCCTTATGTTGTTATGGTTGAATCATTGTTTATGCACACAAAAACAAAATTAAATCTTAACATATATGAATAAAGATGCCTCATTCTGCCGCATAAGGCTTGGTGACGTAGAGTCTTCCTCTTTTGATGGTGTTACTGATTGAAATAAATTAATAGTCCCATTGGTGTAGGTATATGTGCATACACCTTTTTCAACTATACTGTAAATTAGCTACAATGGAAATTTCGTGTAGGCAAAGTCTCACTCTATCATTGTTATAAAGCATAAAAAAGATTTTAACATAATGAAATGCTAAGATTGATGACGGATATTTATAGACCTCTGTTTGTATCGAGGCTCCAGAAGTGAAATTTAGTGTCTTGTAGACGGATTCAGATATTAAAAAATACGTATTCACTTACATGGTTATATTTTCCGAAATTTGCCATCTTCTATTTTATTAAGCTGTTTTGAAATAGAATCAATAGAAACAAACAGTTATTTTTATCAACATAATGGTCTAATATTGTCTGAAGCTATTTGTTTGTGGCATAATTTTAGTTTTTCTTAAGTTTTATTGGGTTTTTTGCCACACTTCTGAAAAATAATAAAAATTAATTAAATAAGCCCTTGCGCCAAACGGAACAGTCAAGGGTTATTTTTGAAACTAAGTTTGCCTAACCAAAAAATCTCACACTGAAAAAAGCAGATAAGTAAAAAATAACAAAAATCACATCACTATCGCGCACTTCCGTAATATTGACGTTTCGAAAAACTCTCTGTTTTCGTTTTCAAAATAGTAGTAAAATATTAAACCTTTTGTCAAGTTTGACAGTTTAAAATTTGTTTATCTGCTTCCATAGAGATGTTAAATGATTTTTATTTTATTTTTACTTACTTCTTCTTGATATACTCGCGTCAAGAATTCAGACGTCTTACGTCACGGCTGACGTTACACATTTGTTTTTATTGTCAACGTAATTTTCGATATTTGGTCGCGTCAAAAACAATCATTTTTTGTAATTTAGTACAAAATATAATGCAAACTGTTAGTGTAGTATATAGTTTTATTACTATCAGTTGCAGTTCCTTAAATATTTTGATGAAAATATAATGAATTATTCATTTGTTCATATGACGTAAGTCGTCTGAATTCTTGTCGCGAGTATACAACTGTAGCCAACAATGATCGATGTTTACTGAACAGTTTGACACACACTTATCTCCGTTCAACAAAATAATCGCTGTCTCTTTTAATTTTCTTTTTGTCGCGTTATCTTCCTTCTCTAAAATTTTTGCCGAACCCCATTGAATCACATGACCGTTTTCCCAAGCGTGTTCGCAAATTTTGGATTTTTCAAATTCCCATCTTTTTATATAATTTTTATGTTCCTCAACTCTAACAAAATTAAATGTAGGATGTATAATGGAATTACTAAGTCTATGTATAAAAACAACATATTTTCAAATAAATAATGAATTTTATCAACAAAATTTCGGAATGGCAATGGGCTCATCATTATCACCAATTTTAAGTAATATTTTTATGGATTTTTTTGACGAAAATTATATTCAAAATATAAATAAAAAACCAACTATCTGATGGAGATATGTAGATGACATTTTTGCAATTTGGCCTTTTACTGTTACAGAATTAAATGAATTTTTAAATGATATTAACAATAAAGAACCAACAATAAAAATCACTTTGGAAATAGAAAATAATAATATGCTACCATTTTTAGATGTTTTAATTAAGAAACACGATAATTCTGTAGAAACAAGTGTTTATAGAAAACAAACTCACACCAATAGATATTTAAATTTTAAATCTAACCATCACATCGATATTAAGAAAGGTGTTGTTAAATGTTTATATGATAGAGCAAAATTAATTTCATCAAACAATGATATCTTTAACAACGAACTAAAATTTATTAAAAATGTTTTAATAAATAATGAATACCCTCCAAATTTTGTTGATAGAGCATTCAAAAATATTGCAGATAAAACTAACACTTTAAGACAAATAAAAGAAATTAATCATACAATAAAAATTCCATACATTCCTATATTATCAGAAAAGTTAAGAAGAATCGGTAATAAATTTAATATTCGAACAGTTTTTCAGACAAATAATACCTTACGATCATTTTTGTCAAAAACGCGTCCAAAAAATGATATACAAAATTCAAAAAATTGCATCTACAGTATACCTGTGAATGCAATAAACATTATGTCGGAGAAACGTCTCGGCCTATGAATGTTAGAGTTGAGGAACATAAAAATTATATAAAAAGACGAGAATTTGAAAAATCCAAAATTTGCGAACACGCTTGGGAAAACGGTCATGTGATTCAATGGGGTTCGGCAAAAATTTTAGAGAAGGAAGATAACGCGACAAAAAGAAAATTAAAAGAGACCGCGATTATTTTGTTGAACGGAGATAAGTGTGTGTCAAACTGTTCAGTAAAAATCGATCATTGTTGGCTACAGTTGTATCAAGAAGAAGTAAGTAAAAATAAAATAAAAATCATTTAACATCTCTATGGAAGCAGATAAACAAATTTTAAACTGTCAAACTTGACAAACGGTTTAATATTTTACTACTATTTTGAAAACGAAAACAGAGAGTTTTTCGAAACGTCAATATTACGGAAGTGCGCGATAGTGATGTGATTTTTGTTATTTTTTACTTATCTGCTTTTTTCAGTGTGAGATTTTTTGGTTAGGCAAACTTAGTTTCAAAAATAACCCTTGACTGTTCCGTTTGGCGCAAGGGCTTATTTAATTAATTTTTATTATTTTTCAGAAGTGTGGAAAAAAACCAATAAAACTTAAGAAAAAAAAAATAATAATAATGGTCTAATATTGATTTCATATAGTTTTTGAAATATTGATTCGATAAATGAAACCAATATACCATAATAATGGCAAATTCTTACAAATATTGAGCCACTGTTTAAATATTTTGTCAATAGGTATTATTGGTCTATTGAATGTTTGTTACCTGGGTATATTTAAAGTTCTGACAAGAAAAACTGCATGGTTCACAAAATATTGGCAAAATTATTTTTTTTTAATGCAGATGCTTTATGGTGAATAACTTATTTTGTAGTTACTAAAAAATTATTGCATTTTAAGCATACAAAAAAGAAAATTGTAATTCAATTTTTTTCCGAATTTATTTTTCAATAGCAATTACTCATCAACTGCAAAGGCATAGCATATTAACGATAAATATTGGAAATTTTCCAAGTACGTGATGAACGGATCCGTTGGATTAACGACAAAAAAAATATAAACCCATTGAGCATAAACCATATGGTATATCATTTCACACATTGCAGCAGAATCAATATCGGTTGTTCAACACAAAGTGCTTCATTGGGAAATGAACATACAATAACAGTGAATACACAGCATCAGAAAGTATGTTCTAACCTTCGAAGTTAGCGAGATACAGGGTGTTTTACGGATCCTGACTATTTCTTTAACTTGAAATTAGCTTAATTAAATTTGAATAGTGACAAGTAAATATATTTTGTTCTTTAGCATTGCTACTACAAACTATTTCTAACGGACAATAACAATTTCAAATTATCTGGTAACAAATAGTCATCAGAGGTCACTATATTGCAATAAAAATGTAACTGATAAAATAAGCTTAAGAACAGTATATAATAAACTACTTATTTTTATTTAAAAGACACTGACTTTCATGTTTTATATGTTTTAAATTTGTAATAAAAATGTTTAATCAGTTTTCTTAATTATAATGTTATAGACTTAAAATATATATAAGTAGATATGAGAAAATACTAAATAAATAAATAAATAAAATATATATACTTTACATTTCTCATGATGATAAAACGCTACTAGTCATTTACAAAAAAATAATAAACCATAATTTTTCATGATGTATGTATGTAGTAGCTCTATGTAAGCTCTTTCAAATGGCATGGTCATAATTGGAGGTTGCTATTTAAAAAAATTGTCGATGACGTCATAATTCGAACAACGATGACGTCACAAATATGGGTCGTATGTCAAAAAGTGCCTTTTTTAAAAACAAAATCGACGTGCCACGGGATGTCTTCGAAAACTCAGTTTCAAAAATTATGAATTTATTCGTTACCTTTCGAAAGCACTGTATATTTTGACCCGGATAATACAGCTCTGAAATTTGAATCATTCTTTACTGGACACCCTGTATATCCTCATTTTATAATTTACTGGGTTGATGTATAAATTCGAAACTTTTTTATTGAATTCAAAATTCATTTCTCACCACTCTGTATTCATTTGTATATATCCAACGACCTCTACCAAAACCGTTTCGAATTTTGATGTTAGTTAACATAACAAGACTATGATGACCTAACGCAATTACTACTGCATTCACTTGTAAAGAGTAAAGTAGTAAGTAATGTAAGGAAACAAAGCCTCGAAAATAGATTACAGAACTGCAATCTGTACAATTGCTGTAAAAATAACCTGCTATAGTAAACCATGCTGGAATGATAACTAATAATAACTAATACACCTGAATCTAACTACTTTAAACAAGGCCGCTAGGTTTCTATTTATGGGAATTACTTAGTAGAAGAATAATAAATTGTTGGCAGCGTGACCCTGAGAATATTTAGTTTTCATTTTCACCACTGCATAATCTTAGGCCTTATATTAAGGTTATCTACTATAATGCCAGCTGAATAAATTTATTAGCATTTTGAATATCATTTTTTTTTAATTTGATTTGTGACAACTTTGAAAAATTAATGAAAACATCAAAGTCAACTTTATTTGGTTCTTCACAAAATCATTAATATGGTGCATATGTATAACTTTTTTCATTTGAAGTCGTTTTTTAAGCAAGGACAGTTTATATCATCAATATAAGGGAATAAAAGAAACGACATAAAAACTGCCATAAAAACATCAAAGATCCAGCTGGTAAGAAGTAGACAGGACCGTGTTTACTTTAGATAGCAATATTCACTCAATTTCGCCAATAATAATTTAAAATAAAATGAAGAATATAATAATGAATGTAAATGTGACTATTTAAAAAAAAAACAAATGCTAAATACATATTTTGATTAAATATTGGATGTTATTATGTGATTTTAAATTATTATTTCCCAGCAATGACCACGAGGAGGTAGGAGCGTTCTCTGCCAGGGGGGTGGGACTAAGATTGGGTAGGGTAAGGGTACATAAGGGGAACAAAAAAAACAGAAAAAAATAACTAATAAGTTAAATTATACCTCTATATTTTTGGGTATATTTATATCTTAGTGATATATTATAGACAGTATACTATAAAAATAATAATATATTCCCAATATACTTCATATACTACATAACAATGACACCATAACAATCACAACAAAAAAATTACTTATAAGTACATCATAATAGAAAAAAACACATTAGCACTAACATTCGGCAGATTCACTAAAATACTAACGTCATTTGTATCTGATTCTTTATCAACAGTTATGATGAAATCACTTTTATTTAGGCCAATCAATTGGTGCAGCTTTATAATAATATAGTCTCCAATTTTAATGACATCGAAGCATTTTTTCCAATTCCAATTTTATTCACCACGCTATAATATTTTTAACTATTTTGAAAAGGTAGTATTTCTTTTAAGGTCTCTTTTTAATTGGCTATATGTTAATTCAATGGGATTAAAAACATAGCAGTATGGATGCAATCGTAGAACAGTATGTCTTTAAGCCGTAGCCATCTCATCAATAACGTATTTCTTTGCAAAATTATTTCTTTTAACAATATGTATGCAGTAACTGATCTTTCTTCAACTTGAGTGAAGTTAGCCATACAAGTTATCCATAAAAAATAAGATTCTTTGGAACCACCCTCTTGCACCTACACAACATTTAATTAGTTAATAGTAACAAAATGTACTTCACGTTAGCTACTAATGTATACTCGCGTCAAGAATTCAGACGTCTTACGTCACGGCTGACGTTACACATTTGTTTTTATTATCAACGTAATTATCGATATTTGGTCGCGTTAAAAACAATCATTTTTTGCAATTTAGTGCAATATATACGCAAACTTTTAGTATATAGTTTTATTACTATCAGTTGCAGTTTCCTAAATATTTTGATGAAAATATAATGAATTACTCATTTGTTCGTATGACATAAGTCGTCTGAATTCTTGTCGCGAATTATATTTATTTAACAAAAAAAATCTAAGCGCGCGCTGTTACCAGATCTGGAGCAAGACTGAAATGACAAAATTTTTACCGCCTCTATTGTCCCCGGACAAGCCATTCTAAGGGCATAGGATGATAGAAAACCTAATTTTATAGCTATGAATAAAAAGAACTCCAAAAAATTACAAGGTGGGTCATCTACAGACTTAGCCATAACTTTGCGGTCTAGAGCGCTGCAATAATAAAATTTCTACGGACACTATCGTACCCGGACAAACCATTCTAAGACCATAAGATGATTTACAACACTAATTCATAATAAGCCAACGATAACAGTAATTAAAAAACACTTAGTATATCACGAACTCACAAATTATAATTATGTTCGAGCCTGTGAAATCACCTAGCACTGAAAAGTACTGGCCTGTACTGCCACCAAAGTAAACAAGTAATAATCTAAATGCATCGTTAACTGCCCTCTTTGTCTTTCTTACAGTATTCAGGAACGACGAATGTCGGTGAATTAGTAGACGGGAGACTGCATAGTTGCCAAGTCTGTTGCATAATATACGATCCATACGATTCATAAAATTAGACAACCTTCTAAAAATGTTATTACGAATTCGCGAAGTGGTAATTATTCAAAATGTCATATATACATATTTAATACCTGATTAATGATTAAATTTTATAAAGATATACAGATAGCGGTTACCTTATTTAAGTGATATATTACAATGTCGCATTACAAATAGCACCGTGCCGATATAAGTTTTTATATTCGAGCAGTGCGTTCGATTGGGGTAAAATAAACACTGATGGATGACGAAATGTAAAATATTTCCATCTTTGAATAATATGGAGTTAGATGACTTAAATAGGCATGATATATAGAATTATGTTAATATACTATACTCGCGTCAAGAATTCAGACGACTTGCGTCATACGAACAAATGAATAATTCATTATATTTTTATCAAAATATTTACGAAACTGCAACTGAGAGTAATAAAACTATATACTACACTAAATGTTTGCATTATATATTGCACTAAATTGCAAAATATTGTTGTTTTTAACGCAACCAAATATCGAAAATTACATTGACAATAAACTCAATAAAGACAATTGCCTAATGTCAACCATGACGTAAGACGTCTGAATTCTTGACGTGAGTATATGCATACAGGGTCAACCTTAAATAAGTACAAATATTTTAACCAGCAGTATAGTTCACTGTGTAGAACACATAATTAATATTTTTTTTTTACAAAAAAATCAGAAATAAAAAAGTGAAATTTTAAATAAATTTTGTAATTTTTCTGTAGAAAACTTGTTGAGGACCGCTGACTTTCATACATTTATGAGTCATAGCACTGCAGATTGAACGTGTGATTCACAGTGTTGCCAGTGTTACACAAATGTCTTTACTTTTCTTGATATTAAGCGCATACGTCAAGCTGCTATTTTGTTATTTAATATTGTGTATACCTTTATTTTTAAAATTTGTTTCACTGATTAAAGTGCGAAATCACTTTATGGTTCTGGATTCGAAATAAATGGTTAATACTGACTCATTTGGGGTTATGTGGTGAATATTAAATTTAATATGCTGTGTGAAAATCATAGTTTTTCGTTATTCTTCATAAAATAACTTAAGGAAATTGTGTATAATTTTTGAAAATTGAACATAGTAATATCACGTAATATCTTCCTAAATACCTTATAGTAGTATGTATTTAACTTGCGGAAATTCATTTTTAATCGTTTATAGTAAGGTCAGTTAAGCAGTTAAAATTTGTTAATAATACTGCGTATCATACTACATACCCAACTTTACTGTACTTATGCTTCAAACAAGTATTTTTAAAATAGAATTTAACCGTATTACGTTGAAGAAAACTAAATATTTATATTAGAGGAGATATAGCAACCTCGCAACAAATCATATGGTTCATTAGGTTGGTTATGAGAGATCTGCTAGCGGTCCTCAAAATGTGGATATTTTTAAAAAAATTAATATCTCCGTAAATACTAGAAATTTTTAAAAATGGCTTTCACTAGACTGATCTATATGACGAACTACACCAGCAGTTAAAATATTTGTACTTATTTAAGATTCACCCTGTATATCTACATATTCTAATTATTTTTATGTCACTTGCTTGAAATTATATTGCACCACTTTATTCCACTATTTACGGTCGATGTCTTTTTGAAATTTTTTCTATTCCCTTATATTGATGATATATAGACTATATCAAGTATAGTTCAGAGCTGTGTCGCTACTCTATGTATTTATTATAAATTAATTTATCAATAGAAGCTTTTCAGTACCCGGTATCTGATATCTTGCTATAGTAATTCATTTGTTACACATCAAGAACAAATTATTACAAGTCCAAGTAACAAGTACCTATCTAATAAAATTTAATGTAACCATTTAAGGCTACTACTTCTAAGTCGTTAATTGGGAGCAAGGTTCTATTAAATAGGCGAGTAGGTGTAAGTGTGATATATAAGGAAAGAGGAAGATTGTATTTATATATCATATACCTACATCAGAACAAATGTTAAAACCTGTTTGAATATGATTATTTATCTGTTAATCGCTTCGAAGGAATTTGCTACAATAGTTTTAAATGTCTGGTATTTATATGAAAATGTATGCTGCTAATAGTATTAGTTGTCATACGAGTAGGTAACATCGTCTTAAATAAAAATTAAATAAATGGGGACACAGTTGTGCCATTAACATTAAGTTGATAATATTAGTTTTTAGTCTTGTCTAAGATAGTATACAGGGTGTTTCAATGAAACAGTTTCGTTAAGAAAATGTACCTATTGTGTCGAAGCAATAGGACAATTCAATTAAAATCTATGCACCAATTTATTCGGCTCCACTTATCTTTGGTATGTAGCTTATAGCACTAGAGACCAAGTCACAGTTTTAGGACCGCATTGAAAAATGTTTTAGTCTTTCCTTGCCACTGAAAAAGTTCATCATGTATGTTATGATATAATATAATTTGTCTACGAAATACACGAACCAATGGCAATGCATTTTATTATATTTTTTGTCAATTTCTAAACTAAGAATAAAGTCCTGCATTTTTTAAATCAGCTTTTTTATAGTATTATAGCAGTTATACCATCATGAATCACCCTGCATAAAAGATACAGTGTAATAAAATTAAAAGTGAAATCTTGTTACTTTAAATCTATTTCACTAAAATTGTTATTTATTATACATATAAGCGAAAAGTACTAGATTTTGCTCGAAGTTGTGTTTGAGACAAAACAGAGTTAAAATCTAATATTTTTACCCGTGTATAAACATTATTTTTTTCTATAACGGGAAACACAATAATTTAATATTGAAAAAACAAATTATTACAATATATTACTCAGAAAGAATTTGATGTTTTAAATTGGTAAGCTACTGTACTTATGGCGACATTGGACCTGCGTTGCTAAGGAAATCTTTAAAGTAATGAAATATCTATTAATTTAATTATGTGATTGGGTTTCAAAAACTGCAAGCTTATTATTTATTAGTTATTTTGAATATTCAAAGTTAAAAAATATACATTTCTGATTCAGTGTTTTCTCTTACATCAGCAGAATCAGTATATTAATGATTTTTTAAGTAATGCTCCTGAAGAAGGTTGTTGTTGTATTTGGAATTGCAGGAGCTTGTCAAATTTGTGAAATCAATGAACGTTATTAATTGCAAAACTTCAGCAAACAAAGAATGATGTAAACAGGAAATTTATAGTTATTGAAAAATATTTTAAATTTTACAGAAGAAGAATTTTTTAGCCCTTCGTCCAGCAGCAGCAGGGATCGCCGCCTCTTTCCGCATATCGCAATGGAAAATGTATCAGATTGGTAAAAATCAGTTTAAATATCTGACAGTAACCAATTTTCTTCTACTTGAAAATGCTAAGTCATGTACAGCTCGCGCATTTTGAAAATCGTCTGCTATACTTTTAGTTGAATCTGAAGAAGACTTAATGACACTAAAGGAACATGGTGGTTGAAAGTCATCGACGGTTGCTGAATCTGTGACGCACAGGACAGAAATATCTAATAAAGTGTTTAGAATGTGTGGCGGTACCTTAGCTAAAATAATACCCAATTTGCGACCAGGACCACCAACGGCAGTTGTGTTCATGGCAGAAAATATGATTTCATCTCAAGAGAATTCCACTGTAGCAGACATTCTCAATCGTTAGACGAACATGTCCTTCGTCCAATGCACATTTAACATCTGTACTTTTGGCATTAGGGAAATTAAGTTTTGTATAAAGACAAGCAAGAAAAAAAACTCAGGATTGATTACTCGGCATACGACGATTTTGACAATATATAAAAATAAAACAGTTAATGTTTTTGTCAATTTTGCCGTTAGTTTATTTTCCACAAGGGAATGTAAACAAAAAGTATAACAATGTACATTTTGTGGACGTAACCGACTTCTCTGTCCTTGTTACATCTAGTGGACCGACGAAGCCAGACATCTAGAGGTGACCCTAGATAGAAAGCTGACCTGGAAGCCACACGTCAACGAAGTGGTTCGCAAAGGCAAGTTGGTGAGAGCGAAACTCTATCCGTTACTCCATAAGGATAACCAACTGAGCCTTGGCAACAAGGTAAGGTTAATCAAGACTGTCTTGCAGCCACATTTGACGTATGCCGGAGCAGCATGGGGATACGCAGCGAAGATGCACCTGAAAAGAGTTGTGGGACGGGAGCCCCTTGGTTCGTCCGCAACAGCGACATTCGCCGGGATCTGGGATTCACACCAGCCCTGGAAGCGATGAAAGCGCGAGCGAAGGCATCTTTCGCACGCGCAGAAGTCCACAGCATTCAGCTGATCCAGGCGGCAGTGAACTACCGACCCGATGCGACCGCCAGGTACAGGCGGCCAAGGTTTCAACTCCTAAACGTGGGGTAAGTTAAGATATTTCTTCTGTTTCAGGACCGCCACGATCAAGAATAGGATCACAAAGAGACTTTGACTTTTCATCATCCTACCCCGGAGTCTGCCTAGGCGGGCTCCGTTACCTTATCCTTTCCGCGACGCTGGACAACAGGGCCTTTACGGTTCTTTGTCCTAGCGTTTCCCTAGAGCCACAGTGCTAATCCTGACTTAACCCAAAACCCCTACCTGGCCGGAAGCGTTCGCGCCGCGGCCAAAACATGACTACCCCCGGGCGTTAACGAGTCGGCGAAGAAAGAAGAGAAGACAGAAGATAAGCCCTTGCCGACGGGGTTTGTCAGGACAGGAGGAGGTTCCCAAAGCCGCCGGCATCGGCCACAATTGCGGTCAAGGCTGACCGGGGAAGGGAACCCACCTCAACGAGGCGTCCAGCGATGAAGTGGTAAAGAGAGATAGTCCCTCTCAACCCCGCTCATCCGAGGTAATAGCTTAACTTCCATACGGTTGAGTGGACAAGACCCTGTAACTTCGTAACGTCATATCACAACGAACATGGATCGTAGCGTTCCCAACACTTGTCGGTATTTCCGCGTCACGTCAAAAAATGATACGGCATGCGGTTACGCAGAGTGTGGACTTGAAAGTTATTACCTAACAGTTGGCTAGACTACACACATACCAAGTGTTACGCGTATCACGATCTACTTTCGAGGCGCAGTTACATATCGAGATTCTGTTACAAATGTGTACGCTCTTTATCCTATCGTGTGTTGACGTGTGTCCTGGTGTTTGTGTTATTTGCGTAGCACATTAAGAAGCTCTACGTACCACAACGTGGCAACCACTGCTGTAGACAACATCAGTCCAAGTTGTGAAATATATCAACCATGAAAAAGAAATAAGCCATTCGACGTAATTTACAGGAAAAAGATACCAAACTCGTGAAATTAGCAACTAAAATGAGGTTCATTAGCATGCTACACCTAGAGAAAAATATTGCCTTTGCCACAAAAAGTTGTTATTAATGGGAACTAGAAGGCATCCTTCTTAAGCTTTATAGTTGGCCTTGACTGTATTTATAATATAACAGATTAAGATTCGGGTTTAGTAGAATTTATATTTTTATAAGAAATATTTAATCTATAAATAGAAGGCACTGATTTTAATTAACCTCTGCAGTAGATTTTTTCCAAAGTTTAATTACTTTTACGTGACTTTTACTATTATGCGGTAAAGAAAGAGCAATATAAATCTGTCATGTTTCGTAAGAAATTCGGTGGTAGTCGTTATAAAATTGTTTCACGCAAACATGAATATTGTTGTTGTTAGTAAGAAATATCTGGGATATCTGAATACATACATAATATGTACCCATAAAATATTCTAGTCTTATTTTTTTTCGCAGAATATAATTGTTAATTCGAATATATGTACAGGGTATTAATAATAAATTTGGCTATACTTGTAGAAAATACACTACAGAGTTACTGAACGGGCAGTGTATATTTTTTATGAAAAAAAGCTACGTCTCTGATTCTTCTAAAATGTGACAAAACAGTATTCTTTAATGCATATTTTGTTGCAAAATGAAGTATGCTTATTAGTTTCTGGAAATCATTTCAAGCAATATTGGTAGAATTACCTATTATCGATTTGTAGTAAGTAGTTTGTTTCTAGTGGTTTATAGATTTCACGACCGGTTCTTTGACCTGCCCTAGTTGTTCTCGGGCTAAACTCTGTGGGGACAGATCCGCTATCGGTATCTCTGGACTCGCCCATATATTGATTTCAGCTCCTGTTGTTGGTATTAAGACTGCTACGGTCAGAACTGTTCCTCGGTGAATGGTTATACTTCGAGACGTCCCGTAACCGCCTCTGTAACTGGTCGCATCGCATGCCTCTAAACGTTCATCATCTTCAGTGGTGCAGAATCACCACACTTGATGTCCACCACGTGAAGACCACCATTATCCGAGGAACGGTTCCAGCCGTAGAAATCGTAATACCAACAACAGGAGCCGAAATCAATATATGCGCCCAGAAATACCGATAGCCGATCTGTCTACACAAAGGCTAGCACGGCATAACAACTCGGAAAATCACTTTATATCAAATAGTTTATTTCTATTATTTTTGAATTAATTTGTTCCAAAAGTGAACACTTCAACTGAAAAAAAATATTTAAAAGGTAAAATGTTGCAGGCGATATAATGTTATTTCACGTAGAGTAGGTCCAACTTTAAAAATTTTCTGTTTCTTGGATTTGACAATTTTCTTTATTTTAAATAAATAACACTGTTTCAGAAACACCCTTTATATCTATCTTCTTACATTACTATTCACATCTGCAAGTTTTTTTGGAATAATTGCTATTGTAGAAAACAGTGATAATGCTAATTATAAAATATATGCATTTTGATAAAGAATACACAAATTTATCTCAAGAATGTACTTAAGATTATGTGCGTTAAATCAAAGCAGGGTTCAAGATTTACGTCCTTGAACTTGTTACTCATTTGTGTACCAGTATTTGATAAAACATTGATGATTTAAGTAATATTTATAAATATCTATATTACTTTTTCACATATTAATGATCTTGATCAGTCATCCAAGTCGACGTATTTTTGTGGAAATATTTAACGCAAGAAACATATTTATCTCATTGCCTACGTTTCAGTATCATTTAACGCCATCCTCAGGACTCTACAATACATACAAAAATATATTTTGTATAAAATTCGTTAAAACACACAGATTTCAATATAATTAATTTGGTTGTTTTAACGAATTGTATATAACAAAATATGTTTGTATTATATGTATTGTAGAACCCTGAGAATGGTGTTAAATAACACTGAGACGTAGGCTTTGAGTTAAATATAGTGTAATTTTATTTATTGATCTTTTTCCCACAAAAAACCTCAATATATCGTTTCATAAAGTTAAATGTAGAAAAATAAATATAAATATTTGCCTAGATAACTATATCAATTCGTATTGCGATTTGATTTCTTGAATTATTAATAGATATCAACTAGAAGGTACAAAGTATTATTAATATGTACAAGGTGATTCACAACTTATCAAAAAATTGGGAATAGATGCTTCATGAAAAATGGAGTCAATATTGTAAAAAAATTGTATAATCCTTATAGTCTCCTAGAAAAAAAATATTGGAGTTGTATCTTCAATCTGTAGATCGTTGGGCTACTGTAGTCTGTAGCAGTCTCTCTTCACGTAACCCCAAGAGATTTCGAATACTGAATACCGGTTTTAGTATTAACGTTTTTGCGATAGTGTTTCAGTTTTTCATGTGTCAATAATGATTTACGTGTTGATAGGATAGATGACTCGGATATCATTTTAAAGATAAGTAAGACAAAATGCTTTAGCAGCTTCTCGTCTGTACGCAGAACGATTTTCCAGTAGACATGTGCCAAATGCAGTTACTTTTACTACGACAGTGCAACGCAAATGTGATATGAGAAATTTGCAATCAAATTGTGGCAGCAGCTGAGGAACATATTTTAGATATTGCTGAAGAGAATAAGTAACAGGTAAATCCAGTTGTCCAAGCATTAATACCAAGGGATTATCCCTTACGAATTAGATTTTGCGAATGGTTGCTGCACCAAAATGCTCAAAATCCCAGATTTACAGCTGATGTGTTAGGTACAGATGAAACCATTTTTACACGGAATGAGATTGGGATTGTGAAAATCCGCACTCGATTCAACAGGATCATTGCCAATAAAGCTTTTCCTTAAATGTTTGGGTATGGATTGTCAATGATCATTTGATTGAACCATTCATATTAACAAATTGAAAGGATCGAGTTCCTTTGACTTCTGGAACATGTGCCCTTAGCTGTCCGACTCCAAATGTGGTTCTTGCACGATCCCCCTCCCCATCATTTTCGACAAAATGTTCAGGAGGTTCTAGGAGTACGATGAATTGAATGGCGAGGATCGGTACCATGGTCGCCACGATTTCCTGCCTTAAATCCTTTAGATTTCCTTTTGTGGGGATATTTATTGATTTTACGCAAACGTAACATAGCTGCTACCAATAACTAAGTTCAAAACGAATAAGAACCAGAAATATTTGTGTTAATATTTGTAAGAGTAGTAAGAAGTAAGTTCTGAATTACTTTTGAATTACTTTGTATTTATATCACCTTTCACATATTTTCTTTATAAATAATTTTTTAAATATTTGTGTCACCTTTTTATTAAAATATTGTGTAATTATTTATGTGTGGCATTTTTTGTTACTTTTTTTGTTTACTTAGCCTAACGGACAAGTTTTTATAACGAAAATAGAGCAATTTCCGACCATTATTTATTTTTTTATGTCGTTAAGTTAAGTATCGTTATAGTGTTCATATTTACTTAAAGGAGTAAAATTTTGAGTAATTATTAGATATTAGAAATTTGACCTTTGCCTTTGTCACATGACCCAAACATATTCGAAGATATTCTAAAATGAAATGAAGTGTTATTAGAGGCTAACGTTTTTTTTTATACGCTGCTGCCTATGCTGCCTGCAGAGCGTAAAGTAAATAAAAAAAAATCCAATATCAGTTTGGGAAATTGGATATTACATTAGAATAGAAATTTATTTCGATAGAAAAGCCTTTGTGAACGCCGCTGTTGTACCTACCCTCCCTAGAATGTAGAATTTCCCGATATCGCTGAGTAATAGTTAGGGCTAACAGTTAAAGTTATATTTATAAAGGAAAGGGTTAAATGCCGACCTTGACATTAACCCTGTGTATAATTACAAATTTGAAGAAATGGTTTCGTGACAGCAGTGAACAAATCATAATATAAATGTTTTATATCGTAGTATCAGCAATTAGGTATTATTACTAAATATATGTAATTGCACAAATACACAGTATTATCCGTACCTAGGAGGTATAATTTTTAAATTAATTTAAATGTCAATTTATTATAGTATATCAATGAGCATATAATGATGTCTGGATTTCAGCCATTATGTAAGTGGAATACTATACTTTGTCCACGACTATTAACAATATATTAGCAAACTTTTTACTGAAAACATTACACAATATTTTGATACTAATAACATGAACATGACGTCACATGCAATTCAAAATTGTCAAAACACCTTACTTTCAAGTTTGACATTTGTTCACCTGATAAATTTAAAAAAGGAAATAAAATTAGGTAATTAGTAAAGTTCTACCATCATTCGGAAAAATGTTAATATTGCTGTAACTGGTATAGTTGATAGCGTTTGACTTTGACACAGGAGGTTCAAGTTCAATTACTGAAATCGGAGAATTTTTGTTTTGTTAGATCGTTCCTGATTCTTTGAAACCAGTGAATAATGATTTCATTATTCCATAAAAAATAATGTATATTATAATAGAAAACACATGTATAATAAACATTTTATAGGATAGTTGTGGACAATAGCTATTTATGATATACGTGTTAAAAGTAAGATTTTATTTTGTCTCTTCATCACTTTTAACACGTATATCATACACTATTTTTTCTACAAAACAATCGGAAGAACTTTAAACTCAATAAAAACAAGAAATCAAAAAATACCACACAGATCGCAATGCTTATGAACCAAAATTTTCATAGCAACCAGTGCTGTTGTTAGTTACGGAAAAAACACAAAAATATTGACAGCATTTTCTAGTAATATTATAAGTATAATGAATAATCTCGATAATGAGCGTAACGAATCCATCCCTGCTGAAATTGAAGAAGCCGCCAGTCGAGCAACATTGGAATTATTGCCGGCGAAATCAAAGGAACAGTACGAAATCGCTTATAGATGCTTTTTGGAATGGTGCAACATTAAAAAGATCCCTGGGAAATGTAACGAAAGTGTTTTACTGGCATATTTTGAGGAAAAAGCCAAGATATGGAAATCGTCAACGCTGTGTTCAAATTGTTCCATGATCAAAACTATGTTAAAAATAAAGAAAGATCAAGATATAAGCAAACATTATAAACTTATTGCTTTTTTAAAACGGAAGGGTGAAGGATATCAAGCAAAAAAGTCAAAAGTTTTGACGAAGGCGCATATCGATAAATTTCTCACAGAAGCAGAAGACGAAAAGTATCTGATGATGAAAGTCGCAGCAATAGTGGGTGTCTTCGGGGCGTGTCGCCGGGAGGATTTGTGTCAGACGACCATCGACAATATCGAATATTTGGGCACTTCGGTTGTTGTGACCATACCAGATACTAAAACGAAAGTGCCTCGGACTTCCAGTGTTGTTGGTGAATTCTATTTAAACTTTTTTAGAAAGTATACGGCATTCCTGCCACCCAACGCTGACCACAGACGACTTTTTCTTAGATATATGAAGAATAAATGTGTGAAGAATCCAGTCGGAATTAACATGTTTGGTAAAATGCCTGCCAACATTGCAGAGTTCTTGAATCTATCAAATCCTCAACTCTACACCGGACACTGTTTTTGTCGTTCATCGGCGATATTGTTAGCAGATTCTGGTGCAAATCTTACTACCATCAAGGGACATGGAGGATGGAAATCTTCGACGGTAGCTGAAGGCTACATTGAAAATTCACTGGAACAGAAGAAGGAAATTGCGTGCCAAATACTTCCTACTGCTGCAACTACTAGCAAGACCACCAGTACTACCAGTAGTATTTCTACAGAAAATAGATGTGTCACACATGTTGACAGTAAAATCAACTTAAGTATGATGACTCCGCAGGGAATTACAATTTCAAATTGTTCTAATTTTACTATAAATGTTAATAGTAATAACTAGTTAAAATGTTGGTTTGTACTTATTTAAAATAAAAAGTTGTTCATGTGTTTGTTAAAACGTTTTATTAATTTTCAAAACAAAATTTAAATAAACTTTGATTTACTTTTAACACGCGTGTCAAAAAATGAAATTTTTAACATAAAAAATGACAATTAAAAAGCCTACTTTTAACAGTTTTGTAGAAAATAGCTATTTATTGTGTAAGTGTTTTAAGTAGCACTTTATCCATGCAAAAATGTTTAAACGCGTCTACGCACACGCGTTTAATATTCTTAAGTCGATAAAAGGCAATTAAAACACGAATGCAATACAACGTTTTATCCATAATCACATCACAATCATATTTGTGGAGTGGAAAATTATTGTAATTTAATAAAAAAACATTCGCATTGATATTTCATGATAGGTTTTGTTGTACCTACTGGTTGTTATGGTACGTTGTTTATTATCAATTATTGAATCAGTTCTATCTTAATTTGGTAAAAGTGCAAGAAAATAATTTTGTTCCTATGGCTGTTTTCGAAGAAACGCAAGAAGCAATTTTCCATTTATTGCCAGTGAAAACCAGGGAACTTTATGAAAAAGTGCGCACCGAATTTAACGAATGGAGGAAAAAACGGAAAGTGAGAGAGGAAAAAATATCCAGATCTATATGGTCGAAGTATTTGAAGGCCGCTATAAAGGTCTACGAAAATATAGATATTGGAAAATATAACAATCTTACTGCTTATTTGAGGAACGGATCGAGAGGATACAAAGCAGAGAAAGCTGCATTATTGGAAAGAGCACATATTGAAGAATTTTTTACTGGGGCTTCCAATAAAGAATAATTATTGATTAAGGTAAGTAGGTAATCTTTTTACCTTTTACATTTTAGATTGCACTAATAATGGAGATTTCTATTGGCTGGTTGACAATTTTAAAATTACTGACGTACAAGACGTTGGCAGTCATCTACTTGTTTCAATACCTGACATCAAGACAGGACATCCATAGAGATATAGAAAAACCGAAACAATTTTAACGGAAATAAAGGCCTACCTTTACCAGGAATTTGGAAAAGATTTATACGTGAAAATCAGGGACAGGAACGTCACAGTTCATTGAACCAGAACGCTATGGGACAATGCACACAACGAACTATATAAACACCGAATGGAGGACCTAATCTCCAATTTCAGAAATCCTTCTGAAGAAGAGAGCGACGTGACTCTCGAAACGTCAAGCTACCAGAACGGCCGATATGGCATTCAATTCAGTTGAAGTCAATTTTCAATCAAAGCCAATGAATGCATGAAATGCCGAAAAAATCAGATTATATTTGTTGCTAATAAAGTTAGGCTATTGAAATTAATGTCAAAAAGTGGCACTAGCTAGTCACCTTTTTCACATTAAATCGCTCTATGTAACTACGCCACTACAAAAGAAAAATAATAACCGATAGTCATTCCAATGTATTCCAATTCTTCTAGTCATCTTCACCTTCCTCCCTCCCGTTTTCGGGATGGACGAAAACGATGGTGATGATTTCAAGTTCTGAAACTCTTAACTACTATGGAAAAACTGCTTCAATTTCTGGGGTCTTGAGCTTGCGGAGGATTTGTTTTTTTCTTTTTGTAAATAAAAATTATAAATTGAAAATCCTACAAACTTTACATGTTCGGATCTTCATTAAATGAACTGTAACTACACTATATACGAGTAAAGTATAATGATATCTAACGATTATATTTTCAAGTATTTTTTATCCATTTTATATAGAATTTCACTGATGGAAATATATTGTGTTTTGTTTTGTTAAAAAGCTGAAATTCATTGATTTTGTAAAAATTGTAATAGAGAGCCACTAATGAGGAGTCATAATAATAAAATTAAATAAGAATGGGAATTAAGACACTGTTAATAATTTAGATATGTATTATCCACTCGTACTAAGCCGTCTAATAATAGGAAGATTGAATAAGGGTAAGTTTGAACATTATTTGACTTTGTAGTCAATACGAATAGCATTCATATACAGGGTGATTCAGAAGTTACCTAAAAAAATTGGGAATAGATGCGTCATGAAATCAATATCGTAAAATATTTTTTTGTAAAATCCTTATAGTTTTCGAGAAAAAAATATTGAAAGTAGTAGTTTCAACCTCTAGCCAGACGATTTCAAATATCCGATTAAGTGTAGTACAAACGCTCGCGCAACATGAAAAATTTGCAACCGAATCGTGGAAGAGATGGTGGTCCAGGGTATCCACGGCGTATTGCAGCAGTGTGGTGTATCATACACGAGGCCAAGCATTAATACCAAGGGATTGGACGAAGAGAACCAGCACCATGGCCGCCACGATGTCCTGACTTTGAATCATTTGGATTTATTTTTGTAGAGATTTTTAAAAAATGAAGTATATTGCACAAAAGTGAACACTATTAATGATTTACACAAACGTATCATAGCTGCTGCCAGTAACCTACAAGTTCAAAGCGGACAAGAAACAGTAACATTCGTGTTAGTTTGTAGAAACTAAGTAAGACGGGCACAAAATGTTGTAACATCAGCTATGTCAAAATATTTTACCAATTAAAACCACAAATTTATTCTATTAATAATTAATAACAATAATGGCAAAAGCAGTTGAATTTGTTATATAAAAATGGATATTCTAAAATGTAATTTATTTCTTTCCTTGGGAATTTCTTTCAATTTTTTGTCTGGTTGTCGTGGACCAGTTTCCAGTACCGTGCGGAAGTGTATTTTTAAATCCTTTTTGATTGCTCTTTTTGATTTTATTTTTATAAAATTGTATTTGTAAGAGTCCCCTGTATAGTTACTGTCATGATCACATCAAGAACAAACTTCAGCATTAAAAAATTCAAAGATAAGTTCATTTTCTTTTATTGAGAATTTTTAAACTCAAATTCCTCACAGTGCGATAAAACTGTTAAATTCAGACTGGGCTTGGTGGATTAACCGTATTGTTTTTAGTTCGAGAAAAGCGTCCCTCTGAAAGTTGTTTGTTTTGTTCTGAGTAGATGCTGGCGGAAAACAAAATGCTTCCATTTAATTATTTACCCTCGTCCCAGCGATAGCGTTTTATCCTTCCATTGTTTTCCTGTGAGGGCTCTAAAATATATTATTACGTTTTTAAACATATTAAATGTCATTTTTATTAAGCTCTCCATTAATCAACGTCAAACGAAAATTGGAATACTTAAAAAGAATTACCCAATAAATTCAGTGTTATTGTTTTCATATACGCACGTATTTACTTAATTTTTCGGAGAACTTATGGTTTATTGAAAAATTATACTGAAACCTACATAGCTGCCAAATACAAAATTATTAATAGTCTTACTAAGACGTAGGTACACATGTTAAAGTAATATTTACATATTAATTTAAAATTAAAGGGCTTTAAAAAGCCGATGTGCTTAAAGATGCCCTCTTAAATTTACACCACGAGAGCTGGATGTAATTGGATGGTGCCCTTGCAAATTACGGAAGGTAAGTGCGGTAATGGTTGGATGAGTATTATCCTCGTCAATGGATTGGACGGCAACCCAACAACCACCCAAATATGTGGATTCATTGCAAAGGATCAGTGGCTTGGCTGCCGCGCTCGCCAGGCCTGCATTCTCTGGATTACTCCGTTTGAAGCCATCTAAAAGTAACTGTCTATGATACGCCAGTATATACCGGGGTTCGTCGTCGATGCCAAAATTGAATTGAAGCTGGAGGAATGCACTTTGAGCAATTGTAATTTTTGTTAGTAGTTGATAAGTTTGTTGTAAATGTTGTAATAAGTAGTTGTTACTAAATTTATATTTGACATTCTTGGCATTTTTTCTTAAAAATACTCTTGAAATAATACTTTTGACAAACGTCAGTTTGCACAAATTTGTTTTTTGTTTTTCATGGGCTGCTCTAACGTTAAATGAAATTCACTAACACTGTTACGAATGTCGTTGAATATTTCAGAAACAAGGCCAAACGTCAAAAAAAAACAAAAGAGACGAAAAAGTTTCAAAATTAATCAGACAGAAGTGGTGTGCAGCTGTTTTATTGAAATTAATTACTTTTTTAAGTTTCGAAATAAAGTAGGAGAACAAAATACCCTTCAAAGAGGTGGGTGGTTCGAACTTAAGAAGCTTATGTAAGGTAAGGAGTGTTTGTGTTTCGAATTTCACTTCGGTTGAGTATTAAAGGGTATTAAGAAAGATATGAGAGGAAAAAATTCCTACTTCAACGCCCTCTATCTCCGAAACGATGCGATTTAGGAAATAAATTTATATCATGATTGAACATTATTTTAACCTGTTCCATCGAATCCCGAATTTATCAAGATTAAACTTGAATCACCTTGTATAAGACAGCCAAATGAAGTACATAACATTTAACTTAATGCCTATAAATATAAAAAAATCTTCCAACTATAGATGCCTTCAAAAAAAAACTGAAAGAATATCTCATTGAGAAATATTTTTATAGGCTTGATGAATATTTTGTATGACTATAATTTTTAATATTATATTGTTTATATTTAAATTTATTATACGTGTTTTGTTTGTTTTATTGACTAGTCTTTACAATATTTTATGTATTGTCATAAAAGATAATAAAAATTATTATTATTGATACTAATACAATCGAAAACTCAATAAATACAAAAAAAAACATATATAGAATAAATTTAATCGGCTTTATTTAAGCAAACTTAAATCATTATATTGACATTATTATACAAGTACCAAAATATCTCAAGTACATTAAATATTTAATTTACATTTTTTTAAATGTAAAATGAATAATCCACAAGTCCAAAAACCATGTCAATAAGCCAGTAGGCAATTAAATACAACATCGTAAATTAATACTAAGAAACAGTTTTCTATTTAATAAAAACACAACAGAAAAAATCTTTCAGAATGAATAATTAAATTATTGATACCAAAAAGTCTTAATAGAAAAAATATTATTGACGTCAGTACCCCTTTGCAATTATTTATTAAAAGACATTAAACATTCTCTTCTCTTATCCGATATTGCCCACCAATTATTCATTGTATAAATTCTTCATGGAATAGAAATGCCTATAATACTACTTCACTTATAAATTCAAGCTCCTCTCAAAATGAATACTGTCAAACTTCTGTAACTTTGTTACAGACAACATAATAATGTGTGACTAAAAAAGTCTGATCACCACTTCTCTGACTAATCGAATATAAATTATTAAATTCTTGGTCAAAGAGAAAAAAAGGAGATATTTTTTTATTTATATTCATTCGTATAGTAATTATTTACTGAAAAATCATTCTCTCTTTAGAAGAACGTGCATAACTTATTATTTATTCCTTAAAAAAGACATTAAATATTATCAGATTGTTTATTGTTCGTATTTCTCTTTCTCTTCTCGTATTATTCTCTATTCCTTGATATTTCCTTATTTATATTTCACCTATCAACACATGTACATATAATATTTTTGAGGCAAAATTGAACTTGGAACTACTTTTGAAACTACCAACTAAAAATAAAAATTAACCCAGCATTTCATAATACAAATGGTCGTGTTGCTAACCAAGGCCACAATTTCCGCCAAAGCCGCAACCACACAGAAAATACAATTTAATTCTGATCATTCTGCTCATTAGTAAAACATATCTTTCTTTATATAGACACAACTACCTACTATTTTAAGAACCACAGTATGACGTATAACATACAAACCCACATTTTACATGATTTTTTATATGCAAATATTGAATTGTGTGTCTTAAGAGAAAATATTTCTTCAATTTACTTGTATTTTAAAAAGCATTTTAGTCCATTGAAAAGTTACATTTGGGGTTGCATTTTTTAGAGGACGCAATTTTATTGTTTAGATGTGAGGGGGGGGGGGTCAAAAAAAACTTAACTTGAAGTTGGGGTCACAACCCTCGAGGTTTAGCCGCCATCTTGGAAAAGGGGGTGAAATTGTTTTTAGCATTTATCAGGTAAACTATTGGTCATACAAAAAATTTGTAAAAGCATTTTTTATTGCAAATTGAATCCTCTACAATTTTAGTCCATTAACTTTTTGTTGTAAAATCAAAAATAACAAAGATATTAAAGAAGAACAATCAAAATTTTTGTACAAATTTGCTTTTGGACGCCATAATTTATTTATTTTCTTATTTAAAAAAAAAATACATCAGAGCATTTTTGTAGAGTGATTTTCAACGAAGAATTTTTATTATACACTTGTTTTAATATATTCATAAGTTTGGGTTTTACAGCGCTGTGAAGTGACACTAATTTCCCCTATAGTCCATTGAAACGTTACATTTTTAGTTGCATTTTTTAGAGAACGCAGTTTTATTGTTTAAATGTGAGGGGGGGAGGATCAAAAAAAGCTTAACTTGAAGTTTGTAGGGTCGCAACCCTCCAACTTCGGCCGCCATCTTGGAAAAAGGGGCCGGACACTTTCACGCCCGGTGCTGTTATTTGATCTATGATCTATGTATAGTGATTTTCTGGGTTGACAATGTCACGATCTAGGTAACTGATCGCTGCCAGTTACAGAAATTTTGTGCACATTCCTAGCCTGAGCCTTAGCTGGAATTCTTTCTTGTTTTCTCGTTCATGGGTACTAATCACGGGTCTGCTAAAATAAATAGCTTTGTCTGCTGTTGTGATAAAATTAAAATTGATCGACGAAAAAATGAAGTGTTTAACTTGGCAGAAAAGTATATTTAATGCCTTGGCTGCTTCAATAAAGTCGGCTGCACCTCGTCTATTAAATATCAGCCACGGGATTAAATATTGTACTTTATTGTCTACTTAAACAAATAACTATCGTGTGCTCTTTCTTTACATTATTATAATTATAGGTGCGTATACAGGTTTTTTGGTCTATTGATCTAGTTGCGCCTAGATCTTGTTAACCTAAAATCTTTCATTATTTATAGCGGAGGAACATTCAATGAGTTACAACATACCTTTCTTCTCCATTTACGTTTAGAACCACGGAGCATATAATAGGCCGAAGTTAATGGGTCTAGATGATTTGATTACGTAGTTAAATGGATCTCTGAAGAGCGTTATAGAAGCGTAGATATAATATGTTAATAACCTTTTTACACCGTTACAATACTTGCACGCTATTATAATCATGGACGATGGGTTCTTTCCAACACCGTGCCGCTCCTATCAAGTAGGCAGAGACGTGAGCGTCCAGACCGTAGATTTAATAAATCATTCAGAAAAAAAAATAATGTCGAGACACTATGATATGGTACTAAATATATTGGGAAAAAAAGTATTGATTTGTGTAAACCATAGAAAATATACAGGGTGTTCTGAAACTGAGCTCAGGAAATTCGAGATACTACTCGAAAATATAATGTGTAAAGTTCATGTAACATTTTATTTAAAAGTCAATATTAATGGAGCTACGAAACGTCAAAATTATTTTTTTTAAATTTGTTTTTTGGCTGTAACTTTTTTAATACTGGAACGATTTTTTTCCAATTTGGCACACTTATTACATTTATAGAGATGCAGTTTCAGGTAAGACATACCTAAAATTGCAGCACCTTAAGGGATATACAGAGCATGTGCTAGGTGAAAAAATGATCATAACTTTGTTTTTAAATTTATCGAAATTGTGATGTAATTTTCTTAAAGACTGATGATTTATCTATAAATTGAATTGTTTGAAGTCAAAAAAACCAACTGTGTGTGAGGAAATCGATATCAAAATTTTTTGGGTATACTAATGAATCCCATTTCTTTTGCGATGCAAGCAAAGTGCATTTTGAAAGCAAGTAAATGAACTTGACATATTTTTTTCCGGTTGTATCGCCTCCTAAATTTTCTGTGCGGAGTTTTATGTTACCTACTAAATTAAATTTTCTTATTATTACTCTCAAAAACAAGAGTATTTAAAAATATTTTTCTTATTTGTAATTTTTACTGTATTGTAATAGTTATTTATGCAGCAAGTACAAAAAGTGTTTATTGGGCCGTCAAGCCGAGTAGCACAACACGTCGAGTGCAATAAACACTTTTTGTACTAGTTGCATGCAATATTTTTTCTACGTTCATGCAAAAACAAAAAAATTTTTTATTTAGATGACACTAAGTGTCGGAAAATATGACGTTGATTTGAACGTTTATGTTTGTCATGATGACATAACTCTACAGTAGAATGACAGATGAATGCAATAAATTTTTTATTGCACTAGTGCAATAAAGAACCACTTTTTCCACTAAATATAGTTCAATAAAGTTTTGTTTTTTGCATGAACGTAGAAAAAGGTATTTAAGTTAATATAAAACAATTTTCTTAGGATTCCTATTAATGAAGTCAAATGTATGTTCTATTTGTAATTTCTAAAAAAAATGTTTCAATAAAAATAAAATATATTCTATAAAATTAAAAGTGTTCGTACTAAGATGGGAACATCCTGTATAATACTAATATCATATATTAATAATTTCAAATAATACTACTTAATATTTTATCTACAGATACAACCTAACTAGTATTTTAATTATTTGTTAAGTGCATAATAAATAAATATAGGTATTTCTTGAGATAATGTCAAATCTATAAATATAAAAACAATAAAGTGAGTATATAAATTGTGCCTTGGGTATTCCACAATAAAAAATACATTTAATCTGCAATCAATACTAATTATTATTAATCTAGTAATAAAATTCTTGGATTATTTATAGTTCTGTCCATTAGGTAAGTTAAAATAACGTTTCTATTATATCAGGGGTAAGATCTGATGTCAAGAAAGAAACAAACGCCAAACAAGTAACAAAAGCCAATTTAAAAAATGACGCACCTGATAATAACGTCATTACACTTCCGTCTAAAAATAGTCCTCCTCGATGAAAAAGAAAATTAGATGATATCATATAGCTTTATTCAATTTCCTAGATGAATTTCTACAGCTCCACTTGGTAGATGATGTACAATGTCCGCAATATAAAGGTTTCCGACGTAAAAGTGAGCATACACGAGCCGATTTGCCGGAAGACCAAACATTTACGTGTTTTGTTATTTGCGTTATAGAATACTATTGGTGACACAGAATTTAAAATAATATTGGCGGGGTATTCAACTTTTTTGCAGTCAAGCAATTTTGTTTTGTTACACCAAGCTTCAGAAAAATTGGTTAGGTAGATTTCTTTCTTAATTCACATTACTTCTATTTCCTGTACAAGCAAGATATTGAGGTGTATATACACATGTATAATTATATGTACATGATTACACAATTGTTTATTAGTAATTATGGTATGAATGAAGTTTTTACTAACAGTTCACTATTAGTCCATTGAAAAATTAGATTTGGGGTTGCATTTTTTTAGAGGACGCAATTTTTTTGTTTAGATGTGAGGGAGGGTCAAAAAAAGCTTAACTTGAAGTTTGTGGGGTCACAACCCTCCAGCTTTGGCTGCCATCTTAGAAAAGGGGGTTAAATTGTTTTTAGCATTTATCAAGTAAACTATTGGTCATACAAAATTTTTTACTGCAAATAGGTAGTAGGTGGTGGGGAAAAGAGTCAATAACTATTAAATAACAATATTGAAATGTCTATAATAAAAAACATTATTAAAAAATAATTAAAAACTATGCCATATCATTGATATAAATTTATACTTATCAGTAGGGAAGATTAGTGTTCACTTCACAGCGCTGTGAAACTAATGAATATAATAAAAAAAAGTATATAATAATAATTCTTCGTTGAAAATCACTCTACAAAAATGATCTGATCTCATTTTTTTCTAAATAAATAAATTATGGCGTCCAAAAGAAAACTTGTCCAAAAATTTTGATAGTTTTTCTTTAATATCTTTGTTATTTTACAGCAAAAAGTTACTGGACTAAAATTGTAGAGAATTCAATTTACAATAAAAAATGTTTTTAAAGAAAATTTGTATGACCAATAGTTTACCAGATAAATGCTAAAAACAATGTAACCCCCTTTTCCAAGATGGCGGCCAAAGCTGGAGGGTTGTGACCCCACAAACTTCAAGTTAAGTTTGTCCCCCCCCCTCACATCTAAACAATAAAACTGCGTCCTCTAAAAAATGCTAAGGCCAAAATAATGTAACATTTCAATAGACTATATGTATTATAGAAAACGTGTAGGCAAGAAGATGATAAGTAAGAGGAGTTGCTTAGTTGAGCCTTCTATTATATTCCTTGTTTTTTCATCTGAATAAAAAAAAATTCACAAATGTACTAAAATAGGAAATGAAGAATATAAAATAAAATACAAAATCATTGCTTTTATGTGTTAATTCGGACAAATATAATATACAGGGTGATTCAGAACTTATCTAAAAAAAATAGGAATAGATGCTTCATGAAAAAATGGAGACAATATCGTAAAAAAATGTTGGTAAAATCCTTATAGTTTTCGAGAAAAAAATTATTGAAGTTCTAATTACAACCTTTCCATCATTGGATTACTGTAGTCTCTAGCCAAGCGATTTCAAATATCCGATTACTTATCGTATTAACTTTTTCGTGATGCAAGTATTTACATTAGTTTTTCAAATATCAAAAATGGCTACGTATAGCAACTCGCAGTTGATGAGTATCGTTTTGATTTATGGTGAAGTGAAAATGCTTTAGCAGAACGATTTCCCAGTAAGCATGTGCCAAATGCGGTGTGCAGTGAATGCAAGTGTAGTGCAAACGCATGCGTGAAGTGGGAAATTTGCAATCGAATCGTGAAAGAGATGGAGGTCCAGGGCGTCCACGGCGTATTGCAGCAGTGTTGCGTATCATGCACGAGGCTCAATTATATCCGTACCATGTTCAGCCGCCACGGTCTTTAAATAATTTGGACTTATTTTTGTGGGGAAGTATATTGCTCCGAAGAGACACTATTGATGCTGCCAATAACTTACAAATTCAAAACGAACAAGAAGCAGAAACATTTCTGTTAGTTTGTACAAACTGGGTAAGACGGACCCAAAATTTTGTTGTCAGATATGTCAAACTATTTCACTAATTAAAATCACAAAATAATTCTATTAATAATTAATAACAATAGCGGCAAAAGCAGTTGAATTTGCTTCATTAAAATAGGTGTTATAAAATGTAATTTATTTCTTTTCTTGGGAATTTCTCTAAATTTTTTGTCGCCGATTATACGCCTTATCAGGTTTTACAGTCGACCAGTGTATTTTTAAATCATTTTTGAACTGTTCTTTTTGATTTTATTTTTACAAAATTGTATTTGTAAGTCTCCTGTTCATTAAAAATAATTTTGTTAACAGGTTTTAAATCTTCATTCTCAATGCTCAGTGGATACACAGTTTCACATATTCTGATAAGTAGTGTCAGAAATATTACCTTCGTTTAACAAGAGTGACAGTTGCTCTGATGTAGTTACAAATAACCAAAGATAAAGCGCAAACGTTCTATCGGTAAAACTTTGGTAAAAAAATCAACAAATATATTTTCTCGTATGCATACATGTAATAGAAGAAATACTACTGGGGCGTCATGATTATAGACATTATAGACGAAAATTCATATACAGAATTACTTAAAAATGTTTCTTCGTTACTTCAAAAATGATATTGAATCTACTGTCAATTTTTTCCACCAAGATATTGTAGGCAGTTAACTTCAAAGATTTGAAGACAAAAATAACTATTTCCTTATCAGAACACTACGGAATATGTTAACCAAACTGCATCCAGTTGCTCTATTTCTCTGCATGTACACACAATGATTCGAAATCAAACGCTGGCAGTTTTTCGGGATGCCGAGAGTTCAGACTGGACCTTCTAGTGGAGTAAAATCGGCTCTCACTTATGCCGATTCTTTAAAAGAAATTATAACTAAATTAAACCTTTCCCATCTTGTAGAGGGGCAATTTGAGCATCCAGAATGGACTACTATAACTTTTTAGGTAGGGACGAACTTTTTAAAATTAAATTTTTTATGTTTCGTCCGATATTTGACTACTGTTTTTCATAACATAATATATTACGTTTGTAAAACAGCGATTTTGCTTAATTTCATAACATATAAAAAACTATAGCACTTCTAATGGTACACATCAATATTTGATAAAGTCTTTTCGAAAAATTTGTTCCAAAGTGGGCACCAGCAATTTTGTGCAAAAATTGGAAAAAGGAATTGAATTTTGTATGTGCACCATGTAACTAAAAATTTCGAAGCAAATAAAGACAAGCAAGTGGAGTTGATATATTTTTATAAATTTATATTATTATTACTATTTATAACTTATATAATAATTACATCAAATCACTCAATTATATGGATTTGATTTACTTTGTCAAATAATAATAATTTACTAAAAATATCTGTCAAGATAACAATAATTGATAAAAAGTAATAAATAACTATCTCTCTACTAACCTAAGACGTCAAATCCATTTTTGCGTAACCTGCTATGATAGAAAATAATTACAACTTCGATTCTTTATTTTTAACGCATATGTAACATTATTTTAAAAAAAAATGAAAAATTAAGCATTTTATCAGTATGAATCAAGAGTAGGTACCTTTATTTATAAAAAACTGAAATTTCATATTTTTTAGTCACAAGTAAAAAAAGTCTAAGCACAAAAAAAGTAAATTTTAACCCTGGTTTCGGAATTATTTAGAAAATACCATCACCAGAGTGGCCCCTTTAAATGGCTGTAACAATTATTTTGATCACTCACAATAAACATGTGATTATTATGTAAATGTTTTCCGTCATAATTCTACCGTTGATCAGATAAAAAAATTGTAAAGTGAATTATATTTTATTTAGTACAATTTGTCATAGAATATAATAAAAGCACTCATATTCTGGACACCCTGTATGGATTTTCCATTTGGCACTTTAGATAAATACGATAATTGTATTCTTATTCAAAAGTTCTGACAAAATAAATTAAAATAGGAATTATATAGCATATATATCTTATAATATAAAAAAGAAAATCTTAGGTATCTGTTTATGTTTGCACTACGCGAACTGTGAGACTCAATATTTATTAACTTAACACCGACACCTACTAATTTGTTTATTCGTTGTCACTGACTCATATCTAGAATAAATTTGACGACCAAATAATCAGGCCATTAAAAGTAATAGTAGTCTCAAGGTAAATTTTCGAGAGAAATCTGTATAATTGGCACCATATTTTCGATATTCGGAGAACAAGGTGGAAATTACACTAGCTACTAGCTATATTAAGGTTAATAATCATTAAACAATTAAATTTGTTTGGTTTTGTGCAAAAAAAGGATATCATTTTATGTTGATATGATGTATAAACATTGTAAAACTTAATGATAATGTACATACATTCATGTCTATATAGGATGGCCCTCAGGGAACTGATGCGTCGATCGGTATATGGAAAAATACATATTAAACATCTGGTAAATCCAAAAAAAATTGAAATGCTGGCAACATGGTAAAGTTCCGAATACAACTAAAATTTCCAAAACTGTCCGACATCGACCGCATTATTTGAACTGGAACATTCGGTATATTATTGAATTTTTGGATTCTACGTAAAATTTTAAGGTTGCTTTGTATAACATTTTATGGTTAGGAGGTACAGATTTATAATTTATATGATGCTAATTTATTAAGGAAAAAATATTACAATCGTTTTATTCTCGCCGCTACATTTTAACAACTTAGTTTTTACCTCAAATAGAACACTGTATTATTTGCCTCTGTCTTGTGCACATTGAAATGGTCTGTCAACCAATATAAGCAGTTATTTGTAAATTTCTATTTTGACAATTTTTGCCATATCTGAAATGTTATCAAATTTGCCATGGATATAAACTAACACGACAATATTTGACACATGCCAAGCCAATTTTGTTGTTTTTGAATTATTACACCCTATACCTATAAGATATAACTGTATTTTACCATGCATCTCTAAAATATTTCTGAATTGCAAAAAATAGTGAATTCTTGTGTTAAAAGAATTGCATAATAATAAAATATAAATAAAATGCATATCCATAAACGCCGATTTAATGGGGGCGAGGGGGCGCTTGCTTCCACAGCAAATCTGCAAAGAGGGGTAGAGCCCTCCGCCCCCAGCGTTTTTTATATATTGTTCTTGGTTGCCAAACAATTCAACGGTTGGAAACGGTTTGAAACTATCAGAAATGTCCGTTCAACTATTTATTGCGTTAAATTCAATTCAATTTAAAGTCGATTTTGTTATAAATATGTTAAAAGTTCAAAAGAAATAGCGAATTTCATTTTAATGAGTACCATTAATATTGCAAACGATTGTACATAATTCTTAAACTGAATGAAAAGAACTGCTATAACACACTCATTCAGGTTTCCTAGAAAATGTAATGTAAAAAACTAATTTCCGTTCAAATAATTTTATTTTTTACATATTGTAATTTTCTTATTCCTACTATCGATCAGAAAATAATGTTTATTTAAAACTTTTCTTTGACGTATAAATCTGTACCTTCACTCTTTAATATTAAATATGCGGTAAATGCTTCGCTTAAACCAAACCGTAAATACAGCAAATCTCTGTCCCATTTACCTAGTTAAATTAAATCTCTTCCACTATATGCCTGCTATTTTGAATTAGCAAGTGAAGCGAAACGTAGAGATAAATATGATAGCAGCAAAATCGAGTGAACGGTTTTTTAATTCTCTGTAATATCAAACAACTATTTTGAGATGCACAAAACGGTTCTAAACACATTTCATATTAGGTAAATTACCTGAACTTTTAAAGAATTTGTTAATTAGTCACAGACAATATTCAAAGTATACCTACTTAATGAATATTATTATTGAGTTTGGGAAGCTATAGTTATTTCAACAATTATATTGAAACCATTAAGAGCATCACTAAGAAAATAGAAACTGACCTACTAAATTTCGAAGATTGTCGATGTGTACAGTGTGAGGTGAGTATAAGAAAAAATTGTAGCTTGTATCTTATTTCATTGCGTACTAATGCGTACATGCTTTTGCAATAATAATGGCACTCTCTCAAAACAGTTTTTGAACTTCTGGAAGTTCTGAACAGAAATTTCATTAAATACAGGGGAGTGAAGCAACTACTTAAGAACTAATGTTAAAAGTTTAAAATAGAATTCGTTACAAATACGTCAGAAGTTTCAGATTAATTTTAATGAGGGCCATTATTATTGCAAATGATTCTACCTAGATCACAGTTTAAAAACTGTGCCTAGGTTAAAATGTCCATACTTTTAGTGCCTAATTGATGGACAATTGGACAAAAACAGTGCACTGCTATCAAAGCTGGGTCTTAAACTCAATATACATTGATAAAAGAAATGCCTGTATTACTTAAACACTTAACGGGTAACAAAGGGTACACACATGAAAACCAAATAATTTTTTTCTCTAAAAATATAATTGAAATTCGGATAAACGATGTAATGTGTAAACAAAAACTACAAGAAGGTAAGATCTGACTGACACGCGTCAATGACGGGCAGTTTGACGGACAAATATTTCGATGACGGACACAGAATGAAGGACATCTGGTCACTTTAACCTAATCTAATTATCTCCAACAATTTGAAAATTTCCCTCCTTTCTATAATTAAACCCTGCACAAAATGGCCATGCCTAAAAGAACATGATTTTATTTAAGTACAGATTGTTCAAATAGATGAGTAAATACTTAAGTAGGTAACTATTTTATTTGAATATATCACCTAATAGATACCTATTAATCTTAATCCCCAGCCCTTTTCGTACTGCCAATACATACACCTATAGGTATTTGGACAATAATGATTATAAAATGAGGTACCTAATATTAAGTAACAGTTACAACTTAATAAAATAAATATTCACACCTTTTATGATTATCTAGGTATCTATTACCTATGTAATTCCAGTAGGTAGGTACCTACTTACCTACTTACTTCCGGTAAATATAGATAGGTAGGTATACCAATTTACCTATTTAGCAGAAATAAAGAAACAGGTATAAAAAATAATATAAAATTATAGAAACAAATAATTAATATTTTTTACCAATACTGAAATTCGTAGATTAACAGTACAAAATACATCTCATTATTATTTTTAATGCAATCGTATCTCTTCTCATACACTGTTCATTACTGTTATGAATGATGCCTATTCCCACATAGAAAAATCAACGCCCATTGAAGTTGTAGTATTTGGTTGTCATTGAAGGATTTATTCCGTATAAAAAACATTATTCATTACCGAATGTGAAACAACAACAACGCCCTACATTCAAATCTAGGAGCGAAAACGTAAGCCAAATGTGGCAACTAATAAGCTACAGTGCTGCCACCCGGGGGTGGGGGCTTCTATATAATGGAAAACCGTCCGCCGCCATTGCATTTCAGATTACGCATCGACAAGAGCGTTTGTGTTTTCTAGTACTAGTTATTTAATAATTTTTATAAATCAAAATGAGGGAAATCGTACACATTCAAGCCGGACAATGCGGTAACCAGATTGGAGCCAAAGTAAGTTTTGTTATTTAATTGATTTGCTTTTTTTTCTTAGTTTAAAGTGTTAACTTGATTTTGCTGCGGTCACCGGCCATTTTGTGAACGCATGAGAATGGTTGTTGCTAACAAGTTGTGAAGTTCGCTTTGGGATTACATTATTATACAATTGTTTAAGTGTAAACGTTTGTGAATTTTGTTTTCAATATATTGAAAATTTGTGAAGACTTACACCCAGCAGCCATATTGTGCGTTCGATACCGGCCGGTATATATTGATCGTCCTAAAAACATAGACGTTGTTATTTGCTAACTGTAGTAACGGTTTCCGGTACTAATTAAATATTAGATTGTAAATATTCACGTATTGAGAACGTATTTATATATTTATATTTTTTCATAATTTTTTTTTTATTTTAATTATCTACTCTTACTTTTTCGTTCGTGTTTTCCAAATGAAATTTCCATAATACCTACCTACCTAATTTTATACGTTAACTAATGCTTAGTTCTTAATATATAAAGTATATTTCTTTTTAAATTTATTTCTAAAATTATTTGTAACCACCATATGAAAAGTAATACATTTTTTAAATATTTTGTAGGTAGGTACCTAACTGTTCTTAAAACAAGACTCTTAAAAAAAATCAATTTTTTTAGTTTATACCTGTTTATAAAAATTTTAAAAAATTATTTACCTAGTTACCTATATATCACTTGGTAAAGATAAAGATATCAAAAGATCGTATTTAAATTATCAACAGATGTTTTCATATGTGTTAGTAAAACGACGGTTAAAAAGGCGGTTACACATCCTTGTCTTGCTCGCGACTCTGGTACCGTCGTTCCATAAAAATGTTGGAAATTTAGTTTCCGTATAGGTAGTTAGTCACACAAGTCAAATCGATATAAAAATAAATATTTGTCATGAACAGATATGTTGTTTTCGACGTGTACGATAATATTTATTTATAGTTATTGTATGGAATTATTTTTTTATCATAACAATCATATGATTAAAAAAATAAGACAGGATTTATCGCCTTCATTTTATTGCCTACTTTCACAGATAGTAATGCATGATATCGATCCGTTATAGATCTTGAGGCTTTGCCGCAGTGGTACACGAGTGAATGTAATTATTATTCTCTTTGCGCTTCTTTTAGTTCTCTTGGCAGTCTTCACTTCAGCGGCTCTGTTGGCCTTCATGCTCAGATGGTGGTTCATCGACCCCTCTGATGTCTGATGTGTTAAAATAGGCACTTAGAAATAACGTGTTTTATTTTACGTTTTGCGTACTTACCATGTGTTAAATAACTACCTACATTACAAACATACCAGACCAGATAACTATAATAGTTCAATTTAGAAAGGATAAAAGTAGGTTTGGAGATTATTTTACGCCAAAAGAGAATCTAGTTTATGTAGCAGTTAGGTATTACGCGAAATAAATGTTTACAAGCGGTGTTTTAAATTTTATACGTTTCATAAATTGTTTACCAAATGTGGAACCTTGTTAATAAATGATTACGTAACGGTTTGTCTAAATTTAGTAGTGACCTGAGTCATAATTTTCATTAACATACTAGACATGTAATTGTTGACTTCTGGCCTTGTTGCGTCACTCTCTGTTCATTTACTGGAGATTCTAGGTAAACATAATAATTGCACACCTGTTATTTTTAATAGTTAATAAGGTACACTTTTTCAAAATTCTGGAAATAAATTTCAGTTCAATTTTGGTTATCGATTAAAACAACTGTACGTCTAGTCCGTTATCGTCATTTTTCGGGACACATGGCGGGCGGCTCTATCGATTTTCTGGTTAAAGTACGCCGAGTCGGATACGAGAAGGGTGCACCGTGCACATGCCTTTATCTAGGCGGGGTTAAAAATATTAGTAGGTAATCTCGTGAATAAATTTATACGACATCTGCACGAACTCTAATTTAATAAATTGAATAAATTAATTGAATTTTAGCTTGCATATTTATTATATAGCAATGGCATTCATTCATGCATAAATATTTATTTTTAAAATTTACTGGTTACAAAAAATATTTTCTAATTTAAGAGTATATAATAAAACGGTGAAAGAGAAAAACATTTTAAATTTTATAAACATGCCAAGAATATTTCTACTTTATGAATTGCTGCATAGCATACCTAAAAATAGATGTTTATGAATTATCCCATATTGTGAAATCTAAAAAGTATTTAAAATACAATATCTACAAATTACTGCAATCATAATTAATAAACATTTTGTTATTAATGTTGAATTTTATTAATTTTATAATTAAATGTACTTATCTACTTTGGAAAAATAGTTCATTATGTTTTTATTTTGTTTTGTTTGTCTAAATATTAGATTATTTATTTTGAAAGTAAAATACAATGCCTAATAATGCAGATAAGGTGATAAATCTAATAAATTGTTATCCGAAATAATATGAAATGTCATATTGTTAAGTTGTGTGATCTAACAATTTAATCCGTTGTTTCAGTTCTGGGAAATTATTTCCGATGAACATGGTATTGACCCCACCGGAGCCTACCATGGAGACTCAGACCTCCAGCTCGAAAGAATAAATGTCTACTACAATGAAGCCTCTGGAGGCAAATATGTTCCCCGTGCCATCCTAGTAGACTTGGAACCCGGTACCATGGACTCTGTCCGATCCGGCCCATTCGGACAAATCTTCAGGCCAGACAACTTTGTATTCGGTCAGTCTGGTGCTGGAAATAACTGGGCCAAGGGACATTACACGGAAGGAGCGGAATTAGTGGACTCCGTTTTAGATGTAGTCAGGAAAGAAGCAGAATCCTGTGACTGTTTACAAGGATTCCAACTTACACACTCCCTTGGTGGCGGTACCGGTTCCGGAATGGGCACGTTACTCATCTCAAAGATCCGCGAGGAGTACCCAGACAGGATCATGAACACATACTCAGTAGTACCTTCCCCCAAAGTATCAGACACAGTTGTAGAACCCTACAACGCCACACTCTCTGTACACCAACTTGTAGAAAACACAGACGAAACTTACTGTATTGATAACGAAGCTCTCTACGACATCTGCTTTAGGACACTGAAACTTACCACCCCTACATACGGAGACTTGAACCATTTAGTATCCCTTACCATGTCTGGAGTCACCACCTGTCTCAGGTTCCCCGGTCAACTGAACGCCGATCTCCGTAAACTGGCTGTCAACATGGTTCCATTCCCTCGTCTCCACTTCTTCATGCCTGGATTTGCTCCTCTCACATCTCGCGGTAGCCAACAATACAGAGCCCTCACCGTCCCCGAACTTACCCAACAGATGTTCGATGCCAAGAACATGATGGCTGCTTGCGACCCAAGACACGGACGATACCTTACCGTAGCTGCTGTATTCAGAGGCAGGATGTCCATGAAGGAAGTAGACGAACAAATGCTCAACATCCAGAACAAGAACAGCAGCTACTTCGTCGAATGGATCCCCAACAACGTAAAGACAGCCGTTTGTGACATCCCACCAAGAGGTCTCAAGATGTCTGCCACTTTCATCGGTAACTCCACTGCCATCCAAGAATTGTTCAAGCGTATCTCTGAACAGTTCACAGCTATGTTCAGGCGTAAGGCTTTCTTGCATTGGTACACGGGTGAGGGTATGGACGAAATGGAATTCACTGAAGCCGAATCCAACATGAACGACTTGGTGTCTGAATACCAACAGTACCAGGAGGCCACCGCCGACGAGGACGCCGAATTCGATGAAGACCAAGAAGCCGAAGTCGATGAGAACTAAACGGTTCTTTTTAACATCGATGATCTGAAATCCGCTTTACATCATTTCTTTTGTATTTACGCATGTTTTTTGTACAGTCTTTACATTCCCGTTTGTAAATTCGAATACATTACTTAACTTATTCAAGACTGACTTTTTGTTGCTTTTATTTCCAGTGTTCGTTTCAAAAATGTTTATAACATGTTTCTGCATATTTTGTTTAAGAAATAGGCATTAAAACTGCTGCCATCACTTACTTACATACAGCATTTTATTAACCCCAACATCCAGTAGTCCTCGGATCTAAAATAATTACTAATACAAAAATAATTTCCATTAAAAACAGCTTATTTACCAAAAGGGTAAGAAATGAATTTGTAAAATGTTATAAATGTATGTAGAAAAAAAAGGTAAGTATCTACATGTTAGATTTTAAAATTTGTAATATATAAACTGCTTCGTTTTGGAAACTGACTATTTGAACTTTGTTCTGAAGGGGAAAATTCCAGTCTATAGGCATTTAGTTCCTGATCTACAGGGTGTTTTATTTAAAAAATGCAAATTAATATTAAATTTTACAATCTTTAATAGTTGTTGATCCATCACTGATTTTTCTCAAAACAAAAGTTATTTTTGAATTCCTTGTCAATTTACGACGCGCCGCTTTCCAGTCAAAAAATCATAACCCGGTTTCAACAATTTTAAAAATAGCAGAAATAATGCACTTAATAATTATAACTTAGTTAAGTTAATGATGTTAACTGCGAGTAGTAATAATTTTTTGTAATAAAATTAGTACAAAAAGTGCATAATTTCTATTTTTCAAATTATTGAAACCGGATTACGCCGTGCAATAAATCGATTTTAATTTTTTTACTAGAAAATGGTGCGTCAAAAAAATCAAAAGACCATTTCTTTTCCAAATTGAAGAAGGAATTAAAATTTTTATTTTCACAAGAATCAGTGACTATAATTTTTTTCTTTAAAAATATTCATACGTACGCCACAGATGAACTGAACTGAAAACAATATTTTTATAGAAAAAATAGATTTATAACTGTTGAAGCCTAAAATTCCATAAAAATATGAGCGGTTCCCGCAATATTCATGAATTTGCATTTTTTTAATTAAAATTTTAACACCCTATAGATTGAAAACTATGCGTTTTGGGAATATGGTATATTATTATTAATGAAATATATCGCAAATTATTTATACTATAACCTCCTGCAAGGAATTCGTCGACTTATCCCAACATCAATATCTCGGTGTTAATTAAATAAATATCCATATAATTCTAAATTGCATAGATACGTCTAAAAATAATAGTGATGTACATGTAAAAATATCTGACTCACACTTGATATGTACTTGAAAATGAATACCAGGAATGATATTCTTTCATTTATGCCAGGCATTTATTATAGTTAAAACCTCAATAATCAATTTTTCATGCAATGGAATGAGTTATAAAGTCAATATTTTGCCATACTGCACCTATAAACATAGATAAGCTTATAAATCCAATGAAAAAATAATAGTAATTCCATTACTAAATTAAACACTCCCCTCGCAATCAATCCAATTACGCTACATTATATGATAATAATGGATTAACTAATTTTAATTTATTGGAGAAATTATCGAGCTGCGGGATGCCCTACCTTTAGCAACGGATGTGACCGAACCGACGGTGCGACGGCAGTTTGAAGCGTTCTGTTCAGTCAAGCATAAGCATACCAAAGACTTCTTAGTCATTACATTTCCGCATTGCTTGATGCGTTCTGTATATTATTATTTAAAAAACGAGCAAATGGATTAGATAAGCCGGAAAGCTACCAGATAAATGTTTCATTCTCTTTGAGAGATTGATTTTATTGCAATTCTTTAAAAAATAAAAAAAACAGCTGAAAACACAGTGTTCAAATAAAATTTCAGTAAAATAATTAAAGAAAAATAAAGATGTGCACGAATAAATATTAGCTGTGTGTCTAGGAAAAGTGTAAACCATGCAGTGGCGTAGATATGGGATACGGGTAATTTCTGGAGTAAAATTGAAGAAAATATACAAAAAAAGATATGTTTCTTGCAAATCAATAGGACGTACCTACATTTCTAGAGAAAAAATAAAGAGAAACTTTTAGTCCATATAAACAGCAGAAGTACATTTAAAAATATTAAGATTGAAAAGTGTATATTACCATGAATTAAGTATAAATTTTAACAACACAAAGTATTAATTATTACAAGATATCAAAGCAAAACTTAACTTTTTTCCACGTTCGCTTCACTTATATCCCTCGTAAACTACCCTCATCTACGCTATAATGCTTTTGGAAATTTGTATAAATTTTGACATCTTTATAATTATGTTTAACTGCATGATTTAAAGAAAATTAAGAAATATATCCCCTTATCATAGTAAATAACAACACCCTGTATCTAGGAAAATCAACGTTAATGACAATAAACCGCATATAAATCATAAACTGCCCTCATTGTTGTTCCAAGAGAAACTTTATATTTCCTCATTTTTATTTTTTTGATATAAATGTTATTACACCCTGTAGGAAGATCACATTTATGATTGATGATCATGCCATGATTGGACAAGCAATTCTTGTACAAAATGTGGTGTAGGTATATAGTTTAATTTTAGTCTTTTTGTACTAGGTGTATGACAATATAATGACAAATAACTAAAAGGTAAGAAATCTGTAAATTCTTCTGTTTGCCACAAAGTTATTAAAAAACGTATAACCAACATAAACATGAGAGAAATAGGAGCATCAAGAAAAATAAGAAAATTTCAAGTAATCATATAATTTATCAGTTTAAAGAAAATTATGTCCACTTCACATCAAGTAGGTATTGACATCTACATATTTCACACAAGATTTTGTGTGCTCTACATATGTCTTCTACATGATATTTTAATTTCGTACAGACATGAACTTAGTAAAATATTTATACGAACACTTTCGAAAAGCAAATTACAAAATTTGAAAAATATTACCTACTACTCTGTTACTATTTTAAGGATTTTTTTAAATTGGCTAATCAGAAAATATTGGCATATTCATGTACCTAAACAGAGGATTTGCAGCTTAGAAATCTGCATAAAGCCGTTGCCATTTGCCATCTTCAAAACTAAAATTGTATGGATTTCGCGCAAAGCTTATGCAACACACTTACTGCTGGACAACAGTTTGTTGCCTAAAATCAATGACCAAGGGGGATTTGCTCACATATTTTTTAAAAAAGCAATTTAAGTTGACAAGTTTTGGCCGTAGCAAAATAATGTTTAATGTTTGCGTTAAATTTTAGTCAGGCTACTCTTGGAATTTTTTTAAAATTCAATTTGTTTTCTAAAGATAGATAAAAACAATTGTATATTTAATGTAAATGAATATTCTCTATATTACACACAATTTAAAAAATCATAAGTGCCGATGTTAGACTAAATACTTGTGCATACAGAAATCTCGGTTATGATCTAAGAAACTCATGGCAGTTTTCTGAAACTGATACGACTTCCTTGCTGCTCAACATATTCGTTTTGCCAGAACTGGAATATGAATCACTAGTATGGTGTCCCACTTGTCCCTATTATCACCAGTGGGGTAGAAACTTTTCTTTTATTTAAAATAAAAATGGTACGTCCCTGTCTTAATTATAAAAAAACGTAAGATACTTTAAATTTTGATTATTTTGAACAAATAAAGGTATACCTTGTTAATGTCATTAGACGTAACCGTTTTCGAAATAATCCTATTTGAAATATTCAATGCACCATCGTTTGGTTTCAAGTAAAGTACCTTTTCTGCTGAAAATACAGCAAAATGTTACTTGAAAAAGTTACTCAAAATTATAAATTATGGCCATGTGCAAAATTTTAAGAGTAAATTATCTTGTTTCTTTCAGCTTTTGATACAAATATGCACAAATTACGAAATGAACAATTCTTGAATTCAATGCATTTTAAAGAAAATTGCAAAGAATAATTATTTGTTCAAAATAATCAAAAAGTATTTTGATTTTTTTTTAATTAAACAGTGGCATATCATTTTTAATGTAAATAGAAGAGTGGCACAAACTTTCTACACCATTGAAATTAGGAATATTTAAACATACTGAATAATTAAACCTAATGTATCTCATTATAAACTAGAATTGTCGTTTTATCACAGTTTCCAAGTAAATAAAAAATATAATAAAAATTTCAATCTCTGACAGCCTGTATCTCAAAAACGACGAACTTTTAGATATAGGTATATTTGGGACTAATACCTGAGACACCCTGTATATTTAACACTTTTTTTTTACTTATCTCATGTTATATCCACTCATTAATTGGCTGTCGGGTGGCGAATGCTAAATAAATATATTTAATTTATTCGAATTCTTTTATTGCCCGGTCACGACCCAATGCTGTTTTTTTATTTGGCTGCTAATACAATATTTTGGGTAGACAATATCTACCTTGTCTACCCCTACACTTCACCACTGCTAATTCTGCTCTGTGACTGGTTATTAACTTATTGAATCAACACCATCCTAATCCATCATGAAGCAGGTTGAGGCAAAAATCCTCCATCTGAGAATACTAAAATATACGAATAAAATAAGTAAAAACCACTGATAGAAAAACAAATCATTTATTAAAATAAATAAAATAATATAAAAATTCCTTTGTTCTCATAATAAAATATATAACTTTCAAATGTTAACACAGACAAAAGCTAAAATTTAAAATGTTCAACAAGTAAAACCAATTTAACAATAAACATGCTTAAGACCTAAGTACTTTTGCTTAATTAGGTTGCTTATATAATTCTGAAACAACTGCTAAAGCACCACCAGGTATAAACCTAACGAAATGATCCCCGGCTAAAGGCCCCACAGCAAATAAGTTCTCACATCCATTTACCCTATACGTCAATCTGTCTACATCTATAGGGTTAGTTTTACAATCTATAGGTTGATCTCTCTTAACGCCTATATTTAAGTCGTTAGGTAAAAAGGAGAAATCCGGTCTTGACCCAATAAGGACAGCGGCAAAGGAAACATTCAGTTTAGTCTTCATGCCATCCTTTGAAGTTAAGATTATAGTGTGTGTCTTATCATCGATATCAGTTAAAGAGTGTTCTGGATAGGCTGAATAAAGAGGGTAGGTGGATCCTCCATCTTTCATCATTTGATGTACCTGTAAAAGAAAAAAATCATTGTAAGACATACATTTCTTTTAATTTTATGAAAATACGACTTCCTATTATTGAATGAATTGCACAAACTATGGTTTTTAAGGCGATGAATATGAGCAATCATAATATTTACAGGTGAACAAACTTGACTAGAGTGCTAATAGATACGGAATTATATTTCAAATAATTTAATATTGGTAGCACTACATTGCATATTAGAACTTCTTTTCTAATAACGAAGATATTGAAAGATTATAGTTAAATTTTCATAGTTTTAGTTGTGTCATGTCATGAACATGGACTTTTCAAATTTAATAGAATTATAATATACAAGATAATTCTTAACCTATACGCATAAACTTGAGAAATTATAGCTGAGGGCAAATGACAAATAGTGAAAAAGAATAAAATGAAAAATATTTTTAATTTCAATTTAAGTTTACAAAAATTTATCAGGTGAAATTTCTTGTTTATAAAACTCTGAAGTAAACAAATCAAGACGATATGTTTGGTATTTGTAGCAACAGTGTTATCAGTTGTGTTGTTTTTGGTCGCTGATTTAATAATAATATCTCTACCCCTCATTCTAATTCCAGGGATTAGCCCAGAAGTCAAAAACTTGTGCGGGTGAGAGGGCGCCTTATTATTATTAAGCAGGCTGCATTTGCGCCCAGGAACAACTTACATACGTAGGCCCTAACCACCATTCAGTGTAAGAATGAGGGAAACCTGGAAAACCTCATTAATTAGGGGGGTAGTCAAATGTCAACCGGCATCAATCTCTCACACTGATCCAAGCCAACATTCTTCCACCCTACCATACCCGCAGAGAGGGTGCCAATCCTCTCCATGAATATAACTTATATACGGTCTACCAGCTGCGATTTTCATAAGATAAGTCAAGGTAAAGTTTCACTTTTGGCAACAATTTCTAACCGTTTCAATTTTAAAAATTTAGGCTTTGAAGTTTTTGGGGGTGCTCTCTTTAAATAAAATAATACCATTCACGTAGCACTTGTGGTTACACTGGAAGACACCATCTACTTGCTTATTTTAAATGGAACACCCTGTATATTTTTGCATATTTGAATTCTGCTGATAAGTTTAGAAGACTTTTATTAAGCTTCTTTATACCTATCTGCAAAATGGTCTTCAAGATATTTCAATTCCATCAAAAAATGTAGCTTTTCGATAGAATTGATAATTCAAAATTGCCAATTTTTTTCACCATACAAGTTGAAGTATTGATATTTAAAAGGAAGATAGGGGCTACCTATAATTTTTTAATATAATATTTTAAAAACCTCACCTTAAAATTGTATCCAGAATCTAAATATGCAGAAATATACAAGGTATTCCACTTAAAATAAGCAAGTAGATGGCAACTTCCTGTATAATCTTCCTGTAACTGAAAGTGCTATAGGAATGACATTATTTTATTTACAGAGAGCACTTCTGAAAACCCCAAAACCTAAATCTTCTCTCCAAAATATTCTAATAGGTCATTATCGTAAGACATGCAGTATGCATATCCTTGATCTAGAAATATAACAAAATTGGGCAATGAGTAGAAGTGTGTATCTATATTTTTTTAAATTTTGTTATTAACAAAAATATGAGACTAACATTCAACTGCTTCTCTTAAAAAGTAGATCTTTTCGAGTTGCAGCAGTTTTCTTCAGATCAATCTTCAGTCAATTTAAAAAAAAAAATTCTTACATACTGATTCCTAACTACGGCTGTCAATCTCGGAATCCTGAAAATTCGGGATCTTGGAATTCTGTTAATTTTCAGTTTCAAAAATCCCGGCATACCGTCAGCTTGATTCCCAGGATTTTCAAGTTTGGCCTTGCCCATTTTATAGATACGTTGCGGTCTAATATGAAATATGAGGCCACAGAATTAATTAATACACAGATATCATATTTAATTTAGTGACGTTTATTTTCGTTATTTTCTACCTTAACCAAATAAATGAAATTATGTGAAAATGGTGTATCCTATGATTTTTCTTATCAATTTCACCTACAAGTGTAAAATGTGTTCAAGTTTGAATTCGAATGTGCTGGATGAATTAGTTTTTCTTATATATTTTTTTCAAAATATGAATAAAAAATAAATTTCATAATGTTATTACATTTACCATTGTTCTTTTTAAATAAATAAAATTTACAATAATATTAATTTTTCAAAATATATCGACATGGTCGACAGCAATCAATTCCGTGAGTGGGATTATAAATTTCTAATCCTGGGATAATTTTTTTTTTCCGGGATTGACACCTTAAAAACCATAGATGTGAGAACAAAGTTAAGAGCATTTCTTACCTTGTGATATTCTGGATACATGTTTTCAGGCAAGTGCTTATTTAAATCAGCCGTTTTGTTCCTAAAAACATGAATTACTGGTATGTTTCGAGCCCTTATAGCAATGACGGCATCCGCAGCGCTCAAGCCAGCGCCTACCACTAAAACCGGCAGTACCTCTTCGTTTCTATTTCCAACAATATAAGAATCGAGTCTGGATTCCAAATTTCTCAAATCGTACAAGAGCCAGTCAGGATCCTGTTTCTCTCTCGAAATCTCCAGCCGGTTTGGTAAGTCGTTTCCTCCATTCGCTAAGACTAAGTATTTACATTTATACGTCATTTTCTCTCCAGTTTCTGTATCGAAAGCATTCACAACCCATTTAGCAGAATCACAGCTCGCATAGTTTAAAGAAAAAGGCACCCTTTTGTTAGTAAAATCTAGACTACAAGAATTTCTTAAAGAATGAGGATTATCACAAACGTTACTTGAGTCAAAGCAAACGCTAACCGATCTCTTTTTCTCGTGCTTTGACAATCTAGAACTAAGGAATGGATCGTTTTCCGATTTAATTATTTCCCTTATTTTCCTGTTGGGACTATTATCGAACAATTTTTCCCTAGACCTCTTGCATCGAGATTTCTTCCTGTTCCCCCTTAACCTTAAACAGTTTATGGCATTTGAAATAAAACAAGTCTTATACTCTTCAAAGTTCTCGTCTCTTTCTGGTGAAATAATCTCAACCCTCGGCATAATATCATAATCGATTTTGTTCAAGTCATCATAGTTCATCAGCCGGCTCTTTTCCGTGTAACCCTGACAAAGAATCGGGTTTTGATTTATCAGGTTCACTGACGCCACGACAACGCTGTTTTTAAAATACTTGCTGAGTTCCATTTGTTCCGTATAATGTACGTAATATTTCGCCACGTTGCAGGCGTATGCCCGTTTCTCTCCCGAATCTCTAGAATGAAATGGTAGTCCTGGTAGAGCCATCCAACTGCCAAGGGAAAGAGTTAGTATATGTGGATCCATTTTGTGCCACGATCCACCAGGTGGACCCTTACCCAACACGACATGATCGATCTGAAAAAAAATTGTTACATTGATAAAAAAAGCCAAAATAACGTAATATTAATGCATATTTTAGAATTGTACTACCTTTTTAAATTCATACTGTTTAAAATTATTTACAAAAATTGATAAATTGTATTCAATATATTTGAGCAAATAATATATATATATATATATATATATATATATATATATATATATATATATATATATATATATACATTTTATATAATTCAGATAAATCTAATCATTCTATTATCAGAATAGCATCCTAGTAACAATTTAATTACTGACATAATCAATAAAAACGGTTCCATCAAAATATTCTGAACCATTACATGACAATAACATTTTTGTATGATTATCAACATTATATCATTATTCTTATTTTAAAATTTATAACTGATAAAAGCCTTGTGAGGTGTTACACCAGGTGATAAATAAACTAATCTAAACAATGCAATGAATCAACTTATTTTGAGAAAAGATAAATAAATAAAGTAAAAATACCTTAAACTTTGCATTCACTATACAGGGTGAACCTTAAATAAGTACAAATATTTTAACTGCTGGTGTAGTTCGTCATATAGATCAGTCTAGTGAAAGCCATTATTAAAAATTTCTAATATTTACGGAGAAATAAATTTTTTTTAAAAATACCCACATTTTGAGGACCGCTCTCATAACCAACCTAATGAACCATACGATTTGTTTCGAGGTTGCCATATAGTAAAGTAATATGGTTAAATTCTATTTTAAAAATACTTGTTTGAAGCATAATTACAGTAAAGTTGGGTATGTAGTATGATACGCAGTATTATTAACATAAATTTTAACTGCTTAACTGACCTTACTATAAACGATTAGAAATGAATTTCCGCAAGTTAAATATACCATAAAGTATTTACGAAGATATTACGTGATATTACTATGTTCAATGTTCAAAAATTATATATAAACGTGCACACAAGCTTACCTGTTTGTTAAAAAATTAACTATTTAATCAGTAATCCACATTTCATAAGTTAAATGTCATTGTACACTGTTAGAAAGAGACACAAGACACAATTTCCTTAAGTTATTTTATGAAGAATAACGAAAAATTATGATTTTCACACATCATATTAAATTTAATTTTCGCCACATAACCCCAAATGAGTCAGTATTAACCATTTCGAATCCAGAACCATAAAGTGACTTCGCACTTTAATCAGTGAAACAAATTTTAAAAATAAAGGTACACACAATATTATATAACAAAATAGCAGCTTGACGTATGCGTTTAATATCAAGAAAAGCAAAGACATTTGTGTAACACTGGCAACACTGTGAACCACATGTTCAATTGTGCAGTGCTATGACTCATAAATGTATGAAAGTCAGCGGTCCTCAATAAGTTTTCTACAGAAAAATTACACAATTTACTTAAAATTTCACTTTTTTATTTCTGATTTTTTTGTAAAAAAACTATTGATTATGTGTTCTACACAGTGAACTATACTGCTGGTTAAAATATTTGTACTTATTTAAGGTTCATCCTGTATACATACAGGGTGTTCCGCATAAGAACCAACACAGAGCAGATGCATATAGGGGGACTCAAAATATTGCAATTGCAGGTGCATGTAGGGCCCCCTACATGCACCTGCTCTGTGTTGGTTCTTATACGGAACACTCTATATATTATTTCTTTACAAAAATGTTTCAAAATAATAGCAATTCGGAAGATAAAGAATATTTAATACCTCAATGCCAGTTTTTCTAAATTCAACAAGTGGTTCCATCTCCAAACCTATATCGGCACAAGGGTGTAATAAAGCATCTATCAGTAAAGAAATGTGGTTTGTTGATCTGCCTTCCAAGCCTGTCGAAAGATATTCCAGGTCCTGCTGGAGTAAACATTCTCCGACGATAGGTTTCAGCCTGGCAGACAGCATTTCATCTGGATGGGCGTCTGACACTACGTAAGGTAGGTTTCCAGACAGCATGTAGGATAACATGATTCCACTGGGTCCATTTCCTGTAAGCAAAAATAGTACATAGCCATTCAAATGGTTTCAAATAGAAATTTGTTATTAAATAATACCAAAAAATATTTTTGATAGCTTAGCTAATAAATACCATAAAAAATTATTAAATTTATACATGTATGAATAAGAACATATACAGGGTGTCGTGCTTAAATGTGATACAAGCTTATAACTCCTTTATTTCTTGGCCGATTTATTTTTTTTTATTTTTAGAACAAAAACTGTGTACATGCCAGACTGCTTTTTCATTAGTGCAATACACAGCCAACTGGGATGCTCGCCTGAAGATGAACCGAATTTGAAGAAACTTGGTGATAAAACGTTTTAATGGATGCTAAATTAGATTATGTAATTAATTTTTAAAATATCGCTAATACCAATTAACCGTTTGTGACGTTAAAATTGTACTAATAAAAAAAGTATCACACGCAGACAGAGGTTTTATTACAATACATTCTGAAAATTGAAACATTGTTTAATCCATTAAAAAATAAAGTCACCTTTAAGCGCGACATCCTGTATATAAAACTTCTAAGCCTAATAATTTAATAACAGAGAGAGAGAGACATACTTTAACTTTGAGAGCTCCGTTTTGACGTCAATTAAGATCTTAAATGGAATTGTTTCAAAGTAAATTGTAGATCGCACTAGTGTCAGAAGAAATTGTTCGGTGGCAGGAATTTTGGAAAATAGTATACATCTCATCCGTCATCATTTCCTAACTTGTAATAGGAATAGAGACATCGCTTGGAGGAAATATCTATTGCTGAAAATGGAAATGTTTTCGAACGTAATTATTTTTATATTTCCATTTTTCTTACATTTCAAATGTTATGAAATAAGTCGCTTTACTAGATAAGGTAAGGGTTTCTAGTAAAATTAATTTTATAATTTGATATATCACTCAAAGTGATATATCTTATAAGTGATTTTAGATTTATTGTTTGAAACTGTAACTTAATTGTCTTTAAGTTTGATCGTAAGATATCTCAAAATCTATTGAACATCAAAATTTAAATATAGGACATAATAGCATAATTGTAATGGATGGTGCGGAAAATCTAATTTCCAAAGCCATCAAAAAACTTCAAAGAAATTCCATTTGCGGTATTAATTCACGTCGTCAACTGGCTGTTATAAAATCTATGCATTGTCAAGTTATCGGCTGAGGCGTGAATCATCCTGTATAGGCAAGCCGGAAGTTATATTTATAATTTTTACCACCTCATTAATATGGTCATTTTCAATTTTTTCCTTATTTCATTAATCGAAAGATCTTCTGAAAAGTCTATGTACAAAAAATTAGATTTTTCTGCTTTCAAGTTCACCCCTAAAATTACCGTTAAAGTTGGCTTTCTTGAAAGCGGGGCGTGGCTATAAGTGCTACGTCATAGTTCTCAGTACGCGTGCACGGTGCTTGAAAATTCAGTGATTGGCTGATTTAAACACTTGCAGAAGAACAGTTAGTAAGATCAAATTGAACATCAAATCATCTACTGTATCTGCTATACTCGCGACAAGAATTCAGACGACTTACGTCATACGAACAAATGAATAATTCACAATATTTTCATCAAAATATTTAAGAAACTGCAACTGGTAGTAATAAAACTATATACTACACTAAAAGTTTACATTATATATTGCACTAAATTGCAAAAAGTAATTGTTTTTAACGCGACCAAATATCGAAAATTACGTTGACAATAAAAACAAATGTGTAACGTCAGCCGTGACCTAAGACGTCTGAATTCTTGACGCGAGTATAGTAAAAAAGTACCAAAAGTAAAAGAGGCAAAAATGATAGTCGGTTCAAAAATACATGATATTCTTCAACCTCATTTTACACATTTTACACTTAAATTTAATAACTTAAATTATCTTGTTAAGTAGCAAAAAATTTGTAATCAACGGTCAGATGATATAGACAAAAATGTATTTGATTTTAAAAGTAGGATAAACCTGTAATTACTTATCAGAACAGATCACAAGTTTTTTTTTACTGTTTAATTAAATTCTACAGAAAAAAATATATTTGTGCTAAGGTGATTCCCGTCTTCAGTTGACAAGAGCAAGATTTTTGGTTTATTTGAACATAATTAAGGGCGTTATATCTCCATAATTTGGTGTAGCAGTTCTGAAAATATTTTTAATGCAAATATGATACCACTACATACTTTAAATTTTTTTCGGTGAATAAAAAAATACAGAAAAAAATACTAAAATCTTTTGTAATTTAAAAAACTAAATTATTTATCCATGAATATCTATAATTTTATCACCTTGTATAAACGGAAAGTCTAACGCGGGTAAAACAATTTGAAAAGCGATATTTTAGCAATATTGCGTACTTCTCTTTAAATTACTTTCATAAAATATGGATAAGCACGTTAAATGATAAAGTTATATTTAATATTTATGTAGAAACCTATCTATATAAAAATATGTATGTACCCATTGTATAAAAGGTCCCTTCAACAAAACCAGAGTCAATTGTCTGTATACATAAATCAATAAAACACAAACGAACGATAGGAATATATGACGTCACATAGCCCGCTACACTAATTTAGGGCGGAGCGAACTTTAGCCATTAATATCTCATTTATTTTTGGGCTAATTAATCCCAATTTTTCAACATATGCTTAAATTTATTAGACCTGTAATAATATTGACAAATTCAGATAAAATTTAATTATACCAAATGACTCCATTCTAAACAAAAAAAATCAAATGATGATTTAGTCGTTCGTTCTATTTTCATTCTAAGTATTTCTATTTTACTTTCTCATTAATAATTTATGCAAATCGTCGTTTGCAGATGTTTTAAACATTAAAATATGTTATTGGTTTTCATAAGCTGAGTGGGTACTTTAAATAATATATCAATAAAAAAGACGAAAATGAAAATATATTGTAGGACGTACTAATTAAAGAAAACTGTTTTTATCCACTCTCGAAAACGACGCAATATAATTTTTTTACAAAATTTATCAGCACACTTAATCTATTATAAAACTGAAGGTGCTTTATATTTAATGCGCAATTTACAAAAATGTTACATCATATCTATATACCTTTACTGCGTATTTATACAAAAAAATAGGAAATCTCCTCAAGGAAAGAATACAATAAGTTAAAATTATTCCTATTATTCCTACCTAATCTTGTCCTATATGGACAAATACTTATTTTTAATATTTAGATTCAAAAGCTATACATTGTTATGATACATTGTTTTTTTTAATCAAACATTTACATTAGAAATACTTATTTTATAAAAATAATAATAAATGTTGTGCAAATTCTTATTGTGCCTCGAACCAAAGCTGAATGGCAGTAACTATCTAACTAATAACTAAGAAACTTACCAACAACTATCACATCCTTATAAATTGCGTCGTCTGTATTACCACTCCTCATTTTTCTCGTGGTTTCTAAAAAAAAAAGAAAATTGTAATATATATTGAAAACATCTTTTGAGGAAATAAGAAATGATTTAATTTCACAATTTATTGATAGGCATTCTGCTGTATTTATAAGGTTCTTCTAAAACATAGAACGAATTAATACTACCTCGGCTACGAGTCAAAAGATAGTAATGAATATTTTGTATCCTGTATGATGTGACATATGATTAATACTATGTAAAAATAATTAATAGGTATGTAGTTAATACTGCAAAACTAGTAAAAGTGATAACAATACAACGCAGTTGCATTTTATAGTCCTATAGTTAGCTAAGTGCCGCGAGGAATCTTATCATAAGACATCTAAATGTTTCAAAAAATATTTAATAGGGATAGCTTCCTGCCATTTATAAACATTCGCAATTTATCACGGCATTAACTAAAAAAAATAGTAATAGCCAATAATAAAACATAAAACTGATTGTTCTTTACATTTTTTTATCTATCTCTTTCATCATCGTCATCTAAAATCGTAGACGACATATAAAAAAATAAAGAAAGCTTTTGAACTTAACATGTTAATCTAAATAAAATAATTAACTAAATTATTCACTAATTTTTTTTTATAAAAGAATATTTACCTGTTTATCATAAAACTAACAGATAAAAAGTGAACCTGACAGTGACATTTCAAACACATAAGTAAACTTCATAGAGGAGATATTATTTTAACTACATACTTTAATATGAATATTTGCATAACATTGCACTAGTAAACTTTCGCAACCTTAACTAATATTATAAAATTGATCCACAAAATCAGTATGATGTCCAAGCGAGTTAGATATGAATAAATTTGTAATTTATAATCAAACTTTAACGCCATGTCCTGCAAACCAGCAATATTTTACTACAGATTCATAGGCGTCAAATCTTGAAAATTGCTGATATTACGTTAGCTTATTGCTGTATTGAATAATAATAATAATAATAATAATAATAATAATAATATCTCTATCCCTCACTGTAATCACGAGGATTGGGCCAGAAGTTGGAAACTTGTACGGGAGAGGAGGCGGCATATTATTATTAAGCAGGCTGCATTTGCGCCTAGGAACGACTTACGTTGGTAAGTGGATGAATATGTTGTTGCTAAATTGCACTACCAATTTTATAGCTTGTGCCGCTTTCGAGCAGTTCATTGAATTTCTGGCAACTAAGAACGATAACAAATCGATTTTTGCACCATATGTTGTTGCTCATCGAGTATTATTAAAGGTGTATAGTTTTTTTTTTTCAAAAATGCGTTCCACTTGACTAAAAATGAAAAATCAAATAGTCATTAGTCGAATTCTAATAAAACATTAGTCATTTTCAATTTGGAAACTTCTTGACAAGGAATCTAAGAATTCATTTTTTTTTTGTTTTGTCCATCTTGTGAAACGATTCGATAAAATGTTAAGAGTATATTACGCTAGCAATCACTCAAGAACGGCACAAATTACAAAATTAAAACTGGTGGTACAAATTAACAACAAAATATCCACCACTTGTTTTTGGCTGCCGCTGAAGTTGGCTTACCAGGGTAATAGACATCACCATTCTAAATACATATACTATTTATTTATTATTTATTTATTGCATAAATTCTTACTCATAAAAATATGAAATATGCAACAAAACAAAACAAGGGCAAGCGCCCTCCTTTCCCCATTAAATGGGCGCCTATGGCATGTGTGGCTAAATGCTACTATTTTGACGTCTACAATCTACAGTTACTCTATGACCCATTCATTAGAAACCACCCTGTATATTGTGACATACCCCCTGTGGTCTTGAAATATCATTTTTGTAACATTATACAAAATCTATACTAGTACTACAAAGTAGTACATACGTGTATTGGAACAGGTTCAAATACATTGAACAGCTGTGATATAAACAGAAAATATACGTAACTCAAAATTTTCCACAGTATCAGATATCAGATTTTCTAACTAATCCTATATTGAAAACATGTAGTTTAGACATGCCACAATAATTACTAAAATTTATAAACTGATATACCATCGTCGGCTAAATCGCAATAGCCGTGCTTTTTCTAGTCTGTTCTTTTGCTCGTTTGCAGTGTTGTGTGGTGACAATGCAGGAGTAGCAGTCCATTACTAATACGTATGTACCCAGTTTTATGAAAAATGTACAATATTTAGACATAAAAGCTTTGTGTGGATTATTGGAATGGTATCAGTGCCGCGTATTTTATTTTTAAAATAGATAAAAAATACGTACAAATAAGTAGGTTCTATCATAAGCTATTATAGTGTCAACATCAAATGACAAATTCTGACATTTATAGCATGATGTGTAGGTATGTTTTCAACAAATACTAACGTTGGTGTCGCCACACTACAGCACATTACAGAATTCTAGATTGAAATTCAGGTGATTCGACAGACAAGTATTACAAAGGCGACGCGATTTAGCAGACGATGGATATACAAATAAATTTATAGAAGAAAAATCAAGAAATATCAGTTGTTTTAGTAATGGAAAATTTACGAAATATTCTTTGAAGACCGTCAAAAATGTTACTTACGCAAAACTATTATCAATATTTACAGCCTAACTCAACCCGCTAGCCCTGCCACTGCTATAACCCTGAACTACTCATATATTAGTATTGCGTTCATTTTTTCACTGTTTTTCCACTGTTTCATGCAAATGACCCTGGATTTCAGCCAATAATTTGAAAGTAAAGTTCAAGTTGTATACGCGTAACCAAAATTACATCGCTTTCAATGCTACGATATTTATACAATAAGGAAATATGTGTAGTTTTACAAATCTATCTTGAGCGGGAACGTGGACTCGGCTTGCGTTGACTCAATAGTAAAAAAATTCGTAGTTATTCAATTTTTGTCAGTTGTCTACATGACAAACATAAAATTTTTGGAAATTTCTACCTCCTATCTTAGTTTCTTAATGATTTTAAATGCCATCGAACATATTCCTATTTTTTATTACTGCCCCCCTGAATTTTATTATATATTTTAAATGTTACAACATGAGGAAGGGCGTCGTATTCTTGAAATAGTGTTTTCTACAAATATAAATAGTTTTAGACATTTAAGAACTGAATAATATACAGGGTGTTTTTAAAAGAAGTAGCAAAAATGAGTCCGTAGATTCCTTAGGGAAAAATAAATTGATTTAACCTACCCCAAGTCGCATAATAAAAAAAATACAGGGTGTCAAAGTTAAAATTTTATTTTCGATTTTTGTAAATATTTATATACAATTTGTAAATCGGGGGTTTTTGCGGTTGCACTAATAGAGAGCGCCACTTGTGGCACACTATGTTTCTTTCAAAATGGTAGAACTTTTTGCAGCTTAGTGTATCAATCTGACTATCGAAAAAATTGATCTTCCTACCTGTTTTATTTGAAAAAGGTATGCCTTGCTGAAGTTGGTAGTATTTTTTTCATTAAAATTCTGAAGTGCTAGGAAAATGCGTAAATTTGATTTTTTAAAGGGGTGTCTCCTCCTGGAAAATACTTCTTGGGCGCCCTTGTGTACTATTACCGTTTTAACAGTTGATAGATTGAAACAAGCACAACAGTATTACACAACGTGGATCTTAAACTGTGTAAATATTATCATATAAATGAAGAGTTTGGAATATCTGCACAACTTGGCTGATGAAAGATACAAATATCTGGATATACGCATATTTGTTGTGATGTTTGCCTAGTACTATTAGTTCCTCTATATTTACCAGAATTGTTATTGTAGACTTAACCAGATTAACATTGCCGGTGTCAAAAAAAATGTTCTTTAGTTTGGCACACGTGAATTATTAAAATAAGTATCAAAGCATTGCTGACTATAATTAGTTAATGATATTATAGGTCTGTTCAAGCAAAGACTGGTTAAATACTGTCAAAAACGTTAACAACTAATGTTAAAAATTGAAAGTAGATTTCATTACAAATACATCAGCAGTTCAAAAGATATCGTAAAATTCATTTTAAAGAGTGCCATTATTATTGCAAACGATTGTACCTGATTTCACTAGCACTAACACTAACACAAATTAACATTTCCAAAATTCTATTTTTGTTTTCAAAACTTTTAGCAATACCTACCAACAAATGTGACGTTAATATAATCAACCCCTATAAGCGATATTTTAGATGCAAGGGATTGTTTGTTAATATTGTTTATATTTCAATGGCAGGAACAATTAAATAAAAATGCCACAAATAAATAACTAGTCGATAACAAACAAAAGTAACTACGAACGAAGTGCCTATATTACAACTGACCTTTGACGGGTCTTGGCATTATTTTTTCTACATCAACATTAAAAACGTGTATCAATATACGTAACAGATTTTATAACAGTACGAAAATTCGATAGAATCTATTAAAACATTCCTATATTTTACATTATGTAACGTAATAGTAAGGCACTAACGCATATATCTACATAAATATTCCAGAAATAATAAAATTAACAAGTTTGATAAAAGTTAGCGTCAATAAATGATAATTTATTGCTTATATTATTGATATTAATGATTTTATTGTCCAGATCGTATAAATAAATCACTGCGAAATTATTACTGTTATCAACATCAACAATATACATAACGGTCGTATTAAACGTAAATAAAATTCAAAATAACGTTATCTGAAGATTAATAAAATGAAAACACCAGAAAAATGCAATGCGAACTATCTTATTTACTGCAGTGAAATTTTAAACAAAAGTCTTACCTTTCTTTAAGATATTTTTAGATATGTTTACAACTCTATGCTTAAAATAGAATTGTTGACATTTCCCGATGTAAACTGTTATATCACAAAATTATGAACGAAGTAGCATTTAAATTTATAATAAATCAATTTTAAACAATGAATTGGATAGGATATTCATTTTTTATATGTATACGAGGCGTTGTATCCTTATAAAGGCACAACTTCGTAAGGTCCAAATAACGCGATTTTGAGCCATACATTCTTCTATTTGAATCTACAGAATAGACACTGTTACTTATCAAAATATGATCACTAGGAGGCCGATTAACTGTGCCCTGCCTTCAAGATGCGGCTAGATGAATCGCGCTATAACCTTGGAATTCTGTAGAAGATTCGAGAGGTTGACGATCTTTCGATTGTGACATTTAAATAGTATCAGAGGTAAGTACAAAAAATTAAGTAGATTTCTATTACAAAAAATTGTCAATACGTAAAGTACAAAAATACATTTATGTATCTTTCAAGTTAGCTATAACCAGCGCCCTCTACCAATAAGCACAAAATGAATATTATTTTGAAAAATTATATACATATACAGTGTCCGAAAATGGTGCGTCAATATTCCGGGTTACAAAAGGCGCCATTTTTTAATGAATTTGTTCTAATAACTTTTTTGCGAGTCTACCAATTTTTTTTTTCTAATTTTGTACCCGTATCACTAGTGTTCCTTTGTATCCACATTCTTAATTTGACGCATATCCTCCAACGTCAAAGGGCCTAACCTCTAAACTGTCCTTGGCCTTCAAATAATTATCTAGAACTTTTATAATTGTATAAAAGAAATTAAAGATGGTTCAAAAATCTTTAAAAAACGCTATATTCCTATATCACGTTAAAATAAATCGTCACAAAAAAGTTATGAGAAGAAATTCATAAAAATAAATAACCGCTATTTTTGAGTTTTAGAAAAAATGTTATATGGTTTTGTGGCAAAAATTTTCAACTTGATTGAGCAGTGTATTCAAAATATTTGAAAAAAAAATTTAAATAGTAGATTAAAAAGATTCACATTTCAGAAAGGCCTGCTTGATTTCATCACTCCATTTTCAAAATTGATGCGACGTTACATAATGCATGTACTTAGTTTACTATCTTGGTCAAGATTGTAAATTATGTAATCGTAATTCTAATATGTTCTTATCATTTCTATTATAAACATAATTCTGCTAAATAAGCATTTTATAAGTAAAGAAATAATTGGGTTAATCTCTAACTAACACGCAATAACTCAGTGTGACTAAGGTCCAGATAATTGGATTTACTTCAAGGTTGTTGTGATAATAAAAAAAAATTATAGTTTGAAATTTCATTTTTCTTAACTTTTTTTTCTGTTGGTTTATGGCTGCTGACATAACGAAAGGAAATAGAAAATAAGTACATATATTCTTAAGAATAAGAACAAATGTGAGAAATTAAAACAAAACCAGATCGTAATGCTGTAACCAGATCGTAGTATTTCTACGCAGTGTTGCCACCCCTATTACAATTGTACTAAATCTATTACAATTTGATAATTTTTATTACTCTTGAAATCAAATGTTACCGCCACAATGCCGACACTTACGGATTTGTATTCTGTTGTTCTCCGCTGACAAATAAATTATCTATGATCTGTTTGTTCTATGGTCTTGGTCGACACGACACTGTATTGTATGTTTTATTTATGTGTTATATGTTCTTCTTTTTCGTGTTTTAAGTGCAGTGGTACGCTACGTTGGTACGATTCTAATCTGGATTGTTGTCTGTCAAAACCTTTATATTTTGTGGTCAAAACAAAACTACTGTTATGTATTAGTACTGTTACTGTAATAGTCGACACAAACACAATTTTTTTTGAAAAATTGTGATAAATTCCAAAACAATATCTGTGATTATATATATTATTTTGCACTTTTCATATTTTTTCTGAAAAAAGTCCCTAAATATTTTTTTTAATGAAAATTAATGTGTCTTCTTTAAACTAATCTACAGATACATGCTAACCATTTTCAAATTTGACTGTAAAAACGGAACGGTAGTTCACATAATAATTTTAATTTTTTTTTATTGTGTTTTATCGTCTGTTACTAGATATATTACTATTAGTGCCAAATCTATTACAATTTTTATGAAGATCTATTACCGAAAAATTTTTCAGGGTGGCCACACTGTTTCTACGTTATTTGACTATAAATAATTTTTATAAACGAAGTCATGTCAAAAACCATCCTTGGCACCACATGTATAAAAAACGACATCATAAAGGGCAAATGTTAAAATTAAGTAGGTGTGTTTATTTGTGTAAATGATATTCTTTCAAAATTGTTCAAATAATTTTTACTTTATAAATCCATATTTATTTATATTTATACCCAGATATTTGGTGTCAAAGAGCATAAAGCACTTTACTTCAAAATGAAACGGCAAAAGCTAAGAATAAAAACACGACGGAAGCAGCTCGCGACACGCGCTTATATGTTTTGATGTGAAACATACTTTTAAATTGACACAATGAAAGCAGGCTGAAGCAGGTCAGCACCGAAAACTTGTGCGTTTGCTTTTATCAGAGTTAAAATCTAGTTTATTCCTTCTTTTGCGATAAAAATTGTTTTTTTTTAATTTGGTAATTAAAAAATCCAAAATAATCATATTATCAGATATGATTATTTTCACATAATATTATTCACACCCCATAAAGAAAGTATACAATAATTCATAGTACGACATCGTTTGCTAAATACATTTCAACTCAAGGACAATATAAACTTTTAAATTACCTAACAATTAATTCATTGCAATAAATAAACCAAAACCCAAGTGTCTTTGCTATTGGTATTATGTATTATGTAATCGATCTGAAAGCTTTAGAAAAATTGTATAGCTTTCTTTATTTATTAATACTATTTAATTCCTGGAAGTCATACCACGGTTTTTCGCTCCAAAAATAATTTCCGTAAAATATCCATGTAATAATATACAGTACGTCCCTAAAGTCACGCAAAAATTAATTATAAGGTAAATAAAAGACATTATTGAAAATTACCGAAACAGGTCGATTTTTTATTTTAATTTACTTTTTTTTCAAATAATAATATAATATAGAGGGTGACCTACCTTCAAGTAATGACGTCATCACATTTTTTTTTAAATGGAACACCAAATTTTTTTCCAATTTCCGGAGTACCCTAGCAGAACTGTTTCCAAAAATATATCACAAGTTGCTCCTAATTGTTACAGGGTGGGCAACAATACCCAAATTATTTACAAATGCCATTTGTCATAATTTCTTTGATACTTTTTTAATTTTATCTGTTTGATAGAACGTGCTCGTGCATTTTTTACAGGCAATCAATTTGAAACAGTTTGCTAAGATTGTACGAGTGAATCCATTTTAACTGGTTCTTTCTTAAAGTGTTAAGTATTTTTTAATTAATTAACTTATTTTCGTTTTGTAAAAACATAAATCTAAGTGAAACGGAACGGATTGAAATTCTAATGATGATCGGGTATGATAATAGATATAATTCGAAATCATGAGGAAGTTTGTGTTATGTTTAATAACACACATCCGAATCGTCCACCAATAAATCGATCCACTGTAAGCCGAACTGAAGCAAAGTTTCAAAACTATGGTCACGTTAAAGGTCTGCCCAGATATGGTCGACAAAGTATACTAAATGAAGATATGCAGTTACAAGCCCTTCTGACCTTTCATGGAAACCCGTATTCCACTAGAGAGTCTTAGCAGGTGATTTAGGTGTGAGTGAAAGCAGGATTTTGTCCGGTTCCTCATCGGTGGATTGGCAGAAGAGAACCTAAGGAATGGCCCGCCAGATTTAACACCTCTAGATTTTTTCCTTTGGGGATATGTAAAAAGCAAAATATACGTCACTAAGCCAAATAATGTTGACGATCTCAAAGAACGAATTCGACAAGAAGTTCGTGCCATCCCGCTTGAAGTTATCGGAAATGTACAACAAGAATTTGTTTCTCGTCCATTGTTTGGCAGTAAATGGTCAACAATTTGAAAATTTTTGTGTCCAAAGGTTTTATTAGCGAACAATAAAATTTTCGATCGATCACGTTTTTCTATGTAACACCAATGTTTTTATAAATTGAGTACATTCCAGTAGACACTTTAAAATGACGTGTAGTAATTTCAATCAATTTTTTAGTACGTTGATTCATTTGTAAATAACTTTGGTATTTGTAAATAATTTGGGATTGTTGCCCACCCTGTAACAATTAGGAGCAACTTGTGATATATTTTTGGTAACAGCTCAGCTAGGGTAATCCGGAAATTGGAAAAAATGTGGTGTTCCATTTAAAAAAAAATGTGATGACGTCATTACTCGAAGGTAGATCACCCTGTATATTAATTTATTATTGAAAAAAAGTAAATTAAAATAAAATGTCATGGCATGTTTTGGAAATTTTCAATAGTGTCTTTTATTTACCTAATAATGAATTTGTGCGTGACTTTAGGGACGCACTGTATTTACAGAGTAATAGCTAATAACGAGTAATACTGAAATATTAAAATATTTCTTATCAAGATCGATTTGTTATTATTGTCAGAAACATGACAATGTCATGGTAACGTACTATACAACCCTTTTTTATTATGTTTCAATTCACTGATGATGATGATAGTTGTAGCCCACATACCTAACGTTAATTACTATTTGATGGTAATGTGATACATCGATACAAAACTTGACTAATGCTAAGGAAATTATTAATGTTACCAGCTATATAAGGATGGATAATGGAAAGCTGCTTAAACCAAAACTTGATAAAATATCCAAAAATTATGGTATAATAAATCAGATTTTTATTAATCAGTTATGAAAATTGAACAAAGGTCATAATCATAAGGAGAATATAATGCTTTTTATATGTTAACTGTTCGAAAAGTAAAAATATATTGTATATTATAACAAGATGTTTCAATTGTTATGTTTAATGCTGTTGTTGTTATGTAACTCCGACTTTTTCTTTTTTGGATCTTCTCTAGAACCGTCAAGAATATGCAGAACTTAACTGATAGCCTTTAAAGAAAGCAGACAGGGGTAAACAAAGCATGTTATATTTTTATAAATACATCACGTAAACAAATTAAAATCTGAATAAGGAGATATTTTTAATTAATTTAAATATATTGTTTACTTTCATTAAGAACTACGGTAAAATAATTATCTGTTTCCTGAGAATATCATGAGTACTTATTTTATTTTTACTTTTGGACATAGTTACTTCGGCGTAAGATATTCTTATTTCTGTTACAGTTTATTGACTCCTAATCAATTCATTTCATGAATTAAAACTTTATTTATTTATTTACTCAATAACAAGCAACAAAACTGACATAAGTATCAGACTTATATATCTATTATTTAATAATATTAAAAATATATATTTTCTCTAAAAGAAACAATTATTTTCAGATGTCAAAGAAACCCACTATATTAAGATATTGAACTGAACGGTAAATGGCAATTAAAAAGATACAATTACAAAATCAAAATACATGTTTTATTGCCAAAAAGTTATTATAAGAACAAATAAGAAACATTTCGGATTACTGATTTATCAAAAATTAATTCCATGTGTATTTATTTTTCATTAATCTCGTCTATTTTGGTTTAAAAAAATATATAATTTTCATCTTTCTTTGACATGCAAGATATCAAAAGTACAACATTATATTGCTAGATTCTACATACTATAGCTAGATACTATATGATGAATTATATACCTGGTTAGTCAAAAATTAGTATAGTTAATGTCGAAATTTCGACTCGCTCTCATCGCGGTCTCTCCGAAAAATTTTGGCCAGTCGCGTCAAGTAAAAGATCTAAGTAAGTAATAAAAATATATCTTCCACAGAACATATTTTGACACCTAAATAGTACAGTAGACTAAATCGGGAGCCCATAGAGAACGACATATACAGGGTGATTCATACACTTCCGCACGGCACTGGAGAACCACTGTAAAACCTGATAAGGCGTAATCGGCGATCGGACAAAAAAATTGAAAGAAATTCCCAAAGAAAGAAATAAATTACATTATACAACATCTATTTTTATACAAAAAATTGAACTGCATTTGCCGCTTTTGTTATTAATTATTATTAATAGAATTAATTTGTGGTATTAATTAGTAAAATAGTTTGCTATACCTGATGTTACAACAAAATTTTGGGCCCGTCTTACCCAGTTTCTACGAACTAATACAAATGTTTCCGGTTCTTGTCCGTTTTGAATTTGTAAGTTATTGCATGGAAGAAGCAATATGATACGCTTGCGTAAATCATCAATAGTGTCATTTCAGTGCAATATACTTCATTTTTTAAATATCCCCGCTAAAATAAGTCCAAATGATTTAAAGTCAGGAGATCGTGGCGGCCATGGTACCGGTCCTCCTCGTCCAATCCCTTGGTATTAATCCTTGGACACGCTGTACATGGTACGGATATAATTGAGCCTCGTGTATGATACGCCATACTGTTGCAATACGCTGCGGACGCCTTGATCCTCCATCTCTTCCACGATTCGGTTGCAAATTTCCAGACAATGCACTCACTGCACACCGTTGTAACCATGTTTACCGGGAAATCGTTCTCCTAAAGCATTTTCACGTCACCATAAATTAAAACGATATCCATCAACCGCGAAAAAAAAACAAACAAAAATGTACGATATTGGCTCCATTTTTCATGGCGTATCAATTCCCAAATTCTTTTAGATAAGTTCTGAATCACCCTGCATATGACTGACTTTGTAAAGGCCCTGGTCAGCTCCGCATAGAACGTTCCGCGATGCCTCTAGACCTCGACTTCATAGTGCGTGTCACAATGAAAAGAAAATTATAAATTATCGTTGACATTTACAGATAGGTACTGCATTTAAAAACATTCTATAGTAAGTATCCTTTGAATTTTAATATTCTTGCTGACGCAGGCCTAGTATTGGTAACAGTTCAATGAAATTTGAATGAAATAATAGTTAATGAGTTTATGATGTGAAGAAGAACAATACTACTACACGTTGCTATTGGCCACTGTGGGCATTGCCAGTTTATTAACATAATTATGACACGACGGGAAGGTTGTACAAAATAATGTAATGAAAATCACTTTTAATTAATTATTTTGAGAAATTTTGAATTTTTAAATAAGTATATTAAACAAGAAAGTAGTGAAGCTAGTTACGTTACGCACTGATGCTATAATATACTTCAGTATGTTATTCTACGTTCAATTTTAAGCAAAACATTTCCTACGAACTTTGGTCTTCGTTTAGGATATACAGGATGTCAAATTAAAAAAAAAATAATTACATTTTCTTTAATAACTCGACTACTCCGAGTTGAATTCATGAAATTTTGTATGTGGAGGTTTCTTGGGACGGGCAATTTAAATTTTAAGGACGATTGGCTGTATCTCCCAGAGGGCGCTACAAACGACCATTGCGATCATTTTAGAAAAATATTTGCCCCTAGCTAAGAAATGTACACCTTATTGAAGTCTAGTTCCAGTAATGCTTTTACTGAGAAAGCTAATACATAATTTGCATGCATCATCATCTGTAGATGAATTTTTAGCAGAAACGGCTGCTCTTAGACTTCAATAAGATGTACATTTCTTAAGTAGAAGAGGTAGGAAAAAATGTTTTTCTATTCCGAAATGACATACACCGTGGCACAAAAAAGTTTAAGCCATTTAAAATGATCCTAATGGTCGCTTGTGGCGCCCTCTGGGAGATACAGCCAATCGTCCGTAAAATTTTAATTTTCCGTCCCAAGAAACCTCCGCATGCAAAATTTCACGAATTTAACTCAAAGTAGTCGAGAGTTATTAAACAAAATGTAATAATTGTTTTTAAATTTGACATCCTGTATATCCTAAACGAAGCGTTTCCAACCCTAAGTTCATAGAAAACTATGCTTAAAATTGAACGTAGAATAACATACTGAAGTATGTACATCTCCTCCTGAAACACCCTGTATATTTATATCTATGCGGTTTACTTGTCTGTAGGAACATCTCATTACAGAGAAATAAATATATATTTTCTACACCCGTATTATAACAATGCACTTATATGCCCATAATCCGTTTCATAATGATACCCATTACGATACAGATTTTTCATTACGATACAGATTTTATAATCCGTTTCATAATGATACCCATTACGATACAGATTTTTCATTACGATACAGATTTTTAATCAATAGAAACCCATAATTTTTCAATCAAGCATGCTGTGCATTTGACGTTTCTCCTAGGTTATATGTAATTATTTTAGATGTCAAAATCAGTACGTATTAAATTTTCGTAGATACCTAGCTAAACTTCGATAATTTATCAAAATGTCTGATATCAGCGATATAGAAGAATTACCATCGACTCCTCCACACATATCGGAGATAGCAGAAGATGCAGTTCATACAAATAATTACTGTTACCTATTGTGTTCAATAAAAATATAAAATTTATGGTTTTTGATTATTTATCGGGTGTAGAAAAAATAGCGTATGCAACTCTCATGTAATGATGGTTATTAATACACGAGCATTAACCGGGATACGAAACGAGCCGAAAGCGAGTTTCGTATGGTTTATGCGAGTATAATATACTATTATATTATCGCTCACCGTCCGTATCTAGCTTTATGCTATTTATTGTATTTTATGTTTACATAACATTTACACTTGTAGGAACGCTCCTATACAGGGTGATTTTAAATAAAGTAGCAAAAATGAGACCACAGATTACTGGTGAAAATAAATCGATTTAACCTAACATACCTATAACCCAAGACGCATAATAAAAAAGATACAAAGTGTCAAAATTAACATTTTCTTTTCGATATTTGTAGATAACTTCTTAAAAATTTCAAATATTTACATAAAATTTGTAAATCAGGGGTTTTTTGTGGGCGAGAAATTCAAATTTATTTCTAATTTTGACGTCACTACTAGAGGACGGCACTTGCGGCACATCATATTTCTTTTAAATGGCAGAACTTTTTTCCTGCTTAGTGTATCCATCTGATTATTGAAGCAGTCGATTCTCCTACCTGTTGCCTGAAAAAGGAAGGTAGGTTGAAGTTGTTAGGAGTAACAGTTTTCGAAATAATCCTGTTTAAAATATTCAGTGCACCGATTGAAAACTTTTACCGTTTCATATAAAGTGCCTTTTGTACTGAAAATACAGCAAAATATTACTTGAAAAAGGTGTTCAGGACGGTAAATTATAGGATCATGCAAAATTTCAAAAAGATCGGCCTGCTTTGATAAAATCTTTGTTCCTCTCCGATCTTCTTGAAATTGCACGTCTAAATAATTTACCATTCTCAACAACTTTTTCAAGTATCATTTTGCTATATTTTCAGCAGAAAAGGCACTTTACCTAAAACCAAAACAGTTTTTACTCGGTGCACTGAGCATTTCAAATAGGATTATTTCAAAAATGGTTACTCTTACCGACTTCAGCAAGGTATACCTTTTTCAAATAAAACAGATAGGAGAATCGATTGTTTCGATAGTCAGATGGATACACTAAGCTCCAAAAAAGTTCTGCCATTTAAAAGAAACATGGTGTGCCACAAGTGGCGCCGTCTCCTAGTGACGTCAAAATTAGAAACAAATTTGAATTTCTCGCCGGCAAAAATCCTCGATTTAAAAACTTTATGTAAATAGAAGTGAATAGAATTTAGAAGTTATCTACAAATATCGAAAACAAAATTTTAATTTTGACACCCTGTATCTTTTTTATTATGCGTCTTGGGATATCTTTCATATAAGGAATCTGTGGTCTCATGTTTGCTACTTTATTTAAAATCACCCTGTGTAATATACATTATAAAATTGATACAGTAATAAAAGAAAAAAACTTATAAAACGTTTTAATAATACCAATATCAATATTTAATATCAATTAAAAAACTGTCCGACTTTTGTCAATTAAGAACGTACATTATTAACCAATCACAATTGTGCTCAGGAAATGATGCTGTAAATTTCCATTTGGAATAATTCCTTAATTCCGATAACAATTTATTGTTATGTTTTACTGGAGCCGCTAAGTGGTTCATTAATAAATGGAAAATTAACATTCCAAAATACTACGCGATATTTTTGACGCCACAGGAGGTTATCTGAAATACGTTAGTTATTGGCATAACAAATTACAACTCACATTTTGACCGGACAATTGATAAGAACTTGATTTTTTCATATTACAAATTAAAATGCAGGTTTAAGATACAGACAAAAATACATAGATATGTAGGTATAATATATTTTAAAGAAATAAATTAATTTTAAGGTAATCTTAGAGGAACATATATATTTGTAATTTGTAACAAATACAGGGTGTCCGGAATACGAGTGCCAATTTTGAAAGAGCAAAAGCAACAAAAAAATCACACTCATGATAAAAATAGTTCTTCTGCAAATATAGTTCAAACACAAAAATACGACTATTAAAAAATGCAAAACTGTATTAAATTACTTACAATAATTAAGACAAGCAAAAACCTATTTAATGTAATTCGTAATGTACGATAACATTGAAATTTATTGCCTGTATCTATTAACAATAACCTAAAGTTGTGCATTGTACATACTTTTGCAATAATAATGACACTCACTCAAAACAATTTTTGAACTTCTGGAAGTGCTGACTAGGATTTTCAATAAATCTCTATTGCTGAATGAAAAAACTAAGAACTAATGTTAAAAGTTAAAAGTAGAATACGTCAACAGTTCAAAATAAAACACAAAATTCATTTTAAATAGAGCCATTATTATTGCAAACGATACATGTTTAGGTCCTTCGTATTCTGACTAGAGTGAGTAATTTTTTTAAATAATAAATAACATTAAAGTTTTTAGTAACCAGAACTTGTATAAGAAATCTATTCACGGTAAGTATGTTAAGGGGGTACTATTTTATTATTATGCAGCAAATACATAATATGGTATTTCCGCAACGTTGTAACATATTTAAAACTTGTTTACTCTCATAACTCTGACTTTTGACCAGAAAAAAATTGTTAAGTCAATTATAGGTATTTTATTTGGTACTTTTTATCATACAGGGGACGGGCACGGGAAGTAAGTAGATGCCAAATTAATTTAAAAAAAGTAGGAACGAGCTAAGTTTTAGTGAAATTCAAATGCTAATGACAATAGATTGGGTCCCAAATCATAATACACAAAAATATTTCATTGCTAAAAAATATACACTACACAAGACTTGAAAATTTGTTTATCTACCATTTTCCAACTAACCAAAGTAACACAGTGAGACTGGAACCTTCAAATAGTAACTATAACGTAACCGCCTGCAAAGGACAATGTTAAAAATAGCCGATTTTTGGCTTATCCGGGGAAACGCATAAATCATAAAAAAATCAATTGATTATTGTTAATTAACATTAGAAATGGCCCAGAAATACGTCAGATAGCTGGAGAAATGTCGCTACTACCCCTAAACCCATATAAACTACCCTTAAATAGCTTTAAATGGATAATCATTAATTATTGTTACAAAAATTTGTGCAAAATGAAAAAAATGCTTGAAAATGATTTGAACAGACAGTATGTTAATATAAAAAGTGATAAATAACTGTAAAAATGTCCATTCCACCCCTAAAAATTAAAAAAACGACTTTCAAAAGCTAATGGTGAGCTTACTTCGACATCAAAAATAGATAATGCTTAAATGTTCAAGGGAACGCCTATTGCTAGAAAAAAATTATAGATTACTGTCAAAAAATGCAAAAACTGATACTAGAGTACATTAAGTAAGTGGGGAAATATTAATTGCACCCCTAAATCTATATAAACTGCCTTTAAATAGCTTAAAATAGATAATCATTATTTATTGTTGTAAAATTCGTTTAGAATGAAAAAAATGCTTAAATCACTTTTAAGGTTCATTTATACTATTGCGACCTGAAAAATGGGCGCTAGGATAAATTTTTTCAGTACGCGCTCGCGAAGTGAGAACAATTGGCGCTATTTCGCCATTGAATGGGCACTTTTACAGTCATTTATCACTTTTTATATTGGCATACTGTCTGTTCAAATCATTTTCAAGCATTTTTTTCATTTTACACGAATTTTATAACAATAATTAATGATTATCCATTTAAAACTATTTAAGGGTAGTTTATATAGGTTTAGGGGTAGTAGCGACATTTCCCCAGCTATCTGACGTATTTCTGGGTCATTTCTAATGTTAATTGACAATAATCAATTGATTTTTTTATGATTTATGCGTTTCCTCGGATAAGCCAAAAATCGGCTATTTTTAACATTGTCCTTTGCTAGTTTGTTGTATAAATAGCTTCATGCAACAAAGCTGCAGTTACTGCTACGTATCTTCGACTACTTCTGGTTACTTTACAGTTATGCGACTTCTAAATAGCTCTCCCGGTTTTGGGAATATTTTAGTTACCGGTGGAATGACGTTCAAGTTTTTAGAACTTGAAAGTGGTAAATGATCGTAGCAGCGACTAAGTCATATTACTAAAATATAACTTCAAAATTACAATCACTTTCAAGTAGCTATGATAGTTGCCGCGATATTCAAGGAACCTTCATTGTTTATTTAATGTCGTGAAACTTATAAATACTATATTAGTCCCACCAAAGTTATCGCTATTTGTAGAAAAATATTAAGCATCGGAGCACAGCAACTATTCACCATGAAGTACATTTTACCATGTAGTTTCTCAAAGTTGAAAACCTTCATGATGCATGTGAATTCGATCTACTCCTGACGGCCCTGTCTGTAGCAAGCTTTAAAGAACGAATTTAAAAAGGCAAAAATGATGTTAACAACAGGATAAAATGTTGAATAATTACTATTCAAACACTCTACTTAATTATTATTTATATGTATTATATGTACTATAATTTTGTATTAATGAATCATTACTTGCACGAATGTGGTTTTCCTTACTTATTCACTTGCATAAATTAACTATATTCTAAAGTTACAAAAAATTATATACAATAACAAAATTAAATGATGAAAATTTGTACTCGTCAAAGTGAAATATATTCGTTATTTATACATTTTTTACTCGGCTGTGACCAAATGTTGTTTTAAAACGTTTTTAATTTATGTGAGTACCTACACATGTTTTATTTGCACAATAATCTCCACTTGATAAATGTAATCAAAATCAGATTTAAGATATAATAAAGTAGACATAATATAATAGAAAACTGTGCAATTTGAATTACACCCACATCAGTGATATAATAAATAATAACTAAATCTTCAAACTGGATAGGTATACTTTTTTGTATCACTAGACCTTGCTATGAAACTGAAATTAACAGTGAATGTTATTGGCACCGACCTTCCTCGCTGTTATTTTTTCTTTACACTTACACTACGCAGAAAATATCTTATTTCATGGACACATAAAAATAAAATTTTCAATTTTTTACAATATTATGCTGTATTTTATAATGGTACGCAACATTATCAGGTACAAGCCTATTCGGTAAAGCTTTTGCTTCAATTTTAACATCAAGGTCACAGTTCAAATATCTTATCTCCCATTACTTAACTGGATGCTGTATGCTGTAACAATTTAAGGGATTTATTTTAACCAAAAATATTACAATTTAGCGGGGTCAAATTAGATGTTGTCAAAATTTATCCTGTCCTGACAAATAACATATAATTGATGACACTAATGCGTAGACCTTATAATAGCACTTCAAAATCATTATATTTTGTTGGGTGATGTCTCAACACACTGAAATATACAGTATGCGCCAAAAGTATGGAATAAATTCAATAAAAACGAAACAATTATTTTTTGGGAAAAATCCTCGAACAGGTCGATTTTTAATTTAAAAAATACATATTTTAGCGTAAAATGCGATTTTCAAATGTCATTTGTTTTCGAGTAATGACGTCATCGATTTCTTTTTAAATGGCAACACCATATTTTTTTCCTTGATTCTCAAAGATCGTTTCATTCTCTATCAGACAGTACTAAAATTTTGCCCTCTTACATAGGAAAGTTTTCCAGTAAATGACGATTGAATGTTAGAAAACGTAAATTTTATCCATAAAAAAGTAACAATTCTGAGGTTGTAAAATAAAATACAATTGATTAAATTTTATACTTAAATTAAATGTTCGAATTGCCATCCACCAACTTCTTGACAATGCCCAAGTCTGTGAAGAATTTCACATTACACATTATGAATGATTTCTGGGGTAACTCTGCGTATTTCGTCCCGAATGCGATTTTGAAGTTCTTCTAAATTACGTGGTTTATTAATGTACACTTTTGACTTCAAGTATACCCATAAAAAATAGTCAAGAGGTGTAAGATCTGGCGATCTTGCAGGCCATTCTATCGGTCCGCATCTGCCGATCCACCTCCCAGGAAAACAGTTGTCCAAAAAATCTCGTACAGGGCGCGCATAGTTGCTGAAACCATATGGTATCGTCAGGAATGTCAGGGTCATTATCGTTAGGAAAAATTACTGCAAGGGCTGGAACAAGGTCCTCATAATTCTTCACGATTGGTTGCATTAAACAATGACACTAGTCAGAGCACAGTGCTACGTATCTTGAAGAAGGAAAAATATCATCCCTACACAATTCAACTTATGCAGGAACTCACTGAAGATGATCCCGATCGCCGCTTACACTTTTGCGAAATTTTAATGGATTTATGTCAATGAAATAGAAATTTACACCGGCAAATTCTTTTCTCTGATGAGGCCACATTTTGTCTGAATGGTACAGTAAACCGTCAAACTTGCAGATATTGGAGTCGGGAAAATCCTCATTGGATGGCAGAGGCACATACCCAACACCCTCAGAAATTAAATGTGTGGGCTGGAACAGTTGACGACAGAATAGTAGGCCTTTCTTCTTTGAAGGAACCCTTACAGGACAAAGATATTTAGAGTTTCTAGAAAATGACCTTGTTCCAGCCCTTGCAGTAATTTTTCCTAACGATAATGACCCTGACATTCCTGACGATACCATATGGTTTCAGCAAGACGGTGCACCTCCGCACTATGCGCGCCCTGTACGAGATTTATTGGACAACTGTTTTCCTGGGAGGTGGATCGGCAGACGCGGACCGATAGAATGGCCTGCAAGATCGCCAGATCTTACACCTCTTGACTATTTTTTATGGGGATACTTGAAGTCAAAAGTGTACATTAATAAACCACGTAATTTAGAAGAACTTCAAAATCGCATTCGGGACGAAATACGCAGAGTTACCCCAGAAATCATTCATAATGTGCAAGAAGAATTTCTTCACAGACTTGCGCATTGTCAAGAAGTTGGTGGATGGCAATTCGAACATTTAATTTAAGTATAAAATTTAATCAATTGTATTTTATTTTACATACTTCAGAATTGTTACGTTTTCTAACATTCAATCGTCATTTACTCGAACTTTCCTATGTAAGAGGGCAAAATTTTAGTACTGTCTGACAGAGAATTAAACGATCTTTCAGAATCAAGGAAAAAATATGGTGTTGCCATTTAAAAAATATCGATGACGTCATTACTCGAAAACAAATGACATTTGAAAATCGCATTTTACGCTAAAATATGTATTTTTTAAATTAAAAATCGACCTGTTCGAGGATTTTTCCCAAAAAAATAATTGTTTCGTTTTTATTGAATTTATTCCATACTTTTGGCGCATACTGTATGTAAGTAAATTGTACTATTTCGGATAAACAGTTTAGTTTTTAGTGTGCATTCAGGTTAACGTGTTGGTACCATTTCTATTGCAATTGCGAATTGACGACTGTAAAACAAACTGCAAGTCAGAATTTTAGAAAAGGTATTGTAGGCGCAAGGGCTTGCTCCAAGCAAGTAAAAAGAACAGTTATACAGAATACCAGTTAGAGTTATTATTTGTGGCGGTAGGGTTAAAATTATTGGTTTATCTGGTTGGTTAGTTTTAATCACATACTATATACCGCGCACTTTATATCTTTTCACCTTGGCCCCGAAAGTTAGGGGAATACAAGAGATTGACCAGAACCAGAACTATGGTGCATTTGCGCATGCTCCATAATAAAGCGCAACTTTCAAATTGAAACTAGTAACTGATTCATCATGATCCTGGACACATTAAAGGGTTATCTGTTAACTTATTGTGAGCTTGCGGATTACTATGACTGTTCTCTCGTTCATTTTTTTAAATTAAAATGAGAGACCAATGATCTCCGAGAAGTTATTTTTCATAAATACTGTCTCAGAAGTACTGGGAGATATTTTAGGAACGGTTGATTGAAACAAGTAGATTTTGTTTATACTGAGATTAGGTAATTATATTATCTTATTTACCAGGGATGCGCTACCCTTACCGTAAAGTGGCCGTAAACTTTGACACATTTCCTCTTTTTCGATATTCAATGTGATTTTTTATTGCACTAAGGAGTTTTTACGCAACTGATATTTCTCTACTTGATATAAATTTTTATTATAACGAAATTTAGAACTATTGAAAATGGCGGCGTCTTTCGCATCAATCGATATGACCCGCCTCGTCAAATCTACAACGTGTCCTCATAAAGAATATATTCTATTTTTAATAAAAAAAAAGATATCTGTACATGTGTACACATATATATTATCATTAAAAATTTGTTCTAATGAAGTATTATTTATTAATTAATTAGAAAAAAATTTGGGTTAATATTTAAGCTGTGATAGAAGTATGTGGTTGTAACCCATAAGATATAGAATAGGGCTGATCGTCTGTAAAACGAAATTATGTGTTAATGTTACTCCTATATGGTCAGTTATTGATTTCGAAATAGCTTATAAGTTTATTACATAACACAGATAAGAAAAAAGAACAATCAAATAATAAAATTAAAGGAAATGTAATTCTGATTATTACCTAGTATCTACATGGAACAGACAGCTGAGGTGCCTATGCCTACCATCAAACAATAGAGAACAATATGGAAATGAAAATTAAAGAATGCACTTACTGGTTAATTACCAGATTGTAAACAAACTGAATATTTTATTTATGAATCAGACGTGCGTTAATTTCACTGGTATGGTGCCATTAAACTGTTAACGCAAACTATTAAAAAACAATCAAAGAATAAGACTAGTAATTAAACGAATTTAGATACTATTATACAGTAGAACAATTTTAAATTTTAATATTTAACAAGTTCATCACATATCAAATATTTAACTTACTAATTGTCAAGGTACCAACAAATTACGCAACTGTTCTAATTCTATATTTGTATCGCTGAATTTTCTATATGTCGGAGTTAAAACTACAGCTACTAAAACTACAAAATTGGGGAAACCGCAAGACTTTATCCATTTTTTATTTGTAAAGTAGAAAGGAAATTTAGATAAAGTTGAGAGACCCATAACATTATGTTATTATTACAAAAGTTCAGTCAAATGTCAAATGTAAACTAGTTTTTAAATAATTGATAGTTTGCGTGTTTCATCAAACCCGTCACTTATTTCTTTTTTGCCACACTTACACCTAATTAAGAAAAATAACTCGCATAAGTACACCTTGTCCTTGTAAGTTATTAACATTGCTCTATTATACAGCGCGTCCATAAAGTAACACATAAATTCATTATTAGCTAAACAAACAATATTATTAAAAATTTCCGAAACAGGTCGAATGTTTATTTTAATTTACTGTTTTTTCAAATAATAATTTAATATTGTCACGGAATTTGCCCCACTCACACCCAAACCGACGACTGTGGTATCGCGAAATGCTAAGATTGTCCCGATCGCCCCTACACGATTCTGTTAAACAAACAAAAAGCCGTGGATCGAGACGGGACTAGAAAATTGGGGAATCGACGAGAAGCATTCGAGTCGTTCGGGAAGATGAATCTAGAGATACTAGAATATACCTGGAATATTCGTTGGGTCTATGTATAAGTGTTGTATTACAGTATTGAATTGAAGTGTTCAGTTGGAGATTCAAAGTGATTTAGATAGCGATTAATTAAATAAGTGTTTAGTTGAGTTCTGATTAGTGTTCAGTAGTGTACTGAGTATAGTTAATAAAGAAGTAATTAATTAACGGATTGTTTTTCTGGCAGTAAGAAAAATTCGGATTGGGAAATCCGTGACAATATACAGGGTGACCTACCTTCGAATAATAACGTTATTACCGGTTTTCTTTAAATGGAACACCCCATGTTTTCTCCCATTTCCGGATTTCCCTAAAGATAAGATAAGATAATTTATTCACATGCAACAAACACATAAAATAATGTAAATAACATACAATAATACGTGAATAAACAGATTCAATAAGTGTTGCCACACTTCCTTTAAATTACAATAATAAACTAAAAACTAAGTAATTTTAAAAAATAGCTTACATACACAATTATAGAACCGCTTTATATCTCAATCAAATATAACAGACGTCAGATGTATAGGGTAAGTAAAATGATATTTATTATTCTGTGAATTAAGAGTAATACTTAAAATTTTGACTCAGCATAATTTGAAAGTATTGTCACGGAATTTGCCCCACTCACACCCAAATCGACGACTGTGGTACCGCAAATTACTAAGATTGCCCCGATCGCCCCTACACGATTCTGTTAAACAAACAAAATGCCGTGGATCGAGACGGGACTAGAAAATTTGAGAAACGACGAGAAGCGTTCGAGAGATGCTAGAAAATAGATCTAGAGATGCTAGAATATACCTGGAATATTCGTTGGGTCTATAAAAAAAGAATAAACGGCCGAGTTAGTTAGTCTTGTATAAGTCTTGTATTATAGTCTGAATTGAAGTGTTTAGTTGGAGATATCAAAGTGATTTAGATAGCGATTAATGTAATAAGTGTTTAGTTGAGTTCTAATTAGTGTTCAGTAGTGTACTGAGTATAGTTAATAAAGAAGTAATTAATTAAAGGATTGTTTTTCTGGCAATAGTAAAATTCGGATTGGGAAATCCGTGACAATTTGGTGTCGGAAGTGGATTTAACTGGAAGTTTTAAAGAGCTTTCTGGAACCCTGTCCACAAAGTGGATTTAACTGAAAGTTTGAGGAGCTTTCTGGAACCCTGTGCGTGAGTGGGTTTAAGTGGAAGTTAGAAGAACTTTCTGGAACCCTGTGCGTGGGTGGAATAAAGACCCAAGTGTGACATATCACTGCACTCGTTGTGACTTGAGGAAGTGAACGGTGGTATTCGCGAAGGACAATCTCGAACATTCTAGAACTTTGTACGCGAGTGAGACAAAGACCCAAGTGTGACATATCACTGCACTCGTCGTGACTTAAGGAAGTGAACGGTGCTATTTGCGAAGGACATTCTCGAACATTCTAGAACTTTGTACGCGAGTGAGACAAAGACTCAAGTGTGACATATCACCGCACTCGTCGTGACTCAAGGAAGTGAACGGTGCTATTTGCGAAGGACATTCTCGAACATTCTAGAACTTTGTACGGAAGTGAGACAAAGACCCAAGTGTGACATATCACCGCACTCGTTGTGACTCAAGGAAGTGAAAGGTGCTATTTGCGAAGGACATTCTCGAACATTCTAGAACTTTGTACGCGAGTGAGACAAAGACCCAAGTGTGACATATCACCGCACTCGTCGTGACTTAAGGAAGTGAACGGTGGTATTCGCGAAGGACAATCTCGAACATTCTAGAACTTTGTACGGAAGTGAGACAAAGACCCAAGTGTGACATATCACCGCACTCGTTGTGATTCAAGGAAGTGAAAGGTGCTATCTGCGAAGGACATTCTCGAACATTCTAGAACTTTATACGGAAGTGAGACAAAGACCCAAGTGTGACATATCACCGCACTCGTCGTGACTTAAAGAAGTGAACGGTGTTATTCGCGAAGGACAATCTCGAACATTCTAGAACTTTCTACCGAACTGAGGCAAAGACCCAAGTGTGGCATATCACTGCACTCGTTTCATTGTAGGGAAGGCAACAGTGATATCTAGAAATACATTCGTGGACATTCTAGAACTTTCAAAATAGAGTGAATGCCTGTAACTAGAAGTCAAGTCAACATGGATGCACAACTAGCAAAGCTGTTAGAAATGATGCAAACGATGCAGGAACAGGGACGGATGATGCAAGAGAAATTAGAAGAACAGGGACAAACGATGCAAGAAAAATTTGAAGAACAAGTACATAAAATCGAAGATCAGTCCCAAACGATGCAGCAGAAATTTGAAGAACAAGGACATAAAATCGAAGATCAGTCCCAAACGATGCAGCAGAAATTAGAAGAACAAGGGTATAAAATGAAAGATCAGATACAGGCAATACAACAAGAAATGAGGGATCAGACGAAAGAAATGCAGACAAAATTAGAAAAATTGGAGAATTCACTAGAAGAAAAACTAGAGGAGCAGTCACATAAAGTGACACAAGTAGAAGAAAAACTAGAGGAGCAGTCACATAAAGTAACACGAGTAGAAGAGAAACTTTTAGCACAAAAAATGGAAATGGATGAAGAAATAACCTTGGTTAGAGAAACCTGCGAAGAGCTTCGACATAAGCTGGACAAAATAAGAAAGGAGGGCGTAATCAAGTCAGAAGGACCTTTTATCCGAACTCAGAAAACGAAACCCCCTGAATTCGACGGCAAGGTCTCCTGGAACGTCTATCTGCGTCAGTTTGAAGCAGCAGCTGCGGCAAACGAGTGGTCTGATTGTGAAAAGGCTACTGCTCTAATAGTTGCTCTACGAGGGGAAGCTCTTGACGTCTTACAAGGAGTACCTGCGGGGCAGCAGAATAACTACGACATTCTAAAACAGCATATGGAAATGAGATATGGGGATAAGCACCTGCAGCAAGTTTACCAGGCACAATTGAAAAATCGTCACCAACAGAATGGAGAGAATTTACAGCATTTTGAGACCGATGTTGCCCGATTGGTTCGATTGGCTTATCCAACAGCCCCGTCCGAATTCTTAGACCAGCTGTCCATCCAAGTTTTTACCGATGGCCTAAGAGATTGCGAAACCCAGCAGGCATTACGACTCGCCAGACCTAAAACGTTGAACGACGCTCTTTCGCATGCACTGGAATTCGAGGCAGCAAAGATGACATCTGGTAGGCATGTTAAAGTTCGGGCCATCAGTGATAACAGCGATAGTATGGCAAATGGAGACATAATAAAAACGCTAAAGGAAATTATTGATAAATTCAGTCCATCTACTAGGACAAAGAAGGAACAACCTGATAGTCGAAGGGATCGCCTTCTCAAATGCTGGAACTGTGGACAGACAGGACATCTAAAAAGACAGTGTAGGGCCCCAGTCGCAGATCAGCAAAAGCGCGACTCCCAGGCTACGCAGGAAAACTAGGTTCAGCCGGCTTGACGGGGCAAAAGCCGGCTGCGTCCTCCTACCATGCCCCACGAGAAGAAATTACGTTGTCACGTCTCCAGGACTCTGACTCCTTGCTAGTAGAAGGCAGTATTTTTGGTCGTACTTTCCCTATGGTAATCGATACTGGAGCGGCAAGAACTATTGTTCGGCCAGATATTATTCATGCTTGGCGTATTAAGAACCCTGCCAAACGTTATGTCCTTACAACAGCCAATGGACAACAACTGCCAGTCAAGGGGGAATGCGAGCTTGAAGTAGAATTAGGAGACGTCAAATTCAAACACAGAGCCCTGGTAGCAGATATATCGGACAATATCATACTCGGACTAGACTTACTACGAGCAAAGGGGGTGAACTTAGATTTGAATGCTGGCACGCTACGGATAATGGGTGAGGAAGTAGTGCTAACGAACACCACTGAGAATAACACTGTACGGAGACTCGTTGTTAAAGAAGATGTGGTACTACCTGCTCAGACCGAAACCTTGGTTGCCACTGTAATGGATGGGGAAATGCCGTGCAGTGTAGGAGTGGTGGAACCCAGTAATCCGGATTTGTTTAACAAATCTATAGTCACCGGCCGCACCCTGATTAAACCGGAGAAGACGACAATAGTACGGGTAGTTAACCTGAAAACGTTTCCACAGAAAATTACAAAGGGAACTGAAGTAGGAGTCTGCGAACCTGTTACCATGGTCAGAACACTCAAAGAAAACAACGAAATGAAGAATAAAACAAATAAGACCAGTCTACCAGAATGTTTAAGGGACATCGTGGATAGGGCCAAGGAGAGATTAACAGAGGTGGAGGTGGAACAACTGGAAGAGCTGCTAAGTGAAAATGAAAATGTGTTCGCACTTAAACCAGGCGACTTTGGGAGAACCAATGTAGTGAAGCATCGAATCGATACTGGTTCATCGTCTCCTATAAAGCAGCCATCACGAGGACTTCCACTAGCGAAGCGAGAAGAAGTTAACAAGATGTTAATTGAAATGCAAAGCCAAGGCACCATAGAGCCATCTCAGAGTCCTTGGGCTTCTCCTGTAGTCTTGGTCAAGAAGAAAGACGGCTCCACCCGATTTTGTGTGGACTACAGAAAAAATTAAATGACGTCACCAAGAAAGACAGTTACCCACTACCGAGGATTGACGATACTCTGGACACCTTGGCTGGTGCGCAATGGTTTTCCACTTTGGATTTAAAGAGTGGATATTGGCAAGTCGAGGTCAGCCCAGAAGACAAGGAAAAGACAGCGTTCACTACCGGAAATGGATTGTGGCAGTTCAATGTAATGCCATTTGGCCTATGTAATGCCCCTGCCACTTTTGAACGACTGATGGAAACTGTACTTCATGGCCTGCATTGGGAGACCTGCTTGATTTACTTGGACGACGTGGTGGTGCTGGGACGCTCTTTCCAGGAGCACCTGAAGAACGTGTCCGAAGTGTTCAAGAAGTTGAAAGCAGCGAACCTGAAGTTGAACCCGAAGAAGTGCAGTCTGTTCCAAAAGGAGGTTAGATACCTAGGCCACATTATTACTCCAAATGGTGTGAAAACAGACCCGGAGAAGACAGAGTGCATAAAGAACTGGCCGGTTCCTAAAGACAAACATCAAGTTCGAAGTTTTCTCGGCCTATGCACATACTATCGACGATTCGTCCAAGGATTCTCAGACATTGCCAAGCCTCTTCATAAATTGACAGAAGACAGCATCCCGTTCGAATGGACTCCGAGATGCCAGCAAGCCTTTGAGACGCTGAAAGAGGCTCTCTGCACTACCCCGATTTTGACATACCCAATACCTGGACAACCATTTATAGTGGACACGGACGCAAGCAACATTGGAATTGGCGGAGTTCTTTCTCAAGTACAAGATGGCCAAGAGCGAGTAGTGGGCTACTTCAGCAAAGTCCTATCAAAAGCCGAAAAGAACTATTGTGTGACTCGGAAAGAATTACTTGCCATCGTCAAGAGCCTAGAACACTTTCATAAATATCTGTATGGCCAAGAATTTCTCCTAAGAACGGATCACGCTTCCCTTAAATGGCTGCTACAGTTTAAAAACCCTGAAGGACAGATGGCAAGATGGCTGGAACGGCTGCAAGAATATCACTTTGTTGTTGAACATCGAGCCGGCAGGAAACATGGAAATGCAGATGCCCTTTCGAGGAGACCGTGTCCTGTCAACTGCAAACACTGCAGTAGTCTTGAAAGGAAAGAGAACATCTCATCAGTTTCTTGCAAGGTAGTAGCAGCCCAACCTGAAGACCGATGGAGTTCAGCAGCGATTCGGGAAGACCAGCAAGCTGACTGTGACATCAAGCCTTTACTAGACTGGAAAGAAGCCAACAACCGACCATCTTGGGCTGAAGTCAGTAGTAAAAGCCCAGCATTAAAGAGCTATTGGGCTCAATGGAATTCCCTGGTGTTGGAAGACGGTGTCCTAAAAAGAGCATGGGAGAACAATGACGGAACGGAGGTCAAGAAACAAATACTACTCCCGAGGTCCCGGGTCAAGGAAGTGCTGCAGGAAGTACATGGAGGTACTGGGGGTGGACATTTCGGTATCAATAGGACTCTACAGAAGATTAGGGAGCGTTTCTACTGGTTGAGCTGTAGGACGGATGTAGAAGATTGGTGCCGCAAATGTGACATATGTGCAGCAAGCAAGGGACCGAAGACCCGTTCCAGAGGCAAAATGCGCCAGTACATCGTAGGAGCGCCGTTTGAGAGGACTGCCATTGATATCGCTGGCCCCTTTCCGAAAACCCAAAGTGGGAACCGATATCTGCTAGTAGCCATGGACTACTTCAGCAAATGGCCGGAAGTATACCCCCTTCCCAATCAAGAGACCACAACCGTAGCAGAAGCGCTAGTCAATAACCTGTTCTGCAGATTTGGTGTGCCCATGGAACTACATTCAGATCAGGGCAGAAATTTCGAATCAGGTGTGTTCCGAAAGGTCTGCGAGCTTATGGGAATCCGGAAAACCAGGATCACCCCACTGCATCCCCAGTCAGATGGTATGGTGGAACGCTTCAACGCCACACTAGAAACCAATCTGAGGATGTTTGTGAACGAGAACCAGACAGACTGGGACAAGCTCATTCCACTCTTCCTGTTAGCTTACCGCTCAGCTGTCCATGAAACAACAGGGAAGACTCCCGCAAGGATCATCTTTGGAAGAGAGCTTCGACTTCCAGCAGATTTGGTATTTGGTCGTCCTGCGGAACAGCCCACAGATCCAGACACTTATATCCATGACCTAGAACAAAGACTAGCAGCCGTACACGACCAAGTCAGATCTCGAATGCGACTAGAGAGCGATCGCATGAAGACTCGATACGACGTCCGGGCCAATACAGTCGGATTCCAACAAGGTGACCTGGTGTGGCTGTACAACCCCACGCGGAAGAAAGGAAAATCGCCTAAGCTACAGAACCGTTGGGAGGGCCCCTATACTGTGATTAAAAGAATCAATGACGTCGTCTACCGGATACAGAGGACTCCTAGGAGTAAGATGAAGGTCGTCCATCTGGAGCGTCTGTCCCCGTATAGAGGTGTATCCGATCGGGACGATCGGTCCTAAGGAGGGGGCAGTGTCACGGAATTTGCCCCACTCACACCCAAATCGACGACTGTGGTACCGCAAATTACTAAGATTGCCCCGATCGCCCCTACACGATTCTGTTAAACAAACAAAATGCCGTGGATCGAGACGGGACTAGAAAATTTGAGAAACGACGAGAAGCGTTCGAGAGATGCTAGAAAATAGATCTAGAGATGCTAGAATATACCTGGAATATTCGTTGGGTCTATAAAAAAAGAATAAACGGCCGAGTTAGTTAGTCTTGTATAAGTCTTGTATTATAGTCTGAATTGAAGTGTTTAGTTGGAGATATCAAAGTGATTTAGATAGCGATTAATGTAATAAGTGTTTAGTTGAGTTCTAATTAGTGTTCAGTAGTGTACTGAGTATAGTTAATAAAGAAGTAATTAATTAAAGGATTGTTTTTCTGGCAATAGTAAAATTCGGATTGGGAAATCCGTGACAGTATGTATTGTTTTAATTCATTTCTAAATAAGTGTATAGTGACTAAATTTTGTATGTTTTTGGGTAATGTATTATACAATTTAGGAGTTAGAAAAGTGCGACCTTTGGTCCAATGTTTTTGACATGAAAGGAAGTAAGTAATTATTTTTCTGCCGCGTACTATAATCATGTGATGGTAATGAGAAACTGTTTTTGCATAAGTGATATTTTACATTTATGCTAACAATTTGTCTTATATCGAATACATTAGTCTCGGAAAACGAGATTACTGGAATAGTTTATATCCTTCGAAAATATAATTTTCAAAATTATTTTTTGTAGGATTTGCAGTGGTGCTAAATGAGTCTTTCAAGAAGATCCCCAGGCTACAATACCATATCTTAGATGAGATTCCACTAGTGACTTGTACAGACTTATAAACTGTTGAAGGTGTAATATATTTTTCAAGTATTTAAATCTGTATAAAAGACACTGCAATTTTTTACTATATAATGTATATGCATATCCCATTTTAAATTACAATCAATAATGACGCCAAAAAACTTTATATGTGTTAATGAAGAAATTGTATATTCGGATTCGCCATGGTTAATTTTAATTTCTTTGAAAAGGGGAAGTTTACTTTTTTAACACGAAAAAGGGAGGAAGTAAGTTTTCTCAAGATTTAATGTCAACAACTTAAAATTAAACCAATTTTTTAGTCATTTTGGATAGTTAACTTTACTTCTTCCCAAGATTAATCTTTTATAAAAATTGCACAGTCGTCACCGAAACCCAATACATCTTCAGTACACGCAAAGAAAAACAAGTCATTAATGTATATATTAAAAAGTATCGGGCCTAGCACAGTACCTTGTGGCACTCCATATTCAATAGTTTGAGGTTTGCTCAGGACATGTTCTATTCTTACATTCTGACTTCTGTTAATTAATAGTTTTGAAAAAGTTCAAGGCAATTTCCTCTAATACCAATACATTCCAAGAATTTCAGTAATAGATCATGACTTATGGTATCAAAGGCTTTCGATAAATCTATAAATATACATGCGCATGGCTTGCTTTCGTTAAGTGCAGAATAAATTTTTGATGTTAACGTAGATATTGCATCTTCTGTGATGGAGGTCTTAGACTTGAAGCCAAATTGATTATCAGAGATTATATTATATTTATCTAAGTATGACACTAATCGACTTTACAACATTCTCAAAGATTTTGCTTAAATGTGTTATTAACGATATAGGACAATAATTTGCTGTACAATTCTTTGGACCATTTTTATACATTGGAATGACTGTAGTTTGTTTAAAGGCTGAGGGCCAAATTCATGTATCCATACATTTGTTTATTAATTATACTAAAGACTAAAATATAATGTGAAATCGCTTTTAGTACTTCAGAATTTATATTATCTACACCAACCGATTTATTATTCCTCAAATTCTGAATTATCGTTCTTTCTTCATTTATATCAGTGCAAGTCAAAACAATGGAATTGGCTAGGACTGCAATTTGGATTTTTTTAAATTTTAGTAGCAAAGTGTTTTCACCATTTTTACAAAAATATTATTAAATTTATCTGATATATCTGTTATGTCAGTTAATGATTCTCCCAGTTCATTTTTAATCTCTTTAATGTTACTACTAGTTGTACTTTTAGTAATTTCTTGAACTATTTTTGTATCATTTTTATTTTTATATACTTGGTTTGTATAATAATTTAATTTGGTTTTGCTATTAAGAAGTTGAACTTATTTCTGTAAGCTTTGTAATGTGCTTTTCCATATTATCTGGATTTTGTTGCATGTTCTTAAACATACGATTTTTTGTTTGGCTTGACTTTATTAATGAAGTGGTTATCCACGGATTTATTTCCGTGTCTTTTATTTTTCTCTCTATGCCGGTAGTAGACTCATTAATAAATTTTATGATAATACTAATAAATGTATTTGTTGCGGAATCAACGTTAGGATCAGAATACATCAAATCCCATGAGGAATCACACAGTAAGTGCCCGAGTTTGTCCTTGCCGAGCTAATTCCAAAAATGTATCAAGTTGCTTCAAATTGGTACAGGGTGGGCAACAATACCAAAGGTGTTTATAAAAATTTAATAGAAAATTATACTTTATTAAATTCAGATACAATGTTCCTATCAAATTTTCGTTAAAAAATATGGACCAACAATTGTATTTCTTACAATACCAGCCCTCACATTGACATTTTGTAGTCGTTGCCTAAGGTATTCTTACATAACGGGTGTTTTGCCGATTAACATGCTCGTTCAAATAAAACGTTGCCTTGTCGGAAAAAGCAATAAAATTGGTATTTCGGTTATTTTGATGCATCATATACGCGCAGAATTCAGTTCTTCGGTCAACGTCGTCTTCAGCTAATTCATGGGTGAGACGGAAGATCTATTTAGGCGCGCAAATATCACTAATAAATGTGTTTGGGGTGTTTTTAATAGTTTATCAAAGTAGTTTTAATGACAGTACATAATGTTCATTTAATTTTTAGTACATTTGTAATAACTGGTTAATAATTTTGGTATTGTTAACCACCCTGTACCAATTTGAAACAACTTGTATATACATTTTTAGAATCAGCTCAGCAAGGGAAATCTGGAAATGGGAAAAAAATGGGGTGTTAAATTAAAAAAAAAACAGGTGACAACGTCGTTACTCGGAGATAGGTCACCCTGTATATTAAATTATTATTTGAAAAAACAGTAAATTAAAATCAAAAATCGACCGGGAATTTTTAATAGTATTGTTTGTTTAGATAATAATGAATTTATGCGTTACTTTATGGATGCCAGTAGATAAACCATAACAGAACCAGTGACCAGTAACTGATCTTTTTTTGTTCCCTTAGTTTATTTAATATATTTCAAATATAAATGTTAACAAACACTATTTTTTCCTGTTTAGTTGAATTACACATCCTACAGAGAATCGCAAAGTCGAGAAAACACTGACTTTTATGATTATTGATCTACACTCCTTATCCTTTTTCATAACCTTTCAAATTCCACTAAACTTTATTTTATAGTATAACAATAATGACAAATGAAGCATAGATTACACCATAAATCAGTTATTCAGCTATCATAAAGATAATTTTGCCAGTTTTATGCTTTAATTCTGGACATCCCAGTCTTCTTGGTACTCATTACTATTGAACAGATTCAAATTTAAATTTGTCCTTGGATTTTTTCACTCCCGAATACGTACCCATTGTAGTGTAAAGATTTGCGAATATTATATTTATTTATTATATTTATTATCTTCATGACGTAAATAATATGATTTCTTTTTTTAATGATAAAGTGTTGTCGTTATTCAATTGCCATGCTCCCATTAGAACGGTTAAAAAAAGTAAACCGCCGGCTCCGTGGCTGTCGGAAAATCTGAAATTTATGATGAAATTAAGAAACAAGGCTCATTTTAAATATCGTAAATTAAAAACTGAGGCAGCATGGGACGAATATAAAACTCTTCGTAATTTTGTTAATATGGCGGTAAAATCTGAAAAAGGAGCATACGTTCATTATATGTTTAAGACAGATCCAAAAAATTTTTGGAAAACATTGAGGTATTTAAACATTTCTTCCAATGCAAGTGCTCCTCAATCATATGCAGAAATTGCTACTGCTGATATATTTAATAAGACTTTTGTTCATAGCAATACGTTACAAACAAATGATAGTGATAATCATCATGATTTAATTAATTCATGTTATTCCAATAACAGATGGAGTGATATTACGGAGGAATTTGTTTTCTCTCCTGTAACAAATTTAACGATAGAAAAAACTATTTTCAACAAGTCTAATGCTATTGGTCCTGATGGACTATCAGTGAAAATGTTTCATTATCTTTTACCTCATTTAAGTAACCATATTACTTTTATTATTAATAAATGTTTAGCTACAGGTGTGATACCGAATGCTTGGAAAAATGCAAATATGATACCCGTTCCTAAAATTTCTAATCCTACTCTTATTAGTCATTTTAGACCTATAAGTATATTATCAGTCATGTCAAAAATATTAGAGAAAATTGTTAATGATCAGTTTAATGAATATTTAATGAAAAATAAAATTGTTTCTCCTACTCAGTCAGGTTTTCGTAAACCTCACAGTACTTCTACTGCATTACTCTGTGTAACGGATGATATCATTGGTGCTTGCGATAGTGGTAGAGATACTTGTTTAATTTTACTGGATTATAGCAAAGCATTTGATACTTTGAATCATGCTATTCTTGCAACTAAACTCAGATACTTTGGTGTTAGTGATTTATCCATAAATTTTTTAAAAAATTATTTAAGTAATAGACAACAAAGAGTTCTTTTAGATAATAAGTTTTCTGAATATATTTGTTTAAATAAAGAAGTACCTCAAGGTAGTATTTTAGGTCCCTTGCTGTTCTCCACATATACGTCAGATTTGTCTAGTCATCTAAAATATTGTCGATCACATCTGTATGCTGATGATACTCAAATTTATTATTCTTTTAGTTATTGTGACCTTGATAAGGCTGTTGAACATATTAATTCAGATCTTGCTGCCATCAGTAGATATTCTAATGCTCATGAATTAATTATTAATGAAAGTAAGAAAAAAATTTTAGTGTTTGGTAATCATCGAAATCTTATTCTCTCAAATCAATCCTTTACTATTGAATTAAATAATATAATCTTAGATCCAGTAACTACTTGTAATAATCTTGGTCTTAGATTGGATGCAGATCTTATATTCAGTTCTCATGTATCTAATTTAGTTAAAATGTATTTTGGCAAATTAAAACTTTTTTATATGTATAAAGATATTGTATCTACTGATGTTAAGTTGCGAATATGTGATTCAATCATTCTCTCTCGAGTAACATATTGTGATGTCGTGTACTGGCCCGCGTTATTAGAAAAAGACAAACATTCTTTATAAAAAATTCAAAATGCTTGCCTTAGGTTTTGTTATAATACATATTAGAAAGTATGATCATATTTCTACAGTTTTCTGTGACTCTCGTTGGTTTAATTTACATGAACGTTTTGTAATTCATCTGACCTGTCTTGTATATAAGGTCTTAACTATTAAACAGCCTCAGTATTTATATGAAAAGTTGATAAAACACTCCGACATACATGATTATATTACTAGACATCGTGATAATTTAAATGTATCCAAACATACGCTAACTTTATTCCATCGTGGCTTCACCTACAACTCTGCAAATGTATTTAATTTGATACCACTAAATATTAAATCATCTTCTAGTATCGTGGTATTCAGAAAAAGGATCAAAGATTTTCTTGTGTCTAGCCGAGGTCATACATAGTGTTTTAGTATATTTAATTATTGTATATACTTTATGTTCTGTTACCTGTTTCAGGTGACAATTTTTGTATTTATTTGTATATTGCTAATATTTAAATTATATTTTTGCATTAGAGTGGTTGTACTGAGCAACACTGTTGGATACCGCCACTCATTTCGATATAATTATTTGTGTACTGTTGTTGTAATGCAATAAAGACCATATTATTATTATTATTAATATAATCCAAACCGTCACATACGTTAATTTTAAACAGCTATACCCTTGTTTATCTACTTCATAAACAAGGGCTATATCTATCTGATTTGTAAACAACAAACAAATTTACATAAATAGAATCCTAGTCATAGTCATTAGGGTCAGCCTTTTTATATCCAGGATTGATAACATAAAAAAATCTAGTGTTGGGATCACTAGAGTGAAACTGATTATTCGGTTATTGCAATAACCGAAATCACTCGGTTATCAGTTACATGAGTAACGAATTATTTATTTGATTTTTTTACTGATCACTAAGTAGGCTTGCCACTTCTTCATATGAAGATAAGTAAGTAAGGCATTCAAGTAAGAACATTCTTTGCTTTGTCGAATAGCAGGGAGTTGTGTATATCAATTTACGTCGTATTTGAACAATTGTTTTAATATATTTTGTCTCTTTGTGTCCCGTTAATTATATTTTAATATGAATTTAATCATTTCCTCCAAGTAAAGACATTTCTAGTAAAACTAAGGATGGAACGACACAGAGGCTGTAGTAAGATCTGTCCTTCTGAAGTAAAGAACAGGTGGCAACCCTACTGTTCAATTACAATTTATGCGTTCGAGCTCAAGATTTGTAACAAAAGAAAAACCGAATAAGCATAGAAATGGCCATCATGCTATTGCAATTTCAACCTAATGCAATGTATACATAGAGGTTACAATTTTGAAAAAACATTTTTTTGAAAACTAGATTCGACCGCACAAAACTAATTTTAGATTCGTGTTCAGCACCCTCGAAAATAGAGGGGTAGAATTTTTTTTATTAAGATTGGTGAGGTTTCCGCTAAAGTAAATAATTACCAACAATTTTTGAAAAATTAAAAAAAATTAATTAACAAAATTTTTGTATACCTAACTCTCTAACTGTATTGTGTAACGCAACATATACATATTGTCACGGAATTTGCCCCACTCACACCCAAATCGACGACTGTGGTACCGCGAATTGCTAAGATTGCCCCGATCGCCCCTACACGATTCTGTTAAACAAACAAAAAGTCGTGGATCGAGACGGGACTAGAAAATGTGAGAAACGACGAGAAGCGTTCGAGAGATGCTAGAAAATAGATCTAGAGATGCTAGAATATACCTGGAATATTCGTTGGGTCTATAAAAGTAAAATAAACGGCCGATTAAGTTAGTCTTGTATAAGTCTTGTATTACAGTGTTGAATTGAAGTGTTTAGTTGGAGATATCAAAGTGATTTAGATAGCGATTAATTAAATAAATGTTTAGTTGAGTTCTAATTAGTGTTCAGTAGTGTACTCAGTATAGTTAATAAAGAAGTAATTAATTAACGGTTTGTTTTTCTGGCAATAGTAAAATTCGGATTGGGAAATCCGTGACAATTTGGTGTCGGAAGTGGATTTAACTGGAAGTTTTAAAGAGCTTTCTGGAACCCTGTCCACAAAGTGGGATTTAGCTGGAAGTTTGAAGAACTTTCTGGAACCCTGTGCGTAAGTGGGTTTAAGTGGAAGTTGGAAGAACTTTCTGGAACCCTGTGCGTGGGTGGAATAAAGACCCAAGTGTGACATATCACCGCACTCGTCGTGACTTAAGGAAGCGAACGGTGCTATTTGCGAAGGACATTCTCGAACATTCTAGAACTTTGTACGCGAGAGAGACAAATACCCAAGTGTGGCATATCACCGCACTCGTCGTGACTTAAGGAAGTGAACGGTGCTATTTGCGAAGGACATTCTCGAACATTCTAGAACTTTGTACGCGAGTGAGACAAATACCCAAGTGTGACATATCACCGCACTCGTCGTGACTTAAGGAAGTGAACGGTGCTATTTGCGAAGTACATTCTCGAACATTCTAGAACTTTGTACGGGAGTGAGACAAAGACCCAAGTGTGACATATCACCGCACTCGTCGTGACTTAAGGAAGTGAACGGTGTTATTTGTGAAGGACATTCTCGAACATTCTAGAACTTTATACCGAAGTGAGCCAAAGACCCAAGTGTGGCATATCACTGCACTCGTTTCATTGTAAAGAAGGCAACGGTGATATCTAGAAATACATTCGTGGATATTCTAGAACTTTCAAAATAGAGTGAATGCCTGTAACTAGAAGTCAAGTCAACATGGATGCACAACTAGCAAAGCTGTTAGAAATGATGCAAACGATGCAGGAACAGGGACGGATGATGCAAGAGAAATTAGAAGAACAGGGACAAACGATCCAAGAAAAATTTGAAGAACAAGTACATAAAATCGAAGATCAGTCCCAAACGATGCAGCAGAAATTTGAAGAACAAGGACATAAAATCGAAGATCAGTCCCAAACGATGCAGCAGAAATTAGAAGAACAAGGGTATAAAATGAAAGATCAGATACAGGCAATACAACAAGAAATGAGGGATCAGACGAAAGAAATGCAGACAAAATTAGAAAAATTGGAGAATTCACTAGAAGAAAAACTAGAGGAGCAGTCACATAAAGTGACACAAGTAGAAGAAAAACTAGAGGAGCAGTCACAAAAAGTAACACGAGTAGAAGAGAAACTTTTAGCACAAAAAATGGAAATGGATGAAGAAATAACCTTGGTTAGAGAAACCTGCGAAGAGCTTCGACATAAGCTGGACAAAATAAGAAAGGAGGGCGTAATCAAGTCAGAAGGACCTTTTATCCGAACTCAGAAAACGAAACCCCCTGAATTCGACGGCAAGGTCTCCTGGAACGTCTATCTGCGTCAGTTTGAAGCAGCAGCTGCGGCAAACGAGTGGTCTGATTGTGAAAAGGCTACTGCTCTAATAGTTGCTCTACGAGGGGAAGCTCTTGACGTCTTACAAGGTGTACCTGCGGGGCAGCAGAATAACTACGACATTCTAAAACAGCATATGGAAATGAGATATGGGGATAAGCACCTGCAGCAAGTTTACCAGGCACAATTGAAAAATCGTCACCAACAGAATGGAGAGAATTTACAGCATTTTGAGACCGATGTTGCCCGACTGGTTCGATTGGCTTATCCAACAGCCCCGTCCGAATTCTTAGACCAGCTGTCCATCCAAGTTTTTACCGATGGCCTAAGAGATTGCGAAACCCAGCAGGCATTACGACTCGCCAGACCTAAAACGTTGAACGACGCTCTTTCGCATGCACTGGAATTCGAGGCAGCAAAGATGGCATCTGGTAGGCATGTTAAAGTTCGGGCCATCAGTGATAACAGCGATAGTATGGCAAATGAAGACATAATAAAAACGCTAAAGGAGATTATTGATAAATTCAGTCCATCTACTAGGACAAAGAAGGAACAATCTGATAGTCGAAGGGATCGCCTTCTCAAATGCTGGAACTGTGGACAGACAGGACATCTAAAAAGACAGTGTAGGACCCCAGTCACGGATCAGCAAAAGCGCGACTCCCAGGCGACAGCTACACAGGAAAACTAGGTTCAGCCGGCTTGACGGGGCAAAAGCCGGCTGCGTCCCCCTACCATGCCCCACGAGAAGAAATTACGTTGTCACGTCTCCAGGACTCTGACTCCTTGCTAGTAGAAGGCAGTATTTTTGGTCGTACTTTCCCTATGGTAATCGATACTGGAGCAGCAAGAACTATTGTACGACCGAATATTATTGGTGCTTGGCGTATTAAGAACCCTGTCAAACGTTATGTCCTCACAACAGCCAATGGACAACAATTGCCAGTCAAGGGGGAATGCGAGCTTGAAATAGAATTAGGAGACATCAAATTCAAACACAGAGCCCTGGTAGCAGATATATCGGACAATATCATACTCGGACTAGACTTACTACGAGCAAAGGGGGTGAACTTAGATTTGAATGCTGGCACGCTACGGATAATGGGTGAGGAAGTAGTGCTAACGAACACCACTGAGAATAACACTGTACGGAGACTCGTTGTTAAAGAAGATGTGGTACTACCTGCTCAGACCGAAACCTTGGTTGCCACTGTAATGGATGGGGAAATGCCGTGCAGTGTAGGAGTGGTGGAACCCAGTAATCCGGATTTGTTTAACAAATCTATAGTCACCGGCCGCACCCTGATTAAACCGGAGAAGACGACAATAGTACGGGTAGTTAACCTGAAAACGTTTCCACAGAAAATTACAAAGGGAACTGAAGTAGGAGTCTGCGAACCTGTTACCATGGTCAGAACACTCAAAGAAAACAACGAAATGAAGAATAAAACAAATAAGACCAGTCTACCAGAATGTTTAAGGGACATCGTGGATAGGGCCAAGGAGAGATTAACAGAGGTGGAGGTGGAACAACTGGAAGAGCTGCTAAGTGAAAATGAAAATGTGTTCGCACTTAAACCAGGCGACTTTGGGAGAACCAATGTAGTGAAGCATCGAATCGATACTGGTTCATCGTCTCCTATAAAGCAGCCATCACGAGGACTTCCACTAGCGAAGCGAGAAGAAGTTAACAAGATGTTAATTGAAATGCAAAGCCAAGGCACCATAGAGCCATCTCAGAGTCCTTGGGCTTCTCCTGTAGTCTTGGTCAAGAAGAAAGACGGCTCCACCCGATTTTGTGTGGACTACAGAAAATTAAATGACGTCACCAAGAAAGACAGTTACCCACTACCGAGGATTGACGATACTCTGGACACCTTGGCTGGTGCGCAATGGTTTTCCACTTTGGATTTAAAGAGTGGATATTGGCAAGTCGAGGTCAGCCCAGAAGACAAGGAAAAGACAGCGTTCACTACCGGAAATGGATTGTGGCAGTTCAATGTAATGCCATTTGGCCTATGTAATGCCCCTGCCACTTTTGAACGACTGATGGAAACTGTACTTCATGGCCTGCATTGGGAGACCTGCTTGATTTACTTGGACGACGTGGTGGTGCTGGGACGCTCTTTCCAGGAGCACCTGAAGAACGTGTCCGAAGTGTTCAAGAAGTTGAAAGCAGCGAACCTGAAGTTGAACCCGAAGAAGTGCAGTCTGTTCCAAAAGGAGGTTAGATACCTAGGCCACATTATTACTCCAAATGGTGTGAAAACAGACCCGGAGAAGACAGAGTGCATAAAGAACTGGCCGGTTCCTAAAGACAAACATCAAGTTCGAAGTTTTCTCGGCCTATGCACATACTATCGACGATTCGTCCAAGGATTCTCAGACATTGCCAAGCCTCTTCATAAATTGACAGAAGACAGCATCCCGTTCGAATGGACTCCGAGATGCCAGCAAGCCTTTGAGACGCTGAAAGAGGCTCTCTGCACTACCCCGATTTTGACATACCCAATACCTGGACAACCATTTATAGTGGACACGGACGCAAGCAACATTGGAATTGGCGGAGTTCTTTCTCAAGTACAAGATGGCCAAGAGCGAGTAGTGGGCTACTTCAGCAAAGTCCTATCAAAAGCCGAAAAGAACTATTGTGTGACTCGGAAAGAATTACTTGCCATCGTCAAGAGCCTAGAACACTTTCATAAATATCTGTATGGCCAAGAATTTCTCCTAAGAACGGATCACGCTTCCCTTAAATGGCTGCTACAGTTTAAAAACCCTGAAGGACAGATGGCAAGATGGCTGGAACGGCTGCAAGAATATCACTTTGTTGTTGAACATCGAGCCGGCAGGAAACATGGAAATGCAGATGCCCTTTCGAGGAGACCCTGTCCTGTCAACTGCAAACACTGCAGTAGTCTTGAAAGGAAAGAGAACATCTCATCAGTTTCTTGCAAGGTAGTAGCAGCCCAACCTGAAGACCGATGGAGTTCAGCAGCGATTCGGGAAGACCAGCAAGCTGACTGTGACATCAAGCCTTTACTAGACTGGAAAGAAGCCAACAACCGACCATCTTGGGCTGAAGTCAGTAGTAAAAGCCCAGCATTAAAGAGCTATTGGGCTCAATGGAATTCCCTGGTGTTGGAAGACGGTGTCCTAAAAAGAGCATGGGAGAACAATGACGGGACGGAGGTCAAGAAACAAGTACTACTCCCGAGGTCCCGGGTCAAGGAAGTGCTGCAAGAAGTACATGGAGGTACTGGGGGTGGACATTTCGGTATCAATAGGACTCTACAGAAGATTAGGGAGCGTTTCTACTGGGTGAGCTGTAGGACGGATGTAGAAGATTGGTGCCGAAAATGTGACATATGTGCAGCAAGCAAGGGACCGAAGACCCGTTCCAGAGGCAAAATGCGCCAGTACATCGTAGGAGCGCCGTTTGAGAGGATTGCCATTGATATCGCTGGCCCCTTTCCGAAAACCCAAAGTGGAAACCGATATCTGCTAGTAGCCATGGACTACTTCAGCAAATGGCCGGAAGTATACCCCCTTCCCAATCAAGAGACCACGACCGTAGCAGAAGCTCTAGTCAACAACCTGTTCTGCAGATTTGGTGTGCCCATGGAGCTACATTCAGATCAGGGCAGAAATTTCGAATCAGGCGTGTTCCGAAAGGTCTGCGAGCTTATGGGAATCCGAAAAACCAGGACCACCCCACTGCATCCCCAGTCAGATGGTATGGTAGAACGCTTCAACGCCACACTAGAAACCAATCTGAGGATGTTTGTGAACGAGAACCAGACAGACTGGGACAAGCTCATTCCACTCTTCCTGTTAGCTTACCGCTCAGCTGTCCATGAAACTACTGGGAAGACTCCCGCAAGGATCATCTTTGGAAGAGAGCTTCGCCTTCCAGCAGATTTGGTATTTGGTCGTCCTGCGGAACAGCCCTCAGATCCAGACACTTATATCCATGACCTAGAACAAAGACTAGCAGCCGTACACGACCAAGTCAGATTTCGAATGCGACTAGAGAGCGATCGCATGAAGACTCGATACGATGTCCGGGCCAATACAGTCGGATTCCAACAAGGTGACCTGGTGTGGCTGTACAACCCCATGCGGAAGAAAGGAAAATCGCCTAAGCTACAGAACCGTTGGGAGGGCCCCTACACCGTCATTAAAAGAATCAATGATGTCGTCTACCGGATACAGAGGACTCCTAGGAGTAAGATGAAGGTCGTCCATCTGGAGCGTCTGTCCCCGTATAGAGGTGTATCCGATCGGGACGATCGGTCCTAAGGAGGGGGCAGTGTCACGGAATTTGCCCCACTCACACCCAAATCGACGACTGTGGTACCGCGAATTGCTAAGATTGCCCCGATCGCCCCTACACGATTCTGTTAAACAAACAAAAAGTCGTGGATCGAGACGGGACTAGAAAATGTGAGAAACGACGAGAAGCGTTCGAGAGATGCTAGAAAATAGATCTAGAGATGCTAGAATATACCTGGAATATTCGTTGGGTCTATAAAAGTAAAATAAACGGCCGATTAAGTTAGTCTTGTATAAGTCTTGTATTACAGTGTTGAATTGAAGTGTTTAGTTGGAGATATCAAAGTGATTTAGATAGCGATTAATTAAATAAGTGTTTAGTTGAGTTCTAATTAGTGTTCAGTAGTGTACTCAGTATAGTTAATAAAGAAGTAATTAATTAACGGTTTGTTTTTCTGGCAATAGTAAAATTCGGATTGGGAAATCCGTGACAATATTATATAAGATTTACATAGTTTTATTTTAAATACATAAATTACACCCATAAAGAAGTATACAGGGTGAATCTTAAATAAGTACAAATATTTTAACCAGCAGTATAGTTTTGTGTGTAGAACACATAATTAATAGTTTTTTTTACAAAAAAATCAGAAATAAAAAAGTGAAATTTTAAATAAATTTCGTAATTTTTCAGTAGAAAACTTGTTGAGGACCGCTGGCCTTCATACTTTTATGAGTCATAGTGCTGCAGACTGAACGTGTGGTTCACAGTGTTGCCAGTATTACACAAATGTCTTTGCTTCAAGGAAGAAAAAATCTCAACTTTTAGCGAATTTTGTCAAGTGTAACATTTTATATTATTTTTTATTATCAAACTGTCATTGACTGTCATGACAGATTATCGGAAGCCCAAGTCAAACTTGTTAACCCCACATAATGCATGAAAATAGCAATAAAATTTGCTAAAAGTTGACATTTTTTCCATTTTAAATAAAAAACGCGTGCATAGTTTTTCGTTATTCTTCATAAAATAACTTAAGGAAATTGTGTTTTGTGTCCCTTTCTAACAGTGTACAATGACATTTAACTTGTGAAATGTGGATTACTGATTAAATAGTTAATTTTTTAACAAACAGGTAAGCTTGTGTGCACGTTTATGTATAATTTTTGAACATTGGACATATTAATATCACGTAATATCTTCCTAAATATTTTACGGTAGTATTGAACTTGCGGAAATTCATTTTTAATCGTTGAAGTATAGTAAGGTTAGTTCAGATGTTAAAATTTATGTTAATATTGCTGCGTATCATACTACATACCCAATTTTACTGTACTTATGCTTAAAACAAGTATTTTTAAAATAGAACTATTACGTTAAAGGAAACGTAATATTTATATTGGAGGAGATATGGCAACCTCGCAACAAATCATATGTTTCATTACGTTGTTGGATGAAAAATCAGCCAGCGGTCCTCAAAATGTGGGTATTTTTTTAAAAAATTAATATCTCCGTAAATATTAGAAATTTTTAAAAATGGCTTTCACTAGACTGATTTAAATGACGAACTACACCAGCAGTTAAAATATTTGTACTTATTTAAGATTCACCCTGTATATTAAAAAAAAACATGTATGTATATATTTATAGCAAAAATAGTAATACTGCTTCAATTCAAGTGACCATCACTCGAGTTATCAATCGGTTTTTGAAATCACTTAAATACTCGGTATTCGGTTATTGAAATAATTCGGTTTTTCCCAACACTAAAAAAATCTACTTCTAGGAATGAGAAGGCGAAAGACGAGTTCATTTTACGTAAACATTTCTGACATTTATATTGTACTCATGTGATCGATGATATGCTGTTGGTATACAATAATATATTTACGTGACTGATCGCAAATAAGAAACACAATATAACTCAACATGAACGTATTTTCACGTAATTGTCCAGGATACCACTAACACACTTGACAGATTAAAAAATTCCTAGAAGGGAATCCATTAATTTTAAAGTGCGTAATAGATTACGCGATAACATTATCTAGGTGAAAAGTCATGCACTTGACAATGACAATTTGCATACAATATCACTAAAATCATTGATGATAGATAACATTCAATAATTCAATTAAAATTACTCAGATTATTAAAGACAACGTGTCTGGATGAAATACAGAAAAATGTATTGTTAAGTTTGAGCCATTAAAACAAATAACATATTTAAAACAGTTCACATTCCACAGTGTACAACTGAGACATCACTGTTCTGTATAATAAATTCTAATGAATGTTGTGGAATGTGGTTATGCGTTACTTTACGGACGCTCTGTAGATAAACCATAACATAACCAGTGAGCTTTACTAATTTTTTTATCAGTAACTGATCTTTATTTGTTCCGTTAGTATATTTAATATATTTCAAATATAACACTATTTCCCCTGTTTAGTTGAATTACGCATCGCTAAATCGAGAAAAATTTGACTTTTATGGTTATTCACCTACACACTTCATCCTTTTTTATAACCTTTCAAATTCCACTAAAACTTTATTTTATGATATAACAATAATGACATGAAGCATAGATTACACCATAAATCACTTATTCAGCTATCAAGAAGATAATTTTGCCAGTTTTATGCTTTAATTCTGGACATCCCAGTCTTCTTGGTACTCATTACTATTGAACAGATTCAAATTTAAATTTGCCCTCGGATTTTTTCACTCCCGAATACGTACCCATTGTACTGTAAAGATTTGCGAATATAATCCAAATCGTCACATACGTTAATTTTAAACAGCTATACCCATCTGATCTGTAAACAACAAACAAATTTACATAAATAGAATCCTAGTCATAGTCATTAGGGTCAGCTTTTTTATATCCACGATTGAGAACAACATAAAAAAATCTACTTCTAGGAATGAGAAGGCGAAAGACGAGTTCATTTTACGTAAACATTTCAGACATTGATATTGTGTTCATGAGATCGATGATATGCTGTTGGTATACAATAATATTTAAGTGACTGATTGCACTTCAAATAAGAAACACAATATAACTCAACATGAAAGTTTTTTCACGTAATTGTCCAGGATACCATTAACACACTTGACAGATTAAAAAAGTCCTAGACGGGAATCCATTAATTGTTAAAGTGCGTAATAGATTGCGCGATAACATTATCTAGATGAAAAGTCATGCACTTGACAATGACAATTTGTGTGCAATATCACTAAAATCATTGATGATAGATAACATTACTTCAATTAAAATCATTTTTCCACGGTCGGGAGTAGAAATCAGTTTCTATGACATCAAAATTAAAACAGAAGTAGTCGATTATTCCCAAAGGAGTATAATGCTCCCAAGGGAGTTTACATTATGGAGAATGTTTTTCATGCAAAAAAAAAAAGATAACATTGAAATTATTTATTGACATTTAAATTAAATGTTACATTTGTACAATTTTCTAAATTAATATTAGAAGTAATATTACTTTTACTTACATTTACAGTTTTTGTGATTGCGCTAGTAGTGGTACCTACTAAAACCTGATTAGCAATTTTGGTCTTATTTTCAATGGAGTTCACGACATAACCCTCAGCGACTGTCGTTGATTTCCAACCAGTATGACGCTTTATTGTCGTGATATCCACACCAGCATCTGCCAGTAATGTCGCTGGAGATCTTCGTAAGCAGTGACCAGTATAACATGCAGCATCAGGTAATTTTAAATACGAAGCTACTACACTCGTAATTTTTCCCATGGTATTCTTGCTAACTGGCTGCGAACTACATTTTCCTGCTTTGTAGTACAAAAAAGGCGCTTATGCTTGACGTGGGGAGGACGAAGGGACAGGTATTTTCGAAACAATTCAAGTATATTTCCCACATCGGTAACCAGAAAGGTTCGTGGAATCTTTGTCTTAGTGTTTGGAATTTTTACAATCCAGGAAGAGCCTACATCCTCAATATCATCTACAGTTAAATTGACTTGTTCATCAGTTCGACAAGCTCCGGCAATCCCCAGAATTAATCCAACCTATAAAAAATCAAAATACTTAATAATTGAAATACCTAACAACAAAAGTAATCTTACCTTAATCATCAAGAATTCTTTGTCATCTGCACTTGATAGAAAACGGTCGATTTCACCCTTTGTCAATATTTTCGACTTTTTCGCTTGATATCCGTCACCGGTTCTTTTCAAAAATGCGATCAGCTTGGGGAGTTTGCTTATATCTATGTTGTCGTAAATTATCAAGCATGACTTAATCATAGAATATTGCGCCCATAATGTGGAAGACTTGTAATTCTTTGCATTTTCACTGAAGTATGCCAACAAAACATTCTCGCTGTATACTTGAACATTTTTCTCGGCGCACCACTTTTTGAACCGATTGTAGGCTATATCGTATAAAGATCTTGACTTCGTAGGCACCAAATTGCTTATTGCAATATTTGCAGCCTCCACAATCTCTTCCGACTTACAATTATTCATTGTGCACTAAACAAACTTAAACTAAACCAAACTAGCACCTTGACAATTCTTTTTGTTTGTTTATTTTGTAGTTATGACAATAACTCAACGACTACTAAATAAATGCTCAAATCCGAATACAATAATTCTGGTGCTACTTACTTCATAATGACAAAATATGTGTTTTTAAGTTAATGAGACCGTGGAAAAAATAGTATATACCATTCGGGAGAGATGCTATTTTGTCCTCGGTGCATTGTAAATTGCACCTCTCCCAAAATAACGCATTTTTCTCTCCCTTATAGTATAATGTACTATTATATTATTAAAGACGACATGTTTGAATGAAATATATAAAAATTGTATTGTTAAGTTTCAGCTATTAATAAATAAAATATTTACAACAGTTATCAAAGATTCACATTCCACACTATAATTGAAACATCACTGGTTTGTATAATAAATTCTAATGAATGTTGTGGTATAAATTAATTGGAAATGTGTTTTCAGTATCAAGGACACGGCCTTTAATAATTAATATCGTATAAATATATAGAAGCACGTGCGACAGCACAGTTTTATGCATTTTAAACATTTAAAGATTATTTCGGTGCAGTGGCGTAAAGTACAACCCCGCAAATCCCATATGGCGGGGAGGCCCAGCCCAAGCCCAAGCAACATAAGTTATAGTTATTATGCAGAAGATAGAACATTTAAAGGCACATTGTTCTTGCGTTTCAATGACTACAAATACAATGAATTTAATTTTCCCGAAAAAAAGAATACGTACAAATTTTTAGTAAAAAACATTTATTTATAGATATAATACCACATGTAACATATCAATGTGATAGGTAGGTATCAATTAAATTTATTAAATATAGAAAAAATAAATTCAGTCAAATGAAACGACGGAAATAGGTAGTTTTGACCTTTGAATAAAACTCATTACGAATGCCAAGCTCGAAAAACTCTCCAAGTCGGTCAAACTAACCACTTCCATAACTCATCAGATACTGAGAAAAATTTTAGATGTCTGGGGCAGTCAATGGTACTATCCTTAGATTTGACCTATTTTTCCAGATCATTTGAAGGTTATTGTGCGACTTTAACAAAAAAATTATCACCATTTTAGTTCAATAGCTCATGAGAATTGAGAAATATTGAAAAAATTGTACCTACGAAAATGATGCGAAGTTAATTTCAATATCAACTGAAATATGATTAGGTTTCTTGTATTTTTCATTGCTTATAATATTTAATATTCATTATTATATCGATTATCGATAAGTTTTAATTCCATTTCTCACCTATAATTTCTAATTGCGAGCTAATTTTAAACATATTATATTAACTCGCACCAAAAGTAATGTTTGGAATGTTAGTTTCATCAATATTTCACATATTGTCTGTGTGTTTCTATATTGTTATTTCTCTAATTATTTTTGTTTCAGATAATTATCGATTATAACATTATCAGTAGCTGTTATTTTTTTAACTAACAACAGGACGTGATAAGACTTACTGTTAATTAAGCACAAAACATTTAAAATTACATAGAATGCTTATCGCTCAATCATTTCAAATGAATTCAAATTTATCTCTAAAAAAAAATAAATACAAAATAAACTTATTGATCTATATTTTTCGTAGCACCCTGTATTTTTACAAGGAAGGAAGTGAAGTACTTTTCAAGGGTTTCTTTTTTACTTTAGTAAGATAATTAACAAACGGGTAAATTGATTTTGCACTGAAGGTTTCTTGAAGGTTGCTTCTGTTTAAAGAAATTGGAAGTAGGGTCATATACATATTATTATCTATCATTATTATTAAATGCCGAGTGAAACTCCTTTTCTATAGCTGGCACCATCAACTAAAATCTATAGTACAGTGAGCGGTATAATTATATAAAGGTGATTTTTTTTTTTGGAAAACCGTTTGAACTCATCAAATTTTGATTTTTATTTGCGCATTTTTTAAACCAGTTTTTATGTATACAGGGCTAAGCAAAAAATAATATGATATCATGGTCAACTTTTTTAAATGGAAAGCCCTCTTTTTTGTCTTTTTATTCAATTTGCCGTGAAATTCTAAGTATTTTTTATGTACCATACCTATCTCTAACCGTTTTCGAAAAAGTAATTGAATAAAAACTATCCAGATCGTTCAATCAATCAAACCACCACCAAGCAAAATTGTCAAGACATTTCTAGATTATAAACCACTTAAAACAAAAAAAGTTTTTTAAGTCTTCTGTTTGCATAAACTTTGGATTTTAGATATCCTCATAAAAAGTAATTCATGGTATAAGATCGGGTGATCTTGGAGATCACTATATTGATCTGCGTCTTTCAATCCAAAATCAAACAGCCATACAAACATTCATTTAAATAAATCTCGGACTCGCCGAGCAAATAAAATAGGCGATTGTCGATATGTGGATGTCGATTTCCAGACCTCATTTTTTTGATAATGGTTAAAGACATCTACAGGATATGTTACATGAAAAATACTTTGAATTTCATAGCAAATTGAATAAAAATGCAAAGAAGGGGAATTTCCATTTAAAAAAGTTGACCATAATACCATTTTTTTTTGCTTCGTCCTGTATACATGAAAACAGGTTTTAAAAATGTGTATCTATAAAATTGACGGGTTAAAGCGATTTCCCAAAAAACGACTAGATTTTCAAACAAATTTATTCCATTCTTTTGCCTCTCATCAGGCAAAGGCAAATTATGAAATCATTTGCTGGTAGTGTCATATGGAAGCAACATTTTTTAAAAATACCTAAACTTTTTTGTATATATTTACTTATTTGATAATTTCATAGCAATAATATAACTAAAGATTGTTTACATAAAAATGGTATTTCCTCTTGAAATTTGAAATTAACAATAGTTTTCGAAAAAAATTTATTTTAATATTTCACCGCATGCTCCCATTAAAAATCGGTTGGCCTTGAAACATAGTTAGCTTTTAAATGAAAGAAAAGGAGCAATTTTGATATTTCCATACATATAAGCATTGATTAGCAGATCGTGTGTTTTTATTGTTACCATAAATGTGTTTTTTTAAAAGCGATAAGCAATAATTGTTGCAAAAAATTAATCAATTTTGTGGTGACTTTAGATATGTTTGTAAATGTCAAAATTGTTTCTTTTCTTTCATTCAAAAGCCAACTATGTTTCAAATCCGATAGATTTTTAAAAATACTTAGCATGCGGTTATATATTAATATACTCGCGACAAGAATTTAGACGTCTTACGTCATGTCTGACGTTTCTCAATTGTTTTTATTGTCAACGAAATTTTCGATATTTGGTCGAGTTAAAAACAATCTTTTTTGCAATTTAGTGCAATATATAATGCTAACTTTTAGTGTAATATATAGATTTATTACTCTCAATTGCAGTTTCTTAACGTAATATTTTGAAAATATAATGAATTATTCATTTGTTCGTATGACGTAAGTCGTCTGAATTCTTGCCGCTAGTATATCCATTTTTCTCGAATACTGTTGCCAACATCGGATTTCAACAAAAGTACCATTTCTATCTAAATATCTTTACCTTTCATTTTTGCTATAAAATTATAAAATAAATATACACTAAAAAGTTTAGGAATTTTTAAAGCACTACCCTCCTTGTTTTATCCGCCCCTGGATAATCTGTCTTCATTTCTTTTTAGATTTTCAAAATGAGCATAAAAAGTTATGGGGTTGTGCCAAATTTCACTAATTTATCTCTATGCGTTTGGGAAATTCCAATTAAAGACCGTCTTCATGAACTAACTTTCACACCCTGTATGTCGAAAACGAAGCATTTTTGGATACATGTTTACAAACTTTTCATCTTATTTTAGGGTCTACAAAACGCACTTAAATGTATGGTACTACTTAATATAGGTAATCGCCTTGTATAATAGGTACCACCAAAGCATGCAAATATTTGCAACTAGGCGTACAGAAATAAAATATTTGAAGATAAATAAAACGTGTTTTTTAAACAAACTACTTACTAGATAAAAGTAATTATTATTAACGATAATATTAATAAGAAACGTTGAACCCGAAAGAATTCAGTGACGCAATGTTGCATATGCATACGAGAGGTTATTTCATAAGCCATAAACGTTCATAACAAAATGTGACATTGTAGAAAAATTGGAACCTCTTGTTTGACAATTTGACATTAACCTTATTTGACATCCGCAAACGCAGAGGCATCATAAGTAATATGATAAAAATACAAAAACAGCAGAAAAAATACAAATAACATTAAATATTTGCTGACATTAAAATATTTGAACAGATATTCTAATTGTGAACAAATGTAAATGGACATTTTGGATAATTTTTATATAATTTTATAATTTATGACATGCATAGTGCATACATTATAATTGTTCTTTCAAAGCAATAAATTATGCAGCAAACAAAATGACACTTTAAATGTATTAAAATCGACACTTTAAACTTGAATATGTATGATAAAAAAATAAAAAATATTTGCTTAAAATTTACAGTATAATGTTTCTTTTTCATAACTGTATTGATGAAAACTAGTTTCTTCCGTTCAAAAATATTTTCTAGTGTTTTTCGACAGATCCTCTCAACTATAAACAACCAATGACTACAACGATTTAAAACTTATATAACCAATGCAATGAATCGTTGGTTATATAAGATACGCTATCTATAAACTCAATGCAACGACATATATATGTTAGTATACAGCTTTCTTCGTAGTATACCAGAATCAGTTTCCAACCGTCAGAAGCATGCGTTACTACACTAAAACAAATTCGAGCTAAAATATTTTTCAGAAACAATGAGCAAGTAAAGAAACTGTCCATAAGTTAATGTCAACAAAATTCTGTATCTTAATTAAATTGCCATTTCATGACTCTCCACTGCTAGTGAGATTAGGACACGCCACTGATTTCCTCTTATAGAAGTTTACTTATTTTTTTCATCAAATTAAACGAAAAATAGCGAAGCAGTATACAGGGTGTCCCTAAAAGGTTGGGACAGCGTTTCGCCACATAAATTAGAGCTGCAAATAAGTCGATTTAACTAAACTTGCCTTAGTCCAAACGTTGATAATCACGGAGCTACAGGGTGTCAAAGGTTAAAAAATAAATCGCGTCTTCTTTAATAACTTATTTCGACTGTTTCACGTTAATATCTCGAAAGTTTGTATCCAGGGGTTTCTTGGGATGGCAAATTCAATTTTATGGTCCATTTTGGTATATCTTCTAGAGGGCGCCACCGGCGGCGATTTCGAACCATTTAAACCGTTACAACTTTTTTGTTCCACCCTGTATATTACTTTGGACTAGTAAAATCTAGAAGGTTACCTTATTGAAGTCGCTTGGAGCAATGGTTTCCGAGAAAAACACATCTAAAGCTGATGATTTATTATTTATCTAAAAAATTCTAAATTCAAAATTATTCATTTATTCTCAAGCAACACTGGTAATTTTTCTTGAAGAAAGTGCAAATAGCTCTCTGTAATTAAACAATAGGACCTATTAGATTTGATTGTATTAAACATTTTTGTGGGGAACACTTAAAAACGAGGTCTATTCTGTCGTTATAAATAACGAAAATGAGCTAAGAGGACGAATTCGTGCCGCTGCTCAAACTATCGCTACGAATAAAGACATGCTACGCAGAGTACAAATAAACTTTGTACGAAGAATAAATCTCTACATACAAGAAAATGGTGGCCATTTCGAACATTTACTTTAATTATTTATGTTTGCGTTTACTTATTTTTTTTTTAGTGTTAAGATCACTGCAAACAATGATTTAGATGTGTTTTTCTCGGAAAACGTTGCTCCAAGCGACTTCAATAAGGTAACCTTTCTTAACTATAAACGACTGAGGAAAAGATTTTTCTAGTCCAAAATAATATACAGGGTGGAACAAAAAAGTTGTAACGGTTTAAATGGTTCGAAATCGCCGCCGGTGGCGCTCTCTAGAAGATATACCAAAATGGACAATAAAATTGAATTTGCCATCCCAAGAAATCCCTGGATACAATATTTCGTGAAATTAACGTGAAATAGTCGAAAGTTATTAAAGAAAACCCGATTTATTTTTTAACTTTTGACACTCTGTAGCTCCGTGATTATCAACTTTTGGACTAAGGTATGTTTAGTTAAATCGACTTATTTTCAGTTATACTTTATGAGACGAAACGCTGTATCAACCTTTTAGAAACACCCTGTATATGTAAATCTTTTAAATATTATAGATTGCGTAAGTTATAGATACGTAACATAAAGGAAAAAAATATATTTTGCGGTCATTGTGGTTGGGCAGATCCATAGATTATCTAACAACCTTGAACAATTTAAATAGTAGCACAGCAGGTCCGTATCTAGAATTTTTCAAGTGAATTGAAATAATTGAATACATGTAATTCGAAATAATTATAATTGTATATTCAGCAAATTAAAAAAAACATTTGTGATGGACGAAAGCAGCTAGTAAAAATCAACATATCGTTATTTCACCTTTAAGCCGTTAATTTTCATTTTACAAACGTCAACAAATTTCCTTCAATTGTTTCAATAATGTCAACCAGTGAATTATTTCAAATGTCCGCATGGGCTGCTGTTACATATTTACAAAATTCTATTACATTAGCAACGTAAATTTAAGTATTATATTAATAAACTAAATTGAAGCTACAGCGCGCCTCTGGCAAACTACGTGAAGTGAATTTAATTAACGTAAGTATAGTCCTATAAAAAAGCACGACAAAACCTGTTCTTACCTGTTATTCTTTAAGATATACGGTGAATACAATGTACGCCAAATGGTCTCCAACTAAGTTTCTGCAAAAAACAGATGCGAATTAGTAATCATTTAAAAAATATACAGGGTTGCTCTAATTAGAAAAAAGTGGTGCCTTTGGATGACCATTAAGATAAATTAAACAGATCTATATCTGCTGCTGTTGGTGAAATATTTTGAAAAAACTGAAAATAGCAATTTTAAAAATTGCATCATTATTTCTCAACAAAAAGAGCTGAAATTTGGTACAGAGGGATAAGAATATACGAAAAATATTCGTTGTAAGAAAATTTCTACAGCCACTAGTTTCGGTTATGCATCATTTTCAATTGTTTTTTATGGGCGCCATATAGGATCTTGACAGTAACAAATGTAGAATAAAATTACGAAAGCTGAAGACACAATGAACAAATATAAATTACAGGTGACAAGCTACAAAATACAAAATACCACATTAAAACAAACTTTGATAAAGTTCACAAGGTTCAGGCACATAATGTTGAGGTTATGACAATTGTCCAAGTAATCATGTCGCCGACTCTGATTGGTCAGTTACAAGAAACATTATACAAAATACCACAATTCCGAAATTTACTTATATATAATGATATTTTTTCCTCGTCATTTGTAGGTACCTCATATTTTCCATTGCATCTGCAGTTAAACACGTCAATATTAACACTACTATATTATCTGAAGAATAACCTATAAAATTTAAAAAAATAGAATAATTTAAATAAAAAATCTTTGTTCTTGACGTAAAACAAAAATGAACAATCATTTTGGCAGATTCGACATTGGCTAACTTTGTTTTTATTGTAAGAAGCCTTATTTTTCGGAAATATTTAAATGTTTTCAGGATAATCGTCCATTAAATTATAAGTAATACAACTTTAGGAGCGGTTCAGCAAAATGGCGAAGGATATTCCAATATTTAAACAGACGCTTTCCAAATATGCAATTGAATTGGCACTTATGGGTATGTTACTTGGTATCTACGGTGTCCATGTCTTCACCATAGAAATCATAAAATATATAAAAAGCCAAAAGCCTCCAGTATATGGAGGAGCTTAGAAAACAGCCATTTAGGGAAAACTTAATGTACGCTGTCATGATACAGCATACAATAGAAACTAAAACACATTGTTTGTAATTGGACCATAGAATTCATATGTTCTATCAACTGGACGTAAAATTTTCATATTTTGAAATTCCCGCTCATTACTGTGCAGTTACCCTGTTAGTGCAACCAACTCATAAAAGCTAAGTTACTGTAATATTACCAGACTCGCGTTTTCTCCATAAGTTGATATTTTATGATTTCTATGGTCTCCACCCATTTTTTTTTCTTTGGGATTGTCTGAAAGATAAAATTTATTATAATCCTTGTGAAAATAAAAAAGGCATGCGCGACAGAATGCTTTTAGGTCTATTTCACAAAGAATTCAAAACGTAGACATTTTTTTATTTAAATTGTTGTGTTTTTTAATTTTATGAGTTATTCTTCATGTCATGTCATGTATTGACGTATTGGTACGGTAATTTTATCTCTATCTCTATCTGTTCAGATCCAATATGGCGCCCATAAGAAAAAGAACAAATAAATGTTGCATAACCGAAAATAATGGCCGTAGAATTTTTCTTTCGACGAAAATCGATTTCTCGTATATTCCTATACCTCTGTGCCAAATTGAGAAATAATGAGCAATAACGCATTTTTTAAAATAGTTATATTCAGGTTTTTCACACTATTTCAGCAACGGCAGCAGATATCTTGAATCTATTTAGTTTATCTTAATGGTCATTAAAAGGTGCAATTTTTTACTAATTTGAGCCACCTTGTATAATTACGGTTTCCGAGATGTCAATGGTGAGCAATGAAAAGCGGATCACGCTGTATAATAAAAAGAATCAATTCCGTTTTTATATGAAAACTACTACGTCAAATTGAATTATTATTTATTACTAAAATATTATGTTATTCCTAGAAAATTACTGTTTTGGATATCGAAGAACACTGTGTGTAGGTATACATTTTGAAATATTATATAATTTGGATCTACAACCCAGTTCTGTTAAAAAAAAAAATAAAATTATCAAAATCGGCTTATCTCCTACGCTGAAACTAGCGACAAATATTTTTTATATTCATTTGTTTTTGAAGAATTAAAAATAGCTTCTTAAAAACATGTTTTTCCAAAACTCTAGTAATAATTAAGGCATGCAAATGTTTTTTTGGAATCTGTTAACTAAGTTGGCCTTGAGGAAACAATTATATTGATTTTTATTATTCAACATTTACTTTCGAGATAATGATAACACAAATTTAGAGGCGCAAAATCAACAATAAAAATTTTTGCAAAAGTGTGATACCTTCTTTTTATATTTTTTAATAAATATTTAGTTATACTATTGCTTTTTTATAATATAAAAAAACTAAAACTGAAAAAAATTATGTAGTATCTATACATTGTGCATATTTATCATACGAGGAATTGTTAGTTTTCTTGAATTAAAATATTCTCAGGACATTTTATGCTGGGGTCAATTGGGAGATCGGGCGATCGCTTAAAAACTGACATAATATATGTATACAAAGCTGTTTCAATTATTACAATTTACAATTTAAGTACTCGAATGAACATACAAAATGAAGCTTAATTTACATTAACAATATCTTCAAAGCTCTTTAATACAAAACAAAAACTAATTAACGCTTAGTGATGTATGAAGATATATTTAAAAAAGATTAAAATTGAAAACAAGTATTTTCAATTTAGAATACTGTACGGTATATTGCAATAATAATGACAGCCCCTCGAAACAGTTTTTGAACTCCTAGAAGTTCTAAGTAGAAATTTCATTAGAAATGAAGAGAACAACTAAGAACAAGTGTGTAGAAGTTTTTGAACTTGAAGTGAGTAGAACAACTAAGACCTAATATTAAAATTTGAGAGTAGATTTCAATATGAATACGTCAGCAGTTCAAAACAAATCGCAATATTCCTTTTAAAAAGTGTCATTATTATTCCAATAGATTGTACATTACCAATATTGAGGAATTGTTACTGAAGAAAATTTTAATGATAAATGTGAGAATAAATATATAAATCAATATTACATTATATATTATAGTATTGCTGGCATTCTTGGAAGGAATTATTAAACTAATATATAATTATAATAAATTAATAAGTGCAATTTTCCTAAATATATCTATATCTAAAAGTATCTATATTATAAAACTGTCGAAATTCGAAATTATTGTCACGACCTTTTCTTTTACCAGAAAAGCAAACAGTTAATCACTTATTTTTCTTAACTACTCTGTACACTACTGAATACTAATTACAGCTCAACTAAACATTATTTCACTTTTAAACTGCAGGAAATTTCCAACTAAACACTCCAATTCAAGACTTTAATACAAGACTGACTGACTCGGCCGTTTATTCTTCTTTTATAGACCAAACGAATATTACAGGTATTTTCTAGCATCTCTAGATTCATTTCCCGAACGACTCGAACGCTTCTCGTCGATTCTCCATTTTTCCAGATGCGCCTCGATACACGGCATTATTTGTTTGTTTACCAGAATCGCGTAGGGGCGATCGGGGCAATCTCGCGTTTCGCGATACCGCAGTCGTCGAATCAGGTGCGAGCGGGGCAAATTCCGTGACATTATTATATTATTTATTTACTTGGAAAACCCTTGATCTAATTATTCAGCATATAAATATTCGTATTATCACTAGTGGCGTAAAAACCCTGTTCCCGTCTTCTTTATTTACAATAATAATAAATAAGATAGTTACCTTATAAGTTTTGATTATTTTGAGCCCATAATTACCTTACTTACTATGCTTTAGTACTATTTTATTTATTTATATTATTTGTTCAAAACAATAAAAACAGAGGTTCTTTACTTTCTTTGTGCAATATAAGTACTTTTGCCTCAATACATAGTGCAAAATGAACAAATTGTCAATTATTGTCAATTACTGAAAGTGATATTTATTATGAGTAATAAATAGTAGAATACATTTTGATTGCCTTTAGTTTCGGGCAAGGCAGCGATATTGAACTTGTCCTTTCGTTCATTAATTGCGTAATTGAATATATCACTGCATATAAGATAACACCGAGCATAACACTTACATTCGTACATTCGCAAATAAACCAACAAAATCTGTTGATTCCAAAATCGAGCCTTGCTTCTATCAGGGTCACTGCCAGTGCCAAGGATTACAGATAACCGTCTCATCTGACGAAGCATCGGGATGTTAGAAAAGTGGAACACTGATCTACGTGTTTTCTATTTTTAATCCCAAGTCTCATTCGATTTCCCTGCATCTAAAGCATCAGGACGCTTTTATGGATCAAATTTTTTGGAGCATCAGCCAAAACTTTGCCGACATAATTTTTAGTAAGTATTGTGAAATGTGTGAAGTTATCAGATTAAGAAATATTTAACCTGGAAAAAATTTTTTAAATTTCCGGGACTTAACAATTCATTCCGCGTATTAAAAGAACAAATTATCTCAATAATTCAATTTTAAAAAATATACAGGATGCCCCATAAATAAGGAACCATGGATTATAGACATAAAAATATACAATATGCGAAAAATGCCTTAGCTCCAACCTTTTTATGTATAGCACCGGTAAGGAATAATTTGCGAAATAATAAAATAAGGAATAATTTAAAGAAAAACTTTTGAGGAATACATTTTTTTATTCAGACAAAGAGTTCAGGAGGTATTACTAGTTACCACCAAAAAAAAAATGGAGGTGTCCGCTCTCGAACGGTTGCAGATATGAAAAAACTAAAAGACAGGCCAAATTAGCGAAAAATTTCGAGGGAGCTTTCGCCTCAAATAAACCGCGTCCCCACGCATCCAATTTTCATTGGGGATTATTAGGAAGTTATGGCATCCTCAAAATAGTCCATAATTTTTAAAAAATCGAAATATCTCGAAAACCGTTGATTTTAGAGCAACACGCCTTACGGTCTCTTCGAAAACTCAGAAGGAATGTTTAGACAGATTCATTCCCGATCTGCTGACACCTATAGTTGCCCGAAAAACTTTTGAGAAAAAATTCGCTTTTAAAAATTTCCCTTCTAAAAATTTCGTCAAAAATTTTAACGCGATAAAAAAAAAATTTACTTGTATAGATGCTATTTTGTACCAGTATCAACGTCGGTTTTCCTTTGCCGACTGCAATTGGTACCGTAACTTTCGAACGATTGCAGATGTGGAAAAACTTAAAGATAGGTCAAATTAGCATTTCGAGGCAGCCTCAAACAAAGTGTGTCTCTCTGCATCTAATAATAAGGAAGTTATTGCGTCCTCAAAATAGCCCATAATTAAAAAAATCGAAATATCTCGAAAACCATTCGATTTAGAGCAAAACGGCTTCCGGTGCCCTTTAAAAACTCTGGAAAGAATGTATAAGAGGTTCATTCCCGATTTGCTGACACATGGTTGACCGTTTTTTTAAATTTCCCTTATAAAAATTCCGACAAAAATTTCCGCAGGTACTTTCATCGAAATAGACAATATTTTGTACTGGTATCAATGTCGGTTTTCCTTCAACGACTGCAGTTGGTGGAAAAAAAAAACTTCGATCGACCGTAACTCTCGGACGGTGGTGGCAATTCAATATAGAGAAGCTGACCATCACGATATTTTTTAATTCAGGTTAAATTAGCAACAGAACCGTCTAAAACTTTCCCCATTTCTTATAGTTTCCAAGATACCATACATGCATCACCAAAATAATCCACATTGTATAGTCTCTGGATTGCTGACTAACTTCGGCTTTTATTCAGATTCCTGTTGTTTTCATAACTCGAGTTTATAAAAGGCGACTGAAAAGACAGTTGTAATACAATATGCACTGCTATTAGCGGATCCTTCGAACTTCGATATTTTTAGCAAAACGAATATGTGAAAGTTAGACTACAAACATTTCTGTTTTGGAACCGGGTTTAATCTAATATTTATAGTTTTAAATAGGCGATGAAATATAAATCAATGAATTTTAAAATAAGTTCAATTTATCAATTTCTTTTTTATTAAATAGTTTACATAATGATCGTAATTACAATTTGAGGTTGATTTTAAGTATACCTGATTCTCTCAATAATCTTTAATTAGTTCATGGTGTACCGCTAAAGGGCACACTTAGAACTCTAACATCCCCCATTTGTTCTGCTAGATATTACAAAATTTGAAGCATTATTATACAAGGTGCTTCATTAAGAAGATTTACCCATTAGGCCAAACAATATAGAATATTGACAGTTTATCAGGTAAGGGTGTTGAAAAATAACTATATTTTAAAATTTTCTATAGCATCAACTTAAAATTTAGCAGTTGAATGTTTTTTTTGCGTGACAAAATAATGTAATGTAATGTAATGTTCAACTAATTCTGACATAACTTATAGAAGGCGCTAGTTATACTCTATGTCTTTAGGGTAATGAAGCAATATTTTTTCAGCCTGGATGGTTGTAGGAGAGTGATAATTTTTAGGCAGTATCATTTAATAAACGAAAGATTAGAAACATGACAGACATGGAAATTAAACAAAGGTCTCCGTCTGAACTAAAATGTAATACTCTCTCAAAATGACCACTCGTTTTTACAACTATCCGGCGAAAATATATTGTTTCATTTATACCAGACATAGAGTACCTATACAGGGTGGTCCGTAGACGTAAAATACGTAGAATGACAGAACAGTAAAAATTAGTCGAAAATTATTTTTTCAACACACAGAAAACGTTAAAAATTATTGAGAAATTTTAAAATTAAATTCTTTTTCAATACTTTCTGTCTTCTTAAACCGCCAATGTTGCGTTTAAGCAAGTTTAGCTGAATCGTGACATATTTGTGTTTAGTATATCCATTTCCATTCGATTTTTATGATACATGTATTCGTTTAGCAGAAAATCGTTATTAAGTTTTTATTAAACAAATCACAGTTTTAACAATACCTACTACATATTCACAAATCAAGTTGCCATGCTTCAAATCTACATACATATAGGTACTATACATATAGGGTGTCCTGAAATTAATGCAAAATAAAGCAATAATAATAATAAAGTGTCTTTATTAACAGAACATAATAACAAATACATATTTATGAAAGACGGCGAGATTCAACAATGTTGCTCTTCCACCTAACCGTCTGAAAGTTAAATCAACTAAGAAATTAACTTGATGCTAGCAATAAAAATATAATAGAAAATTGAAAGTTAAACTGTTATTTGACAATTTAGAGGCATGAGGTATATTATTATAAATAACTACAGCATTATAAGTGAAGGATCTACGATATAGAGAGGAAACATGTCCAGGTACTACATAAAGATCTTAGTGACGACAAAATAATGCGATGTTGCCAAACTTTCCTTAGTCAAAAGTTGATGGTTAAAAAGATACAGGGTGTCAAAGTTAAAAAATCCAAATATGTATTTGCATACATTCGGGTTTTTTTTGGGAGCGAGAAATTCAAATTTCTTTTTTGCGGCTTAATGTATCAATCTGACTACTGAAACAACCGATTTTCCTTACTTTTCTTGTAATTTTCCAGTATGTTGTCATAATTTACCATATTCCGCTGTATTTTCAACGGAAAAGGCTCTTTACCTTTCCAGCGACTTCAACATTCAAGATATACCCTTTTGAGATATAAAACATAGGAGAATCGACTGTTTCAATAGGCAAATGGATATACTAGGCCGCAAAAATGTTCTGTCCATTTAAAAGAAGCATGATGTGCCACAAGTGACGCCCACTACTAGTGCCGTAAAATTTAGAAACAAATTTGAATTTCTCGTCCCCAAAACCCCCCGAATCTACGTAAATATTTGGATTTTTTTAAGATACAGATATTGAATATAAAATTTAACATCGCATTATTTTAACGTCAGCGATCTACTCTTGCTCTATGTTCTATTACTTTCTGACACCCATATATGCATTGAACTGAATGGAGGTCATTTTGAACATTTATTACAAAAATATATTTCATTTCAAAAAACATTTAGACAACCGTAACCCTTTTATTACTGTCGTATATATTTTTTTTCTTTTGGAAACACCTACGATTATTTTAACTTGTCTGAAATTTTTTTACGAATTTACGAACAGGCTAACTTGAACAGCAGCATATACCATATATGACATATAAAATCATTAAATAATGCCTAATAAAGAATGAAATAATGTATTCATGTTAATATTTTTATGTACCCTGTGTATCTTTCGTAAAATTACGCAATATGCATTTTAATCAGAAGTCAGAATAATTAGAATTTATTTACAATTCTGCCGTACTCAAACAGGCTGGTGGACTATGTCGACCGATTCTTATAAATCACGGCTATGCGATGACTGGCAAAAATCTCACCTCAATGACGTAAACATGCGATAAATATATGTTTAAACAAATATTGTTAGATCACTCAAAGAGCCGACTAATGAATGGAGCGTGCTCATAAAATATGTTTTGTTGACATTAGTTTCATAACATACAATATTCAATTAAAAATATGGTGCCCCAGTCCTTGGTAAGTAAATTGTACGAGATGTTTCAAAAATAAGTACTGAAAGTTGGCGAGAAAGTAAATATGCACGTCTCAGTAGTTATTTTACACAAAAACAAAACAAGGTGATTAAAAAATTTCACTGTATCTCATCAGGGAAATATTTTAGGAAAAAGAATCGCATGAGAATTTTGATCATGATCAATTTTTAAATGATCGTTCGAAGGATATTTCGTGTATAATCATCAAGAGTGACAATAAAGTTGTTTGTCTACGTGACGTGTTCCCACGCTAACCCTACATAGAGGTTATAATATTTATGAATGGACAATGTGGAACAAATGTGCCCATTGGTTAACTTAAAATTTCAAACTTATGATGAAATTAAGAGATAAAGCCAAATTAAAATATAAAAAAATCACAAAGAGGATGCCACAACAACTAAGAAATTAAGTAAATATGGTCGTAAAATCTGAGAGGGGATATTTGATGAAATGAAACGCTCTTGTTGAATTCTCAGTGCAGACTAATTTATTAAACAGGCAAAAAGGGATGGTTTATGTTACAAAATGCACACTCTCTCCTATAGCTAGAAATGCGGTCAGACCCTATTGCCAGATGTCCTTATTACATATTTGGGCTCATTTTAACAATATTTGCATTATCAATTCAAAAAATTCCAAAAAATTTTTGAAAAGTCCTTTCTTATTTAAACATTCATTCCCGTACCTTTAAATCCGTTTTCAACGTTACATAAAGCTTAAGTACTTTGGGCTGAATAACGTGGCGGTTGACTTCTTTTCTAGTTATTTGCAAAATAGAAACCAGAGTTGAAGAGTGTCATGTCCCGTACTATTAAAATTAATAAAGGAGTTCCGCAAGGTAACAATAGAGGGCCCTATTGTTTTGTATGTATGCAGTAGATTTTTCTAATTTCTTACATTGTAATTCACATCAATATGCTGATAATTTTCAATTATTTCTTAGTTTCTTTTTATCAACTAGTGATCTAGTTCAACGTAAAATTTATGAGGACTTAACGGCTGTTTCTATGGTGTTGAAAGCTCAAGGCTTAGTCTTAGCAAAGTTAATAATTTTATTTCCAATCCTCAATTTTGTATTGAATTGAACGGAGTAATTTTAAAACCTAATAGTGAGTGCAAACATTTGGGATTATTTTTTATTTTTGTCTTACATTTCGTAATTATGTTAATTTATTACTGAATAAATAATATTCGTAAGTTGAGAATTTTAAACATGCATAAAGATTCTCGCAACAGATGTTAAGCTGAAGTTTTTTTAATCACTAGTGCTTAGCCACCTGGCTTATTGTGTATGGCCGTTCAGAAAATTTGTCAAGGCCTATTTATTACAATGTAGAAGTGACTAACACATGACACATGTAACATTTTTTGTATCTTTTTTTAGTTATACGTAGCATTGCATTGTTATTATTAATGATACTTGGTTTGGGGTAGTTAACTTCGCCCCCCCTTTGTATTACAATGTATTTCTATTTTTTTTAACATTTAATAAAGACACTATTACTATTTATTTATTATTATTTTTACGTTTTCTGTATCCTGCCGAAGTTTGATCCAAGGGATCAGTTCTAAGGCCACTAATACACAGATTTATTTGTAGAGGAACTAGTAAAACTGTTCTCTCAAACGGTTTTACTTATGGATTTTGAATTTTGATCAAATAAGCACAAAAATCAACTTTACTCACTCCGACATAAAAACTCATTTGAGGTACTTACAGCTTATTTTTTGCAAAGTTATTGGTGTATTTTCGATGTCAATATGTTGCGCAATCATTTATTGCAGAATTCAAACAAATCTCTTATCTTACAAAACCAAAATAATCTAAATTAATAAAAATAGAAATACTTTAATTGAAATACTTGAAACTATTCACTACTCTTCCTTATCTTAATGACGCTATACTTGATTACTATCTACACATTACATTAGTTGATGCATATTATTCACTCAACGATATCAGTTTCCAGCAATTCTATTAAATTAATATAATTCATTTTTTTTATAAATTACGATTCTAATTCATCATACAGTATGCGCCAAAAGTATGGAATAAATTCAATAAAAACGAAACAATTATTTTTTGGGAAAAATCCTCGAACAGGTCGATTTTTAATTTAAAAAATAATTTTAAGGGAGGAGGATTTTTCCCAAAAAATAATTGTTTCGTTTTTATTGAATTTATTCCATACTTTTGGCGCATACTGTATAAAGATATTTTGAAGGAGTTGTGTTGCAACAATACAAAACGCGCTCTTTTTATTTGACTTTCACATTCAAGTTTTGCGTTTTTTTTCAAACAATTCAGAATTTAGTATTTGTATAGTAAATAATATACACCAATATGTACCAAGCAATATATGTACCTAAACCTACCTACTCGTTTACTGATTTATTACTATTTTTTAAATATTTTAAAAAGTACCTGTTTAATTATGATAAAAATATTAAATGACACCTGGACGTGTGAAAGCTCCCTATTACACCTAATCTACAAAAAACTGACATATATTGGGTATAATGCGCTTTTATTAAAAGTGAAGATCGTTTTAATGCACATGAAATTAGATGTGTAAGAACGGGGTATTATAGTAGAGAAAACTACTAGCATTGACTTTTTATAGAGTTAAAAAGTCAATGCTACTATACTCGCGTCAAGAATTCAGACGTCTTACGTCACGGCTGACGTTACACATTTATTTTTAATGTCAACGTAATTTTCGATATTTGGTAGCGTTAAAAACAATCATTTTTTGCAATTTAGTGCAATATATAATGCAAACTTTTAGTGTAGTATATAGTTTTATTACTATCAGTTGAAGTTTCTTAAATATTGAAAATATAATGAATTATTCATTTGTTGGTATGACGTAAGTCGCCTGAATTCTTGTCGCGAGTGTAGTCAAGATTGGCTGAATGCTGAATACTAAATATTTTCTAAAATATTTTTATTTTCTGCAGGAATCTTCCACACAGACATTCCACTTCGTCATTAAGATAAATAATAAGTGACGGCATCGAATTGTGCAAGACACTATTAAATTAAATTCTGCGCATATAATTCTTTTTAAATTTGATCAATGGAAAAAAAAGTTTGGTATAATTTTGGTGAGTCACCTTCAATGAACACCTTGCAGTATTTTTATTTATTTGAAACAAGGAAGACTAATAATAAATCTACATCATGTATCAAATTTGGTTATTCCAAATTAAAGTAATTCAGAGATATTAATTTTTTACGAAATATTTGACACCAGTTTGAAGGTTTGTAACTTTCGTCTATGTGCCACTTTATATATAATGTATATAGATGTTTGCTGTATAGAAAAAAAACTATTTAATAAAAATTAGTAAGACTTGATAACTAATGCCTAACTGCATTTAGTTTGGTAATTATTTACAACAGCGTAAAACTCTCTAATCTTAACAAAAAAATTCCTACCCCCATTTGCGAAGGTGTTGATCACGAATCTGAAGTCAGATTTTGCGCTCACATGTAATTTTCGAAAAAAAATATTTCAAAATTGTAACCTCTATGTATACACTACATTAGGTTGAAATGGTTGAATTGAAATAACTGGAAATAACACCTCTGCCTTCATTTCATGGCGTCACACTGTTATCAAAATAGATAGGGGTTATATTGCAACCTCAACCTAATGTAATGTACACATAGAGGTTACAATTTAAAAAAAAAATTTTCGAAAACTCCATGCTAGCGCCGAAATCTGACTTCAGATTCGCACCCTCGAAAATAGGGGGTAGGAATTTGTTTGTTAAGATTGGAGAGTTTTACGCTGTTGTAAATAATTATTTAGTTTTCCAAAAAAAAATATATCCTGACTAATACCAACGCATTTGCATAGACAATGCCTGCACTTATCTATGATATTAAATAATTTAATTTGGCATATGATTTACGGCGCGTATCTGATAAAGTAGTAAATAAATATTTGGCAATGACTGAAGGAGCAAAAGTATTATGCTGGAATTAACTAATACATTTTAGGTTTTAGGAAAATAACACCTTCACCTACTTAAGAAAAATACTTAATTTCAAAACAAATCAAACTGTACAAATAGGTAGGTATCTATGTAAGAATTTTTTTCCATAAGTAGTCCTTCCTACTCTAATGCTACTACCTCAAAGTCCAAAACCAATAATTTGCTAAACGAAATTATTTATATACTTTAATACACACACCTATTGTACATATATATTTTTAATTTTTTTTCTTTGCAAGATGCATACAGTTTTTATATTTTAAGTAGAGCTTGCTTCCATAAAGCATATATAGGGCAAAAGAAGCATTTTACATACCTAGGTAGGTACACCTACGCAAATGCATTAGTACTTCATCATGTTTTATGCTGTAAAATATGGGTTAAGCCTTTGGAAACTACAGAAATGGAAAAATACATTACAAAATACATTGAATACTTACACTAATACCTGTGATCGCACTTAAAATTTATTCAATTACAATAAATTTTGATGTCGAGTTAACCTAACAAAACAACAAATCGGTAACACATCATAAATCAATACACATCACCCGCTTTTCAAGCCATTTTTTAAATAAAACATCGATACTCACCCTTGTAAACTGCCGGGAAACCGTAATTTGATTTCAGGTGCAAGATATACAACCGATACCTTTTTGTTGAATTAAAAAAGTATCTTCTCACAATTATTCTCCGGCTTGAATAAAGACGAAACTACAAAATCTCGATTTCTATTAGATACCGGGCTACACATATAATACAAATCGATTCCGACGAATGTATTGCCGTGTAGAAACTACCAGACTGTCGCCGTCGCGAAACAGCGAAACAGCGCTATACATCACATTTGTAAATTTCGTTCAATTAGACATTCAGCTGCACCGGTAGTACGAGACCGATTGCGCGCGCAGTAAAACTCGCATGCTTATTTACCGCACGTTGTATAGATAGATTAGAGAAAAATTTATGTTTGATTCGTTTTAATTCAAATAGAAGTTACAAGTCAAACTTGTTTTCAAACCGTCTAGCGTATAGACATACTATACCTATATAGTGCTAATTTGAAACAAGTTAGATATCACACAATATATTTAAAACAGGAGGCATAAGCAAGACCTATCTGGTGAAATCTATTATAAAGGGTGGTCTGTAACGAATGGGTCATAGAGTAGCTGTAAATGTCAAAATAGAATTTGTATAAGCAAAAAATGTTGCTGATTGGATTCTATTTATTCGTTTTATTTCGATATCTTTGAGAATTCGTAGGTTGTATGCGATAACATTCTGTTAGATTCAAAGCGGTAGGTCAGGGGTTGCCAACCCGTCGATTGCGACCTACTGGTAGCTCGCGTGGTGATTTAAAAAAATTCAAGATGTCGAATTGCCGCTAAAGATTATAAAGCTTTTAATTAACAAGGAGGTTGTGTGTTTATGGTGTAATTTTTTGTATTTTTAGGTGAAAGTGTATTATAGGAGGACATTCTTAATTAATTCATAACTGTTATAATTACCTGGCATAAAATCCTCTATAAGAAAATGTTCTCTATTCAATAATTATCTAAAGAAATTAATCTATCTAAATTCACTAACCTTGTTTTAATGAAAACACTCTATAAATATCTAACTTCATTTTTGGCAGTTGGAACACGACAATTCAAACACTGTGTTAGTGAATTTAGATAGATTAATTTATTTAGATAATTATTGAATAGAGCTTTGTTTGTGGAATTGTTCATTAGCATACCTAGATGTTTGGTATCAGAGAACATCCATGTGACTTCATTGATAGGAATTGTAGGAGATTTGATTTATATTAGCTTAAAATACCTTTCTAATACAGTAAAAAATGTTACAAAAGCTAATAAGAAATATGTGGGTAGATATTGTGGGTGTAATTCAACGCTGGTTGGGGCTTTTGTCCGCAGAGTAGTTAGTTTCACACAATATTGTTAATACCTAAAAATATATAAAAACTTTTACATAAAGGGTATCTAAACATTATTCCAGTAGGTAATGTCATATTTAATTCATTGACAGGCTGTCACTTTTGTCATTGTCGATATTTAACTTCAAATAATTTTAATTTTTATAAGGAGGCCACCTGAAGAAGCAATCCTAAAAATGCAGAAATAGGTCAGATCTCATCTATTGTGGTTGAATTGTCGTGTTCCAACTGACAAAAGTGAAGTTAGATATTTATGTTTTCATTAAAACAAGATTAGTGAATTTAGATAGATTAATTTCTTTAGATAATTATTGAATAGAGCTTTGTCTGTGGAATTGTTCATTAGTATACCTAGATGTTTGGTATCAGAGAACATACATATGACTTCATTGATAGGAATTGTAGGAGATTTGATTTATATTAGCTTAAAATACCTTTCTAATACAGTAAAAAATGTTACAAAAGCTAATAATAAGGAATATATGGGTAGATATTGTGGGTGTAATTCAACGCTGGTTGGGGCAAAAGCCCCAACCAGCGTTGAATTACACAAGACAAAAGTCCACAGAGTAGTTAGTTTCACACAATATTATTAATACCTAAAAATATATAAATACTTTCATGTGTTTTGTTATCGGTTTTCCGATTCTCGTTTTATTTTTCCGTTGTTTACAGAGTCGGGTCTACGGGAAATTTATGCAGGGAAATATCAGTAGTAGGTACAGTAAGAGGACCACTGGGGTTTTGTGCAAATATTCTTGTTTATGTTTTACATTTTTGTATACTGTTTATAACTAAATATCGTAGGATATCAATAAAGTTTGCAAAATTACTAAAAAAACATACAAAAAAATTCCTTTACATCTACACATACAAAACCGATTTGTTGAAATGTTGTTCACCCTCACACCCGCCTTATTACGTATTGTATTTCTTCATTCAAGATAAAAATATACTGTTTTCAAATTGTTCTGGTACTATTTATGCACAAAACAATTATAGGAAAATATTAAAACCACATAAAACTTCACACTTCTATTTTGCAAGTAACTTATTGTTCACCTCTGCAGCAGTTCCGAAATCTATCAACAGATGTCAGCCACTTCGTGTTTCTGCCAATGTTCTAAAATTTTCGTAATGTCATGTCATAGAAAATTGTCATAAGTTCTCATCAGGTTCCGTTGCTCAACGCATAAGCATTCTTCCGAACTGGAACTTTATAATCGACAGTATTAAGTTTGAAATAATACGCCACCTTGTTTGACGTGCCGTTGCTTTTAAAATTGTAATTATATTTTTCAAACATGTATACTGCTCGTATGTATACCATTAAAATGTATATTGTACAATCGTTTGCAATAATAATGACACTCTCTTAAAACAGTTTTTGAACTTCTGGAAATTCTGAGTAGACATTTAATTAAATCCTATCGGTGAATGAAACAACTAATAACTAATATTAAAAATGTGAAGTAGATTTCATTACAAATACATCAGAAGTTCTAAAGAAATCACAAAATTCATTTTAATGAGTGTCATTATTATTGCAAACGATTGTACATGTATCTATCATATGTAATGGTATAATAAAATAAAACCATCGAAAATAACAGGTTTAGGTAGTTGTCTATTTGAAAATTACTAAAGTAGCTCTACACACTGAACAAGTTGGAGACCCCTGCTTTAGATTATTCACATTCAGTTCAACGCGGGAAATGCGGTGCGGCAACGTCAACGATGCGCATGGGCGAAGTTAGGTCATCATTGGGAGGGGGGCTAAATCTCTGGGTGGACTGTGTTTTAATTTCGATTCTGAAATGTGTGTGAGTTCTTTACGAATATTTGGAGGGGGGGGGGACTAATTTGATTTCTGGGTCTCTTTTTAACAGTTTGTGAAATGTCTTTCTTCATACGAAATAAGTCGAAAAATACATGTTCTTGCTACGCAGGGTGTTCCAGAATGATGGTCAAATATTTTACCAGTATATTCCACAAACCATTTCAGGGAGGGATCTTCATATACAATTTTTCAATTTGGGTCCTTCCTGTTGAGATATTCAGGTGTCAAAATGGCGGAAATAAATAGTTTTTTTATTTTTCCTTAAAAACTATTACACTTAGAAATTTCAATTTTGGTACACATTACCTCTTTTCCAACACGGCACCTGACTAGTTTGAAACCGAAGCCGTCAGTCAATTTAATATTTGATACAACTCCGCTGCAGTAAGTCGGTGAACGATTTGGCTATCCACTTGGGACAGGTTTCCAATCAGTCAGGTGCCGTGTTGGAAAAGAGCTATTAACAGCCAGTCAAAAGCTATTTTGTGGTGGTGTTCCTATTCCTTGGCTCATGTTACTGGAGGGCGGTAATAAGCAACCCCTAGATTTATTTCTTTCAGAACTTTTTCCTGCAATAGCCGATTCCAATAAAACTACACCTAATTTTACTACTTTTTTTCCTCTTGTAATTTTTTCATACAACCAACAGTTTGCGCAGAAAAAAATGAAAATAGTTTTCCTTACTTCAATCAAAAGAAGAAATGTGTCGGACCCCCCAATTATACGGTTCTAAATGATTTTTTCAAGTTTTTTTGTTAAAAAGTAGCATAAAGTAAAAAACATTTGTGCCATTTTAAATTTTTTATCTCTACAATTAAGGTTCTCAATTAAAAAATGTATCATTTTTTCAACATTTTTGTTACCCTGTATTTAAAAAGTTATAACATCTATTAAGTATGATATCTGCAATTCGAGACAACCTCTGTATATCTAACACATTGGTAATATATACAACAAATATTTTTGTGTTTAAAAATACGACAGATTTTTCTAACACTTCTAAGTAAACTTTTTTAAAAATTTTTTATGCTTTTGACTACATTTGTCTCGATATAACTCCTCATAGTAGAGCTTTTAATGCACAAATTTGCTGATGCCGACTTTGGAGCTAATTTTCTTGAAAAGGCTTTAAGTTATCAAAAATTGTGTGAACCATTAGAAGCGCTATAGTTTTTTTTTTATATAAGCTGTGAAAAAATTTTGAACAGTTAAAATCGTTGATTTGCAAACGCGATACATTAATTGTTGTAGAAGTTCATTTCAAGGGTTATTTCCATAATAGGGTTCTAGAACTTAGTTATGGTAACGCTATATATATTTTTTAATTTTTTTTTCTATTTTGAAAGTAATTTCATCGCTAAGTTAAAGCCGTAAAATTTGCCGCAAAAACCGTCTGGCGTCTGACATTTATCTTATGACAACTACTTTGCTACGTCATAGAATTATGCAACTCAAAATACATCACGCAAATATGTTTTTGCGGCAAATTTTACGGCTTTAACGATGAAATTACTTCCAAAATAGAAAAAAAATAATTAAAAAATATATATAACGTTATCATAACTAAGTCCTAGAACCGATCTATACAATTTCTGAAAAACGTGATAAAACCCTAATCTACGCGCTGGATTACTACGGATGTTAATCAGAAAATCGGACCAGAACCGCAATTTTTCTATGGATTTATTAACAAATTAAAAAAAAAAGAAATTGTGCAAGGGATGTTCGCTTTCGACTATTATCGAAAATAGGCGAAAACAAAATTCCACCACAGGTTCTACCGATTTAATTATTTTAATAACAGGACGAATAATTATACAACCAGTATTACAGGTGTGTAGAATAATGTACTGTAGTGTTCCTGTAATCTGTGGTGTACTGTATAACCACAACTTAAAATTGTTATTTAAGCACTGAATTAATGTAAAGTAATTTTATATTGAGTGTATACATTTGAGTGTATTTAAGCTGTGGTATAACCATAGATAATTAAGCTGTATAACCATAATGTAAATTAAGAATAATATTGTGAAAACATGAAATGTAAAAGACGAAAGTCAGATTGGGAATATAATCCTTTTGCATATATTAAATTTGTTTTAATTTACTGAAATATTGTAAAGGTTGACCTAACAATTTCCATTGACTACTTGGAAATGTAATATGTATGTAGACAATTAATTATATTTATGGGGTATGTAAGTACCATGTAGAGACATGTAAAAATTATATTTTTTTATTCAGTTCAGTTAATCTGATACAACTTGAACTAGTAATTTGAAATTCATTTTATTTGCAATAACTGACGATTGCTAAACTATATAATTAACACCATAAGATAACGCAAGTAAAAGCATAGATAAACTCACTTATACAACCCTCAAATATAGGTTCCATAAGGATCATTATAATGACACATGATTGGTATGTAATTTCTTATGATACAAAAGATATATTCGAGTTCTAACAGCTAACAGCTGCAGAAGAGTTCAAAATAGTCCAACAGTCCTAGATATATTTTTAATTTGAGTTCTCTCAAAACGGAAGTGATCTACTCTATTGGACTGTCGTAGACCATTCACTGCTGCAACCCGAATAAGGCTATAGTGCCGTGGGTTGTATACTACTTTGACGTCACAATTCGAAATACATAAAGCAATAATCAGGGTTTGAAGATTATTTCAATGACCTAATTAAAGGTTAATTTCGTCCATCAGTAATAGTGAAAAAATCGGCAAATTTCAGAATAGGATTGATTCAATTATTTTCATAACTGGATGATTAATCGAAACTGCAAGCTTATGCAACCAGTACTACTCAAGTATGTCGAATAGAGTGTACTGAATAACCACCTTCTGTAGACTCTAATTGTTATGTAAGTTATGAATAATATCGTGAAAAGAAAACAAGTTAGGTTATTTATTACAGAGTATAAATAAATTACTTCTTACTTTATTTTGTAAAATGAGTCTACCATCTTCTTAAAGAAATTCTTCAGATAGGGATTATTTTAATAAATAATTTATTTCAAACATATAGAGAAAAATATTTTAGGATTCTGGCAAAAAACTAGCAAATAACAATCTTCTATGGAGTTTTAAGTGAAATCTTTAATTATTTCTATTAACAGAGAAATAAATGAAATTCCAATATCCCTTTTTCAGTTAGATAATTTGACCACAGTTCATTTATACAGTTCGCCGAGTGAAGGTTCCAGAGGTTGTGGCTAAATGCGCAATGAAAACCTATGAAATTCATTTGTACACGACGATTCGTTCCTTGAAAAATCACCGTGAATCTTGAGCGCGCGAATGTACGCGGTTAAATGCACAGTTGTCTTTTGGTTGTCTAACAAAAATGAAATCTGAGACCTCGACATCAAGGAAACTGACGTGAAGACGCCAGACTGTAATAGACTGTGATTTGACCAACGTCTGCTAAATCGCAGTAGCCGACGCGATTTTGCAGATGATGATTTGACCCTTAAATAAGTCCTATAAGGATCGTCAATTGTAATGACACTTTTTGATAAACCTTTCTTTTACTAGTGGAAAATTCCCAATAGTTGTCCCATTTCATAAAAAAGGTTGCAAGAAATCTTTAGAGAACTACAGACCGATAACTATTAATTCAGGCTTTTTTGAATACCGTTTTTTGGATAGGTTATTAAAGTTTCTGGAAAAAGTTAGTGTACTGTCAGATAGTCAACATGGTTTTAGATCTGGAAAATCCACTAGTACTGCTTTGTATGAATTTTATGACAATTTAATCAACTATATAGATAATGGGGAGTGCCCTGTGGGCATATTTTGTGACCTGAGTCATGCTTTCGACTGTATCGACCACAATATTTTGATCTCGAATTTATAAGGTTATGGTATCAGGGGTGTGTGTTTGGAATGGCTAGTCTTTTTTAAAAACTAGAACTCAATATGTCCAATTAAAACACAAAGAAGACAATTCATTGTGTTCCGTCAACTCCGAAAGAATTCAAATAGATTTGGGAGTCCCACAGGGCTCTATTTTGGGCTCGGTGCTTTTTATTGTATATGTTAATGAAATTGGTAACGTTTTGCCAGACATAAAACTAACCATGTATGCTGATGATACATCGTTAATAGTATCTAATAAAAATATTAATAGGTTAAAAGAAAACTGTGAAAAAAACTCTAAATAAATTAAGCAATTGGTTCCTACGTCATTCTTTGTTCTTTAACATAGAAAAAACTAACATGTTGCATTTTCATTCAATTCGGAGAACCCCAGAAAACATGGAGATTATTTTGAACGACAATATTTTGAATTTTCATGAAGACGAAAAATTTTTAGGTCTTAATATAGATATTAATTTAAACTGGAGAAGTACTTTCCTCATCTCTAGACTCACATCCTTGTCCTATAAGTTTAGAAATATAAAATTAATCCTTGACAAACTACAATTAATCAATTTGTACTATGCTGAGGTAGAGAGCAGGCTGAGGTATGGTCTGTGTCTTTGGGGCGACTCTACATTATCTTCCAATGTGTTTATTCGGCAAAAAATAATTATAAGATGCATAATTGGACTTAGGCAGGATGAATCATGTCGTGATGCCTTCCAACATTTAAGAATTCTCACTTTATGTGCTCTCTACATCTTTGAAATATCAATTTATGTTAGAAAAAACAAAAATCTTTTTTCTCAAAATAAGGAGATACACGGATATAAAACACGAAACAATAATAACATACATCTCCCTCTCAGCAGGCTAAATATTACATATAAAACGCCTAGCAGAATTGGTGCCAAAATATATAACCACCTCCCACTAGTGGTGAGGAGTGTTAAGGATGAGAGGGCATTTAAAAGATGACTGAAACTGTATTTGGTTAACAAATGCCCATATAACCTAAATGAATACTTTTCTTAAAAAAAAATAATAAATAGAAAGAAAAAAAAAACGACTTACATAACAGTGTTCATGTTGTGTCTCTTTGTTTATATTTCAATGTTATGTGGTGTAACTGTAAGCCCTAAGAATTGTTTTGTATACAAGTTCTGATATGTTTTGTTTGTTTTTTTTTTTGACGACTTCTTATACAATTGTTTTTGTCCAAGAGAAATAAATATATTTGATTTGAAATGCAACTTTTTATGATACAAAGTACTGCGGGTTGCATACTATTGTGACATCACATAATCCGAATGACACGCCAATAATCAAATTCTATAGATTATATTAATAAATGAATTAGAGGTTAATTTTAAATGGCATCTTTAATTATGATGCAGGTGCGATAGTAAAAATATGATTGACCCTTTTATTTTTAGTGAAAGTATTCGGAACATTTTAAGTGAAGATTACAAACTCAAAAATTGTAACATAATCTGTATTCAGAATTGGAAAAAATTATTTCAAATTAAACTGAATTACTTAAATATTTAATGAGATTTCCTTCTGCCTTTTTTCCTAAACCTTGACTTCTTCGATTCACCTCTGTCTTTCACATTTTTGGATAATTTTAAAGACACAACATTATTTCTTTTTACAACAGCTCCCTTCTTTTGTTTGTACAAAGGCAGATTTCTTTTCTTTTTTTCTTTTGCGCTTACCTCTATGGCATTTTTCATAATGTCTATGGCCTTTTCTTCTCTAAACTCATTCTGAGTAAATATATCTGACATTTCTTCTGACAATGGATACTTCCCACTAAATCCTTTTGGAAAAATCGGTGTCGCTAAAAGAGATATTAATTGTTTCCTTTTCAAATCAGCCAACTTTTTACTATGCTCAGCCTCTTTAGTATCATATTTCCTTGCACTACATTATAAATTAAGGAAAAAGTTGATGAATATATTTAATAACATTATGCTTATACTCAACAGCGGAAAATCTAGAGTGACTCAAGTTATAGATCCGCTCACAATTTATAGCAGTCGACACAAAGAAACATACATGCAGCCCGTATATTTTTCCTATAACATCGCAGCTTCTGCTGCAGGAACTACGCCTGCGCCGCAATGTTCTACTGGCTGTGACGGATTGACAGATTCACCTATTCCATTTCTAACGCTAGGGCGCTAGGTCAAAATACGAGTGTAAATCATGTTGAAATATGTAGTTCATTAACAAGAATGTACGTGAGTAGCATATATGTATAGTGCAAAAACAGTGGTAAAGAAGTACAACTGCAAAACGGAAAATCATAGAAACCGTGGAAGGAAGAAGGTATTTTAAAAATGAGTTTTCGACAAAAAAAAAAATAAATGGGTTGCTAAGTACACTCCAAAAAAAGTAACGCACTTGATTTTTGATCTAACTTTGTTTTCTTTTTACTTCTAAACCAGTCGCCGATTTTTAATTTTTTTTTATTTGTTGGTAGGTAATTCCTTTGCCTTTCCAAAAAAAAATAAAAACGTCGAAATTTTTTCAAAGTCTCCTGGATGGTAGTGGAAAAACTCAAGTCATGTTTTGTTACTCATTTTTGACTCACCCTGTGTGTTAATCAAGTAATGGTATAGTAGGTGCTTACACTCTATATGAAAGATGCTTCTTTTGTGAGCATCTTGTTTTTTTATTCATTGATTTATCTTTAAAATTGTCCAAATTACAGCTTTTTTGCTCAAGTCTTGCAAGTTTCTTAATTTATCGAGAAAATTTTCTAGTGAAATAAACATACGATTAGAAACCTTTAGAGTTGCTAGAGGAGGCAATACACGGTATTAATCAGTTACCCCAGTTTATAATATTGCGTTTAATAAAAGTGTTTCGTGAAAATCGTATGTTTATTTCACTAGAAAATTTTCTCGATAAATTAAGAAAGTTGCAAGACTTGAGCAAAAAAGCTGTAATTTGGACAATTTTAGAGATAAATCAATGAATAAAAAAAAAAATGCTCACAAAAGAAGCCTCTTTCATATAGAGTGTAAGCACCTACTATACCATTACTTGATTAACACACAGGGTGAATCAAAAATGAGTAAAAAAACATGACTCGAGTTTTTCCACTACCATCCAGGAGGCTTTGAAAAAATTTCGACGTCTTTATTTTTTTTGGAAAGGCAAAGAAATTATCTACCAACAGATAAAAAAAAATTAAAAATCGGCCGACTGGTTTAGAAGTAAAAAGAAAACAAAGTTAGGTCAAAAATCAAGTGCGTCACTTTTTTTTGGAACTGAGTGTATATCTTACAAGGTAAAACTTTGCCTAGAATATATAGAAGGGTGCATTTGCAAATTATGTGTGACATATGAATTATGGTATGTGAATTTCCCTATAAATGAAATCGAAAAGAGTATACTGATAGAGAAAGACGAAATAGTGATATGGCAAAGAAACTATTTAAAATAAATATTAAATATCTGGATCGAAGGAACTTTAGACAAAACATGGATACATGAAGGTCATACGGAAAACGATACGATATGATATAATAAGTGTTAATGTATGACCGTTATAGTGACAGTGGTAGTAACCAATAGTAAATAGTGTGTATGTATGCCTTTTGTCCTTTTGAATGCGGAATTAGCAAATATTTGCGCTATTTATTTAATGGTGGAAAAATATCTGTAACATTTTGTCAACATTTTCTATCATTTTCATCATGAAACTGCCTTGGTACATTGTCAGAAGCTCAAAACAAATTTATTAACACTACATAATAATGAAAGAGATATTTGTATTGTTTTACTGTTCTGCAAAATTTGCCAATAGCCGAGATTTTCCCGCTATAAATAATTAAAACAGAAGTTGCAAAATTTGTGCAAAAATTTGTGAATTTTGTGTTCATGAGGACAAGGCTTATGTGTAATATCCAGGTAGGTGGTGGGTCATCACCGTCCAACAGAATGGCATTCTAATTTGTGGTGAGGATGGCACAGGGGGGGGACATTTAAAGTAAACTGTTAATGTGGTAGGTTCACTCGACGTCAACTTATTTTTGATAATTTTGTGTGCTTTGAACCCTTCTCAAGTGGCACGCTTAGTTCTCATGTAACCCTTACCTGCCGTACTCATCGCTGTGCTGTGAATTATACGAGATAAAAACTATAAATTTGGAAATAACTATAATTTTTATTATCTAACGCCTCAAAATTGGCAAAAATTGTTATATCACTGTATTTACTAAAAATAATGGATGCTATGTAATGCAATTGTTTTATCATTTTTGTATATTTCTTATATCTGATTGCCTTCAAATTTAGTACACCTATGAAATGTTGCTCCTCGCACGCTTTGCCCGTTGTACTTGTCAACAAGCTTGTGATGAGCCACTCTCTAGATTTTCGACCATTGGGTGTAATTGCACAATGTTGGCTTATTAATAAAAAAGGATACGAGTCATCCACAATGATATCCATTTCTTCTGCAGCTTTCTGGAACCATCCAGCTTCAGAATTAGCTTTTCTGACTTGCAGTTGTAGTACGTCTAATTCTCTAGCTAAATTAACTCTATCTTTAACTGCCTTTAGGTATTGTTCTTTTATTGGAAACGTCGGTAAATCCTCCCCTTCAAAATATGTTATGAAAAAACTTGTTTTAAAGTTTTAAGGATACATACCTCTCTGTAAAGTCCTGCATAATCTTAAGTAACTCTGCAATTCGTTTGGTTCAATCAGTAAGATTGTGATCCCTTGTCGAGATGCTCTAGCGGTTCTCCCTGATCGATGTACATAACTTTCACTAGTTCTAGGTGTCTGATAATGCAAAACATGTTCAACAAAGGGAATATCTAATCCTCGAGCTGCTACGTCCGTAGCTACAAGTATCGAGCCTTCGGTGTCTCTAAACCTATACAAAAAAAGTAACTATTGGTCACCACTTTTACTAATTTTATATGTGGTTACCTTTCAAGATTTTTCAGCCTTTGCCTCTGCTGCATAGAGGCGTGGAGGGGCAATGGGTTGCACTCTAATAAAGTTAATAAGGTAGATAATCGTTTAACGCAACCAATCGAATTACAAAATATTAAAGTTCTGCCTGGATGTCTCTTTAGAAAGTAATAGAGGTAATAATCCTTTTCCTCTATACCACATGTTATTTTACATTCCGTGAGAGTTCCCGATGTCCCTATTTATCACAGTAAGACATTACTTTTAATGTACATGTATTTAAATATATTTTATAACTAGGAATGTATCTAACCTGTTCCTTGAGTTATATCCACAACTTTCGGTTCAGTAATACCGAGCATTTCAACTATCTTCTTCAGTTTCTGCTCTGGGGTCATATCATGGATCCTTTTCGATTTAGTAAGTTTACTTTTAGTTTTCAAATGTCTTGGTAATTCATGCACTAGTGTTAAAGTAGCAGAAAACACAAAGTTTTGCCGCTGTTTCTTTTTCATCTCGTCAAAATTTATGCGTTCTAACAAGTCATGTAATTCTTGAAAATGTCCCTTCTCTAACATTCTGTCTGTTTCATCGATGGCTAAAAATCTGCGAACCATCACTAATATCAGTTATCAGATTTATTACTTAGTTTTTTAATACAAGGAAGTGTTATTTCACGTCCATGAGGTCAAGGCTTTAGATTTACATTTTTGTTTATATATACAGTGTGCTCACCTTAAGGGCTACCATCCTTGTAAAATGTTGACTAAAATTGACTGTCATGGTAGATTGCCAGAAGCTCAAGTTAAACTTACTAATCCCACATAATGATGAAAATAGCAATAATATTCCTGCTTTGCGTAGACTATATGGCCAACTATGCTCATTTTTATAGGTTTAAATTTCAAAAAGTGTTAAGAATTTTTTTGGAAAAGATCAGACTTAGAACAACAGAGTTTATTAAAATTTTGTTTTAAGTGACTCTAAATTAGAATCCATCATCCAATTTTCTCTAAAAAAAACCCTAATATTGCCTTTTAAAATTTGGGCCCATACAAGTGGGCGTAGTTGGCCATGACTGCACTTGAAAAATGAAGTTCTTCATTCACTGAATGTACATATTGAAAATCTATCCAATAAAAAAAACTAAAATTCGACAAAAAATAAAGATTTTGCAAGGGTGATTAATTCCTGAAATGGGCACATTGTATCCAGGGTGTACCTTTAACTTAAGTGTGGGCCAGTTTTTTAGGGGGTAATCTGAAATTATTTTTTTACGTATCGGAGTGTTTGTTACTCTTATCAATGTTGCTTATCGCTTTAAACTGTATGAAACTAACGAAGTAGCAGAGTGTAACTGCAATAGAAAATGATTTTATAAAAATAATTAACTTTTCTGTGACTTTACAACATATCTGAGAGTCAATGATCTCTAACACTGAGCTAGTTTAGGAAACATTTATTATATGACAACAGAGTTGCAAACAGCCAAAAAAAAAATAAAACATTCATTCTCATTACTTTTATTTTAGTTTTCAGTTTCTCAGTTTAAGAAGAACTGTTTGTACTTCATGCGGTAGGCATTTTTGTGTCTTTCTGCAAAAATTATTAATTTTTCTACTACTATTTGTATTGTATAGTGTTGTATTTTATTAAATTGTAAAATTTAAAACTGGTATTAATAGTGTCTTGTATAAGTGTGCAACCTAATAAAGCTATTTATTTCACTGCTTAGTGATAGTACAGTGTGTTTGTTTGCATAAGTACCTCACAGATGATGCGGTTCTCTTAAATATTGAAATTTGATAACAATTTATGATGCAGTTGCCAAATGTGCATACGCTGTACACTCTATAATAATTCTATACTTTTAAATGTTGTGTCTTTAAAATATGAATTACCTACACACAATTTTAAATTCTACCTTATATCATCTATTTGTGACAGATGATGATTTCCCTGTTGAATTAATTCCCACAATCGTCCAGGCGTTGCCACTACGATCTCTGGGCCTTTAGATAAGATACGTTCTTGTTTAACAGCAGCCATGCCTCCCACCACTACTGCTACGTTTATACCTGTTGCCAGCAAAATTACATTTTTATACTGATAAAAAATATATTTTTATATAAAACCCAAAATTATCAGTTGTAATTTTACCTGTATATTTGGCTACAGCAACTAAGTGGTTCCTTATCTGCATTGCTAATTCTCTAGTAGGCGTTAATATCAAAGCATACAATGGCTTCACTGTTTCTTCTTTAACTTCAATATTAACTGCCTTAATACACCCCATTTCTATAAATTTTAATCATCCGTAACATCTCTTAAAATACCCCTAATTGATGAGAACATACCTTTTTCATCAATTTCAGTTTCATCTATTTCAAACTCCGATTCCTCTGAATCAGAACCATTTTGTTCTTTTTTGGCAAATATTTCTCCTTTTTCTTTTATTTTTAAAATGCCAGAAAGAATCGGTAACCCAAAAGCCAAAGTCTTACCACTACCAGTTTCAGCAGCTCCTAATATATCTCTTCGTCCTACAAATATGATAAATCATGGTTAATTTGAGAAAAAATAACAATATATATTTACCTAAGAGCGCCGCAGGTAAAGTTAAAGCTTGTATTTGAGTTGGTTGAGTAAAGTTCAAATCCTTCAAGCCTTCCAATAATACCTGTGGCAAACTGAAACTATTCCATGCTTCCAAATTTATATCTGTTTCATCAGATAGTGTAGCAGAGTTTTCTTCAAGCATCTGTGAAGTATTTCCTTGTTTAGATGGAGAAAATATGTCTTGTCCAGTCCCTTGTGTGTGAAATTTTTCATCAGGTGTTTTGATAACTTTGTTTTTTTTCTTTTTGATGGGGCTCTTATCATTTCTTAATAATTTACGTTTACTTTTCTGCAACATTACAACAATAGTAATACAAAACATTGAGAGCAATTAAAAGACCACAAAATATGACTTTCTGAATTCCAATATACAAAAAATATTTACCTTTATAAATTCAAAGTTATTTGCTTCATAATCTGTACATACTTCTATTCCTATTAATCCATCTACACCTCCCGTAAGTAAACCACTATCTATTTCAACAGGCTTCCAATTATTTTTTTTATTCATTATACCTAATTTCCTATTACTATAATAAACTCCTTCGATAAAATTTCACGGCTTTGAAATTTATGCAAGTAACAAAAGTGATTTTTGCATGGTATTACTACAAAATATATAACCGTATTAAACTAACTTTTTACGAATTTTAGGTTATCCGGTTACGATTTTCGACGGCTTCTTCTTCTTTTATACTCTCATTCCTCATAATTCCTCATTCTAATGGTCATACATTAGCTTTGTTCCTAGAGCGCAAACAATTGGTTTCAAACTGTCAGAGATTGTTTGACCAGGCGAATATTGATTTGAAATCGGTGAAAGTATAGTAGCAACATAATTGGTCGCATATCTGTGATAGTTTGAAACAGTCTCAAACTGACTCTTGGAACAAACCTATTATCTTTTTTCTATGGTCATACGTCGTCTAAACCTACCTAAACTAAAGCCCCTTACAGACAGTATGGCAAATATGTTGACACTAATCTGATGTGCCGAATGGCATTGGCAAATTCCATATATTTAATACTACTATATTGCGGGTTCCCTCTTGGGAAAGCGTTAGCTGACATCCTATATCTCTATTTCTTATTTCTAGTGCACTTGTTGCTTCTGCGCATGCGCCGATTAAATGTGGCCACGCCCCCATTCCCCTTCGTATTTTTATTTTGATTACAAAACTGTCAAAGTTACAGAACATTTGTTTTATAACCTTATTTTAGTGGATTTTCATACAAAATATAATCTATTTAATTTAGGTAATGTTTTATATGTCGCTGATTTTGAATTTGCATATCCCAGTTCAAATTCCACTTTTCTGATAAAATCGTTCTTGCCATCAGGAGCCCTTGAAGCAACTATAATATCTACTAAATTCTTAATGTGATGTACAATAACTAAGAATTTAGATCAATTTAGGTAATATATTAGATAGGTATGTTTATAACTGAAAATTATTTTTGTTTAAATATATATTTGTTGTGAATTTTTAGCAGATAGATAGATATTTCTGATAAAAAGCTTAAGGTACATTTACATCTGACATTTGTATCCGTACATATATGTCAAGTATCAGACATAGGTATATCGCTAGTGACTGTTTACATTCTGATAGAAATTTGTGTTTAGAAGCTCTAAATTTACAATAAATATTGAATCGTTTACATATTTCTTAAATACACTTGTGTCATACACATCCATTCATTGTAGGAAGACAATGTTCAGTTGTGAAACGATGAGAATATTGAAACAAAAAAATGTTCCTTGTGCGATTATTGTGAAGATACAGAAAAATAGAATAATGCGTTCACTGTGGATTCAAGAGTGAATTTTGAGATACGAAGAATTAGGTGTTTATAGTCAATTAATGTTATATTTTTTGGGGATGAAGCCAACTCAGTTTGAGAAACTTGTTTGTAAAATTGGTCTAACAAGCAAGCTACCAAACCAGTTTTAATATAATTTGGTATGCCACCAAATGACGCAGAGGGCACTATACCATTTAGTTTGTTAAGATTGTATTTCTCAAATCTTTTTCAAAGTGAATACAAGGCACAGTTTTACTATGTATCTTTTTTCATTTAAGGGTTAGTTGTAGTACGATTGGCAAGCTTGATAATTAATAAAATATAAAAGGGGTGTGAAAGTAATCCAAATAAATTGAGTGAAAGATGTCAAGAGATGTTATGTTAAAAATTTTAATAACTTTATATATTTATTTGCTAAAGATAGTATGGATTGTAAGGGGCTCTGGAGCTCCCAAGAATTAAAATTTGTGTCAAATTATTTCTCAAGTTGATTATGTACCTAATAATTATATTTAATTTCTAAATCAACATATACAGGGCGTTGTATGACATATTGGAAAAATATAAGGTTCCAGAGGTCATTCTGAGTAAAAAAAAGTTATACATGGTTACGTGTCAACGTGCTTGTGCTGTTTTCAAATATTTTTGTTTCTATTTGTATTGTCATTTTGTTATTATTATTCCTGACAATCAAACATACTAAAAGTTTAAATAAAATTTGTGTACATGTAAGTACTTATTTCTAAACTTTGAAGGCCAATTCTCATTAGATATGCCAGGCATGGTCCAGTCACAGCCAAATCATCACCATTGGGATCTCTTTATTTACTACAAAACTTTTGTTGAGCCTGGGTCATGATTTGACAGTGACTGAACTGTGCCCGGCACGTCAAGTGAGAATCGGTCTTATAGGTCTATAGCTCGGTAACCATGGAGAATTGACCCAATGCACATATATTTTAAAAAATTTTACTCAGTTTGCACAGTACATCATGCAACACCTTGTATTTATATTTGAAAACTGTTTTGAAAGTATGAGTAAAAACAAAAAAATAAATAGTAAACCTGGCTTTGTGATAAAAATTTACCAAAGCAATATAAATTTTATAGTCATTGTTTTTAATATGCTATCGACACTACCACAAAAGTAGACGACTAGTCAATTACAGCAATTTCTGTCTTGCAGATCTGAACATGCAAATAATATGTCTAATCGTATAGATGTCGACACGCATCGTGGACACTTAAAATGTATCTCTGACAGAAATTTTTCGCTGTTTCCATTAATTGCAATTTCTGTCCGACATAAATTGTGCAATTAATATCAGATGAAAACTTACCTTTATGGATATGATGTTTGTGTTCTTTTTTAAGAGGAACAGTAAATAATATATTATGCAAAGTATATTATATAATGTTGATTGAATAATAATTCATTCAACAATGGTAATCGTATACACCAGGCAGGATATAGCAAATTTGTTCTATTTCTTAAAAGTCACAAAGGCATAGCACGAAAACAGATATGTTTTAGCAATACAATCAAGTAAGATAATTTATTTATTAGGAGTAATTTTTATTTTATAATAATTGTATACTGTTACCAATAATAGAGATGATCAATTTTCAGAATTCAAAAAAATATTTTTACTGAGTTTACAGTCCTCTGACCTGAATGGGTCATTCTATAACACTTGTGGTGCCTTTAATGTTAAATATCTTTCTAGTTTATTATTTAATTGCAATATGTTTTGGGATTAACTGATGAATTTTCAGTTTATGATCAATACGATTTCATTCTCCAAATTGTTTGGTGTTGTAGTGAAATTGTTAGTAGTTATTGAAAGAGTTGTTAAAGAGGCACTTACTTGTGGTTTATAAATCTGACATTTTCAAGCCAACCACTTTCCTTGTTTTAAAATGGTAAGTGTAGCATTTATTTAAAATAAAATTTTTGGTTTTGAGCCGATTTATTTTCATGAATTGTATTTTAAATTTGTAGTGCTTTAGAACCGTATTTAATTTATTACAAACTAATATGAATATTTGAAAATAACTGAATATAATGTTAGAAACTTGAAATAAAACAGATTTTAAAAGAAAAATTACAAACCGTATATTACTTAAAGTTGGGCAGTAAATAAGCTAACAATAATCGAATGTGCTACTATGTTAGGATCTATATATCGAATGCTATCAAGGGGCTATTGTATTTCCCCTTTCGTCTCTCGTCCTGGCTCTCGAGGTGCCACCAAGTAAGAGTTCCAGCATCCGTCATCATTTTTAACAATAAGTAAGATATTAATATCATTGGTTTTATAAACTTCGCTACCAGATAAGTCAAAGTAGGGATTCACTTTTGCTGACAAATTTTATTCCGTCCAAAGTTATGAGCCCGTCCAAATCCAGAGGACATTGCTATCGACATCCCCAGATCTAACAAATTAAGTATTTATTAAAATTATTTATTATATTTAGTACCTTTGTTACTCTATTATAATAGTTTAAGTTACAAATTACCTCTTTTACTGGCATAGGTTCTGAAACCTGGCGATGTCTATTTCAATGCCCGACATTTCTGACATTTTGCAAACGTCAAAATTTGTGGGCAATATAAAAAATTAAATGGACCTTATTATTCCTACAAATCGAATGATTATGCTTCCTAACAAGGTGAAAATTTCAAGATTGTTTAAATTAATTGCATCCTGAAACATTTAATAAATACGCTTCGACATGTCATGTATCATAATACATATAAATATGTATTATTTCATCTATTTCTAGGCATTCTTGCACTGTTGAGCCTATTTTATTAAAAATAAAGTTATTTCTGTAAATATTCGTATCGAACACCATTCTTATAGTTATGGTTTCATATTCAATTCTTAATTAATTTTTTTATAGGTATATTTAACACTCTCTCACTGTTTGTGGAACCAGATTCTAATTAAAACACATTTACTTCCTTGTTTTATATTTCTTTTCATTTCAAAAGATGTTTTACTAAATCAAATAACTATTTACTGTCACTGTTAGAAATAGGTTAGTGTTTTTCTAGGTTAAAAATTCAAAACAACCCGTTGACGAAGTGGATGGTAGGTGGGCGGTGTCATTTTAGAAGTTTAATTTCATTGGATGTGTGAATCGATTCCGCGCATGCGCATTTCTCACAAGTGCATCAGACGAACAAAGAGGGCACAAAGTTCTCGGCTGAATTCGTAGGCCGAAACCCGCAATATAGTAGTATTACATATATGGCAAATTCACGAAATGGCTGACATCTGTTGATATATTTCGGAACTACTGTAAAGGTAAGGAGAAACTAAAGAAAGTGGTATTCATTAAGCAGGGTCCACATTAGAAACACTGACATTAGTAACATATGTATGTAACATTGCATAATTTAACAAAGTTACATGCTAGACGGGCTGCGTTCACATTATAAAGTTACTCATCATGAATCTGTGTGACAAAAAAGATGCTCTTATTACAGCAGCTGCGTGCTTTATTATTGTTGAAGGCAGTAAATAGATCTGCCTTGTTTTTGAACAAAGGACTTCGAATATCTCATAATTCTGCTTTGTTAATTACTTTGCAGGTCTGTTTGTTCTTTACTCCACTCCATTAACAATAAATAAAAATTATATGCGTCGCCAAGCACGGCTGCAGCGATTTAGTCGACGATACACAGCATCAAGTATTACACTCGAGATACCGGTTATTTATTATTCAATGCTCGAGAATATATATCTAGGACGCGAGCAGATCTACTTTTGCTGCTACGATTTAGCAGACGATGATTCAAACACACATTTGTAGAAGTTGATGTTGACCGAAGTGTAATTATACAATAGTTTGCTATTCTATTTATATATTTGGTGGTTTACGAAGAAGAAACAAAATACCACAATTTATTTTATAGTGGAGTTTGCTTTCGACTATAGAATTCTATGACCGAAAATAGACGAGAATAAAATCCCACCACTGTTACCACCACCATTCAAATAATAATAATGTATTCATTCCGTTCAGTCGTCAGTCGTCCAAGAACCAGGAGCAAGAACAACAATAAGTTTAGAGTTTAGGGTGAAATTCATAGTCAGCGTGTGACTTTTCATACTTAAATAATAAGATGCCCTTCAATATTTTCTTTCATATCTAAACTTAATGGAAACTTAAAGTGTGGTATGAAACTATTGAAGTTGTTTTCCTGCATTTTTATCTTGTAAATTGTACACGCTTAACCTTAAGTGTGATCTATGAATTCCACCCTTAGTCAAATAGAGTCATAGCAGAGAAATAGAGGAGAGGGAGAACGCGCTTCGACGAGTGCGCATCCACATTTCACTAGGACCAGAGAAATAGAGGAGGGGAGAATGAGCGTCAAGATGCGCGAACTTAGTAATACAGGAGGCTGCCATTTTGAATTCATATATACGAGGGGGATAGATAATGTTATTTTACCAGGTTGTTCAAAAATTTCTATTTAGAAACATGTTAAATTTGAAATGAAATGAACATGAACAAATATCTACTTTTGACATTTTCAGTTACAGATTAATGTTCATAATATATATGCATGAAAAGTTATATTACACAAGATTTGTGCAACCTTTCACAGCACAAGACATATTTACAGTCCAATAAAAACGATACTAACACTAACTACTATTATTATTAAAAAACTAATAATTAACTAAACTAACACTATTATTAAAAATATATAAGTATAACTGAATAAAAAAACACCTGCTGCCGCTCTAAAATCCACAAAATATAAAACTATAACACAAATTCACACTACTCGCTAGTCGCCAACTCCAACAACATGGAACCGGAACTTGACGTAATTTAAGCTGTGGTAAAAGTGTGACGTACATGGCTTTCAAAATAGCAGCGCCCGTAGCGTCCTAGTAAAATGTGGATGGGCACTCGTCGAAGCTCGTTCTCCCCTCTAATCACCCATAATAACGCCATTATGAAAATTAATATGTATCTGAAAATTTCAAAAGTACATATTTGTTCATATTTCATTTCAAATTTAATATGTTTCTAAATAGAAATTTTTGAACGACCTGGTAAAATAACATTATCAATCCCCCTCGTATAAATATCTCCCTTCCTCTATTTCTCTGCTCGAAAGACGAAGCGTTCAGTCTCCCGTCCGACCGTTGTCTGTAAATATTTTGTCTTAAAAGTGTGACGTACATGAATTCAAAATGGCTGCGCCCGTAGCGTCCTAGTGAAATGTGGATGCGCACTCGTCGAAGCGCGTTCTCCCTCTCCTCTATTTCTCTGACTAGGACGCTACGGGCGCAGCCATTTTGAATTCATGTACGTCACACTTTTAAGACAAAATATTTACAGACAACGGTCGGACGGGAGACTGAACGCTTCGTATTTCGAGCAGAGAAATAGAGGAGGGGAGATATTTATACGAGGGGGATTGATAATGTTATTTTACCAGGTCGTTCAAAAATTTCTATTTAGAAACATATTAAATTTGAAATGAAATATGAACAAATATGTACTTGCACAAATCTTGTGTAATATAACTTTTCATGCATATATATTATGAAAATTAATCTGTAACTGAAAATTTCAAAAGTAGATATTTGTTCATATTTCATTTCAAATTTAACGTGTTTCTAAATAGAAATTTTTGAACAACCTGGTAAAATAACATTATCTATCCCCCTCGTATATATGAATTCAAAATGGCAGCCTCCTGTATTACTAAGTTCGCGCATCTTGACGCTCATTCTCCCCTCCTCTATTTCTCTGAGTCATAGCCACAGGGTCGGTAGTCGTTAATTCTATTTTTTCTTCTTCTTCTTAATAATAATAGTTCCTTATTGTCACTTGTCAGCTATCAGATATGAAATGTCAGTGTCCGTTGTTTACATATTTTTGGTTGATTAATTGTATTTAAAATTTCATATATAAATTGCAATCAAAATTCAATGGTCCGATTTTCTTAACTTAAATATAATGTTTGATCTCATTAGTTAAAAGCAACAATGGTTGCCTCTGATTTCTGATTTATATGATGAGACATATATTTGTGTTTGTCAACATGAGGATTTATAATTTGTGATACAAATGTATACATCAACTTGCAGTACTTATGTGTAACCACAAGATTTTATTCAGTAATATTAATTAATGTCTGAAGATGGCAACATCCAGTCACAACTGTGTCTATATGAACTGTTCAAATAACAACAGAAGAAATAAAGACATTAGTTTTTTCTCATTTCCCGTTACAGACGTCGAACGTGTTAAAGAATGGCAAGAAAACTGTGGAAACATATATATTGCTAATATGGATATAAAAGAATTAAAAGCAAAATTGATTTGTGAAGTGCATTTTCCATCAAAGTATGTTGTTAAAAACAGTACTAGGAAATTATTGACAAGAACTGCAGTACCACACAAATGTGAGCATTTATTATTTTTATTTACACATTTGTTTCTAATATATTTTTAGTTTCAGGTGAAATTCAGGATATATCTAAGGCACAGACAGAAGAATATCTAGCAATTGGTCAGCATTCGAAAATTTATACTAGAAAACGTTTTTTATCTGATTCAGATACTGATTCGGAGCAAACTCAATTGTTATATGTTAATAATTTTAGTAACGATACAAAAAGTATGGCATATAGTAGATCTGTGCCATTGAGTTCCTTCGTCGAGATGAGTGATCACATGTTAAAAAAGAAATCATCTACAAAATATTTACCACAGAGTGAAGTTAAATTTTTAACCGGCAAAAGAAATGTAAAAAAGAAAATTAGTTCTAAATGTACCCAAAATTGCAGACGCAATAAAAAGACGTCTTTTTCTGTTGCAGTGATATTAATGAATTTGCTTAAATGTAGAAGTAAGTTTGTAGAAACTTTTGTCAATATGCAATTGTTTCATGGCAAGAACTCAAAATGGACCAAATTGGAACAAAATCTCGCCTTGTCATTATATTTAAAATCGCCATCTACTTACAAATTTATGCTTTACGATTTACAATTTATTTTACCCTCGGAACAAACTATACAGGATTGGTTGAAATTACGGTATTTAAAACCAGGACTAAACAGGAATTTAATGAATAAGCTTTATATAAAAGCCAGAACAATGACGAAACAAGAAAAGATTATTTCTCTCATGTTTGATGAAATAAAATTGAAACAACAATTAGAATTCGATCCAGTACATGATAGAATTGAAGGATTTGAAGATTTGGATGGCTTGAGAACAAGTTCTAAACTAGCAAACACTGCATTGGTATTTTCAATAACAAGTATACTTTATAATTGGAAAATACCATTATTATATTACACATCTTCCGGGCCCATTAATAGTGTTTTATTGCAAAAAATTGTAATAGATATAATTAAGAAGTTGCAGGCTATGACTTTTAATCCTTTAGTACTAGTTTGTAATCAAGAATCGAATAAACTTGATATGTTGGAATTATTAGGAGCAACTCAAGAAAATCCAGTTGTGGACATCCATGGTCAAAAAATATTTACATGTTTTGATACATCTTTTTTATTAAAAGATTTGAAGAAAACTTTTATGAATACTGATTTGCAGATTCTTATTAATAAAGTACCTATTTCGTATACACACGATACAAACATTTTTGACACAGATGAGATGTCGGACTCGGACATATTTTCCAAAAGCATACCAGCCGTAATAAATTCCTCAACTGAACAATGTGTAAGTGCAACGGAAGAGAATACAGGTCAGTTTCTTGACAAAATTAATTCTATCCTTGAGGCTTTAAAATTCCGAACTTTGTATCACGATCCAAATAAAAAGCAACTATCTGTTCACAGTGAATCAACTATTAACGTATTAAATATGGCATTAGAATATTTTAAGCAAATCGAAATTTGGGAAAATAACAAATTACGAAATGATATACGTTGCATACAAGGATTTCAGTGGACTATTAATTCAATACTTCAATTATGGGAACACTTAAGAAATATTAGAGTAAAATATTTAACCGGCTGTATAAATTTAAATGATTTAGAACAATTTTTCTCAGAAGTAAGAGATACAGGAGAATTTGATATGAGTCCCACAGTCAAACAACTTCGCATTGCAATACAACATAATATAAATATAAACATGCAGATGGAAATTAAACGTTTTGAATTGTACAATCCTCAGGATCTTAATGATCGTGATGTATTTGTAGACAGAGAAGAAAATATTACATCTGAGAAAAATATTAACATGCACGGTAAATCGAGAGAGGAACCTTCCAGGTCAGAAGTAATGGAACAGCTATTGACCAGTTGCAGTGTAACTCTAGAGACTTGTTCTACGGTTAAAATAGCTGGATATTTGGCGCACAGAGTGATAACAAGATATAAATGTGATAATTGTGTCACAAATTTAATAAAAGGTGAACGATATGTAATAAATAGTCATGAGCATTTTCAAAGACCTTCTAATTGGTTTACTAATATAATATCTAGTTTGTTGCTAGTGTTTGATAAAACATATAATAATCATAAACGTGAAGAAAATGTCAGTAACCGCATATATGATTACTTAAGGACGCATCTATCACAAAATTTTTCCAGTTGGAGCAATATTGAAATACAAGGACATTGCGTAGAACATTTACGATTTATATTAAAGTTATTTATAAAAATGAACGTTATTAGGTGCGTAAAAATGGAGTCAGAAAATTACAATAGAAAACCGGAACCTATAAAACCTTTTAAAAAAATCAGAGTGTTGCAAGCAGAACTTCTGTAGCATTGCTATTATCAGATAATTATCTATTTTTGTGTACCTAACATAAACGCTTGTACATACGTATATATTTTTTTGTCAAAGTTTCAGAAATAGAGTATATCTTTTTTGATTATATTTTTACTGTATATACATTATGACCATTCATTTTTTATAAGTTGATATGAAGAATAATGGATTTATAGTAAGTTCAGTTGTGTCGGTCGTCCAGTAAAGACGTTTTTTCGGTCGCTCCCGCGTCCGAAGTGAAATAAACTGTTACCTTTCCGCGAAAAGTGATGGATTTTGAAAACAAAGTGCATAATCCCATAGTTCATAATTTGCATATTTAAATTTGATTCTTACTTGCCTTTACTTTACCTGCAATAAAAGTATCAAGAAGTTTAAATTCGAGGCAGTGCGTAAAAGATCTGAAATAAATAAGCAAGCAAAAGTTGAATCTGCTTAGAAAGCTTGGCTCAGTTATCGGCATCAAGTACTGGCATACAACATCTGGACTACAGACCGATAACGCGTTGCGGTTGTAGGCAAACTGTGCCTAATAGTACGTTTTATTTGGAGTCAGACAAATTATTGTCTACTGGACTGTGGATTTGGACGGAAAACTGAACCACCAAAGGTTGTTAACTCTGGACAAAATAATGTGTGATCAGAATTTTTCAAATAAAGAAGTTGGTAACTTATGCGTAAGATGCAAGCAGCCAATAAAAGTTGGTATCAAATGTATAAAATGCAGGAGGTTAGCGCATAAAGCTTGTGTAAAGCTGCTGAAGAATGCAGTGTTGTTGGACTCTGAGATGGTTAACTGTTGCTTAGATTCTAAAAAGATATCTGAATTGGTTCCTGAAGGAGAATCTGATGACACCGATGTAGATATTAGTAATGTTGTTAATGGGGTTTCTGAAGATATATTGAATGTTAAAATATTTGCAGGAAATTATTAAGCAAAAGGATGTAATAATCATGAACCACATTGCTATAACTGCTCTTTCTGACCAGAACAAAATGTTAAAACAGTTTGTTAAATTCCCTACTATGAACACCTCTCAATCGGTGCAAAGCCATCTGATACCAAATCTGTTGTGAAATTTGTTGCAGGTTCTGATACTGCAACTGGTCGCTACACTCCCGGGCCGGTTTCTGCTCCTACGAAAGCTTCAGCCTCAATAACGGTACAAGAAGTGTCAAATGCAATACAGAATATTGAAATGAGTAGACTTTACAGTGAGGTAATAAATCTTGTGGAAGATACCGAGCCGAATAGATTATTAAATCAACCCAAGTGAGTTAAAAATAATCTCTGTGTTCTTGTGGGTACTGGAGCTGATCGAAGCAAATGTCCATTTCAAGCCGCATCCTCTGTTAAATACAAAGATTACCATGTTACGAATTTGGATGCCAACGTCAACACGGAGGAACTTAGTAGCTACTTGAAAACCTTCATACCGAATGTGTTTGTAACTAAATTAACATCGCGGAACCCTAGTAGGTATTCGTCTTATAAAACCAGTGTACCCAGTGAGGATGCAGAGAAAATTCTTGTAGCTGATATATGGCCTAGTGATGTGATAGTGAATAGATTTTTTAGTCCCGAAGATCTCCCAAAGAGTAGGGCTAATAGTAGCAGTAATAGTAAATGTTGTCATAGCTTTCCCTTGTTAGCGTGCTCTGTGGTGCATATTAATGTGCAAAGTCTTACTAATAAGGTAAATCAATTAAACATTTTTCTTTCAGAGAATAAATTTGATATTTTTTGTGTCTGAGGATTGGCTTAATTATAATATAATTTAAGATTAATTAAGTTGAATAATTATTGTCTGATTTCTGCCTATTTTAGGTCATATATTGTCCATGGAGGAGTAGCCATATTCGCTAATAACAAATTTCAACTTAAATCTGTTGATGTTAGTAAATTTTGTATCTCACAACATGCCGAATTTTGTGGCGCAGAAATAAGAATTAAATTATGTTTATAGATCTTCTACTCATGGTAATCTTGATATTTTTAAACAAAAATTGATAAATTTGTTTGATTATTCAAAGCCTATAAGTATCTAATTTTAATAGGTGATATAAATTTGGATGTGCAATGTAACACAGAGCATGTTAGGGATATTCTGAATGTTTTCACTATGTATGGATTGCAATATTGTATAACTGATCCCACTAGAGTTACTGTTAGTTCTAGTTCGTGTTTGGATAATGTTATCTGTAATTTGAATCCGATGGAATTTGTCACAGGAGTTTGTGACCCCCTAGTCTCCGATCACTTTGCTGTGTACCTACATTAAATTAAATATTTCTTGTGAGATGCCATCTCAGGGGTGTTATTAAAAGAATTTTTAATATGTCTAATGTAGAGAAATTTGTAAATAGTATCGCAAATACTGAACGGATTGATTTTCATGCGGCTGATCTAAACTAGATTTTAATTTGTATAACAAATTTATATATGTTCATAGTCAAGTTAACATCAAATCTTTGAACTGTAACACTTTCCAGAAACTAGCTAAAAAATTTCTTATGGATCACTGCTTTTATAGTGTGACTGAATACAGTGAATATACTCCTATTTGAATATTCAGTATGTGAATCTCATGTTCACTTGCTCGACATACTGTGATTGCATGTATGTATTTACTTTGTATTTGGTTTGCTATTTAAATTTTAATATTGTATGTCTGCATTCTTTTATAATATTGTTTTTTATATTTTATTACTTTATCTTATATTTATTTCAATATCTTTATTGTGACTAAGATATATTATGTATGTGAAGTCAATAAACACTATCTATCTATTTATATTTTTGTTTGTTCTAGCTATTTTGTATTGGCAATTTATGAATTAGTTCAGAAGAATCGGAAAATAAATAATTATTGGTTTGTGTATTTACATGAGCATGTTTTTTCTGGCATTTTATTAAAAAAAAATAATTTTTAACATATTCACGAAAATACATTTTCTAATTATTAATTATTATTGTAAAATAAAATCAATTGTCAATAGCGTAGTGGAGTTGTAATTTTAAAACGGTATTACCCTTTACATTATTTTGAACAGCATTTTGTACATTTTGTCCTCATTTAGAAAAGCGTTGAATATATCATCGAATTATGATTTGTGAAAAAGCGAATTATGCTTATGAAAATTTTATTTTCGTGTCCAAAACTGGTAAAAATAAATTTACTATTTAATGTAGATGTGGCTGTATTTCTGGACTTCAAATAGTATTTCAAACCGTTGACCGAGGTCTTCTTCTGTTAAAGTATCGGAATTGGAGGAGGTATTTTGCAGTGGATCTTACCTTACATAACGAAATGAGAATAAAGAACAAAAATTGGTGCAAGAGTGTCTAGAAGAAAGGAATCAAATAATATTTGCAATTTTGTTAAGTACTTTACAATTTATATATAAAATGAAACTTATTGCCTAACTATTAAAACACAATTTATTAAGAACTCTAATAGTAATTCATTGTTTTATCAGGGTCTTAGGGAATATAATCCTGGGATATATAAAAGATATTAATGGACCGGTTAATCATTTTAATAAATTAATTATTAATTACATTAGCACCAGCATAGACTTTTGTAGATTTTTTAAAGTTTTTGTTACTTGTATTTGTAATTATAATTGTTTGTTTGTATGTATAGCTATTTGCAAATAAATGTATTATTATTATGAACATAAGTATATTTTATCATATTATTCTTTTTCATACAGTTTTGTCTATTTTTCAAACATAGTGGATTAGGCGATAAAAAAAAGAGACGTAAAAATATACAACCTCAATGCATATTTCTATACTAAATCGCGAATTCACAGAGAACACATAATTTATATATCCTTTATTCAAGAACTACAGTGTAACATGTAAAACTTTAACAATTCTGACACTATGTCTACTAAAATCCTCAGTCACAGAAGTATTTTATACATAATATCCGTTAATAATTTAAAACAAGATGCCATTATTAAAACCTAATTGCAGACAACAAAAATATAAAACATTTTATTAAATTAGAAATAGGAATATATTACAAATGAATAACGAAATTTTCAAATGGTACTACCTAGTTCACAGTATATCTATCCCTCGCTAAATCTATGAACCATACAGCAATATCCTTATAACGTTTACACCGTTTACTTAAGTAATTTTTATGAAAGGGTTATGAAAAATATTAAATGCATTATAAATAGGTAGGCATGTTACTTAGGTATAGGTAGAATAATGTTGGTCCAACTAGAATAAGCGGAATTGAAATTTAAGGACCATCAATATTACATCAAATACTGTACAATTAGAATATAAGGTCATTTGTGATTCCTTCTAAATTATACAAGTACATATCTATTGTTAGAATTGGAGGCAATATTAAAGAGACAAACAGTCTTCTATATATTCTAGGGTAAGGTGCCTGCTTAAAAAGTATGCATTATACAGGTTCGGAAAACGCTGATGGTCTATCCGAGTTTACATGAGAGCAACAAAGTAAAGTATAGAAATCCGTGCGATAGACAAGGATGACTATATTGACAACGTTTTAAAATCTAAATAGTCACCGCTCGTTTCGTCATTCAACAAATAAAATCCATTCCCACTTATATCTTAGCAACCAATCGCCATCTTCGCTCGGTTAGAAGTGGGAGCGACTGCTCAGATGTTATTCTAATTTATAAAACGTCGTCAATATAGTCATCCTTGTCTATCGCACGGATTTCTATACTTTACTTTGTCGCTCTCATGTAAACTCAGATAGACCATCAGCGTTTTCCGACCCTGTATAAATTAGACTATTGTTTGTAAATACTACTGAGATATTTGTACATTTTGTCAAATGCCTGTTTGCCTCTTTAACAGAATGTACTGTGTAGTAACACGAAAACTGTTATCCTACATTTTGTTCATTATTGTTCGAGATATGAAAAAAGATGTTATGGAAGTTACAGGGAAATATTTTTTAATGCATTTGTTACAAAGATAATTGAATATTGCATTTCCCAGATATACAGGGTGTGTCTAAAAGGTCTGTACAAAACAGAACAAATTTCTGAGGCTAAAATATGAGGGCACAAAAATTGATACTTTCCGAAATACAAGCGGCAAATTTACTATATTTTAAAACTTTTTTGTTAATATTTATCTTAATATTAATGGACCGGCTAATAATAGCATGATTTGCACGAAATTTGGTACTTAAGATTTTTTTAAGATGAAAAATCGAGATCTGATCGCATTTTTGCTATACATTGCAGAAAGCATCACCAGTAGCACTTCGCCTACAGCTAATACATCATAACTTTTTTGTGCCTCGGTATATTAAATTTCTAGTTCCAATTCCCAACTATTTCTTGCCAATAATCGTAAATTAATATCATTTCGGTAATTTCTGCATTAGTGTAAGGTCATAGCTAAAAATTTAAGAAATACATGATAAATTTTAAAATGAAACGATAAAGATTCTCCGATTGAATTGTTTGACAGTACTCTTTTGTAACTAATGAGTTTCAGTATGCAACAAAACATTTAAGTTCGATTATCCCAGAAACAGCTGCTCAAAGCGATGCCTACTATGAGTAGACATTTTTTATACAAAAACTGCTAAGAAACAAGAATTTTTAACTAATTTCATGCAAATCATGCTATTTTTAAGATAACTATTTACAAGAAAGTTTAAAAAAATAATAACTTTGACACTGTATTTCGTCTGAAACTATCAATTTTTGGACTAAGGTAAATTGGACTAGGTCCTCATGTTTTAGCCTTAGGAATTTGTGCTAGTGTTTTGTACAGACATTTTAGAGACACCCTGTAGAGAATACTTTTTTCCAAATATAAAAGTATATATTTTTGCATCTTAACAATGAATAGGTATGTAATATCAAAGTTTACAAATCTTGAAAACTGTAAACGATATGTGTCATGTATAACAGTTTTAAAAAGCTCATTTTACAGTCTTCCGTCTGTTCTGTTTCATTTAAAAAAAAACAAAAGTTAGGCCTGCAAATCGGAAATGCGATATATAATTATTCTTGTAATATATGCGTTAAAAAATAGTTAAAAGCCTCTACGATTTTCGTTCTTATATCTTTTTTCTTATCTCAAGCAATAATGAAGAAAACAAAGGTCAATTTTCGCGTGACCATCTTGTACAGTTAGATAGGTATTTTTCATTCATTTCCCGCTACCTAAATTTACTTAGACTCATTTTAAAAACATTCCAACAAATTAATTACAAAAATTTATACAGTTTCAACCTAAATATATTAAAACCAATGCTTTATACAAAAAGGAACTATTAGGTGTGAAATGTCAGGTCCCCGATGTATTTCAGTCAACAGTCGATTTATTTACTAAATGTTAGTGGTGGTACTATACACGAATTAACTGATGCCTGAAATTTAGGGACCTCGAGAAGCACTTACATAATTTATTTACACTATTTATCCTATTCTAATATTTTTGAGTAACTCCTTATACAAAGTTACACAATTTTTTAAATATAGCGGTTACAGTGACCTAACTATGATTACTTAATTTTAAGTAATTTTTTCCACAACAAAAATTATTATTACATTAATTTTGTATTGGGAAATGTAAAATATAAATTTGAACATATATTTGTTTTCTTTTAAAAATTGAAAATCCTGTTTGGATATCATTCATTGGCACATGCAAGGGTGGGGAGGTAGGATAATGGGGGTAAATTTGTAATTGGGGTAATTTGGTTTTGTTATGAATTTTTGTTTATTATTTATATGAGATTTTTGAGAAAATGGCCTTCTCCCCTTAGCCATATGACCAACGAGATATACAGATATCACAATTTATTTATTTGTTCTTCTATGGTGATATTATCTACAACCTGTTGTGTTTTTCTTTAAGATACTTATTTTTTATAATAAAAAGAGAATCTGTAAAATTTAGTTCATGCTTTACAAGATTTCTCCATTATTTTCCCCCTCAAACCAAAATGCTGGATGCGCCACTGATTTAGTTTATTATAAGAACCACATTCCTACAATTTTTGACAATATAAATTTATTCATATCATAAAAATAATTTGCATAATCATTATTAATGGATAAGCGTGATTAAAAATAACTATTAAAGAAAGTTCAAAATTAACTTCAATATATTTGTTATTAATTATTATTTTAAAAGATCTATGTAATTCGATATATTACTAAATTAAAGCCAGCTTCAGAGATCAACAACTGTCCAATACCAATAAGTAGTATTTAGTAGTGTAGTCACGTGGCTACGATTTGATTGTGACGGGAATCTATCACTCTGAAGTTTGAATTTGCCAAATACAAATTGAAGTGTCGCCCGTTGTCAGAAAACATGAAGAGAATATATAAGTTATGTTGGTTTACATTTATCTTCGAGAATCAAGTTAATCGTAGTTGCAAATGTTTGTCCACAAAAAATAATCAAAAATATCTAAATATATATCTTGACAAATTGGAAATTTTACTTGTGGCAATAATGTTTAATGTTTGCCAACTGTCAATAAATACCACAAAACGTACCAATAAAATTGTATAGCAGCGACACCACAACGTGATCACAACTACATGACGTATTTTTTAATGTTAAAGGGAAGTGTCATCAGCAGCAGTCTTTGCTCTATGAAGCCGACTTAAAGCAGCAATTTGTTGCTATAGTTAAATCATCGTCTGCTAAATCACAGCAGCCGTGCTTTATCTAGTCTGTTCCATTGCCCTGATGTAAGTGACTAACCGTACCTGGCAGCACTCTACAGTACAAGTGACAGTTGTCAATTGTTTGTATCAGCAATTTGACATTCCTTAAAAATTATACCATCATAAAATTTATGAAACTTAAATATAATATAATCAGTATTTTGTGTTTTTCATGAGAGAGAAAGAGCAGAACACTGTGTGGAGTATAGAAATGGCTGCAATGTCAAAATCAAATGAGAAATTATGACATTTATGGTCTGATATGTATGTTTCCAAATATTAACATTGGAGTTGCCAACTGATTTGACGCGATTTAGCAGGCGATGGTTAAATATTACAAATTTGCTCGGATATACAAAGTGTAAAGTTACTAACTGGCCAAGCATCACTAATAGAATTTACAATGAAATTTAATAGAGGTAATCCTAACCAAATGTTGTCAAAAAATGCTCTGTTTGTGAGATACAGGGTGTTGAAAAAAATTTTACTGTTGGAAACAAAGACTTTTGGACAAAATTTTATTTAAATTACCTCCTTTAATTTTAAGTACAAAATCTATTGGCGACGTTTGGCTGATTAGTAACTAACCACCCTTTATAAGAATATTAAAATCTAAAATTGCAATTAAATTTTATATCAGTTCTGAAGTTGCTCTTTTGATTACAAATAAATAGTTTGAAAAGAATATGTTTCTATAAACTAAAGGTAGGTATTATAAAATTGATATATTTTTTTCTATAGATTTAGATTTAACACAACATAGGTGTTAAATTTTTTTGATGGTTGGTTACTTTGAAACACATTTTTATTTTGTTATACAATATTTTTAGTCTTATCGATTTACCCATTGTTTTAAAGCCTCCTCAAATTGTAAGGTTTCTTTATTTTTGACTTCCATCTCTTCCTCAACCTCTTCTTCTCTTATATCGTTGTTCTTCATACACTCCTGGTGGGAATGTTTCTCAGATCTAGTGGACTGAAAACAAAAAATTGAAGAAAAATATGATCCTGTTAATTGCAATAAAGATTAAAATTTAATTATTACGTCAATTACATATATTTATTTTATTATAAAGTTTCTTCTTTGACTGTTAATTGAAGTAGAACAATTGTTGGTTAGTTGGGTGCATCAGTCAAAATTATAAAATAGCATAACTCGACAATTATTGCAATGGACAATGTTTCGATTTTTTATTTACAAAACCATCTTCAAGTCTGTCGCTGATATATTGCAACTTGCAATACATAGGAGATAATTTCTTATTTATACATCTAATATTTTAAAACATTATTTAATTCTATTTTTGATAGCTTTGTATTGTTTAATGGTCAAGGATTAAATGATGTACCCAACTAACCAACTTATACTTATTTTATATATTTACCTGATGTGCAAAAGGACTTTGATTTGAAGCTTGGGTATAGTTAGGATAATTCTGTTGCTGACTGACAAAACCTGGGCCTGAATTTGCACTGTGATTTTGAGGATAATGAATTCCTTGAATATGAAAGTTCTGTCCGCTGTGATTAAAATTTTGCCCGAACGAAGTGGGTGGATAATTCTGACCACCCGCCTGATTATTTTCTGGAGGACTGGCAGGATGACGGGCACGTAATTCTGCCATAAAGTTCGCTTCCTGAGCATAACGACGCTGAAGCTCCTGTTGCCAACCGCCGTCGGATTCATCTTCACCATCGTCTTCAAAATCTGGATACAAATGTGAGAGATTAAATCAGGTTTAAGTGAGAGGATGTCATGAGTCACTTGAAATTAAATAATAACTTGCTTTAAATGAATTGAACTATTAGATATTTCAAACTGTATAAATAAATTTTCTATTGTAACATTTAAAAACTTACTTTAAATTCCTTAAATTTCTTAATTAAATACAGTGGCGGCTTGTGGATTTTATAATAAATGCAGAAAGATAAGTGATACTTCATGGGAAATTTGTTATTTTATAATTAAAAAAAACTTCTAAAGCTGCAAAATTATCGATCATGTTGTCGTAATATGGCTCTGCACTTATAAAGTTCATTTAACAGTCCTTTTTCATTGGAAATTTTTTTAAGTTTGGCTTCAGTTTTTGAGTTACGCAGTAAGTTTAACTCCTCTTAGACAAGAAAAACATGGTATTGTAATTATATTTCCAACAAAAGACATGCAGGAGTGTAAAATAGAAACATTTCAATGAAATTGAATATGCATAACATGCACTTATTCTAATTGTATAAACAGACAAAGCAACTCTAGTCTTCCGCGACACCCGCTAATTCTGGTGCCTTATACTTATGTCTTTGTCACTTCTTGCTTATGCATTGTATGAAATTAGTAATCGCGTTCAGTAAATGCAATGATTTTTTTGAAAAGATGTTCAGCGCCCTATGTTTTATATTATTCCTTTTTTTTGTATCTACTGATTCTGAAAAATCACAAAAAACATAAATCATGTATTTTTATCTAAAAATCAGAACACATTTTTGATATTGAAATATAAATTGCAAAATTTATATTAGATTAAAAATAATTTTAGTTGCTACTCATTTGTAAACGTCAATTTATCAAAACACCGTATTAACCAAGAAAGTTTATTTTTACAAGGTACGGTAAATTTCTACATATTGACTGTCAATTTTTTAAGCAGCATTATTTACATTAGAGAATGCTATTTTATTTGTATCATATATATTATAAATCATGGTACAACTGTTATTTTCGGTAATACAAAAATTTGGACAATGAAATATTTGAAACTGAACCATCAACCGGTGTAGAGAGTGCTAAAATAAAAGACAATGACATAGCATTGCATTACTAGGAAATAATTTTTTTCACATTACGATTTTATTATTGATTCATTATAACTTGAGGCAATATCACTGGATTTCCATCCTCCTGTACGTTTTAGTGATATATATCTCCACCCGCATCCATAACCATAGTTGCCCATCGGAAAAAAACTTTGGTTTGGTTCAAACCTAAATATTTCGCAATTTCCTTTGGGATAGCACCAATAATGTAGTGACAACCATTAAGGGATATGCACTTCCATTTTTATGTGTAGGCTTTCTGTTCTAGCAGGCCGAAGATATATGTATTTTCTATAAAACATGCAGGACTCAAGACTGCAGCCATCATCAGGTATAAATTTTCTTGTAAAATTTTTTGTTTGTCACAATGTCATAATTATGTATTTGTCCAAATCTTCTACGTCATTCATATCCAGAGAGAGAAGTCCATTACATTCACAACAACCACAAATCCCAAATATTGATACAATTTTTGCAACTAATCAATGATCATCATGAACTTCTAAAAGAAATCGTTCAACCTCTTCTTTAGTTAAAAGATAAACTTCGGCCTTTTTCTGGAATATAACGTTCATTCTTTTCATGAGAAATGCAATTATTTTTAGAAATCTACAAATATCAACTAAACATCATATTTTACCATATAATATTAAAAACCAACCTGCAAAATTAAACATTTTCTTGATTTCTAAACGTTTTAGCATTATGGGCAAAATGCCATAACGTATTCGGACTGAATTTAACAGACAGTAGATTCATTAAACCAACAGAACATCTTCTGTTAACCCAAATTTTTTTTTCTGCCAATTTTTAAAGTCCCTATATGCTCATACCTTGAAGATGATTTTTTTGGAAATAAACATGAAGCTATGCTTAATAATTGCTATATCTATCTGATATATTTACAAATGAGTAACAAATACAATATAGAACAATACACACAAGTAGTATTGTTAATATTAAGTAGTACGTTCAACCAGTTTTTTTTTTTTAAATGAAGGTGTGCGTCACCTGTGTCAGCCAAGCAAGCCGCCACTGATTAAATATTAGACTTGTAATGTAAATAGTACAATATAAAAATGATATTAAATGGTTCTAATTTTTCACATTTGGATCCTAAAAATGAATACTAAAGGTAATGCACTGATTAAAATTTTGCACAAAAAAAATGAGATGTAAATACTTGATAAATTTTAAAAACTTAAGAGTTGCTATAGTTCTTATATTGATTTCTATGTACGTTGAACATTAAGTTTTTTTTTACATATCAAATATCTAATTGTGAAGTATTAATGTTTTCTTCACAAAACCTAATATGATAATGTACTTAAAAGCGATATTTTCTGAAAGCTACAAGTCTACTACTCACCAATAGGTTTTCTGATACCACTAGCCTCTGGCTGCATCGAAGGTTCTGCAATTTAACAATCATTCAACAGGCAGCATTCCACATACAGCTACCACAATTTTAAGTTATGCAGTATGTATTTTGTTGGCAACAAATAGTAAAATAAAAAAAAAAAGAAAAACAAAGAAAACTTACCTAAGTACTTATAACACTTAAAAAACACTAACATAATGTAGGAAATGTGAATATACACAACACATACAGTGTGTGCATGAATTACTGTCCTGAAGGGAATAACTTTTTTATCCTTGAAGTTTTTTTGAGAAGTTATTTTACATTATACAAAATATCAAAAATAAATTTAGATTTTAATATGTAGAGTGTTCAAAGAATAAGACAATATGAAACAGTTGATGAACAAAGTGGCTTTATTATTAATTTTATGAAAATTATTAAACATTCTCGCATATTATAAAAATTTGTTTTTAATTAAAAAAAAAAAAACAGAAACAGATTTAAATATTGACCTGTACATTAAATTATTTTTAAATAAGTATTTTCATATGTCATTTTGCTGACCTATGCGAAGTTTCAACTGAACATCCTGTATAGAAGAATATACATTATTTTGGCCAGCATATTTTAAAGAATGACTTTTCAAACTAATCAAAATAGAGGTTTTTCTCTTCGGGCAGTAATCTGTGGACACACTGTATACTGCTGTAAACATGTTAAAAAAAATAATATTCACAAATCATAAATCAGTTTATGTATAATTTGAAGTATATCTTTCAGGCAACAATTTTTTTATTAAACAAAATTTATTGTGTAATATAGAAAATAAAATAGCAGGCAATACACACATTTCGGTTATAAAAAAATGTTAATAATTTCATTTTGTGCAATTAATTACACAAAACTTATCAACTTTTTGTGTTTTTTTTTATCTAAAAATAGTAATATAAAAAACATAACTACAAAATATCTCCTTTAAGATAAATTGTAGAGGAAAAAATATAAAAAATAACAAAAAAAGCTTTATTCCACAGAACAAGAGAAATAATCGCATGCACTGTTGATTAGCAACTATTTCTGATTGCCCTGCATATAAAGCTGCATAAAACATTGAAAATATGAAAATTGTGTAATTCCCGGTGAAATTAAAAACAAAATAATAGAACTAATAAAAACAAAATAAATAAATAAATAACTTATTTATTAATATAAGACCGATTCATTAACAATGGCAACACAATGTTAAACAAAGTCCTAAATTTACATAGAAAAACTAAAATCTTTAAAATTTAACAACAATAAAAAATTCAGTAATATAAAATTATTCAATAAATAATTCAAATGAGTATATTCATGTTTGTGTCATGTATTTTCATGCCTTGCACAACCTGCGACATTCAGCATACCAAATTAAGAAAACAGATCAAAGAAATAATCTCACTCAAAAATAGTCTCAAATTTTTGTACAAAGTAGTGTCTCATAAGTACCAAGATTTAAAAAACAATAATAACAATAATAAATTATAAAAGTAGCAGAGTATTCAATATTATACAAAAATCTAAACAATATAATATAAAACAATATAAAAACTAAAATAGCTAGATAATATTCGCTCTGTATATAATACTAAGTGGTTTAAGCCTTACCAAACTGAATCACATCTATCTATCCGTACCTGAATTCAATTCTCTTACTAAAGTTGACATGGCGTTTGTAACCGAATCAGCAGCAACTAAAAGATCATTTCGCAATGAGCGTCCCACTGATCCAGGTGTGCCATTCCCATTTGTTCCTGAAATGATACAATAAAATGCACAATTTCATGAAAATACCTTATTTTGTGCATAATCAGCTAAATATCTTTTGCAAAAAATACTACATAATTTGTTGAAATAACCAAATTTCAATCAAAGATTTTGTTAACTATTTACTCTTTCTATAATAAACTATTGTTTGGCAACAGTGTATGCTAGAACTGACACACACACAACAGTCACAACACATCAAGAAATATATTTTATCCTATGAACTCTGGGTCTTTTGTTTTTGATGTACAGAGTGGCCAATAAAATAGTAATTGCAAGTTTGGAATCGGTAAGTTTCTGAAGATGCTAATTATGTCACTGTTAGTTTTTGAGTATGCTAGAAGCAAGGTTTTATACTGAAGTTAGACAAAAAATGCCTAATATCTCCATTTTTTCAAGAACATTTTTTAAAATCTAAATATTTCAGATTTTGGAAAAAGAAGAATTGTATTTTACTGCAAAAAAATTTTGGGGGATTTTTAGTTAGAAGAAAATGATAGTAAACTCGCAACAAAATTCAGACGACTTACGTCACACGAACAAATGAATGCAACTGATAGTAAAAAAACTATATACTACACTAAAAATTTGCATTATATATTGCGCTAAATTGCAAAAACTAATTGTTTTTAACGCAACCAAATATCGAAAATTACGTTGACAATAAAAACAAATGTGTAACGTCAGCCGTACGTAAGATGTCTGAATTGTTGACGCAAGTATAGTTACGAATTACAATTTAAAACATATTTTTCAAAAAATATGCAGAATTTTTGACTACTTTCTAAATTTTTTATTTATTTTGCTTCAAATATTAATAAAATTAAAATTATGTAAGGGAAATACAAGGAACACAATTTAAAAAATTGGAAAATGTTACAAATCTGTTTTTATTTTTTTATTAATAGAAACTGACTATTTTGATATTAAATTTTAAAATCCAATACTACAAAATATACAGGTTTCCCATAATGAGTTTAGCAGTAGATTCTACGACCAAAAATAAAAATTTTGGTATGTACTCGTTAAATGTTAAATTACACAAAAACTCAAATGTTTACTTTACGGTGTTCTATTGGATATTAAGTAAAATCTAAAGAAATGCAAAAATTTAATCACGAGCTACACGACAGTAATTTGACAGTTTATTAACTGTTAAATTAATTCAAGAAAACAAACGTATGTTTTCATGGCCTGCCTCCCTATTCATGTAATCTTTTTCCTTAGAATTTGCAACAAAACCTTAAAATCGAATAGTAAATCAAGACTACATTTTTTTATAAAAAAATCATATCTATCATAGTTTGATGTTTAAATTTGAAAACGTTGACGTACAAAAAATTAGGGAGCATTTTACCCGTGAGCCTGAGACCTCCCTGATCAAAATTTTGTAACAGTTTTTATGTAGTTTATTAGAACATTTAATGAATGTCCTACATACCAAAATTCATAATTATATGTTAACTCGTGTTGGAAATATTTTGAAAAGCATGGTCTCTTGAGGCCCTTTTCAAGGCCTCCTTGGGAAATATTTTTCGAACCCTATTTATAGAAAAAAAAAATCTTATTTTTGATAATAGAATCTACTGCTAAAGTATTTTACACTAATTATGGGACGCTCTGTATAGAACATTTTGAAAAATTTGTTTTATTTTGAATTCTGACTGATTAAAAAAAATTATCTTTCAGCGACGTGACATCCAGTGGCAGCACCTTATAATCATCGAATTATTAAAAAAAAAAAAAAATCCCACAATATTATTTATGATATATTTCAAGATCTCTTAAATTCCCTGATAATTCCAGGTAATCCGGAATACTATGTTGCTTCCTTAAAAAGATAAGGGCCTTTTTAGTTTTTCTAGGAATATAGTGAACATTAAAAGAAAATAAACTGTAATAACAAAACAAACAGTAGAAAACTTTCAAGCATACAATTCAATGAAATTATACAAAATTGGAATATTTACCTCAATTTTCGTGTTTTTTTTTCTATATAAATATATATTATTTTGTCCTCTATAAAAACTTATTGAAAATTTTTAAATTTATATTCGAAGTTTAGCACTAACGGCTTTGTGGCAAGAGACTTTGGTTTTTACACGGCAAAGTAGCAAATTTTAACAATAATGATTTTTCAGTATTCTCTTTCTACTTTATTCTAATTTAAATATAAAATTTTTAATACGTATTATAAACTTTAATCACTACCTACTCACCCATGTTAATATTAGCAGACCCTCCAAAAGCGTTCCTCACGTCGCCCCCAACCCCCACCAATGAGTCGCTATTGATATTGTGCAAGCCTCTTTCCCTTTCGTTCCTTTCCTGTGACATGTTGTTCATCTGTTCCCTATTACCGAGACCCAAGGGAGGCACGATGCCTTGCGGGTGGGATGATATATGTTGAGGACGCTCTCTCTCGCGATCTCGTTCACGGTCACGTTCTCTCTCGGCCTGGCCCATAGAAGTCATGGAATTAACCATGGCGGGATTAGTGCAAGGAGGCATGCCCATCGGAGTTTGGGGAGCACTTCTCGGATTGGCTTGCGATGTTGGAACCGCTCCTGGGGGCAGCGGAGGGGACTTTGTGCTACGTGGCGATGAGTTAGGCGTACTCCGTGGTGAAGACTGGTGATTCTGATTAATAGTAAATGAGAATAAAACAAATATTGATGGTTGAAAAGTTTAGAAACAGAACAATTAATTTTCATGTATTACCAAATATTGATGTAGCATTTAGATTATGAAATGAAGTGTTACTATTTATAAAAATTCTCTTAACTTGTAATAAAAGAAATAAGATTTAAAGTTTGCAAAAACAATTTTGATACAGTGGTTGTATTTTTTGGCAACAAACCTCAGTTAAAATATAAGTTTGTAAATCAATTAAAAAAATCGGAAAATAACTAGGTGTAGGTTCAGTACAGGTATGTTTTCAGCTATTCTAAATATCTAATTTTTCCTAAAAAAAATGACTAATACTTTTGGAAATTAGAATCCATAAAGAATCGACCTAGTAGTCTTTTATTATAGCCATTAAAAAAAAATAAAGATTTGACAGGATAAGTTCTCCTTAATATGGACACACTATATACAGAGCAATTCAGTCATAGTGACATTAATTTTAAGAGAAGATAAGAAAAAATGAGTGTAATACAAATAATATTGGATTAAACATTTTTTTAAATGCATATTAATGCCAAAAAAAAAATAATTTCAAATCATTACTTGTAAACCCCCTTTCAGACTGTCACTGATCGCTGGTGACAGTTTAACATGGAGATGGCCTGACGTGACGTTGCCAGATTTAAATATTTTCCTAGTACTTATGGTAATGTTAAAATATGTAATGAGTGCCATAAATTATTTTTTAGAAGTATGCAATTTAATATATTAAATTTTAGTTTAAAACATATTTAATATTGAAATTACAACATTCCCACGGATCACATAATAAACCATTCAGGTTTCATTACAGTGAAATAAAAAACCAATTAGGTACTTAAATTATTAAGAAAAGCTGAAAAGCTTTTCATATTTAAATACTGACAGTAATAAAAAAAAACATCGTGCTGTCAACAAAAAACGGTCCAAGACTAGGTGTAGGCGATAACGGTTCGGAACTGTCGATTATCGATAACTAAAATAAACCGATATTATCAATTTATCTATAATTTTTTACGTGTATTATTATCGATATTATAGATAATTATCAATATATCGATAAATATTCCCAATCCTAATCACTACACATCATAGAATGAAAACAAACTGACAGACACATTCACTCCACGTCCAGCCTTAGGGTAAAAGTTGCCAGATTTCAAAGAACCACAGGCTCGTTGCCGGGGTTTGTAAACTATAGGGAACATTACCAGTAGATGGCCTGATTTGGGTGTGAAAAACAATATTCTGAAGTCTACTTGACTTCTTAACAATTATCACGTTTGACACATCTGATAGTTGTGTTTTTTTTGGTTTTAAGTGCAGTTATTTGTCAGTCCTTATAGAAAAGTGTTATAGAACTATTTAAATTGTTAAAATAATTAAAATATTGTAATAATATTTATATCACAGCGTGTTCTACCGACAAGATGTCATTTATCTTATACTATAAGAGAGAGAAATGCGTTATTTTGGCAGAGGTGCAATTTCAAGCCTGAGGGCTACAATGCACCGAGGACAAAATAGCATCTCTCCCGAATGGTATATACTATTTTTTCCACGGTCTTATTAACTTAAAAACACATATTTTGTCATTATGAAGTAGCACCAGAATTATTGTATTCGAATTTGAGCATTTATTTAGTAGTCGTTGAGTTATTCTCATAACTACAAAATAAACAAACAAAAGGAATTGTCAAATTAAGGTGCTAGTTTGGTTTAGTTTAAAGTTTGTTTAGTGCACAATGAATAATTGTGAGTCGGAAGAGATTGTGGAGGATGCAAATATTGCAATAAGCAATTTGCTGCCTACGCAGTCAAGATCTTTATACAATATAGCCTGCAATCGGTTCAAAAAGTGGTGCGCCGAGAAAAATGTTCAAGTATACAGCGAGAATGTTTTGTTGGCATACTTCAGTGAAAATGAAAAGAATTACAAGTCTTCCACATTATGGGCGCAATATTCTATGGTTAAGTCATGCTTGATAATTTACGACAACATAGATATAAGCAAATTCCCCAAGCTGATCGCATTTTTGAAAAGAACCGGTGACGGATATCAAGCGAAAAAGTCGAAAATATTGACAAAGGGTGAAATCGACCGTTTTCTATCAAGTGCAGATGACAAAGAATTCTTAATGACTAAGGTAAGATTACTTTTGTTGTTAGGTATTTCAATTATTAAGTATTTTGATTTTTTATAGGTTGGATTAATTCTGGGGATTGCCGGAGCTTGTCGAACTGTTGAATTAGTCAATTTAACTGTAGATGATATTGAGGATGTAGGCTCTTCCTCGATTGTAAAAATTCCAAACACTAAGACAAAGATTCCACGAACCTTTCTGGTTACCGATGTGGGAAATATACTTGAATTGTTTCGAAAATACCTGTCCCTTCGTCCTCCCCACGTCAAGCATAAGCGCCTTTTTTTGTACTACAAAGCAGGAAAATGTAGTTCGCAGCCAGTTGTCAAGAATACCATGGGAAAAATTCTGAGTGTAGTAGTTTCGTATTTAAAATTACCTGATGCTGCGCGTTATACTGCTTACGAAGATCTTCAGCGACATTACTGGTAGATACTGGTGTGGATATCACGACAATAAAGCGTCATGCTGGTTGAAAACCAACAACAGTCGCTGAAGGTTATGTCGAGAACTCCATTGAAAATAAGACCAAAATTGCTAATCAGGTTTTAGTAAGTATCACTACTAGCGCAATCACAAAAACTGTAAATGTAAGCGAAAGTAATATTCCTTCTAATATTAATTTTGAAAATTGTACAAATGTAACATTTAATTTAAATGTCAATAAATAATTTCAATGTTCTTTTTTTTGCATGAAAAACGTTCTCCTAAATGTAAACTCTCTTGGGAGCATTATACTGCCTTGGGAATAATCGACTACTTCTGTTTTAATTTTGATGTCATAGAAACTGATTTCTACTCCCGACCGTGAAAAAAAAAGTTATTTGACATGAAAAAAGTGTCAGAATTTATATTAACTGAATTGATTTGCAATACATTTCTCAAAAACTAAATAAATATAAAACAAACCTTTAACATTTTCATGAGACCTTCTAACTGAATCATAAGCTGTCTACGGGAATCCTGTAAAGTCGTTAGATGTGTCTCGAGTTCATCCTTTCTCATCCTTAAAGCTCTTAATTCGTTCATTAACACAGGGTTATCAGCACCATGACCGCTGGACTCCAATTCCTGCTGTCTCCTAAAAAATATGTTTAACATAACAATATTTCTAATTTACGTTCACCTTTACCTCAGTCTGGCTATTTCTCTCATAATTTCTCTATTTTTAGCTTCCAACTGACTTATCAGTTCCCTTTGTGCTCTCGTGGAATCCATTCCTAAACAGGCTTCCGACGGAACTCTTCCCTAATAACATTAAATCGTTTAACAAAAAAATTTCTAACTGCTGAAATATAGAAAATCAAATTTTATTTTATTTTTAAAAAATATCTGCAGTAAATTCATACTATTATCGTATTTCATTAAAAAAATACCTTTAAAGAGCAATGAGTGAGCCACTAATTATTAACATTAAATAAATGATAAATGAATAGCATTAAGCCAGAAAAGAAACAGCTCGGACTACTTACCGTTTCTGGAGAAAGAGAATTTTTTCTGTAACCACTTCGGGACTAAAAGAAGCAACAGCAAAAGCACATTTAGAAATCATCCAACACATAAAAAAAATATATCAGATAACATGCCTCGATATCCATAGAAGATATCTAAAGTATAAAAAAAGGTCTCACCATTCCGGCCCTCGCTTCTTGGGCCAGTTTGGCTGCGTATCTGGCTATTAGCCGATGCTCATCATCCCGGGCACTATCCAAACTAAACAGAAATAAAGTTCAGTAGCGAATAAAACGACAAATTTGACAGAAACTAACCTTCGTGCGGTCGACCTGCTGTCCAAACTTCCCATGCCGTCAAAGGCTGAAAAGTTTCCATCTGGAAAGCCATTGTGTGAAGGAATAGGGGATGGAGGTCTAAAACAAATATTTTACACGAAATTCTATTTAAAGTACTCCGTACATACACGATGTGAGAAAGGTTCAGAGTTTTTTCAGGTTGCTCGGGAAACCTCGGCAAATTGTTCCTCTGTTTGTCAGGAACACATCGGAAAGACTTTCTCAAGGATTGACCAATGGTTTTACTAGGAGACTAAAAAGAATATTATGTGAACATCACAAAATCAATCGCCGATGAGATCTTACAAAGGAAGCGTATTCTTTAACTTGATGATCTAGGGCGTGAGGCGCAGAAACTCTGCCTCTCCAAAAACAATCCTGGCACAGTGTGTAGTGCGGACATTTTTGGCAGCGGTACCGAAATCCCATGAAATTCTCTCTTTGACAAGCGTCACACTGAACTGGATGGACAACTATTAAAAAAAATTACAATATACTTATGTATGACCATACAAGGTGATTTTAAAAGTGGAGTAACAATTTTAACTGACGGCAGTAGGCATTACAATAAATCATTTTACAATAATTGCTTTAAAAAATGTTTTTTAATAACCGAGATTTTACAGTTTAAAGTTATTGAAAATTTTGAAATTAACTTTGTAACCCTAACTTACCTTAATAGCTCAAGCAACTCTATTTCACGGTACCTCATCGTTAAGTTGCGTGTAGTCTTTGTTGATTGTCATGATTCTTTTCGTTACCCAATCTTAAAATTCCACATCAACGTACGTACGTCTTATAAACGAATCGTGTTATTGTTATCATTTTATAGTGTATGTGTGTATAGTTTCAGGAAGAATTCAGACGACTGTCGTCATGCAATTGTTTTTATTGTCAACATAACATTTGATAGTTTGTCAAGCTAAAAATAATGTTTCTTTTGTAATTAAGTGTTTCTAAAATATTTTGATGAAAATATAATGAATTATTTATTCGTTCGTAAGTCCCGTCCCGTTGAATTATTGCCACAAGTACAGTGTCATTTTATGTTAAACGTAATTTGCTGTAACTATGTGACAATAACGAACTTGTGCATGTTATTATAGGGTACAGAAAGTCTAATCAGAATCTGACGAAATGTCCAGAAATTTCCTTGTAGATATCATCCCTCGACACGACGATTTGTTTATTTAAGTTCGGGATATAGGCAAACTACCGAAAGCGGATATAATTTACATAATTCTAGAATGTAACAATAGGCGAGTTATTTATGATTATTTATTATTAACAATTTATTAGACTTTTCTTTGCATGTCACTTGTTTTTCACATATGCACATACTAAAATTACTACCCCACTTTCAAAATTATCCTGCAAATAATTTTTCAGAACTGTAAAGTCTAATTTTAATTTATAACTTAGAGTATCTGAAAAAAAAAACGAAAAGAACAATAGACTTGTCTGAAAGCACTTGCCATTTTCAACATTTGCTATTCGATGTAATAGAGGCAACCAAACCAATGCAGGAGGGCCGGGATCTGACATCATCGTATCCAAAAAATCGTTAACTGTTACTTTAACATTCTGAAAAAACGTAGTTGAAAGTGAATAAAAAAAAACTTGTAAGAATCACTTACTGGGCTGAAAATAGAGTTGGCCAGAGAGTCGGTGTAATTAAACGTAGGAGATTCGTATACAGCAGCAGGTAACGCCAGAACCTCCTGAAGATATTCGTTAAACCTCCATTGCAATAGCAATCCATTACTATCAGATATTTGTGAAAAAATATCTGAAAAAAATTATACTGATCTGTATATCTTATGAGTAAGATCTTAGAGTAAAGTAAGAGTAAAAAAGTAAGAGTAAAGCCCCGGGTTATTCTGTGAAAATATATTTTTTAATTTTGGTTCTGAAATGTGTGCGACGTTTATGAATATTTTTGGGGAAGCTAATTCGATTTCTGGGGGGGCTAAGCTCCTTTGTTTTAAAAAAGCCTCTGAAGCTCAATATCGCTTCGGAAAATATCGATATCTGCAATACCTTTTAAATCCGGAAAAAAAAATGTTGTAGTTATTTTTAAACCTTCTCTTCATTAAATCATTGTCATGCAAAATTCACATGAAAATGTACGGTGTCAGTACACCACAAAATGCATCGATGTATCGCATTAAAAATATCGATCCAAAATATTGAATATCAAAAACTATATAAAAATGTTTAACACCAGTATACAGCCATACTAATTATCTTTTTTATTTTATTTTAAATGATTAATTATTATTCAAGATTTATATTGACAAATAAAATAGATTTAGTTGGCCCAATAGTTCTCTTGCAATCCACTACAGTTTTTGAACCGATTCCCAAGATAGAATATGAAATGATACAACTTTCTGAGCAAAATACTCAAAAACATCTCTGTTATATTTTGAACTAAACAATGGCCGCATTCATCTGATACAAACATTGGCAAACAGCATACATTTGTTCTGGTACAGGTTGGAATACATTGAGATTGAACTTGTTTAGCCAACGGTCACCACTTTTGCAACTTAAAATTTTTATGTTTGCGTTGGCCAAAAATGTTCACAATTACATTTTCTAGTTAAATTACGCATAAATTTAAGTTTAGGTATTATTTCAGTCATTTATTAATTATTTATTCTTATATAGGATTTTTATATAGGGTGAAGTACATAAAAAACTGAAAAGTACATAGATGTGAGTAATATATGAACTAATTTGAAATAAATTATCCAAAAAATATCAAAGGAAAAGATAGATGAATTAAGTATGTAAAAATCACAAAAATAAAATATATAAAAGATGCATGGTTATATCTGATCATTCACCAGAAGCCTTAACATTCTTCAAAACGTTTATAAACTGAACATAAACTGCTCGCAACGGGTGAATGCAGCCAATGCAAGTCAGCATTGTACTCTGACTCAACTTCTGCTATTTACCTCATACTATTTAAATCTTATTTAGGATATTATATAATTAATAAATTCTCAAATATTTAGAAATGCAAAACTGAGTTTTACATTATACCGGGTGATTTATTTAACTCACCGACAAACTTTGCCATATGAAAGATCTTGTCATTTTAAGAGAAAAATGTCAATTAGACATACGTCTAATTTTACTTATTTAAGGAGTTAGGTTAGGATCGGATACGGTGATCCAGTTGCATGGCAACCGCAATATCTCCACAAATCCATTGGATGTTTTTTATGGGGATATATGAAACAAAGTTGACACAAAGAATAGACATTGCTGCTGCCCAAATTAAAAATAACGATAATATTTTTACCGAGTAAAATTCTCTTTAGTGCGTCGTTATGAAGAATGTATTGCAGAGGACGGGAAACATTTTGAACATTTACTATAATTAATTACGTATGTTTTCCCTGATTTTGAGTTTTGAACCAATTTTTTAAACTTATAAAATCTAAACTTTGAAGCTACTTAACTCCTTAAATAATAAATTCAATATAAATTTTTTTAGTTTTAAATCACTATACAGTACAAAAGATATTATAGAGATACTATTCAACAGTAAATTTGCAATTAATGACTATGACATAAGTCAATTAATATCATATTCATTGTGTAAATTATATTTTATTATCGCTTACATAATATGCATTTTTATTATTTGCACGTAGAAAACATGCAAAGTTTTTGAATTATTAAGTACATTACAATACGTATGGCACTTTCGTTTTTCTTTAGAAGTTACAAACATTTTAACAAATATAATTTTATATTTCAATAAATAAAAATGATGGTTTATATAACAATAACTATTATTGTCATGTTCATATGAGAAAAAATGTTTGACTTTAACCCAACTACCTTCTACCAAACTTTGTCACAGAGCTTGTAGAATACGCTGAATACTGAAAAATTTATTTCTTTTAGCGAAAATGCAATAAACATTTTTTTTTGCAGTATATAAGCAAATGAGTACTTACAACGTAACTTGTCCATCAGTTTTCCAGCACACAATGTGGCAAGAGCAACTTTGATCGAAAATACTCTAATTTTCCCAACATTGTCACTAAAAAAATAATTTCACTATAACAAGCTCTAGCCGTAGTTTAAAAAGTACTTACACTGTTGCATAAGCTGCCAGTATCCAATTTAATAACAAACTGGAACAAACGTCTACGTGAGCTTGTTGCGTAGGAGGAGCCCTCTTATTTAAACTATGGTACAAAGAACACAGCAATGTTTCCAATCGAGCTACACTCAATTCCTGTGATGGCTCTAAGGCATGCAAACCTTGCTCTCGGAAGGCTTCTATAACGTTCCATATATCAACTGCATGTACTGAAATGTATTAACAAACTTTACCTTAGGAAACAATTATATTTTTCTTTCTATATGAGTTATATATTTTCAAAATTCACTAAATCACTAAGTCCACTAAACACAAAAATTTAGTTGTTAGTTAAAAATGGAGTTATTAAAATTCTGAACGTGTACATTTTTAGGGAGTCATATAATGATTTAAAGAGCATCTGCTGAGAGTTTTATGATGTTAGTGGTAAAACTAAAAAATCTGCTCGGATTTAGCTGATTTTGAAAACTACTTTTCTTTTATAGGGTTTTGGTTAGGAATCTATGGAAGTTTTATGTAATATACATCTTACAAGTAATTCTCGTTTTGGATTTTAGTTTAAAAAAATTATGAAGAGATATATACAATAACTGAATCTCTTATTATGAAAAATAACTATACAAAAAAAAAAATTAGACATCTTCCACAACTTATTTGTCCCGCAAAGTGCTTCCCTTCATCATCACTATTTTCATTTTCTGCTGTTTCTTCACTAAATGTTGTTGCAATATCTATAATATATAACATTTTCTTGTTGATCTATATGTTACCAATCATTTCCGAAATGCTAGAGTAATTCATTCACATTTTTTTTACTTTTTTTAATATTCATATTCAAAATAACATTATAGTCTGTTTAGAAATGAAAGAGAGTAATAAAAGCTTATTATGTATGCAAATCGTAAATAAATGTAGTACTGGTGTTTATATTCAATATTTTTATTTTATGTATTATCGGTATAGATTAGGTGTACTTTTAAAAAAACTTTGTGTGACCGGGTTGTACTAAATTGTAGCAGGTAGTTAAAATTTAATCCTCGACCATCCGTCTTTGTCTATGCCGCTTCAATTTCTCGGTCCATTTCTCTTATAAGTAAACAATATAAAAAAAGCATTTCAAAACATGAGGCTACTTTAAGCATCATAACCGGGTTAAGAGGGTTTTTAGTAATTCAATTAAAATTATTCTATATTATTATCAAAATATTTATTTAAATTTAATGAACAGACTTTTATTCCACACAAAAATATATGTATTTTGAACATTCAAATTATGGTGAGTAAATGTAGTGTTGTATAAATGTACAATAAAGAAAATAAAAAAGTAGGTATATTAAAATTCATCCTCTGAATATTCTGATGAATTATCTTCGTCTTCTAGATTGATACATTCCACAGTAAGGTCAATTAAATTATCGAGTTCCCACATTTTCTCCTCTTCTTTTTGTACATGATGTATACATCTTTGCCAGTTATCTGCAGTTACTCGTTCCAAGAAATTTTTTAACAAAATTTTCACGTCACTTAATTTAAACATCGTACTCTTCGAAAACATCTGCGTTCATGTCTTCGTGATAGTCACCTGTATTTTTAGATTGAAATAAAAGTAAACCGCCATCTACAAAACCACTTGCACTACCTATATGTGTCACTATAAATCTTCGCCCTTTACCTGAAGGTGCCTTGAACCCTGTTGAAAGTCCATCCAAAAATGCTTGTCGAAAACTTTGCCATACTTTTGTTACAGTATATCCCTCGTTGACCCAAGTTTCGTCTAGATAATAAACATTCCTCCCTTCGTCATGGAATTTTCTAATTGATCTTAAGTAGGATCTTTGCCAACAAGTAATTTCATCTTTATCGATAAGAACTGACTTCCTGTTCTGCTTTTCCCAGCAAAAATTCAACTCTCGTAAGACGACCCATAATTTGCTTCTAGTGATTTTTAGCAAATCGTTGTCCTCTGAAAGTTCACTAAAAATTTTTGTTTAGCGTTGGTATTTCTTTTTTAAAATAAAATGAGTGTACTTTTCTGCAAATGACATTTTTGAAGAAATCATCTATAACGACTTTTGACCTCCCTGTAGATGACTTTGGGGGATTTACAGTATCTTGTTCATTTTTTGTTTCCTTTAAAAGTCTGTAGATAGTAGATTTTCCAATCCCTGTCATTTTGGAACACATTTCCACGATGTCGTCAACACTGTTGGTAGGATTTTGGTGTTTCAAAGCATTAAATACATTTAATATAATAACCTTCTCATTCTGAGACAGCGCACATCTTTTCACGCGGTTAGCAGGTATGTAATCTGATAAGCTCAACATTTTACCCACACAATATTATATCCGCTGGCACAATAGTCACTAAACACAAGTTGAATTTTACTCTACTGCACTAGCACGTCTTCGTATATTCAGTTCTAAGACTGGATTGATCTGTCACAATACACTGGCTCCTGCCCTATGATGTATCCAGTAAAATATACTAATGTACACCCATTACCTGTTAGCATTAGTGTTACCCGATAATTACCTGAAACCAAATATTACCACGCCCATGGCCGGTTCTTATCTCGGGGTTTTATTACTCTCTTTCATTTCCAAACAGACTATAATAAGAATTTAATTATTACAAGTTAGATAGATTAGAGCTCCAAATGAATCCAATTGGTTTTAGTAACTTTTGTTCTTGATGTTCTGACATGCATGGGTTACTTAATATGAACTTGGCGGATTTTGGTATTCAATGGATTTAGCGGTATTTTAATATCATTTGTGCGGATTTAGGGAGTTTTAAACTCAATGCAACATTTATACAGTGAAGTGAAGTGGGATTAAGCTAGCTTTGAAACATTTTTTTTATCTTAAAATGTTTCCCACAAATAGATGACACAACTAAGACAATTTAAGTTAAAAGCGGATTTAGTGGGTTTTGGGAAATAGGCAACTCATATAAAAATAGGTAGTTTAAATATGATTTATAATTTCCTATTATAATATTTACTGATACTTTACACTTTAGTTATTTAGGATTTTCTTTCTCCCAAATATTTTCACCGTTCACCTTAAAACTAGTACATTTGATAGCAAATTTGATTTGCAAACTTATATGTCTCGACATTTCTTTATTTAAAGCTCAATTTTTTTAGATATTTTATATTTGTTAGCTTCCTCCTAATTAAAAAAAAAACAGCATAAAGTGCCAATTTTCGAATTTTGATCTTTACAATTAATCATTAATTAAAAAAAAATGTACTTCTAATAAATTTTGATATCTACTTGGTATTTTGAAAACTAAGTATTTTTCCATCCATATTTATATGAACATATTTTCTTATTTTAAAAAATTCTAGCATCTGTTATAATGTCGTCCCTGCAATTAGGGACACCCTGTACTAATGTACATTTTTCAAACTATGGGAACGAATATGAAAATGTTATTATTTAACAATATTGTTGTGTAACAATGTCCTTGTCTATGTATAATATAAACATCAAGGCTATCATAATTAACATCATTTATCTAACATGCACGGTAAAATTTATATTAACGAATTTTCTCCCGAGTACGATTTTATTATAGAAAATGATAATAAAAATACTTAGACTCTTTAAATTCATACATATATATATATATATTTTTACAGAACATTAACCACTTTAGGAATACTTACAACTAACTTTCTTCTGTATAAACCTTAGTTTTGTTGCAGTTCTATAAGAAGCGAATCTTATCAAATCAAAGTTGTGTGCACTCATTTCATGAATAAGTGCCAGTCTGTGGTCTGAAGACCCAGAGAGGCCCTCCTGACCCTGCATGGCTGAAATAGCAACAAGGCAATCAGTAAAACTGGGTTAATGTTTTATGGGAAAAAATTTTGAACCAATAATGGAGAGGCTATTTGCTAAGCACCAAAACAATTTACTTTGATTGGATATTAATTTGTCATCAATTATGACCCATCTACAATTCAAAACTTGATCAAATATTGCCGTAACAAGTTCAAATCTTTTAATATCCAAAACATAAAAAGCTAATTCATTAAAAATGACCTGTCAATCTATATGATTTACAGCAATTTTCTTAACTATTTAATGCAATGTGGATCTTTAATAAATTAAAACATATAAAACTTACTGGCTGCTGAATATTTTTCATAAAATAATAGAAGTCATTGAAAATTTCACATATGTAAAATCAAAACTCTTGAGAAGTAAGAACGCAAGAAACCGCCATATACGCCATTTTCTTTAGGTACCTGCCCCTGATTCAGTGGTGTTCGTCAACCAGGTTCACTTCCTGACATGTGGGTTGCATAATAACGATTTTTCATCGTGATTTTTAGTTGCTGAAAAACCTCGATTTAGTTTGTCATAGAATTTTATTTACATTATTTTCAATTGCTATGTTCTCAGTTACATTAATGGATAGTAATTAAATTTATTAGAAACAGGTATGCGGACCAATTTGTGGCAATAAAATCATGTATTGTCTTAAATAATTTATTTTTATGTACAATACAATACAAGACAGTTCCTGTTTATTTTATTATTTGATACATTTATTATTTAAATTTATCTGAAGTATTAAATAAAACTGATTAATATTAAACACAAATGTCGTATATTACACATATTTTAACATTTACATGTACAAAAATATATACTATGTACTACAGCTAAATTTATTATGGTCCTTTATTGTTGCCTCCTGGTCTATATGCTTGATAACTTTGAGCTACTGCATAATTGTTGCAAAACTCACAAAATCCTGGAGAACCTTGTGCACCTGGCGATCCTCGCAAGCCTGGTGAACCTGGATGACATTTTTATTTTAATTAAAATAACGGAATCTGAAATTTGAGGAACTTAATATTTTACCTGGCCGCCCTGGTTCTCCTCTGTCACCCGTTTTTCCTGGAACGCCAATACCAGGCGGTCCCGGAAGTCCTAAAAGTAAGTTGAAATAAACGTACATATATTAGAATATTAATATAACTTATTACCAGGTAACCCTCTAACACCTGAGGGACCCTCAATTCCTATTCCTTCAGGCCCTCTGTCCCCCTTTTCACCTCTTTCTCCTGGAATGCCGATAGAACCTGGGGGTCCCGCTGGTCCAGGTAACCCCATGAAACCCATTTCTCCTGGCAGACCAGGCGGCCCTGGATCGCCTAAATGAAATAAGCTGTCAATGTTTTTCTATAATATTTTCATATATTAATTTTAATATACAGGGTATTACTTAATGTTATGTTAATAAGTGATTCTTAGGCCAATTTTAAGTTGAAAAGTTCATATAAATGTATATCCTAAAGAGCTTGATTTTCGATATACTTTTAATTTTCTTCTCAGTTTTTATAAAAAATTCTGAAAAACCCTTTAGGATGGCCTATTATGGTAAAAACACACTTTTTAATCAAATAATCATTACGCCACTGTTTTTTTAAAACCGTCTCTTGCATTTTTTCCAACAATTTTGAAGAAAATAATTAAAAATTGTAGTTGTTAAATGGAACTGCAACTTTCTTCTAAGGAAAAACCATTCACATAAATGTCACACTTTTTATGTGATACATTCATACAAACTTTTCAACTTAAAATTAGCCCAAAAATCACTCATTAAAATGCATAACATTTAGTAACACCCTTGTCTTAGCTATATATGTTATTGTAATAAAATGAATTATGTCCAATCTACATGATTTTCTACATTTATATCTACAAACATGCATTATTGAAATATTAGAATTTATAAAAAAATATAGAAAGCAATTCTTATTAATTATACACATATACAGGATTTACTTCCACTAAGTACAAAAATTTTAACCATGTGCTTAGGGAGGCTACAAAGACAATAAAAAAATTATTCCGGAATTTTAGCTGGATATTTAAAAAATGGGGCAAAACCTTTGTAAATTTAAAATATCAACTAATAATTATGTAAAAAATATAGTTTTTGTTTTCTAAACAGGGTGATTCATTAGCCTTTTCACATACTTTTAGCTAAATATAGATTTAATTTCATGAATAAATATCCATATAAACATCTTTCTTTGTAATTGTCAATTTATTGTGTAATTATCTCTTTGAACACTAACATGATCATAATTTTAAGAAAATCGAAAACTATTGTAATAAACAGATAGGAAAATTTGGCTATAGTAAATATTCCAAAATTAGTCCATCCTCTTGAATACATAGCTGGCAATAATGAATAAAATTCTCTTGCATGAATAGTAAATTCATATTATTTTTAATACCAGTTTCAGCATCTTGAATGCTGCGCAATAACTGATTACCATCATATATTTCCATGGCATAAACAAGTTGCTTGAAGTAAATAAAGATTGCAAGGCTTCAGGTCAGGTGACCTAGTGGGCCATGCTATAGAATCTCTGTTACTAATCCAGTTATTTATTGGGGAAATGATTATGCAGTTATTGGGTTACTTGTCTTCGTCGGTGAGGCGAGGCCCCATCATTCTGATATCACATATCTTGTACCAGGTGGAGTAGAACATCTTCCAGAAGACCAAAAAATGTGGTGTACAAAAACTTATGGTACCTCTCAGTATTTCATTAAATACATTACGAGTGATGTGTTGAATAAGCTATCCTAAACATTTACACGAAATCTCTATTAAATTACATGTTCTGGTCGCATGTGAATTATGTGTTATGGAAATTATTAATATAGGTGCCTTCCTTTGGAACAAACTGAAATTGTCAAGCCATTGTGGATGTTAACGGCACAGACTTTCAAAAGTTTATAGCTTGCCACGAAAAATTTGGTTTGATGTGTTACTTTTTTCTGGTTCTTCAGTTACTGCATATATTATGTTTTGAAGGCCTTAACCATTGATATACGGGCAAATAGGTTTAGGGGGAGCGGCAGCACCAGTCATGCGAAGTGTTCTAAATGTTGTATTGAATATGAGATACAAAAGTTGACGTTGCAAGCATTTCCATTACAAAGTTCATACACAAAACAATGTCAGCATGTTCTTCATCAGAAAATTAATTCATTACTAAGAAAAATTACTATATGCAAATTTTAATAAATCGTGACAGAAAGTATTAACATAAACAAACTAATTTTAGAAAGTCAATTATTTAAAATCATAAACATTTGCTTTATGTTTAATATTATAGGTTTTACTAAATTTTATACCACGATTTTTCAGCTTAAATAAACATTTTACATTATATAACTTTTGAATAAAGAAAGATACTTAAAGCCTATGAAAATTTTTTCATAATATTTTCTACACAAAATCATAAAACTTGTGAAATAGTAAGAAACAGTAACAATGAATGACATTGACATCTATGGATTACATTGCAAAGAACAGACCACTACATCTTTTGACAAAATACACGCACCGCATTAAACAGCTAATTTTTTTTTAAAAATGCATTGCAATACATTTATTTATTTTCTCATAAATCCTTAACTTTTCGAAAAAACCTGTATCAAAAAGTTTGTAAATGAATGGGGCTTCTCAGAAATATTTTTTAAATGGAAAAAATTTTATTGAAAAAAAAATATATAGGGGTTGATTATTTGTTTTTATCTAGAAAAAACATTAACAGTATACTTACTAATATAAATTGTATTTAAATAGTTATCAAATCATACATACCTACATGAATTCCTTGCGATAGAATAACGGTTAAGGCTTAGTATGAACTAATTTGATAAATTAGTTAACGAAGCTTTAACTCGTAATCATTATAATCTTCATATTAATTTGTAAGTGTATATAAAATACACCTTTTCGATACAATAAAAACATTTTTTTTATAAATTCTAACCTGGGATTCCAGGGGCTCCTGGTCTTCCCGATTCTCCACGTCGAGCTAGCCCAGGGGGGCCAGGTGGACCCCTCAATCCCAAAATTAGTTCTGCCCTTCTATCTGCATGCAATATGAACAATATTAGTTTTGTTATAATGCGAAATCGGCAATGGTGGTTTTAAAAGCTAACATGATCGTGATTAGAACTTTTACAGCTTTATACCTGGGGGTCCTTGAACTCCTGGTGGACCAGGCCTACCAGGTCTTGATCGACCTGGAGGTCCTGGAGGCCCTATTAATGTTGCTGTCAATTCGGTAAGTTGATCTATTAAATTTGAAAATGTATTGTTATAAAATTATTTTTGGTGTAAAGACACATGTATTAAAATCAAACTAAAAACAAAATTATAATTGGCACAGTTGAATGGAAAAAAATTCATTGGCGTATTGGCGTTAGTAATAAAACAATGGTGTATATCATATATAGATAGATACTAAATGATAGTATAGGATTGAATGCTGTATATTTAGTACATATACCTTAAAGTTGAAATGCATAGTTTAATAAATTTATAAAAATAAAGATTTTACCCCTTAACACAGCAGCACATATGTCACGAACTTCAGATTCTGTATAACTCCTTCCCTGAAAATGTATAAATTTTATTAATAGAGGCACCGCGAAGCACTAAAAATATAGAGGGTGGAGAGTTACATTGAGTAAGCGTAGATCCCTGACGGCAAAATAATGCAGTGTAATCAACTTACCTTAGTCAAAAGTTAATGGTTAAAAAGATACACCCTGTATATGTACCTAAAAGAAGGATAATATGTGGCACCCTCTACTAATGACGTTAAAATTAGAATCCAATAATGTGAATTTCTCGCCTCAAAAACCCCCAGTCTCCAAAATGTAAGCAAATATTTGGATTATTATTATTTACAAACATTAAAAATAAAATTTTAAATTTGACACCCTCTGTCTTTTTAACCATCAATTTTTAATTAAGGTAAGTTTGGCAACATCGCATTATTTTGTCATCAAAGATCTACTCTTGCTCTATATGTTGCATTAATTTCGGAACACTTTAAAAATAAAAAAAAAAACATCAATACTCTTTTGTTTTGTTATATAGAATATAATTGAAATTCACTAAATACAGACATGTAGTGTTTACAATAAAAGATAATGTTGCGAAATGCAAAATCCGTTGCATAAAATGTTTCCAACCGCAATTTCCCAATTTTATATATTCCAAGAGCGCATTATAATGCGCAGAACGCGAACCATTTTATTACAGCCTTGTTTTGTTTTGGTTCCGATAACAAACTCGGTATCATTTATTTCAAAATAACTAAAATAAGTGACATTAGTAATTAGCACGAACCGTTGAGGTTACGCCGTTATGTGTCATATATCCTAAATTTAAATTACGTGATTGGCTTAAAGAGATCTGATATTGAAATTATAACCAATTACAACCATGATAAAAGATAGCTAAAGATCTAGATTTTCTTTCTCTCTTCTGTTATTCTTATTCTTATATTTTATTGGTGCTTTTAAGAACGATTTTAACCAACAACCAATTACAGTACAGAAATCCGTTTAAAGGTCCGTTGTTTACACATTCACGTCAGTGACTGCGCGTGGCTGGTGGCAAAACTGGCAACCAACATAGCTGAAAATTAAAGGTGGCGGCGGCGGCCAACAATCTTTTTTCACGTACTGTGAAGTTAAAAGACTGAAATTAATCAGCACATTTTAATTTTTTGACAATTTACAAAGTATTATATAATTTTAAAAGGTAAGTTTATGATAAGATATTTTCCTATTTCTTTTAATTTAAGAATTTGTTAGACAAGGAAGCATTTGAATTTACTTTTAAATCTGTAACGGTCGTTTCTTATGGCGGTGTGACGATAGTTTTTATGTTTTGAAAGTTTTTCACTGTGGTATTTATTTATTTTTTGTTAAGTCAGTTTTTGTCAGTAATTGAACTACAGTAAGAATTTAAATTAGTTACTAAATTCGTAATAATTTAAGATAAATAAGATTTTGTAATTTTATAAATAATAAATAATGTTGAAATAGATATTTTCATTTTCTTTATAAAAAAGTAAGTATACTAATAAGTACCAAAGAAATTTTTTCAATAATAAATCCGTTACCACACACCTTTCGTAATATATTAATTAACGGGTATAATGTTTATAACTAGCATAAAGCAAATAAATAAATAACAGTTAATGACTCTCAGTCAAAAACAATTGGAATAAGTGTAACTTAAAGAATATAATTATTGTCATAAATAGCACTGTAAATATGTTTTTTTATGTCACATATTGATTGAGTTTACTCCAAAAATACTATGTATACGACTTATGTGTTCTCTAATATTAATTATTTCATTTTAAGATGGCACTAAGACACCGTAACGTGGAAAATGTTTTGAATCAAGAGAATATGCATGCAAAAGTGGCTACAAAAGCTGTTATGCCTCCAAGAGGAACCGTTCCTAAGAGAGCAGCTTTAGGTGAAGTTAAATTAAGTGAAGCTAATAAACTTTCCAATGCAAATAACAATAATAATGCTGTTACAAAGAAAGGTGGTTTTATGGGTCCCCCACAAGCATTACCAAAAAAGACTGTCAATAATGTTGTCACAAAAAAAGAGAGTGCTGCAAACGTACAAGAGAAATCGCAAAATTTGAATATTACTAAGCCTGTGATAAAAAGACAGGATGCGACATTAAAAAATATTCATCGTGAGGGAGACAAAGTGACTGAATGTTTAAAGTCATACTCTTCAAAACAGATAAGTATTATTGACCCTGACGAGAATACCAAGAATGAACCCCAAATGGTAACTGAATATTTAGGTGATATATTCAGTTATTTGCGTGAGCTGGAATGCAAATTTCCAATAAAGAAGCATTTCTTAGAAGGTCATCAATCATCACCCAGAATGCGTGCAATACTTGTGAACTGGCTAGTAGAGGTTCATACGAATTTTAAGTTATATGCTGAAACTTTACACTTGAGTGTGGCAATTGTTGACCGATATTTACAAGAGAACAAAAATATCGGACGTGACACTTTGCAGTTGGTTGGAACCTCGGCGATAGTTATTGCAAGCAAATACGAAGAGATGTATTTGCCTGACCTAGAAGATTATGTTTACATTTGCGATGACACTTTTTCGAAGAGGCAGATACTTCAAATGGAAAGGGATATTTTGAAAAAACTTGATTTCAGTTTGGGTCGCCCTCTGTCGTTGCATTTCCTGAGACGCTATAATAAAATTGCTCAAGTTAGAAGCGACCATCACACTCTGGGAAAATATCTACTAGAACTTGCTCTTCTGGAGTATGAAATGAGCCATATTAGACCTTCGGTACAAGCAGCAGCGGCCTGTTGTTTGTCTATCGGAATTTTGAATGAAATAATGGATTTACCAAAAATCTGGACACCGACTTTAGTTCATTACACTACTTACGAGTATTCTGACTTCAAAAGCACAATAGTTGACCTAGCCCATTTAATTGTAAAAAGCGAGACATCTAAGCACCAGACGATTCGGAAGAAATATTCTTCTACCTCTTACGCTAAGATAAGTCTAAATTCCAAATTACATGGGCCACTTATCAGAAAGTTAACATCGACACCTTTAACAAAGAAGTGAGGGCTGCTAAGCGTATTTTATTTGTTTTATAGTTAATGAAGTATTCTAAGCCATAATTTATATTTTTATTGTACAGTATACATGACTTTTACTCTTTTTTTTTTTTGTATCAACATGTATTAATAAATGTATGTCACACATACATTATCTTTTGTATTTTTTGAACTAGACCGTTGTTTCAACATTGGCACAGTGTACTGTACGACGTACTAAGGTTTAAATAGTAATAAGCATTAAGTAATTCTTTAATAACAGTTTCTCACAATTAAAATGTTTTGAGGTATATAAACGTGTAAAATATCACAATTTTACCTGCACATTTAAATACATGTGACAAAGCAATTCATACTGCAAGCACTTGGTCATTAAGATTTGAAAATGAAACATACAGCTGCATTAGAGGTCCTTATTGCATGATCATAGTATATTTTTAGGTTTCGGCTTTTAATGGTAAGTTTAAACTTTGCTTTAAAATCAGCAAAAAAAGGTATTATGATTTATGATATCCAACAAATATATTGTGTTTGTAAAATTGAAAACTTTTTTATTGATTTATTTGTTTGTTTAAATTTCCAGATCATTGTATTATATCTATAAATACAAATTTGTGGAATGAGAGTACTGCCAAAAATATAATTAATTGTGGCTAAATTATTTAACATATATAAAATATTTTAAACATTATTAACTGTAAAATTGTGAGAAATGCACAGACACTTGTAAAATAAATATGTTTATGTATATATGTGTGAATTCTAATTATATATCAAAATTTTGTAATAAATAAGATTTAATCTTAAAAAAAAATAATTTAAAAATTTAAATAAAAAGAAAACTAGCTATATTGAATTGTAAAATTTTAATTGTAGTACTTTTTTATTTAAACATTCTGTTAGAAAAATGTCAAAATGTAACTGATTATAATATAAACTTCATAAGTTTTAGGTTTAAATATTTATAATTATGTGATGTGTGTACGTGTGTGAGTGTGTGTGCTCAACATTATAAAGAAGAGTAGATTAAAGGCCAAATGTAATATGTCTTAATTGGTGTTCATATATTTGAATCAATTTTTATTTATTGTTTTTAAGAGTTCTGTTGAATTACCTAGATATTTTTTTAATACATAATATTTATAATAATCATAGTATTTTCATTTTTATTTAAAATTTATTTGTAACAAATTTGATTTTTAAAAGTAAAGTAATATTAGAGATAACCGCAGAGAAACAAGTTTAAATTTCAATGTCCAAAGGAATGCTCGAAGGGACAATTTGGAATTAATTTACCAAGGTTTTAAATGTCATAACTGAATTTATACAGAGTGTCTCTGAATATATAGTGCTAACCATCAGATTTGCCATATTTACATGAACAATTGTTTTTGCCTATGTAAAATTTCATTTACTAAGAAAACTGAAAACAGATTAGTTAAACACACTTATACATTAATATTTGAATTGACATATAGTAATATATTAACATTTTAATTCACTAATGCCGTATTTTAATTTATTAAGTGCTGCACATGTCCGCCTGCCTAAGAAATGCATTAACAGGCTTCAAATTACTAGAAATATGATATATTGAAAATGCTGCAGTTTTCACCAAAACTATTCAGTCACATTTATAAGACACTCTTTCCAGTTGATTAATATTCTCCATCGATTCAGAATAAACATTTTACATAAACTCATCAACTGAACTGAAATCTAGAGTGGATTAAAATTAAGGGAGTGTGGTGGCCACTAGCTGCATTTCCTCTATCAATTGGGAAAAATAATGCAAATAATGTAATAGTCATTTAATTCTCTGAGTGGAAGTATACAAATGTTGAAAAATTTAGTCAAAAACATTAGATTTACTCATTTTTTTAATCAATAAAGTGTGTACGCATTGCTAATAGGCAGATATGGGCAGCAATTGCTATAAGTATGTTTAACTGATCTGTTTTTTAATTTTTTTTAAATTTTTCTTTAATTTAAAAATGTTATTAAGTGCAACTCAAAATTCTGCGGTTATCTCTAACATTACATGACTATCAAAAATCAATGTTATCTTGAAAAAGAAGAGTTCTATTAAAAATTATGAAGTGATAAAATAATTCAAAAAATATTACACTACGTTATGAAAGAAATTGTCCATGGGCGTACATAAACAAAATGGGAGGAGTAAAGTATATACCTTTGAGGATTTAGTTGACCACAAAGAGTATTTCTATTAAATTTCAAACATATGAGAAAAATTGACAAAGTTATTGTGAAAAAAAAACAATTTTAAAAGTTCAATTTTAACACCCTGTATCTTTTAAGACAGGCTCTTTTGTATATAGGGTTAAATCTTCATATTTTGTCACCAATATGCAGTTAATTAGTGGGATCATCTGCTTTTTTGTTACACCCTGTATTAAATGCCTAAGATAAATACATCACTGAATGGTGCGTAACACCTCATCTTACACAATTTTATAATTGTTTTATTAGGTAAATAGTAGTTTCTTGAAGTAGTAGTCTTTCAAACTGGATACTTCCCTGCTGTACTCCAATATAGGGAAACAAAAAAATATGAACATAAAATATTAAACTTAGTTGGAACCAAATATTATATAGTAAAATGCAATCTTTTTTATTATGAAAACACATTTGGGTATATCCGTGAAAACAAAATGGTAACGTCATAACTCTTTTGGTTATTCTGAAAAACAATATTTTCGTAAATTCAATTTCTTTTCTTATTTTGTTTTGCCGTAACAAGATATAACAAGAAAAAATACTTACCGGAGGTCCAGGAACACCTGGCATCCCTGGTTGACCATTTTGACCTGGTGGTCCAGGCAGACCTGAAGGACCTTCTTTTCCGGGCAATCCAGGGCTACCACTGGGACCTTCTGGCCCTCTGTCTCCTGCAGCACCTCTCTCGCCTGGCTATTTTTTAATTGAAATATAAGTTTACCAAACAAATATAACATCATTTTTATTTTTTTGGTATAACTGAAATAGTATCCCTAACTTTTATTAATATAAATCATAGCCAATTTGTTGAGCAAAATGTTTTCTATTATCTTTTTTCCTCTTTTATATAAAGTTATTGGAATTACTATAATTTAATTTACAAGAGTGATTTATTATACAGTATGTTTACTTACAATTCCTGGCGGACCTGGATGACCCCGTGGTCCATAAATTCCAGGAGAGCCACCGCCACTATCTAATATTAAATTGGAAACACTGCTAACATCTCCCGGAGGACCTGGTGGTCCAGGTGGTCCGGATGGACCTGGTTTTCCCTCTAATCCAGGTAACCCAGATGGTCCCATAGGGCCTGGTAAACCGGATGGTCCCTAAAAAAAAATAAATAAATAAACAATAAATTATATAGGATAATTTTTGAATACATGTCTTGTGTCCTTTTTTTTGTATTTATACTTTAGGGTTTGCAATGCTCTTTAGATATTTAAGAAATGTTGGCTTTTAAAATATTTTGTTTCTTCAATATCCCTCAAACTAACCATATATTGAGAATAAAACAGTTTACATGTTTTTCTTAATACACAGGATGATATATTATATCGTGTACAAATTTTGTTATTTTTATTTTTAGACGATTTAAAGAGAATTAAGAGAAACCCTCTTCAGGGTAACCTTTATCTCAGAAGCACAGTCTTAATGGGAAAAATTATATGAACTATACCCCGACCATTTTCCCAAGAGAACACCTTGTATATATATAAAATATAAGTAGGTATGTAATTATTAATTAGAATTTAAAGTTATCAATAGATTAAATGAAAATGGTATTTATCCTATTTCAATAATTTAATTTTAAAATTAATATAAATTGATACTTACAGCATTACCAGGATATCCTCTAGGTCCTATTGGACCTGGTAAACCACTGTCTCCTCGATCCCCTTTTTCTCCTAATTTTCCGGGTGATCCAACAATTCCATCGGCTCCTGGTTGACCAGGAGGTCCATCAAATCCTCTTGGACCTGGCTCTCCCCTTAATCCTGGTGAACCCTATTTAGTTTTTTTAACATAATATCAATCAAATATGTGTTCAGTAAAACACTGTTAGTTAGCCTTTAGTAGTAATTCATTCAATCTAAATTATACAGGGTGATTCAGATCTTCCCTAAAAAAAATTTTGAATGTACAGGGAACTTACAAATACAATTTTGTAAAAATAAAATCAAAAAGAGCAGTTCAAAAATGATTTTAAAAAACCCTTCTGAACAGTGCTGCAAACTGGTCCACTGTAAAACTTGATAAGGCGTATAATCAGCGGACAAAAAATTGAAAAAAATTCCCAAGTAAATAAATAAATTACATTTTTCAACACCTATTTTTATACTGCAAATTCAACTGCTTTTCCCGCTATTGTTATTAGTTATTAATAGAATTAATTTATGGTTTTAATTAGAAAAATATTTTGACATACCTGAGATACAACATTTTGGGCCCATCTTACCCAGTTTCTACAAACTAAAACAACTGTTTCTGCTTATTATCCGTGTTGAACTTATAAGTTATTGGCAACAGCTATGATACGTTTGTGTACGTCATCCATAGTGTCCACTTCGATGCAATATACTTATTTCTTCAATATGCCCACAAAAATAAGTCCAAATGATTTAAAATCAGAAGATCATGGCGGCCATGGTGCCGGTCCTTCCTGTCCAATCCCTTGGTATAAATGCTTGGACACGCTGTGCATGGTACGAATATAATTGAACCTCATTTATGATACACCACACTGCTACAATAGGCCGTGGGCGCCCTAGACCTCCATCTCTTCTCCAAAAGTAGCTGCATTTGGCGTGTTTATCAGAAAATCATTCTACTAGTATTTCACTTCACCACAAATTAAAACGATATCCTTCAACTGCAAGTTGCTATAGACTAAGCCATTTTTGATATATGAAAAACTAATGTAAATACTTGCACCACAAAAAAATTAATGCGATAAGAAATCGGATATTTAAAATCGGTTGGCTAGAGAGTACAGTAGCCCAGAAATGTAAAGATTGAAACTGCTAGAACTTCAATATTTTTTTTCTCGGAAGCTATAAGGATTTTACAAAAAAATTTTCTTACGATATTCTCTCCATTTTTCATGACGCATCTATTCTCAAATTCTTTTAGATAAGTTCTTAATCACCTTGTATATTAATACTGTTTGGTAGATATAAAATTTACCGTCTCTCCAGTTTTCCCTGGAATTCCTTCTGGTCCTTGAACACCTTGTGGTCCAATTTGTCCTGGAGGTCCGGGTAGCCCAGGAAATCCTCTTTCTCCCTTTTCACCTATTTCTCCAGAAATTCCAGGTTCCCCAGGTGGTCCGGGTGGTCCTCTTTCACCAGCTGCTGATGCTGTCCCTGGTATGCCAGGAGGTCCAGGATTGCCACTGTCACCCTTTTCACCAGGAGGGCCTGGTAGCCCAGTAGATCCGGAGGGACCCTAAATTAAATACTTTTTCATTTACAACTTTATTTTATTAGGATATTATATTCTTAAAGAAATTTAAACAAGCAAAATTTAATACGTATTTGATATAATAATTATTCTGCAAACAACTTATTGCAATGAAGACAAAGCTATTATTTCCAGATAGATCAAAAAGACTTGTAAGATCCAAAATAAGTGAGCCATTTGGGCGTCAGCTATTTGTGGAACAAAATGAATTATGATATCAAATTAAGAAATAAAAAAAAAATCTAATCTTTTTTCCTTCACTATACTGTAAAGTATCTTTCCCCTATATGAAACAAGACTAAATGTTATTAATGAAAATTAAAAATTGAGTTTGTGTAACATTTTTTAATGTGTTTTATAGGCCTACTTTGTGACAAAAATCTAAAATCAAGCAAGCAATGTATTACGCATGTAAATGTTTTATAAATACTTAATTTTAAGGTATAATATCTTACAGGTAAACCAATTAATCCTTGTGGTCCTTGGAAACCTGGAGGTCCTATAAATCCTGGTTCACCTTTAGGTCCTTCAGGACCAGGACGACCTTCTTTCCCTTGTGGTCCCCTAGGTCCTTCTAAACCAGGTACTCCAGCTAAGCCTCTTTCACCTGAAAACATTTATTTTTTATATACATGTCCAATTTATAAATAACTGTCAGGCATGGAGTTTAATTGTAACATAATATTCATATAATTTGTTACTTATTACCGATTTCTCCTCTTGGACCTTCCTCTCCTTGTTCTCCTTTGTCACCCGTGCTTCCTTTCAAACCAGGTATACCAGGTAATCCAGGCTCCCCTCTAGGTCCAGGAGGACCAGGCAAACTGACAGTTTCTACATTGTTATTCTCAAATCCAGGGCTGCCAGGAGGGCCAGGAGGACCAGGTGGACCCTAGTGTTCAGTAAGAAGAAATAATCACAAATTGGTTAGTTGCTACACATACATCTTTTGATACTTACAATTGGACCAGGCAATCCATTTTCTCCTGGAATTCCTGGTTGTCCTATATTTCCTTTTGGACCTCTAAAACCAGGTCTTCCATCTTTTCCGTCACGTCCTGGGAGTCCAGATTCTCCAGGAAGTCCTCTAGGACCTTCATCCCCAGGAGAACCCTGAGAATCACATTAAAACTAATGCACTGATGTATTTAAAAATTAAAATAAGAGATTCTAACGCCAAATAAACAAGACACTAATAATTTTTTTTTATTATTATAAAAAGTACTACGAAAGATTTAAGTGTAGAAAATTTTTGTTTCGTACAGGTGGTCCTATTGGTCCTGGAAGTCCTGGAGGTCCTTGGACAACTTCACCGTTATTGATGATACCTTGTCCTGGTGGGCCTCTAGGTCCAGGTGGTCCTTCTATTCCTGGTATTCCTGGAATACCATCTGTTCCTTTGTCTCCTTTAGGTCCTTGTGGACCAGCGTCGCCCTAGGAAAATAAGCATTGTCCTAAAGTAGATCGGTTTATGTAGATACAGTGAAAGGAGGACATTATCTTATTGTTGAGTTAGTAAGTTATTCTCAATTATTGAACATTAAAATTTTGTATGATAACTGTAACTGTAATTAGTTACTACTTTCCATAGTAAGAGATTATTTGTTTATGATTTTTTTTTAAAACACGCATTTACCTTGTCACCTTTTGGTCCCACACTGCCGTCTCTACCAGGAACCCCAGGTGTTCCAGGATTTCCTTGTGTCCCCTTAATTCCAGGCATTCCTTGTAATCCAGGACTTCCCTGTTGAAATAATTTATATTAATTTCAAAGCATCTAAACAAAGTGTTTTATCAATTATGTAGTAGTTAATTTGAAGGATATACATTGGAACTGGTATAATATGGAGAGTTTCCCAAAAGTAACTACAAATATTCTGATTACAAAATTGAACAAAGGATGCTGAATGGGTAGACTTCATAAAAATAAACGAATTTGTTATTTTTCTTAAATTATTGCCTGTTTTGGGATACCCTACATAAATTAATGTGCACATTAGTTCTTATTAGAATAGTGGATGTATGTGTATTAGAAATATTGTTTCTCTAACACGATTTTAGAAAATACACGTTCCACAACTAAAAATTAGATTGTAATCAGTGGCGTAGGGGGGGGGTTGGGGTTCAGAACCCCCTCCCAGGGGTTGGGTTGGTTGGTCATATAGGTAATGTACAAACCTGAAATCACTCTATTCGCCAAGATTTAGCAACGCGGTCAGTGAACTAGATCTCCTTCGGCAACCTTACATTAGGGTTCACTTGCAACTAAATTCTAATTTTATTTTCGTTATTTTTGTAACAAATATTGTTCGTCCCTGTTTATTATTTACATGTTTATGATGAGATTGTTTTTTTTTTATTTACTTTTTATTGTTTCAATTTATTAAAACTGATGTTATTTTCTAGTTTGAAATACTTTGTTCACTGAACCCCCCCATGTCAAATGTCTGGCTACGCCACTGATTGTAATACATGTCATTCCAGCATACTGTGCTAGAATGACATTCTATCACACTGTGTTAGAATGTTATTCTCACATACTGTGATGGAATATGTACAAATACTACAAATAAGCAACTTTTTTGTATGATTTATAAAATCTTGTTAGAGAAAGTATAGTCTAAAACACGTTTAGAATGGCATACTCGCGAACCGCGCGCGCTCGTGTGGATTATATAGTCATTCTACAACTTGTTGAAGAATATACTATTGTCATTAGGGCCACATTCTCCTAATTTACATTTAATTATAATTATTGTTGTTAGTTGTTATAACTTGAAAGTTGTCATAAAATGATTAAAAACTTAGTACGGTATAGTAGACAGTATAAGTTGCATTTGTTACTTAATCATTAATTTTATAATATACAGCGGGAAGGAGTTTCGCAACTTCCGAAAAGTTGAATTGTTATAAAAGAAAATGTGATAAAAGTCCAATAGAAAACAAGAAAAAAAATTTTTAAGATTACAATAAATATTAAGCCGCATACATAGTCGTAACGTAACAGAACTTCGTCGTGTATATTTTTATCATAAATCTGTCATTGACTGTCATGATAAAATATTATCTTCGTTTAGTTTTTGGATAAAGTCAAGCATCCTTGATCTCCAGATCTAAATCCTATAGATTTATGTTTATGGGGGTATTTAAAACACGAGGTATCGGTACTGAAGTAGAAAATATCGTGAATAAGATCAGGACGGAAACATAAGGAGAACGCCATTGAACTACTGCGAGGAAATTGAATTCGACGGGTCCAAGCTTGCTTGCAATGGGGACAATATTGCTACAGCTTTTGCAGAAATTAATAAAAATGGTATGATAAGCTTTAACAATTTTTGGCTCATTTTCTGTTGGATTTTTTTTTTAACAAATAGACTTCTGATTTAAAAGTACATAATATGGTTAAAAATTGTCGGATGTGAAATACTGATAAGGTTTGATTTAAATATGACAAGTTGAAAATTTGTTTTTTTTTTATAAAATATTCCACATACTCTTGCTCCAACAAATCCTCTTGGTCCGGGGAGTCCGATTAGTCCAGGCATTCCAGGTTCACCAATGAGACCAATTGGACCTCTAGGTCCTGGCCTACCCTATCAACAATTGTTATTTTGATTAGTAAATTGCATTCCACGTGTTTCTAGAACCTATGTTTACAATCCTTAAATCCTCCATTTGTTAGATCACCACCTGTGAGGAAGTAATTGAATATAGTTAGTCCTGTACAACCACTGTTATTCCAGAATTATTAAAAGCGATTAAATTATTAACACTGGTGATAAATATATTTTTGTTCTTAAACATACTGAATAACCAGGTATTCCAGGTACACCTCTTTCTCCTCTGGGTCCTGGGGGACCTACTCTTCCTTGTGGACCTGGGGGACCTACTTCTCCGGGTAGTCCAGGTAAACCCTTTGTTGCAAACACATAATCAATTTAAACACAAAACTATAAATCTATAGAGAAAGAGAATCGATACTTCTATTTCCATTTTGAAGGGTAATACAACAATAATTTATACTTTTTAAACAAAATCATTTAAACGTTATCATGCAATGTTTTTGTATTTTTAGACTTTTGTTTTCAATTCTCTGTTTTTTTTTTTCAGTTGTATATTATATTGTTAATGTTTCGAATTTATATGTTCAACATATGTTTTTTATTTAAAATATTAGAAGTTGCAGTTATTTAGCAAGGTAATTTTAAAATCATTACACCTACACAGTAAATACTTGAAAAATTGATATACATGGTGTTTGTAAATGAATTAACAATAATGAGGTCACAGATTCCTGAAAGGTGAAAATAATTCTATTTAACCTAACATACCTATATCCCAAGTCGCATAATAAAAAAGATACACAGGGTGTTAAAGTAAAAATTTTGTTTTCGATATTTGTAGGTAACTTCTTAAAAATCCAAATATTTACATAAAATTTGTAAATCAGGGGTTTTTGTGCACGAGAAATCAAATTTGTTGCTAGTTTTGAGGTCTGACTAGTAGAGAGCGCCACTTATGGCACATCATGTTTATGGTTAAATCGATTTATTTTCACCTAAGGAATCTGTGGTGTCATTTTTGCTACTTCATTTAGAAACATCCTGTATAATAATATAATTTTGAAATAGGTACATTATTTCTTTGTAAAAAGGAGCAATAATACCTACTAAAAATACCTGTTACAATTCCAAAAAAATTAAATGTAATGCAGTATTTTTAAAATGAAATTACTTACGTCAGTTCCATTGACACCAGGAGGTCCTTGAGGACAAATTACATCGCAAGTGGGCGGTGTTGGTCCTGGAGGACGTGGGATAGATGTTGATTTCTGAAAAAATACTTTTTATTATTATATAAGAAATTGCTGAACAAATATTATTAACCATAATTTATTTGTTACTTTTGAAAATTGTAAAAAACTACTTACCGGTAATTCTAAACATGTTTCTCTTTCTGGTCGCGTCGGGTCGCAACTCATTACCATCCATTGAAGATCAATCTAAAAATAGTAGAAATTTTATAATACAAAAAAATAAAAAAATTCCTCCCCGGCGGGGAATCGAACCCCGGTCTCCCGCGTGACAGGCGGGGATACTGACCACTATACTACCGAGGATACGTTGAATATTTGATTTAGTTAGTAATGACGGTAGTGGGTTAGCAAATTTTAATATAAAGTTTTAGAGTTTACATTTTAATTTTTATTTTGTTATGAATATTAATTCAAATAATAATAGTAATAACTTACCGGTATCGAATGCTGTTAAAAAAAAATAGTAATAGAATTAGTTGTGCTATACATAAAATACAGTGACTAAAACATTTTTATATTGTAACAGTTCAAATGTTAAAATGTTAACTATCAATTTTAAAATATCTCTCTCTTTATGTGAACTGAGTGTTAATACAAGCTTTGTTTGTTAACTTACCGGAACTGTTTCTTTGGAATTTGCCAATTTGGAAACTGATATATCTCCATTTATATCAATTTCACCTCTAGGTTGTAAAAACTCTTCCGAAAGTTCTTTACAGTCAACATACAGCATTACTTTTTCTCTAGAAACGCCGAAATGTATTTTGTGCCAATTTTTATCAAAAACCTTAAAATAAGAAAAAAATAAAAAATAAGCGATCCTGCCAGGATTCGAACCTGGAATCTTCTGATCCGTAGTCAGACGCGTTATCCGTTGCGCCACAGGACCTCATTTAAAAATAATGCTAGATAAAGTAGTCACAGTAAATTTGATATAACAATAATTGAATATTAAAAAATAGAAACTAATATCTTTTTTATTATTATTGTAATATCTAAGAAAAATTTTAATATAAGTGTTTCAATTTTTTTTTTTAATAAAGACAATAAAATTTTTAACTTACCTGAGGATTATCAAAAGCAACTGTCTGTAATCTTCCTTCGTAATTCGAAATCGAAAATTCGATAGTTTGGTTATTTGGATTTAATGAAATTAAAAATTGGGGATTGAATTCCAAGTCTGTGACTCTTATTATATGCCATTTGGATTTAGGTAATCTTCTAATGCGAAATGTTGTGATGAATGAAAATTGATCTGGTAATCCCAATGGAAAAATATTTCTAAAATTATATAATAATTATTAAATCCTCTTGAAATACTACTAGAAGAATTAAATTTTACAAGCCCGGCTAGCTCAGTCGGTAGAGCATGAGACTCTTAATCTCAGGGTCGTGGGTTCGAGCCCCACGTTGGGCGATTTTTTTTTACTTATTTCTCAACAGAACAATTTTGCTCATACTTATTTTATATATTTAGAAGAATTACTAAATTACCAAGACTTTCTGTTAATTAACTAGTTATAAAATTAGCATTAGTCTAACCCACCACTCTAATATAGAACTAGTTTGAAACTTCCAAATTAAAAATACAGTTTATGTGTAAATGTATCTACAGCACTCTTCATACCTAATGAAAAACGAAGTAAATTAATACGAGTGAGAATATTTTATTGAGAGTTTGATAACTTCGAGAATTATATAGTATCTAAATATAATTTGTGTTATGCGTGTCATATTATACTACCTACTCTACAAAACTACTGTGTTAATAAACTATTACCATCATCTAAGGATATGCTTATAAATTGTCTCACTCGAATAACCTTTTGTTTCATTTTTTAATTTAAATTATTTTTTGGAACACAAATGGGATGAGGTAAGCTTCATTTTCGATTGATTATCTTTGGGATTTGACAGAACCGACTAATAACGTTATCAATTATATTTTTTCCAAAAACATCCCAAAATCTTTTTTTCTAATAAACTTTTATTAGAGAAATCTTCCTGTATTAAATTCCTTTTAAAAAGTTATAAGCAAGATATCGTCTTAGTCTCAAAAGAAATACCACCTAAAAATCACATTAGCGGTGGAAGGATCGTAGTCGTTGGAAAATAATTGAATGTTCGTTGTTTAAAGTGCATAAATGTCACAAAATAGTTGTCATTGCTCAATACGAACATCACACGTATACCTTTTGTGCTTACAAAATGTTTTCTCATTCAGAAAAAGTTGATATGTTGCTAATTTACGGCGAGTCACAAAAAAAATCAAGAATATCTGTTACACAGGCTGTCTCACATAATATTATTTTAGTGGTTTTCACATTAGAAGCAATTGGGTCTTTAAAATTGTTCTAACATAGCTTACGCTAAGTGTTGCAAACTATGAAAACAAATGTTTTTACCCCAGTATTGTCATCATTTGATTTGATTATTCTTGTGATAGATTATGTAGATGGTGCTTGAAAATTCTTATAGTTTATTGTTATTTAAAAAAATATATCATTTTGAATAAAAATGGGGTTTTCAAATATAAAAGTATAATATGTTTGTGTTGTACTGTCTGACGCATCAGAAAGTGAGGTGGTCAATTTGAGCATCTCACTTAATTCATTATTACTTGTCTTATAGGTACTAGTATTAGATGATGTTATTAATATTTTCGGATTTTGTAGTTTTTAGCTTACCTTTTCTATTTAAATTTAAATAAAATTTGTTTCTAATTCAGCACTGCTTATTTCAGTACTCAACTAAATCACTGAATCGATTCAATTAATGTTTCGAGAATTAAGAGCATCTCAACTCAAACGTAAAATCGCAATGGAGAATTTCAATTAATGTGTAATCCTCTTTCTCATATGTGTATAACACATTCAAAATGATAGTTTTTCAAACCACAATGAACTTTAACAAATTTTAAATATAAATTATGACTATCCTGCTGAGTTCTAGTCATATTCCCGCATCCGATAAGAATTAAAATTTCAATTCTTTGAGTAACAGCTAAATCTGCCATAATACTTTAAATTGAATAATAATTTCTATGTCGCTTACAATACTTATTAGAAAGTCAGTGTGACAATGACACTTTGCAAAGATTTTCACCTACGTGATCCATAAAAAAACTATGGAATTCGAAATACTAAACTTGATAACGTTTTTGCTTTATTTTAATTGATTTACGTTTTCTAACATTCAATCGTCATTTACTCGAAAACTTTCCTATGTAAGAGGGCAAAATTTTAGTACTGTCTGATAGAGAATTAAACGATCTTTCAGAATCAAGGAAAAAAATATGGTATTGCCATTTAAAAAAAAATCGATGACGTCATTACTCGAAAACAAATGACATTTGAAAATCGCATTTTACGCTAAAATATGTATTTTTTAAATTAAAAATCGACCTGATCGAGGATTTTTCCCAACAAATAATTGTTTCGTTTTTATTGAATTTATTCCATACTTTTGGAGCATACTGTATTTATTTTCATTGCTTGCAACATAGCGTAAGCTACATTGTCTGTGTTAGAATAATTTTAAAGACCCAATTGCTTCTAATGTGAAAACCAATAAAATAATAATGTAAGAAAATCTGTATTTTGCATAAAAAATACATTCTGTTTATTTTTTTTTGCAGTTGGCGTCTTTAAAACAGGTTCTACATTATCTTGAGCAACACGAAAATATTTAGGTACATTTTTGTAACTAAAATTGAAAAAACTGTAATAAATACAAAAGATAAAAGCGACATGTAGTATATTGCATGAAAGACGAAAAAACAGGCAATTTTCTGTGGCCATAGTCTGCTTTATTACAATTTTTTTTATCCGCCTAGAGGGCGCAGCGAACTATATACGATATTTCAAAAATCTGTTTATATCAGGTGAAAGGTATCAATTTTGCAATCAAAATTTATTACCAATAAGTTTTCTCTATCTCTTAAAATAAAAAAGTTAGACAGTCTTAAAATTTGGCTACTTTACAGGTTTCTTTGTTATTACCACAGAATATATAGCGTTATAAAGTTGGCCATAGATCTCAAATTTGTTTTTACGAGCATAAAGGCCTCCAAAAATTCAACAAAAAATATTTAAAGATTTTTGACGTGTCTCGCATATTAAGTGAGATACATGGAAGTGGCCCTCTTATGTGAGACAGCCTGTATATCGAGAAAGGTATCCAGAGCGCCTCATTCCTGATCATAGAACCTTTACAAGATTGGAGGCGAATTTGCGACGAAATGAAGATTCATTTTCTGTTCGAAAGAATTAAATAATTGACTGAAGGGTAAGAAACAATGTCAATACAGCTCTGGCTGTTACGGTATTTCGAACAAAATTCACGAAATTAGATCGGGAATTGACTTCAACCTTTCAACGAATTTTGAAGACTAATGGGTATCATGACTACAACATTTACAATTTGGAGTGTTTGCCTGAGACATTGGAAAGATCAAGTAGTCGTTGGAAAATAATTGAATGTTCGTTATTTAATAGTATATTATGCAACGATCATGTAATGATGGTTATATGTATTAATAACCATTACATGAGAGTTGCTTACGCTATTTTTTCTACACCCGATAAATAATCAAAAATCATAAATTTTATATTTTTATTGAACACAATAATTATCGAAGTTTAGCTAGGTATCTACGAAAATTTAATACGTACTGATTTTGACATCTAAAATAATTACATGAGAACCTAGGATAAACGTCAAATGCACAGCATGCTTGATTGAAAAATTATGGGTGTCTATTGTTTAAAAATCTGTATCGTAATGAAAAATCTGTATCGTAATGGGTATCATTATGAAACGGATTATAAAATCTGTATCGTAATGAAAAATCTGTATCGTAATGGGTATCATTATGAAACGGATTATGGGCATATAAGTGCATTGTTATAATACGGGTGTAGAAAAAATGCATAAATGCCACAAAATACTTGTCATTATTTAAAGGCGGCTACTCACTACGCGGGACTTGCCAAGTACTTGCGAAGTACTTGGCAAGTAGCGAGTAGTAAGTACGGCGTCTTGCACTGACTTGGACAAGAACTTGCACTTCCCTTCGGTTGTCGGAAAACGGGTCCAAGTCAAAGGCAGCGAGTAAATTATTTCCGAGTTTGTCTTGTCTGCGCTACACTACGCGGGTTTTACTTGACGGGTAGCTACAAGTTTCTGTGTTTGTTAGCGGTCGATTTGTATATCTTAAATCTTGAAATGGCGTGGAAAAATGAAATTATATTGAAGTTTCTTGATATTTATCAGAAGGAACCTATCATTTCGGACCTATCACATAAGCAGCATAAAAGTAGAAATGATGTATACGTTGCCTGGAAACTAATTCAAACCGAGTTTTTCACAGAATGTGACTTGGAATGTAGCATCGAGGAATCGAAAGAGAAAAGGGACTCTCTTATAACAAAAGCAGCTAAAGATGTCGAATTAGAATTCTCGTCCATTTTCAAGTACTCGTATTTATACTTGCACATCCCGAAATAAAACTGCAACTTTTAAGTAGGCACATAGTGTGTAAAATTTACTTGGACTCGGACAAGTGCATGCCAAGTATATTCCAAGTCGAGTACTTGGCAAGTCCCGCGTAGTGAGTAGCCGCCTTAATACGAACGTCAAACGTATAACTTTTGTGCTGTTTGAGACACCCTGTACGTATTTATCTATGTTTTCCCTTACTAGCTATGTTAATATGTTTTGTTTCTTTTTCCTGTAAGTGTTCTCTATATGCGATTGATAAGATCATATTTTTGGTATTTGTACTATATACTATACAGGGAGTTTTAAAAATAAGGTTACCATCTTTGGGACATAGAGGAGGTTAATACATGAAAATGTGTAGTAGGAACTTCTGCCCGGAAATGGTTGAACCCAGAGCCTTAGATTACATTAGATACAGGTTATGTTATTCATAAAACGCTGTTCGATGTTTGCTGCTGTGGAAAACTCAAAAGAAATTGATGTGGGTTCATAGTTATGTAACGTTAGAAAATTACTTTTGACTTATTTTAACCTTAATGCTAATAAACGACTTCCCACGTAACACAATGATGTCCTAAGGTTGTCCTTAAGACGTATACCTATATATGAACTTTAGGGTGTCCAGTCGACTTTCGTTTAGAAATATAGCAAATATGCACCGGTAGGAGAGAAACTTTAGTGCTGAGTGAGCCGACTTATTACTTATTACATTATCTTTAGATGGTGATATTATGATTTACCACACCACCAAGTTAAATGTAAAGGCAGAAGCATATGAAACGTAGCTCAAGATATTGTCCAATAAAAGCAAACTTCCTGTATAAATGCATTCCTAACTAGTTCTGCATTAGAATGGCCTATTTTATAATCAGTAAACCTCGTTGGCAAAGTTAAATCAGCATCTTTGTCCAGTCTATAGGCAGTTTGTAAGCGATTTGTTCCTCTCACTCTGGATACTCCTGGGTATTGGGTTTCCAGCAGGTCCAGTCGAAATTGTCTTATGAAGTCGTAAGCTTGTAAGTCGTCATCTCCTATTCTATAGTCAGCGCATGGTCGACTAACGTCTTCTTCGACTAAATTCAGTTCTGAAAGAAATAAAATAAATGGGACAAACAAATATGTATAACAACACGCATCTAGAAAACTTGTTAGGCAAAGCAAGATGAGCAGACTAATAGAGAAAACCTGGGGACTATAATGAGGGAGATACGTTAGGTTTTTTCCAAATTTAAATTTTACACTGCTCGGAAACGGTTTAAAAACTGTTTGGACGCAGCATCTTTAACTGCCCTCTTTATTGTCTTTCTTACAGTGTTCAGGAACGACGACGTATGTCGGTGAATTGGTAGACGAGAGATTACATACATATTTGCAAAGTTTGTTGTCTACGATTCATAAAATTAAACAACTTCCTAAAATGTTTTTACGCATTTGCGAAGTGCTAATTATTCGAAATGTCATATACATATTTAATACCGGTTAAATTAAATTTTATAAAGACAAGGGCTCATTTCCATGATATATAGAAAGCGGTTACATTGTTTATGTGAAATGTCGCATTCCAAATAGCGCCGTGCCGATATAAGTAAATGGTTCATTTTATAGACAATAAACAAGAGTATCTACCTTTGTTCAGCCTAAGGTTAAAGATTCACAGATTTATTATTTTCAAGTCTTAAACATTAAATTTTTATTAAATTATATTGAGTACTGGAATTTACAGTCTGTAAAAGTTATTCAAGAATGATCGATTTCCAGCGGCGTCCTTCAAGGACTCATATCTCCGTAAGGAGGGTCTATGGGAAAAAAAAACATTATAGGAACTTGTCATCTTATGTTCTATCTACACCCGACAGATTTTCCACATTTTCCCAGACACCCTCTATATGGTGTTGTCAGCGATTTTGTACGAAATCATAAATGTTAGAGAAACGAATACCATCATTTTTCAGCGAATCCAAATATTATGAGATGATTTTATCGAAAATATCAAATACCTTACTAGTCGAGGCAATTTAGCACTAAAAAGGCCATAAGTTCGGAATTTTTTGCACAAAGATGGATCGGAATGCGGTTTTTTGCATTCGCTTCCAAATATTTTTTGTAAAAAATGTATCTATTTTGTATCTTATACAAACCGGAAATTGCATTGCTTGAAATTATGCATTTTTTGAGACGGCTTTTGGAAGATTTGTAAATAAGAGTCAGAACTGGTCCAAATCGGGTTCCCGGAGGTTTTCGAGGTCGCTGATCACGATTATGACGTTCAAATTTACCCACAGCCGACCTGGAGCTCAGGAACGCCGATGAACGTCATCTCCGTGGGACTCTCCCAAAATTCACGCGGGGAAGGAGAGAAACTCGGCGCCCGGGGGTTTTTTGGGTCGCTGAATTCAAATATGGCTTCGGCAAACACCTGGTGCACTGGAACCTGGACGTGGACGTCATCTCCGAGAGTTTTCCTGACAAGATTAATCCTCATTAATTTATAACTTAATTATAATTTTTAAGGCGATTTGGGCCAGTTCTGACTCTTTTTTACAAATCTTCCAAAAGCCGTCTCAAAAAATGCATAATTTTAATGCATTTTTGGCTTCAGCAATGCAATTTCCAGTTTGTATAAGATACAAAGTAGGTACATTTTTTACAAAAAATTTTTGGAAGCGAATGCAAAAAACCGCATTCTAATCCATCTTAGTGCAAAAAATTCCGAGGTTGAGTGCTTCATTGCCCCGGTTATACCTTAAGGATATTGTCTTAGAAATTTCATGGTTTATTTTTCAGTTTTTGGCTAAAATCCATTTAGAAATTCTAAAATTGCTGTACTAACGAAAAGATTAGTTCAGACTAAATATTCACTTACCTAGATATGTATTACAATCACCATTATTTAACAATTAGACAAGTTGTATTTGCTACAGCTGTTTAATTTAAATGCATTCAGTTTCTCGTAAATAGGAATTACTGCTATTAATAGAAAATGTCTAAAAATAACACTATTGTTTAATAATATTAATAAAACAGCTATATGTAATAGTTTGCTTCAATTTATATAATCTATTTCAGTTTTAATAGGGACAACGCATGCATCTCATGTAATGTATGGCCTCTATTCCTGGAAATTCAAATTTGATAATTATGTAGTCATTTTCGGGTAGGCCTCGTTACAGTGAACTATGATATGAACTATAATATGAAAATAACTGTTGATCTTACAGATAAAACCAATATTTACTGATATATAATAGTGACAATAAATAAATAAAAAAAACGAAAGAAAAACAAATGCAATAAAATGATTATATTTATACAGTGTGATTCATTCATAATGTCATTAATTTTAACCTCATATTCGGCCTAATAAAGACAGACAATCGAAAACAAAATGTTTTCTCGACCTTTCAAAAGATAAGCAAATCAACCCGTAACAATCGATAATACGGTGCTAATGGTACGCTACAAATTTTCTGGTGACGCGTTCAAGTATTGAAGAGAAACCATGTTGCCATATTGTCACATACGTAATAACAGCACGTTCATTAAAGTTCAGTAGCATATATATTTTTCTAATGATAAACTTCGAGTATGCAATCTAAAATGTCATTTTGTATATTTTTTGAGATGCCTTTAAAAATTGTTGCATTTTTAAAGTATTCATTAAGTGATTTGGCAAGTTGTGACTTAAAATTCACTAATCCACGAAAAATATCAGGATTTTGGGAATTTTCGGTTTCAACATGCCCCCGTAGTGCAACTTCAAAAGCTCATCAAAATTGTATAGAGTACGTAAATGAGTTCGAATAAAACATACCTTTTCTTTGTCAACTCTTCGTTTTTATATTATATTTTTGAGAGCGGATTCAATTCAATTCAAGTTTGTACGTTTATATTTCCAAATAATGCAAACCGCATTTGATTATGAATGAGTTTTAACATTTTTATCTTTTATTTTCCTAGTAGGAAAATTTGTGAAATATAGTTTCACCCAATTTGGATTGCATTTTTATTTAGGTAAATAGTTAATTTAATTAATAATTATAAACTACACTGTCAACAAATTGATGTAAATACGGTAGGTCAAGATTCGGATTGCCGGATTGTTCATAACTGAACACATTCTTCAGTCTATTTTAATAATTTAACTAGTGAGATTGTTTTTTTATCTCCCTATTTATGTAATCAAGTGTAAATGGTTTATTATTTGATCCGTTGGGGTTTTGTAACTTCAATATTAAATACCTATTTTTTAAACTGAAACTTAATATAATATTAAAAAATAATTTATAGCATCACATATTTTAACAATACCAAAAAGTAGATACTAGGAAAATATTTAAATCTGGCAACGTCGCGTCAAGCCGACACCGAGTTAAATTGGTAGCTGAATCAGTGACAGCCTGAAAAGGGGGTTTAAATAATGGTTTCAAAATATTTTTTTTTGGCAGAAATCAAATTAGCCCCCCAAAAATATTCGTAAACAACTCACACACATTTCACAAGCGAAATTAAAAAACAATCCACTCGGGACTTTAGCTCCCCCAGATTTGATGACCAAACTTCACCCATGATTCTGAATGTACTATTAAATATAGGTACTATCGTTTGCAATAATAATGTCACTTATTAAAATGAATTTTGCGATTTCTCTAGAACTTCTGATGTATTTGTAATGAAATCTACTTCACATTTTTAATATTAGTTATTAGTTGTTTCACTCACCGATAGAGATTTAATGAAATTTCTACTCAGAACTTCCAGAAGTTCAAAAACTGTTTTAAGAGAGTGTTATTATTATTGCAAACGATTATACACGTAGTGACACCAGTATCTACATATTTATCTTTTCACAAATATTGTTGTACTTCCTACAATAATTGTTTCCGTTTTAAAAGGGAAATTATTCAGAGAAACATTATTTACACAATGTATAACAATATATTACTTATACAATGAATTGCATATTGAGAACACGGACAATATATCTATCATTTAAAATAAAATCTAATTTAAATACTCAACGACTTAAATGGGAATATGTGATTTACATTCCAACTTGTATTGCATTCTGTTCTATCAATTTTAATTAATTATACAAGTCACAAGTCAGTGCATTCGGATTGAAATTAAATTTATTGAGTCAAACATATTCAATAAAGAAGTACCTATTTAAACTGACGATATGATATAGTTATTGAAAAAATTAAGACAGCTCCTGTTAATCTTATCCTCAAATGAAAATTTATGTTTTTTGATTAGCAATAATTATTAATTTCCGGGTGTTTTTTTAAAAAGAGCGGCATATATTTCATATGTGTACTATTTACTAAATTTTTTGAAAAAGTTATTTAATTTTTCGTAGCATGTACACACCTACAATTATCAACAATGAGGCACGCAATATATCTACTCCCAAATAAACGTATTTTATTGCTAGATTGACGCCAAGACCCAACTCTATCCATTTAAGGAAGCCATCTTTACATACTATAACAATTTAAAAGTTATTTGATCACTTTACTATTTTACAGACACAATAAAGTGCACCCACAACGAATCAGACAAGAGCGATTTCTTTTTAGGATCTACGACAACTATACTACTTTAATTTATGTTTACGGAAATACTGCCCACTTCTTTCTAAGCGTACTGTAATGTTATTTCATAATTTTCATAAAATTAGTTTTTGAGATAATCTCATCTGATAGCAGATTTACCTCTAAAAATAGTTGGTAGAAGTACTTAACAATAGATATCACAACAGTGGCGTAGCTTCAGATTTTGAGCGCCAAATATGACTTGCCACCCCCCCTCCCCCCTCCCCACAAAGTCACAGTTCAAGTTAATAACGTGCAGAATGTAGGAGAATATTTTAATAGTATATTATGTAACGATCATGTAATAACCATTACATGAGAGTTGCATACGCTATTTTTTTTTACACCCGATAAATAATCAAAAACCATAAATTTTATATTTTTATTGAACACAATAGGTAACAGTAATTATTCGTATGAACTGCATTTTCTGCTTTCTCCGATATGTGTGGAGGAGTCGATGGTAATTCTTCTATATCGCTGATATCAGACATTTTGATAAATTATCGAAGTTTAGCTAGGTATCTACGAAAATTTAATACGTACTGATTTTGACATCTAAATTAATTACATAAGAACCTAGGATAAACGTCAAATGCACAGCATGCTTGATTGAAAAATTATGGGTTTCTATTGTTTAAAAATCTGTATCGTAATGAAAAATCTGTATCGTAGTAATGGGTATCATTATGAAACGGATTATAAAATCTGTATCGTAATGAAAAATCTGTATCGCAATGGGTATCATTATGAAACGGATTATGGGCATATAAGTGCATTGTTATAATACGGGTGTAGAAAAAAATATTTATTTCTGAAGTTAAAATAAGTATCTAAAAGAAACCTACATGACATACTCGTGAATAGGTAAGGAACATTTTCTTATAAATAATACAACAAATCAAACAACAACATTAAATAAATATAGACTGTAAAATAAAAAAATATATGTGATAAGATTAAAATTAACAATACTGAAAAATAACATAAAAAATTTTGATTAAGTCAGTTTTATCCATTGCTGCAGCTTCCTCGGTCTCTATACTAAGCAATGTCAAATTACTATTTTGAGAACAACAATTTCTCAAATAGTTTTTGATTATCTTTAATTTAGAAAATTAGCGTTTTGATGATGCAATGGTTACAGGAAGCGCAAAAAATAATATTAAAGTTGTATATACCTCTGCAAAATTTGATGGTAGGGTATCATTTTCTACAATTAAAAAATGTGCAAACTCTCTAATATCTTTAAGATAAGGAAGATAAGGCAACAATTGCAAAAAGAAATGCTGACGATATATCGCGAGGATAAGTTTGCTGAAAAGCTTTAAATAATTCTTCCGTCATTGATTTTGTTAACAGTCTTCTCTATCCCTTCAAAACGGTTGTTTAATTGACTAATAACGTCAAAAACTTTGTAATAAATATTTGCTTTAAAATGATGCTCTTGATTATAAAGTAGAATATTTACATCACATTCTTCATATTGTTTTTTTTTTGCTTATGCTGACTTTTTTCTGTAAATAATGAATTAATAATCCATCTTTTAGCAATACTAATTGCGTTACTTTTTAAATTTTCGTAATTACTTTGATAATTTGATATTTTCTAGAGACGAATTTGCCTCCATTCAATCAGAAGTTTGGAGAGCAGCAAAACATGAAAGCAACACGTGGCAAAGTAATATTTGAATAGAGGCGGGTTAATTATTATCGAGTTATAAGCGTGTATTTTTTTCTGATAAGGCTAATAGTGGCAATGCCAGTTGGCCTTTAAAATCTTGTCGAAGTTGTTTGATATTTTTTGGGCTTCTTTGACATCAGGCCCCCCCGCGGTCGCGGGGTTTGGCGGTATTGTAGCTACACCACTGTATCACAAATAGAAGTAATGTTTTTTTATTCATTACAACTAAACGTGAAGTAAATTCAGGTTATTATTTATATACATATTATACTTACGTCCATCACTAAAGGTAATTATTTGGCAGTATATTAGTAGTCCTATAATTTGTTGCCTTCTGAAACAAAAGAAGAAGGTTTAGTAAAAATTCCATGTTTTATTATAAATACCTATTTCCGCATTGTTCATAAACTTAAATTCATATCTTGGAATTTGATTATACTATCGATTATAATCAATAAAATATTTTATTTATAACCACAAATTTGATCAGCATTGATAAATAATTTTACAATAATCAAAAACTACGAACATACAAAACAAAGAGAATGGTTATGTACTTTTGGAATAAAGGAATTTTAAAAGTGTTCTCCTCATACTGCGTTCTATCCTTAGAGCCTTTTCACACGGACCACAGTGCAGCGCTTCTCGGAAGCGCCGTTGAGTGGTCCGTTTTGACGAAACATTGTTTTATATAGACACGCCACAGAATTAGCAGCGCCACGGTGGCGCGTAGTCGCCGACTCCCACCGAAATGTCAACCATAAAGTAGTGGCTCCACTCAGTAGCGCTGCACAGTGGCCCGTGTGAAAAGACTCTTAGAGTCCACCGGTTCTAATATAAAATGCAAATAACATTTCTAAAATTAATTTACTAGATGAAATTAGAACACAAAGAATAGGCATTTTATTTTTCATACATCACTTAAAATATGATCGCTAGATTATTTTATTTAAGCAACTTTAACTAAGTTTCCTATAAGCTTGCTGCTATGGAGCCGTTGCTACGGTATGATGATGTTTACAAACTATACCACAGACAAGTAGATTCTAGTAATACTGAAAATTCTGAAATAGAAAATAAGGCGGATACTGCCTTATGTACATTAATTCCTCAGAAATCTTACCAGAAAACTTATGCAAAATTTGATATTTGGTGTGCAGAAAAAAAGGTATGTAATATTTCGGAGAAAGTTATTCTAGCGTACTTGCCCCAGTTATCTTTAAAATGTTTACCCTCTACATTACGTAGTAATTTTTCCTGCGAATTACAATTTATTTTAATAAAAATATGGATATTAGTAAATATACAAATGTTATTGCTTTCCTCAAAAGGAAAGCAAGTGGCTATAGACCCAGGAAAACCAGAATATTTTCTAAGAAATAGGTTGAAAGGATTAACAAAGTACTTATTCCAAAAAGTTGTCTTGATTGTTGGTATGTTTTGGAGCCTGCAAGAGAGATTTAAGTGCAGAGAACATTGAAGATGCTATGTCGTTCATTAAAGTGACTATTGCCAATTCCAAAACGAATGTTCCTAGATTATTTACAATGCCAGAAGGAGATATAGAAGAAATTTTCCGCAAATATGCAAGTCTAAGTCTACGTCCATCCACCATTGATCACAACCGATTTTTTATCAGGTACAGGAACTGCTTTAGACGATGTTCTGCAACCTTTCTTGCAGATGCAGGAGCCAACATATCGATACTCAAGAGATACGGAGATTGGCGTTCAACTCTGTGGCAGAGTGGTACATAGAAAATTCCATACAAAATAAGGAAGCTATAGCAAGGAAAATCCTCGGGGAAAAAGAAAATATCACTTTCATTCCAAACACTCAGTGCACCAGGAGCACCGGGATAGCAGTTGTTATCTTCAGTATTGAAGTTATACGAAGTGAAGAAAAAAATATATGTTCACCTGATGTCTAATTATCCGATTTTAAATATCGTGTATATTTATAATAAATAAATAATTTAAAATTCAATTATTTTATTTTACTTTTACGCACATGTCCGTAAAAAAGATTGTTTTAAGCACATATCGATACTGAAATGACAATCGAAATATCATGTCATTATTATGCAACGATTTTACGAGATAGTTTTCCAGTTAATCTTTTGGTGGAAGGATATATTTAATTAATTTAAATTTTTTTACGGACGGCAAAATGCTCATATAGGCAAATTCAAAAATAAAACTATGTCACTCATAAATATCTAATGGATAATATCATTCTAATAGCTGATGCTGATGGTGAACGATTGAATTTTTGAGTTCATATGCAAGCAGATGTTCAGAACCCCTTTAAAAGATATTCAAGTGCCTACTATAAAATTTTAAACGATTTTATTATGTTATGACAGTCTATAAATATCAGCACAGTTCTGCAATACTCAATTACTGCACAATTTGATTTATCAGCAACTAATTCCTGGCTCCAGTATTCGGTCACTGCTTTACCAATTCTGTCAATTACGGCTTATAAAGGCTTCGATCCAGTCTAGTCTATTTGTTCCTATTTCATATGGCATATGTGCGCTAATACTATTACATTAATTATTAATCTTTGTACTCACGCACGGAGAAGAATCTGGCCTACCATTTAATGACTTTAGCGTATTACTACTGGACACTAATTATCAAATGTGTCACCGTTCTTTATTGGTCTGGAATTGACCTATTTTCAACAACAAGACAAATGAAAGAAGCGTCCTTCAGGCACGATTTTTTTTATTAATTTGCATGCGTTATGTTTGTGTTTTTTTAGAGATTATTGTGACTGAAGTTGAGCACTGGACCGCTAGAGCAGATGGCTGTTAAATGGACGGAGCAGATGTAGTAGAAATGAGGAATTAGCCTAGACTAACAGTTTGGTAATATGTCTTAGTTAATTCATGAATGCTAGGAATGTACTTACGAAAGATGGTTGTTATAAGACTCAAACCGAAAGTGTAGTCCAAAATTACGACCCTTGTCGTTATTACGAGCATGCAGAGAAGCGTGGAGTCGATATGTGAATATTTCGTTGCTTTAAAATAATTTTATTACATTATACATACATACGAGGTGTGGCAAATAAGTTTGTCAATGAAAACACAAGCAAATAAATTTTGCCAAAATTTTATTGTCAGTCTAGTCTAACAGTCTAGTTGTTCTTGACGTAAACAATATTCAATACTTAACCAAACAAAATATTCTACAAATCCTACATAAAAACTTCCAATTGACGTCCATTTTCGCGTAGACAAAGTTCAGTTCTTAATCTAATGTTAAAAATACTACTGACTATTGACATTTTTTGTCCATTAGAATTAGATATAGATACAAATATATATTGTGCATGAAAACGAGGACAACTTTGGACATAAACCATTGATTAAATAAGCTCCCAATAAACACAGATACTCCTATTGATGTTCTTAGAACATCCAGTAGTGGGCATTAGGACGTCTATTTTAACCTATTGGAGGCCCTGGGCACTTTAGGATAATGTAGGCCCTATGACTATGATAGGTTGGTGATCCCGCAGGGACAAGGGGGCCCTATCGATCGCGGGGCCTAGATCACTTGCTACCCAGAGTGACCAATGGAAAAGAGGGGCCTGCGTATAGAGAATGTCTATTGCATGGATGTCCCTAGAAGTTGGTACACTGTGGTCCTGTGAACGTCCACACTAGTCTTGAAAAGTGCCAACATAAAATGAACATCCGACGGATGTAATATTAAGGACGCCCCTGGGTAGTACACTGTTGCACATACCAAAAGAACATAAAAAGATAGGAGAATAATTGAAGATACAACCTTGCTATACACGATTTTTCTCATAGTAGCTCTATATAGAATATTATGAAATACACTATTACATTCAGGGCTTGATCTTCAAAAAATATTACAATTTGTTCCTATCAACCATGGGCGTATTTTTTTCCGATTTCAAGATACAGGGCGTTGAAAATAATTTTTTAGAATCTAGTTTCGGTCCTATCTTTCACAAAATTCGACCGAATGAACTGAAATTTTGTTATGTGGGGTTTCTGGGGATGCTAAATGCTAAAAGCTATTCAATTTTTGGCTAAATCGGACACAGGTTCACTGCAGTACTCCGTGGGAATATTTTAGGTCATAACATTTTTGAGGTTAATCTTTTTGCCCCTTTTATCACTTGTTGTTATGGTAAAACAAAAAAGGTGTTCTTGTAAGAAATATTAAAATTTGCCCGTTTTCGAGAACCAGGCACGAAATCAAGAAGTTAGTATCCCAAATTGTGTTTTTATTTCAATTAAGCTTTACCACCTAGTTACTATTACCACAGCTTAAATAACAATCAGCTCACAGACTCGTATGAGCGGGAACGTCTCGCGCAGGGCCGTCTTGTGTCTGTGTTTTATTTGTGTTACTCTGTATTTATTGTGGTTTCGCTTTCTAAATTGGGACATTTTTTTTAATCCGGCCCTGACGTGTATCCTGAGCGAGAGCACAGTCTATTATACAGTCCGGCGTCTTCACGTCGGCTCCTTTGATGTCGAGGTCCCAGATTTCGTTTTTTAGACGACCAAAAGACGACTGCGCATTTAGCCGCGCACATTCGCGCGCTCAAGGGGCACGATGATTTGTTAAGACACAGAATTTCTCCCACTTCGTCGTATACAGATGAATTTCATTGGTGTTCATTGCGCATTTAGCCGCAATTTAGCCACACCCTCTGGAACCTGCACTCGACGAACTGTATAATAAACTGTGGCGAGAGAAAGACAACAAGCTTCAAGGACAAATTTTCGATGTTTAATACTTCAAAGGTGCCGCCGCAGAGTCTGTTAGCTGATTGTTATTTAAGCTGTGCTATTACTATTAGTTGCATTAATAAAATTCAAAATCAAAGTTATTCTTTTAATGGTAATGATAAAAAGTAATGGTTCGTTTATTTCTCGAACAGTTTAACACAGTGCAGGTGCATGTAGAGGGTCCCAAAATTTTGCAATTTAACCAAACATGTCTACATACAAAGTTGCACACAGACGGAGTTACAAGCCTCCGAAAAAAAATTAATATCTCTGAATTACTTTAATTTGGAATAACTAAATTTGGTACATGATTTAGGTTTTTTATTGGTTTCCTTTGACTATGAGTTCAAGTAAACTGAAACACTACAAGGTGTTCATTGAGGGTGAGCAAAATTTTTTCCACCGATTGAAGAGGGAGACAAGGATCTGAGACCAAAAAATGTTATTTTACACAAATGAAATTTTTGTGACTCCTGGGTCTTTTTGATTGACAATATTGGTTATAAATTTTGACATTAACGAATTATTTTATTATTATTATTAATATGTTGTTATATTATCGATTCAATATAAAACAAATAACAATTACATCTCAATTACATAAAAAATTAGTTATTTAATCAGCTACATTAAACAATATGTTACAAGGCCACATTATAATTTGAATTCAATCATTCTGTGAGTATTTCAATGAATTAAACAAACAAGTTCTATACATGTTTTCATAACTTAATTTTTGATGTTGTAGACAATGCTTCTATGATAATCTTGATTGTAACAAGTCCTGAAAAAAATGCGTGTATCGAAGTTAGGTACTAATTTATGTGAACTTTTAGAAATTTAATAAATATTAACTTTGGCAATTAATTTAATAACATGAGTAAAATACAGGAAACAGAAAAATATTTATACAAAATATAATAAAATATAATAAAACTGTGTGACAACTGAAGCACATAAATATAATAATGTAGGTGTAAAAATTTATTATCTCATCGTGGGCTGCATTACATAATTTATACATTACAATTAGATATTTTTACAAGTTGTAGGAGTGTAAGTGGCATTAAATTTTTTTAAAAATTGTATGGTACGGTACGGAATAATTTGGAATTAAAATTCGTCATGAACACTTTTTAAGTTGCAATTTGAAATTACCAACGTATAATTAATCTTAAAATGTCAGTTAAATGTAGTTATATTTTCTTCATTAAAGCAGCAAACGCACTATGCGGTCGCTGTCTAGGCGCATCGCGGATCATGCTAGTTCGTTCTCTTTTAGTGAAAAATCTTCTAATGATTTTACTCGTTTGCATTAGTACGTCGAGATCTAGACTCGCTCGCATTGTGGTCTCGCCGAAGACTTTTTGGAGATTTTCGCCCAGTCACGTCAAATAAAAGAGCTAATAAAGGTACATTTTCCATAGAACATATTTTGAAACCTAAATAGTACAGTAGAACAAGTGGGAAGCACATGATTTTCTAAAAGGGCGATCAGAACGGTCCGCGATGCGCCTAGACCGCGACTGCATAGTGCATTCTCTCCTCATATAGTGTTAGTAACTTTGGCTTGAGCTTCTGACGATCTACAGTGACAGTCAGTGACCGTTTTGTGATGAAAGTCAACAATCTCCCTGTAGATAGCTCCCATGGACCCGAAATTTGCAGTTTTTTATACAAAGGTCGCAGTTATAGGTTTAATTTGGATTAGTTTGGTCGGTCGGTGGTCAAGCGGTTTAAGGCGTCAATACTTGAATCGAGGTAGCCACTCTGTTGGCAGGTTCGAATCCTGCGGCAGGTGGATCGTAGACCAGCTATATTTGCGGCAAAGATAGGCACCCTCTCTGCGGGTATGGTAGGGTGGAAGAATGTTGGCTTGGGTCAAAGTAAAAGATTTGATACCGGTCGACATTTGACCACCCTCCTAATTAATGAGGTTTTCCAGATTTCCCTCATTCCTGCACTAGGTGGTTAGGGCCTACTAACGTATGTCATTCCTGGACGCAAATGCGGCCTGCATAATAATATGCCGCCCTCTCTCCCGCAAAAGTCTCCGACTGCTGGGCTAATCTTCGTGATTAGATTAGATGAAATGAGGGGTAGAGGTATTAATATTATTAATATATTTAATAGCAAAAAAATCCACAAAATTTTAAATTTGCGTTATTAGAACTACTAGAAACAAGTCCGATTGCAGTTATTTACCGCCCTGTATATTTGTATTTCATAAAACAGATGTCTCAGATATTATTTAGCATATACATGGAGCGTCTAAACGTATTTCTGATTCAAACTTTAACATGCGTCATTTAAAAACATCTTAGAGATCAATATAATGACGAATATTGCAAAAATGGTAAGATAGGTAAGAGTAGGAACTCAAAAATTGATAAACAGGGTGTTCTTTTTTAAATAAATGTATATATTGATATATGGCGTGCTCAATAAAAGCTGGGACACCCGGTATATCTATCTACTCATAAATGATCCACTAATAAAGAAGTCACGTTCTTTTTTGTCATAAATGCCATAAAATTTAATTGTATCTAATTATTTACTTTTAAATTCGCATTCAGTTTTTAGAAATGATCTTTTCATTACTTTTTATTTTATTTATACCTATGTAAAATAAACGAAAATGATGATCCGAATTATGCATATATGCCAAGCTGTACATGTAGATAGAATTCGTTAAATTAAGAGAAAAAAGTTCTTGTGTAAGCATATGGTCGAAAAAGGCTTAATTTCCGAAATTAACTTTCTGAAGAACGTTGTTATGAACACAGCATGCCCCTAAAAAGTTTAAAATTTTATAACGTTGTTTGGATCAAAATAATTGATTTAATTAAAATTACTTAAGTACAAATTAATACTAGGACTTTTATTAGTATATTTTACAACACATTATACATAAGATTTATCAGTTTTCTGAACACACTAAAACATCCCTTGATATAATTATTGTATTGTGGATTTTATTCTATTCAAAAATTTGAATCACAAAGGTAAACCCGGAAAATATGTTGTTACAAAAAATTCTAATTTGTAGCATAATAACGCTTGATATCTTCATTTACATGAAGTAGAAGGGCTCTGCTCTAATTGGAAATTAAGTACTATTTAAAAGCGTAAACTGCATATTCACAAATTAAGTGTTCAAAAAGTAGGTGTAACCGATTTGCTCACTTTTGCATAGATCACTGCTTGAACGAGATTAGATGGCTAATTACTGAATTAAACTCACCTAAAATGGAAATTCAGTAACATCTTCTAAAAGTACAAATAAACGGGTTACTCTCTAAGAACACAACACATTCTTTAATTATAATTTATATGGTCTAATTGCAATAGCACATTATTTTAAACAAATTCTTTGAACATCGCGTAATCGTTCGTTGAGAAGCACTATGAAGAAAGCATCTATTTACTAGTCTAGTCTAGGATTGACTGAATTACTATGCTAAGTTGTGGAATCTCTGAAAGCTTCCAGCTGAAAAAATCTGTGCTTCTGCGACGTGATTCATTAAGAATTTAATGGAGGCGGAATTTTGATACAAGAAGCAGATCCTTTCAGTGATTTATGAAAAAAGCACATCACATAATTGACGCAGCCAATAATTATGTCTCAATTCATGGTAAACCTACAGAGTGGCTCAACTGATTATTAAAGAAGCAAATATTCCCATAAGATATTCATGCAGAATAGTCTATAAATTTTATGTAAGATATTAGGAACCTGTAACCAAGTTACAGTTTTATTTCTAAAAGAATATCTAAGAAAAAGTTATTTGTAAACTGGGAATATAATGGCATTTAAATGACGAATGTTGTCAAGGGCATCTTGACGTCGTTGTAGAAGTATAGGAAGTGATTTCAGTGAAAAATACTGAAAATCCACAAGTTGAAATGACAAACTTATTTTCTAATGGGCATAAACAGATTACGGAACATCATTAATCATTGTGTAAATATATCATTTTCTTCTGTTTTCTTCCCTAATAGCACACGACGTCCAGTGGACGTTCATTTAATGTCCATTTAACGTCCATGGACCATAAATGAACATTCGATGGATGTCCATTCCTGGACATATTTTGATAGAACATACACTGTACATCCGATGGATGTCATTTTGATGGTACATATGTGGACGGATGTGGATGGATGTCTAGTATTGTACATGTTCTGTTATAATTTGAATTTGCCGCTAAAATTCGTGCAGCGTATGTGTATTGAAAAAAATGGGTCCAGAATCCGGATGTAACGCTAACCTCCAAAGTTTAAACAAACTGTTATGTTTCCTTTGGTGATGCTGATAAAGTGATAAACGTTGATGAGTAAACCCTATAGAAGAATAAATTAGGAAATACATATTATCAAAAAGTATTTCTATAGTTCCAATGCAGACCTCCATTAAATGTCTAAAACAGAACCTCAATGGGTAGCACAAATTTGGTACAGAGGCGGACATCTATGGGTCCGAAAGTGGTACAGTAGTGGACGTCCCTGGGATGCACGAAGTTGTGACATTTGTGTGTCCGTGGGACTTCCAATGGACGTCCATCGAACGAACGTCCACTGGATATCCGGACTTCCGACTTTGGACATCCTTTGGATGCTCACAGGACGTCCTTGTGCTATTAGGGTTTTGATTTTACGTTGATTCAGAGTCGACGCTAGTGAACAAAAAGTAATTTGAAAATGATCTGCTATGGTATTCCGTGTTGTTATGCTATGATATAGGTAACTGGTCGTTGCCAATAACATAATTAATGTGCGAACATCCGTAGCCTTAGCTGGGTTTCTCAGGCCACCTGGAAAACCATAGTAGATCAAATACGGGCCGTGAAAGTATCAAATGACTCAGTATTGATTATATATTGATTTGCCAATGATTCAGAATTCATGCTAGTAAACTGAATGGGAATCTGTCAGTAATTATTGAACATAGCGATATATTTTTATACTAGCTCAATCTTACGTGCAATTAATACTAAAATCAATGTTGAATCATTTGCAAATTTTCTACTCAGTGTTGAATAATGTTTAAGATACTTTTTGTCTACTACCGTTGCCTTTAAATCAATATTCAACTCTGCGCCAGATTTTAATGAAAAATAAGATTTTCTGTTTTACAGGCAGTGATCTTCAAATAACATTGGAACATTAGTTCAAGGACAAATTTAAGGTTATCATGCATTCACTCTCTGTGATCATTTTCTCAGTCTGGCATATATGGTGATCTATAAGCCCGGAACTAGATAAAATCAATGATAACTTAGTAAAAATTGATTTAATTTTAATTTATACATTTTTAAAATAAAAACTAAATTCAATTCATACTTAGTTATGTATTCGTTAAAAATAATAATTTATTTTGATTGGTTATTATTATATAAGTATACAGTCAGTCAAAATGTCATTCATTTTAACCACGTATTCGGGAGGCTTAATAAAGGCAGAAAATCGAAAAAAAATTTTACTCGACCTTTAAAAAAAGAAACAAATCACCCTATGAAAATCGGTAACACGACGCTCCTGGTGCGCTACGAACTTTCTGATGACGCATTCATACGACAATCAAATGCTGGATTAAACATCGTTGCCACATCATGTTTACATACATAATATCATCTAACACTTCAGCGTGATATTCAAATTTACCCCCATTTGGCACTTTCTGCATTTTCCGCATTTCTTTCCCCCCAAATTTGTAGATCACGCCACACATTTGGAGGGAGGATGGAGAGAATACAAGCAGTAAGCAGTAGTTTGTTTATTTCGGTCTCGCGTATTCGTCGTAAATTCACAATGCATAATTTTACAAATTCCGAATATGCGGAAATGGTAGTGTGCATGAGTGCAGTTTTACTCAAACTGGCATTTTAAACAGGTTAGTACTATATTACTTAAAAAACAATAAATTTCTAGGCTATATGTACGTAACTACAAACTGAATAATTAATTGTACTTACGAATAATACTAAAAATTCATATTTATTTGTAAAACGTAGTGAAAACGTAATATAAAATTTTTTAAAATATAATAACCTGACATTCGAAAACATTTATTATCTACATTTGTTTTTATTAACAAATAAATCAATATTTAAAGAAAATTCATTCATGCATCTAGATTTAAAAAAATAGTTTTACTCCTTGTCGTTAAATAACAGTACAAAAACTAGGTAACTAGGTTATTGACCTAATAATACAGTAGGTCAAGATTCACTCTCTATAACTTATGAGCACTACTTGTCGGTTTAGCTTTCAGAGACGAATTTTTGTCAACGTATGAGCAGGAGTGTACGGGTATCGTTGGATTGGACCGTATTTTCTACTGGAAAACCTGAGTGGACCACGTTACTTGCAATTTTTAATAGAATTATTTGATTTCATTGGATATTAACATTTTAAATTATTATTGGCTGAAGTTGAAGTTCTAAAATAGTCAGTACAACCGCTAATTTGTGATGTCTAAAACCTAGGTAGGTAGGTACTAGAAAAATATTTCAACTTGGCAACATTGCATCAGGTTGACATCGAGTTGAACTGTAAGCTGTAAACGACCAAGGCTATGAGCGGTCAGTGACAGTCTGAAAAGGGGGTTTAAATAATGATTTGAAAATATTTTTTTTCGGCGTAAATATGCACTTAGATTTTTTTAATCGCGTATTCGCATTATACTCATTATTCCTTATCTCCTCTCAAAATTAATGACATTATGACTGACTCACCTTGTATACATGTAACATGACAACAGTTTTCATTTATATTTTGCCTTCAGGTTTAAGTTTTCTCTGATTGTATTACTGTGGTTTTTACGGGTAACATAAAAAAAGGTGGCCTCTAAAGCATCTTCAGAATTAGCGTGTGTAATCAAGTAGTGAGATGAGTTTAGTCGATTATTATGATTGTAAAATTCATGATGGTAGTAAATTGAACAGATTTCTTACGAAATAATACAAAATACTTATGAATTAGATTTTATTTTTACATCAATTTCGTAAGTCTCATATGTATAACAAAACTAAGGACACTGCAGTTGCGTTTCCGTGATCTGATATGATTGTTCAATTTGCCTTAAAACGTTTTCTAAATTCTGAAAAAAAATATGTTAGAGATCATTCACTATATTAGTATTTATACGAGGGTTTTTAACCGAAACGAAGAAAATTCTGAAAAAATAGTTTGATATGTTTTTGACCAATGTAATCCTTGCATTTAATATTATAGCACTTAAACAAGTACATTTTGACAAGTATTGTACTATTACCTCGATTAGATTATCAAATGAATTTCTGTGAATATTAATACAAGCTGAAATGACATCGTACAGCAGTTCCAACTGGGCGACTGTCATATTCTTAGATGTGTGAAGTGCCGCATGTTTCCATAGGTTGTAAATTATCTTCATATGAGAATCTGAAAATGTTTTTTTAAACAATATTCGTAGTTTACCATAAAAATTTACTGAAAAAAAATTAATATTAAACTTCGACTTAATTTGTTTACATACTGCTCAGAACGGAAACGAATTAAAATGATTTTACAATATTATTATCCTTTTCCTTAGGAAAAATATTCATATGATTCATATTCATGTGTATTTGTAAAATTCATGCACTAATTGCAAAATGTATTCACCGTGTTAAATATTTCCCGAATGTACTGAATAAAAATGTAATCGATTGATTTCGTTCTTTCAGTTATTCAGTAGACATAAACTGATAAAATTTGCAAAAGCGAAATTTCATGAAACAACTACTCTACGAACTAATGCTCCGACCAGCATTGAATTACACCTGAAAAACCTATAGCAAACATCCACGGTCATTCGTCAGCGACGCCTCTAGATGCACACCGGTTTCAAGTCTATCACACCGGGCACAAGGGAACATAAGTACACGCGGTGTAGCACGTATCACAAGCGGCCGCAACATCATCAAGCCCTACCATACTGTAGCTAGAATTGATACCACCTAACCTATATAGCCATCGATGATTACCTCGGTTGCTTCACCTATGGCATACTGATGAGAGCTAATAAACTCAAAACCGGTATATATCTAGTGGTTGACGACCTTAGCTACTTGCTATAGGTTTTTTAGGTGTAATTCAATGCTGGTAGGAGCTTTAGCCAGCAGACTAGTTGTTTCCTGCAAATTCTTCTTTTGCAAATATCGTAATCGCTGATGGCAATAGATGTATAACTTGGACTCAATGATTATTATATGTAAACACGTGCTACATATCGCGTACTGATTTGAAATTGTTTGAAACTTTGATGGGCTGTTTCTGTTTTATTTTGAAGTCTCTCAAAAAAGTTCTATTGTATTCAGTTCAGTATTCAGAGCAGGTACATGAACGAATAGTACAATATCGTGAATTGAGTACTTGTAGCATAATTATATAGATCAAATAGACATAAACGAATATAACTTTACCATCTAAATTTTTTCTACTTGGAGAAGACGTGCTTGGTGCGGTATAAGCCTCCGCCTTTGGTTCCAATTTTGCAAATTTTTGACACGTGGTGGTTTCTATGGGTCTCGTACGATAGGAACAACTTCGACGGACGTCGGCATTCCTCTGATTCAGCAAGTCAGATAAGACTCTGGTGAAGTATTGCTTATTCTTCAACGATTGGAACGACGTTAGACTGTCGCACCGGCGACTTCTTCGACTGCCCTTTTCTTCTGCAAATTGAAAGCCGCAGAGTAATATCAAAGAAAAAACGAAGAAAAAATATTAATATAGGTAAGTGCAAGTGCACCAATTAAGGCCATATCTTTCGACTCATCATAATTGTTAATGATAATAATAATAATAATAACTGTACATAAATGCATTTGGTATAAGTAATTTTATGTCACTTGGTAAAAAGTAATATCTGCTGGAATATTAAAGAACACCTCTCTAGCTTTTGGAGAACTTAAAATTTTAACAGTAGTCTTGGATTGAAACCTTAGTTTTATCAACATCAATAACTATTAATTGACATCATCAGTATTTGAAAATATGAATCGTATAAAAAATTTCGATGCAGAATAACAAAAACAATGAGAAAACAGATTATCACCAAATAAAAACAAGCAAGTATATCAATTTAACAGCAAGAGGAAAGACATGAGTAGCTAACTATGTACCAACACATCTGATACAGTCTAAAAAATATGCGTTGTATGTATTGGCAGTCTTTAATGCAGAATTTGAATAAGAAAAGATTAATGTAAAGCACACTAAAAATAAGCTCTGGCTCAGCTAAAAATTGAAAATGGAAAAATGACGCCCCAATATCAATGTAATCTTTCATTGCCTTACTGAATAAATGTTGATATCATAACTATAAAACTTTATTTAGGAGCGCTAAGCTGAAAAATATGTTGTTTAAAAAAAATTAAAATCACATCTTAGATAAAAGAATGTACGAAAATTTCCCAAAGAAAAATTATTTGAAGGAAAACACGTTGTCTCTATCAGATACATCAAAGAAAACCAGTTTCTCAGGAAAAAGTTTTGGTTTATTAAAGTTCGCGGCTTATTCGAAACTTTATTTCCAAATGGTATTGTAGCGGCCTTATTTGGCACACATAAATTATTTACCACGCATTTACTTTTTATTTGTTTGTGCATGTCATACAGACTTCCAGCGCTATTCGATCGCACGACACCAAACTTGCTCTCACAAAATTTGATCTTCTTGTTTAGCGTGTGGCAAGACTGTTCCCTTTTCCTCTTCCCCCTTAAGCACGAAGCATTTTGCACTGATTTACTAGCGTTCCCTACTTCACAAAGGCATTCTTCATTATTTTTAACCATCTTCTTCTTCCAACCTGACTTGGTGCCGCATTCGTCGCCTGGAATCGAACAAGGTTATGATTTAAATTAATTGGAGTCGTACAGATATACACTTTATGATTTTCTTCCCAGAGAAGTCATACTTCCTTCCGTTTACCAGGACCTTGTAAACGCTCAAGACTGATTCGTCGAAGAATAGGGGCGCCAGGAATGTTTCCCTTTCTTTTTCATCTGGATCATCTATCCGTATCAGTATGGTGCTGTTGTTGTAGAAGAAGTTGTGCAGCTGAATGTTAAAATTCATTAGTTTTGACAGCGATGTTGCCAACATTTCAGGACTAAAGATTCAGTCGTCAAAACAGAAAAAAATTAACAGTTTTTCATTAGTTGCTAAGAACCAACTCGCTTGATACAATGCTGTTTTAATCTATATTTTTAATAATTTTTAAGTAACTGATCTAATATTGTTTAACATTCAATCTTTGAAGAATGGGGAAGTTGCATGAATTTTATATTGGTTTGAAATGTATTATGTGGTAATCTTTCAAACATATTGAACGGTCAAAACATGTGCTTAGCGGCAATAATCTCATAATAATGAAATATTAACATAAATAAATTGCCGTAGAATGTAAACAGACCCGCGTGACCGAAAACGCGATATCATTGGTGTGACGTTAAACGCCGTTCAGCGCGGTTTGTTTCCGTGAATACAGGTGCAGGTTACGGTGTTGGTATACAAACAGGCTTTTTTTTCCTGTATTTTTGCGTTTTTTGTGGCATTTGTGAGTTATAAATACATAGTGTAGATACTGTGTAGGTAATGCCATAATTATTAGTGGTGATGTGGTGAACTTACGGTATTGTTAAACGTAACTTATTCCTTTGTTTACAATATAGATCTGCTCGTGACAATTAAGGAGACAATGCTGTTGGGAAAATACCAGATAGATGATTTTACTTGAGATATTTCTAAAACTGTGCCATCACATTTCACATTAAACTACTTGTAATAATTTGAAAAATAATAAGTAAACGTAATGAATAATGATATTTAACATTTATTTCTTTTTAAATTAATTTAATAAACGATTATTGCTATTTACTATTAATTTCATTTCTCCCTAAACAGTTTTTAAAAATCCTTATTGATTGCCTTTGTTTATTATGCACTTTCTGTGTCCATTTTACGACTCTATTTTGCAACTTTATTCAATACCAATGTCTAACACAATAACACCTAATAATAGCACAAATGACAAACTAACTCTTCTAAACGTATGTACCGCGTTGTCCGAAAGCATGGAAATTGTATACAGATATGAACTAAAACACACGGTTGGATTTAGGAATACGCGCGAACGGCATCTGACGTCACAGATCTACGCTGTAGTAGCGGCCGTATAGTGGAGCGTGGCCAGACTAAATTTTTAACTACCGTTTTTAGGGTTATTTTTTCACGAAATTATCTAAACGTCATTTCCATTAAAATAATGCATTTTTCTTGTGTACGTATTTGGAGATGCAGAAGAAAAATGCATTATTTTAATTGAAATGGCGTTTAGATAATTTCGTGAAAAAATAAGGAACTTTTAACAACGTTTAAGGAACAAAAGGGGCGTCTAAGACCTGAAAGTTCATTGCAAAACTGTTTCATTTTGTTCTTGTTTTTGAAATAGGTATATGTCATTATGTATGACTAAATATGGTGACAAATTTAGCAAATGTTCATTTACCCTAGCAGGAATATCCGCCTTACAGGAAGCTATGGTCAAGATTGGCAGTCCAGCGTGAACATCTTCTAAGGTGGACACGATACTGTGCTGATCGCAGTCGTCTATGTAATTCCACCATTCGTCAATTCTAGACAGCAAAATTACAGCGGGAAAGTTGAATTGGACGTTGATAAAATTCGTCAACTTGGCTCTCTGAAATTACGTCGGATTCAATATTGAATAGCTTTAAATGGTTTGACTAACACACATCAAACAACCTTGTGTCGTAAACAAAGGAAGGTAAATGTTCCAAATGTTTCAGGAGGGATGGTACTAAATGGGTATTTAGACCCTGCATGTTAGATCCTATCAGTAGAATTCTACCTGCATACCGTTTTTCGCCTACAGTGTATCTGGAAGATCAAAAAGTTTATATAAAGCGATATAGAAAATTCTCTAGCTGCATCGTTTCGTATATTTATACAGCTGAAATTAATATACCAGGTGATTTTTACGTTGTTTAAATAATTTTATCCATGTATTCATTAAAATGAGTAACAATTTTACCCTAACATTTTTGCAAATTTCCAAAAATAAGTAAAAAATTTAGCAGATAATGCGTCAAATGTTATTTATACATAAACTTAAAGGTAAAGGTAAAAGCAGTTTTTCCAAACGGCAGCATTTGCAGTGCTTTGACTGAAATTATTGATTTTTATGGAATGCCCTTTGGCTTGTGCAATGCTGCAGCGAAATTTACGGATTTTGTTCTAGTGCCATAACTAGACCCATACGCATATTACGGTACTGTTTCGATGTTGATATTACTGTTAGAAGTGCTTCTTGGTACAACACTACTTTTTAAGCTCTGTTTAAGCTTGTCGTCTTCTAATTGTAGCATCAACACCGTATATAAAATAACATATAATTAACACAGCAGAACCTTTGTAGTGATATCAGTAAACAACATATTTTTTATCGTGTGAAGCATCATTTGTCGTTCCTGGATAAATACTACTGATTTTTGTTAAAATTATTTTCCTTCAAATATCCGTATATAAAATACTCAATAACAAGTCTCACTTGGTTATCTATATACCTTTAGACATGAATGACCATATGCATAATTATTACAAAATTTAGTTTTTCTCTCCCTTAGTTTTGGGAATTTCAAAAAAGTATGGAAAGATTGCCTATTCTAATCAACTTAATAATCACTGTGTATAGATATACTCTTAATACGAGTTCGGATACCTACCTGTAACCTTCTTGTAAGAAATGTGGCCAAAGCAACTGCACATATTTTAAAATTCTACTCTGCTGCCTATTCAGCAGGGGTTTAATTATGTGGCTAAGGTTTCTTATTGCCCGACCTTGTTTGAAGGAGGACGGTACTAAGTTCAACCTAGCCGTCAGAAAATCACAGTCTTCAACCTAAACAAATGACGTAAAAAATAAAATAATAGTTTTAAGTTGCCTATTTGTTTAACAATAGGTCTATTCACAAAAAAAAAATAAAATATAAAAGTTGGTTAAAATTATACCTTAAAATCATTATAAACAATATATGAAGTTTATTTGGGAAAAAATCAATTGGAAAAAACAGCAGGGATTCAAGTTGCTTGCTTCGTTTGAATGAGATTTACGCTTGCTTGCTGGCTTGATATTACCACAGCATAGGTAGACCAGCAGTTTCACTCCATTGTCGGCACTTTGAACTGCTTTCAGTTTATGCGGTGACCTCGAAATGTGAGTGCGATAGCACATCCGATATAATTGACAAAATCGGTGATCAGGACCGGAATAAGAAATTTTTATTTGCGCGTGAAAGCGTAGTTATTCCACATGAAAGTTTACGTTATATCTATCCACATTATGTAATAATTCATTATACAGTTATAAATGGGTAATTCAACATGTACTTACTATACATCATTTACTGCTACTAACATACAGTGTGAAAATTTGATTTACTTCTTTGGACTCTTTAAAAAAAAAGAGTTTAAAATATATATTATTGCACTACAAAACATTTTTATTTATTTACTTACTTTTTTTGTTATTAGTGATAATTACATTTTTTTGGGATTTTTTTAAATTTAAAATTTGACATTTGAAGTTTAGTGGACAAATAATTTATTATGATTTTTTCGTCTTAAATGATCTACGTAAACCAGAAGACAAGTATTTTTCAGAACAGAGAAATTATGTTTACTTAACTTTGAAAATTGTTAAATTGGAGATAAAAGTGCAGTAAAATGTAAATTTGGAAAAAAAATATTTTTTATTATTTTGTTTTGAGACTTACTCTCATTATAGTGACTACAAGAAATATGATCATCTACATAATTTGAAGATTAGCCGTCTTGTGCAGGAAATGTTGGAACGGCCTCTTTGCGTAATCTATTGCGCGAATCGTTAGAAAACATATTATTTTAAAAATGTATTTGACATAGTTTGTATGAACTATTACTAATCCTGAGCAGCTTTTCTAATAAATCTTCTCTATTAGAAGCCTCTGCACAGAACTTTGCTCTAAAATAAAAATTTGTATTTGTGAATAATATAAATATGTATATTTTAAACTTCACTTTCATGAGAAGTATTTATATTCCAATGTTATACTTAAGAAATAAGTTAATAGGTAAGGCAATAGCAGTAAAATATAATTTATGGTTTGTACAGTATATTATAGATTACTTATTACTTATTTATGTCTTTAGCAAATTTAAAGAAACTTCTAACAGCTGCGCAGCGACTCGTTCCTCGGTCAGACTTAAAATATTGCTTTAATACGGCTCTGTATAACCGATGTTCGCACTCCCAGAGTTGGATGTAAACTGAGGTCTCTGCAGCTTGAAATGGATGCGCGAGCTGCTATGCGCGACTTATTATTTCGGCCCGAGTGTTTTTACTGGTCTCCCTATACTGTGATATTACTTTATATGCTCGCTATCCTGCCTTTCGTCTAGGTTTAGCTAGAGCATACGATTACCATCAGCCAGAACTAACTCAACTCAACTTTCAGCCAATTTTGTCAATTGCAATATTTTTTACCATTTTCATCATAAAACTAACATTGACTGTCATGGTAGATTGTCAGAAGCACAAGTTAAATTTGCTAATCCCACATAATAAAGAAAATAGTGAAAATATTACGGTGTTGCGAAATTCGCGGAAAGTTGACAGTCTCTGATTTTTCGTTTTTGATAACGAGTAATAAATATCAAGTTTTGCCATTTACAAGGTATTATTTGTTTTTTAATAAACATATCCAATATTTTTTCCCAAGTTATCGTAAAAAATAAAATTACTGAGTAGCAATTCAAATTAGTACTCTGAAAACTGACGAAAAATGTAATAGCAGAAATTGAGTTACCTATTTAAATTTTACTTGTTCATAAACGGTTAGTTTTAGAACAAAAAAGTGAGAAACATAAAGGTTTTAAATAGATTTTTGAATAGTCAGACCATCGTCGGCTAAATCGCAGCAACCGTACTTTTTCTAGTCTGTTTCCTTGCCCGTTTGCAGTGACTCATAGGGGCAGCACACTACAGCAAAAATGACTCAGTCGTCAATTGTTTTCGTCGGTAATTTGATGTTTCATAGAAATTATGTCAAATATCAAATATCTGTTAAGGTGTATGTTTCTGTTTACGTATCATTTTTAAATGTATAAATTGATGCGATCTAAAATAATAAGTATTGTGTTTTTATGGTGAAAGTACACAGTTTTGTGTCAAGTATTGGAATGGCATCAGTGCCGCATATTTTAATGGTTTAAAATAGTAGATAAAAAATACACAATAGATAAAGTTATTATAGTGTCAATATCAATTGTCATATTCTGACACTTATATCCTGATGTGTATGTTTACAAATACTAACATTGGAGTCGCCACACTACAGCACATTACAGAATTTTAGATTGAAATTCAGGTGATTCGACAGACAAGTATTACAACGACAAAGAAATTGTAACAAAATACAACTCCCTCTAATAGACAGGATTGTTTGAAAATTGGTTGAAAATTGGAACCGTTTTTCCATATTTTTCTGAGAAGTTTATTTTATAAGGGATGAACATTTTACTAAGGTTATTTATGTGCAAAACGTATTCCATTTACCATTTAGCGTATAGTTCACTGATACAATTCGTGTTACTCTTTTTGAAAACACCTTGCATATCTCTGTATAACAAATTAAGTAATAATCACTGATTTTGCTGATAAAATATGATCCACTGGAACACGGGGACAAATATTTAGAGGTTGATGTTGTATTGCTAATATTTGCCATTCTTGTTATTCCTTGTTTCTTTCGGAGTAATATTACTGAAGATTTGATTTGATGAATTCTGCTTCACATTTTGCAGTCAATATCATGCAACATATGCTATATAATGCTGCATTACAAGCATATTTGGCACAAAAATGACTTAATAAATAGGTTCCTGTTTTGAGGTGCTTTTCATTTTCAACTTATCTCCGAATATTTTTTTATATTTCGCTTCCTTATATTTTAGTTATAATATCTAGGATACGAGAAATACAGGGTGAGTGAGAAAGAATGGGTCAAGGCTAAGCTGGAAATACTAGGCACCAAAATATTATGTTTGAGCTCATCATGCCTTATGTCGCTGGGTTAAGAAATACAGGGTGTTCAAGGTTTAAACTTTTTTCTGAAATTTCTCAATAATTGCACGAGTAATAAATCACACGTGCGCAAAATACGCTAATTATTATTGAAAAGAAAATTTTACACGAACCTACTAAGAGAAGAAATAGCAATATCAGCGCCTGAAAGAAAATCTCAACAAAATACATTAAAATTTTTAAATGCAAATAATTCAGAAACCGATAAAGATAGGCGATCTAAACAAGAGTTCATTTTTTATGTAGAATTGACCTTTATTTTAGATTTTTAAGCATATCTCAACAGATAAACAAAATATGTTTTGATTTACGTAAATAAAATGGTAATATTAACGCCCTCTAGGAGCAAAGTCAAAATAAGGTCCAAATTCGTAATTTTCTCAACAAAAAAAAGCCCATATTACCAATTTTCAGATTCATGCTATCTAAACTTTCTTAATTATTGAGAAATCTCAAAATAAAATTTAAATATTGAACACGTTTGAATTTCTTAAACCAGCGACATTCGTATATGGGGTATGATGAGCTCAAACATAATATTTTGGTGTCTAATATCTCCAGCTTGTCGTTCTTTCTCACTCATCCAAAAATTCTAATTCTCATTCTTTCTGACTCACCCTGTATAAACATACCCATATCGCCCCGGATCTTCATAATGCCTACTGTCATAGCAGCGATCAAAATAAAACTTTTCATGGCAGGCTGTCATGAGAACCCGAAAATAATGATGCTTAGGTTGTTATGGATATGTTTGGAAATAGCTATAGCCTGTTTGGAAATGAAAGAGAGTAATAAAACCCCGAAATAAGAATCGGCCATGGACGTGGTAATATTTCGTTTCAGGTAATTATCGGGTAACACTAATGCTAACAGGTAATGGGTGTACATTAGTATATTTTATTGGATACATCATAGGGCAGGAGCCAGTGTATTGTGACAGATCAATCCAGTCTTAGAGCTGAATATACGAAGACGTGCTAGTACAGTAAAATTCGACTTGTGTTAAGTGACTATCGTGCCAGTGGATATAATATTGTTTGGGTAAAATGTCGAGCTTATCAGATTACGTACCTGCTAAACGCGTGAAAAGATGTGAGCTGTCTCAGAATGAGAAGATTATTATTATTAAATGCATTTAATGCATTGAAACACCAAAATCCTACCAACAGTGTTGACGACATCGTGGAAATGTGTTCCAAAACGACAGGGATTGCAAAAATCGACTATCTACAGACTTTCAAAGGAAACAAAAAATGAACAAGATACTGTATCTCCCCCAAAATTATCTACAGGGAGGTCAAAAGTCGTTATAGATGATTTCTTCAAAAATGTCATTCGCAGAAAAGTACACTCATTTTATTTTAAAAAAGAAATACCAAGCTAAACAAAATTTTAAGTCAACTTTCAGAGGACAGCGATTTGCCAAAAATCAGTAGAAGCAAATTATGGGCCGTATTACGAGAGTTGAATTTTTGCTGGGAAAAGCAGAACAGGAAGTCAGTTCTTATCGATAAAGATGAAATTGTTTGTTGGCGAAGATCCTACCGTGACGAAGGGAGGAATATTTATTATCTAGACGAAACTTGGGTTAACGAGGGATATACTGTAACAAAAGTATGGCAAGATAAAAATGTAAAAAGTTTTCGACAAGCACTTTTGGATCGACTTTCAACAGGGTTCAAGGCACCTTCAGGTAAAAGGCGAAGATTAAGGGACACATATAGGTAGTGCCAGTGGTTTTGTAGATGACTGTTTACTTTATTTGAATCTAAAAATACAGGTGACTATTACGAAGACATGAACGCAGATGTATTTGGAAAATATTTTACACAGATGTTGGATCTTATTCCTCCGGGGTCTGTAATTGTCATGGATAATACCAGTTACCATTCACGGCAGACCGAGCGGACGCCTACGACTGCTTGGAGGAAAGCCGATATAATTCAATGGTTATCCGAAAAAAACATTTCTTTTGAAACAAATATGGTGACAAAGGAACTTTTGAATCAATCTTAATATAGATCAGAAAAAATATGTTATCGATGAAATGGCAACAAATCGCCAAATAACGGTACTACGGTTACCACCTTATCACTGTGAACTTAACCCAATCGAATTAGTCTGGGCGCAGGTAAAAGGAGATGTAGCGCGAAATAATACGACGTTTAAATTAAGTGACGTGAAAATGTTGTCAAAAAATTCCTTGGAACCAGTAACTGCAGATAACTGGCAAAGATGTATACGTCATGTACAAAAAGAAGAGGAGAAAATGTGGGAACTCGATAATTTAATTGACGTTACTGTGGAACTTATCGTTATCAATCTAGGAGACGAAGATAATTCATCAAAATATTCAGAGGATAAATTTTAATATACCTATTTTTTATTTTCTTTATTGTACATTTATACACTACATTTACTCACCATAATTTGAATTTTCAAAATACATATATTTTTGTGTGGAATAAAAGTCTATTCATTAAATTTAAATAAATATTTTGATAATAATATTGAATAATTTTATTTGAATTACTAAAAACCCTCTTAACCCGGTTATGATGCTTAAAGTAGCCTCATGTTTTGAAATGCTGTTTTTATATTGTTGACTTATAAGAGAAATGGACCGAGAAATTGAAGCGGCATAGACAAAGACGGATTGTCGGGGATTAAATTTTAGCTACCTGCTACAATTTAGTACAACCCGGTTACACAAAGTTTTTTAAAGGTACATCTCATCTATACCGATAATACATAACATAAAAATATTGAATATAAGCACCAGTACTACATTTATTTACGATTTGCATACATAATAAGCTTTTATTATTCTCTTTCATTTCTAAACAGACTATAGCATCAATCATAACCTAAATCAAGAAACGTCAAAGTTATGACCTTTTATAGTTTTTATTTCACATGAAGTGAAATATAACACGTTGTATGCACTACGGGAGATACTAGGATGATTATGCACTTAGGCGACTTCGCAACCTGTCGCCTGCGAACATAATCATCCCTGTATCTCTCTTGATACATAAATAACTATCTGTAACCGATAAAATGTGAGTTTGTTCTTTGAATGCACCAATACATTCTTATTGTTATTGGTTTGTTTAAAAGAATTTTGATTTCTGATTGGTTAGATGGAATCCATCATACCAAACTGCCGAATGTAAAAACAGGCCCGAACTGAAAGAGGGCAATTCAATGACATTGATATTGATAATATTAGAACAAATTGTTACAATGGGTTTACTAGAAGCCAATATTACCATTACCCAATTTTCCATTTTTTTTATAATACTGGTACTCAGATAGACAGAATATGACCTTTACTGTATAAGTTCGCGAACACTGTTGATGAACCTTCTGCGTCTATACATATTTATAGTAATATCCACCTTTCTCTCCATTTCCGCTGACGCGGATTCAGGATTGTAGTATATCATTCTTAAAATAAGACAACATTAAGAAACCATAAACATATCATTATCTACCACTATTTTCACTTAATGTATCGCACGTCACATAATGTAACATTATGTAATAGTACTTCCGATTTCTACTCTCGTAGAAAATTCATACATAATAAATTTTTAAACTTTCTACTGCAGTTTTATTATCTTTATGAAGAAAAATGTGGTGTAATAAAAATGAAGAGACTTTAATTAGAAGTCACAACAAAATTTAACATTTGCATGATACGTAACTGGTTTCTATAATCGCAATATGCAACTGTTGTTTATCATACGTTTATTATGATAAAAACAACTATCTCTTATGAAATACGTAACATTTCTGAAAGAAAATGAATTTTTTCCATTTTTTATGTAAACTCAATATTTGTCAAATTGAACGTATCTATATACAGGGTGCTAATAATAAGTTTTGCCAAATTTTAATGGCGTATTATATCCATGAAAGTAATCAAGTTTTGCCCTATAAACATTTTTGATAGGACGCCAAATACTACCATTATTTTTCCTGTAACTCCACTGGCAAAACTGATTGTGTGATAACATTTGGGGGACGAAATTTTTTTAGTAGAGACTATTTTTTCATTGGAAAGTTATTCCAAAATATATTCCAGTGGCGTAGTTATTGGGGGAGTAGGGACCTTTTTTAGAAAAAAATCGTTGCTTACGAGGCAAAACCGAGTTTGGAATAGCAGATGAATCATAATTTTTTTTAGGTACATAGTACATGTTACAAACAATATTTCTTATTTAAACTCCCCAAAACGCATTCAAACCTATTATTATGTAAGATTATGTACTATTTTGTTTGTGATATATCTGGTTAATGCAGCGATTTGTATCTAACTAAATTTAAAGCAAGATTTAAAAAATAGATTTCATATATAAAATCCACATAGTATTCGAAGAAAAATTAATGTTTTATTATATCCTCGTAAAACTGTCAATGAGCAATAAATTCAATAAAGTAGGCAAGTACAGACCAATATTAGAGATTAAATATCTTGGAAAACTTGCCTTGAGAATAGGATGTAATTCTTAGATAGAAGTTCTTTCTTGATCTTGCTGTACATGATCATGTGTTACATTTTGTATGTAGAATTTTTTTGGTTGTTGCTCCATTCAGGAAAAAAATTGTACATTGATTCTTGAGAGAAACTTGTAAACAGTTTTATTCTCGAGTTGTGGAGTGGATGCGGATAGTTTGAGTTTGATAATTCAATAAAAATATATTGTCAAAAATTACTTAAATATCTGAACGACTCGATAAGATGTACATTTTCGAAAAAAGGCTCCTTGTTTACATAAAATACCAAAAGTAAATTTAAAAATATCGGCATAGAAAAGGATGTTCAGTATAATTTGACAATGCAAATAGCAATTATCACGAGATATCAAAGTAATTTGTTGACTTTATATCTTGCAATTAGTACAGTTTGAATAGATTGGCCTACGTGCCAAATATTAATTAAATAGTCTTGATATATTGTGGCAGTTATTATATGTTGTCAAATTATGTTATTTAAGAAATTTAATATATTTTCTTCGATTTTATCCCTCATAATACCTGTAACCACGTCACTGCTATTAAGAATAAAACGGTTTGTATATTTCTCTCAAGACGTAATTGATAATAATTCGTTATAGCCCTCTCTGTTTTTTAAAGAAGAACTGACTCTAGTTTTTTTTTAAATACTTACAAATGTGATACGCTGTATACAAGTTACAACTTATATTTTTATAAGAGTCCCATGACTACAGGGTGTTAAACAAAGAGTGTAAAATATTTCAGGAAGTAATAGTATGAACTAAAATAAGCAGAAAAGTCTTAATAAGCATGGGTCCGCAAAGTAACGGTTGCGGAGATATGGATCACTATTCGTTTTTCAAACATTTTATTTTATTAGGAATGAACCGACAAAGGAAGCTTTTAACAAACAAAAAACAAAGTCACAGAAGATGTTCAAAGTGTCCTCCGTCCATTTCCAAGCAGGCACGACATCTTCGTCTCAACGATATTCGAACTCTTTCGAAAACACCCTCCTTGGTTTGGATTTCTTGACACTTTTGATTAATCCGTAGCTGCAGCTCTTCCAGGCTATTTACAGGGGTACCCTACACTAATGTCTTCAAATATCCCCAAACAAAGAAATCTAGAGGGTTCAGATCATGCGATCTTGGAGACCATAAAACAGGTCCGGCCCTTCCTACCCATCTATGTGGAAAAGTTTGGTGTAAATGCTCTCTAACGGCCATGCTCTAATAGAATCTGGACATCAGGTACGTTTTTCATTAAACATTTGGATGGGTATTGTAGGTGACAGGTTTCTAGGTCCTGTTGTTTTACCAAACCGATTAACAGGCGCTGCTTACCTCAACTTTCTGCAGAACACACTGTATGAGTTTTTGGAAGACATTCCTTTGAATCAGAGGCAACAAATGTGGTTCCAGCATGATAGTGCTCCAGCTCATTTTTCTATGGCCGTTAGAAAACATTTACACCAAACTTTTCCACATAGATGGGTAGAAAGGGCCGGACCTGTTTTATAGCCTCCAAGATCGCCTGATCTGAACCCTCTAGATTTCTTTGTTTGGGGATATTTGAAGACATTAGTGTATGGTACTCCTGTAAATAGCCTGGAAGAGCTGCAGCATTTTTGCAACCGTTACTTTGCGGACCCATGTTTATTAAGACTTTTCTTATTTTAGTTCATACTATTACCTCCTGAAATATTTTACACTCTTTTTTTAACACCCTCTAAATAAGACTTAATAATTTATGCAATGTTTTTTTATACAAAAGTTTTAGTGGATACCTACCAACTGGTTTTTTATCGTCATTTAAAATCTACACGTATCGTTCATTCTTTTTTTAAATTAATAATAATCGTGGTAATCATAAAGTCAAAATAGTAGTTGATACTCTTTCTAATATCTGGTGCATTTATCTATACCCTTGTATGTTTAAATGACAATTCATATACAACTTTAATTTAATATATTTATTATCAAACAAATAACAGGAACAACAAAGGAAATAAAATTATTAACAAAGCATCACAACTGAAAAACAACAGTTCCAGAAACAGTCTTCTTGATCTCAGTAGTACTTAGGGTGGTGGTACACCACCTTGTACACCGGTACCTTTATTGGCACTGGCCTAGGGATATGGATGGGTACGTCAACTTCCACTGGAATGGGAACAGGTTTTTCGATATGGTACGGTATGGCCCTTTCAATGGGCACTGGTATTGTTTTTTCTACAGGCACATGGATAGTCTTGAGCACAGGAATGGCCACTGGTTGTGGCACCTTGATGTGGACAGGGTAGGGTTGCTGAATGGGTATTGCCACAGGTTGTGGTAATGGTACGGGTACGGTATGAGGAAGAGGCACCTCTTCATGTTTGAAAACCGGAATAGGGACGTGTCTGGTGATCTCTACTGTATGCGAAATCTGTGGACTGCCACCTCCATAACTGCCTCCATGACCGCCTCCTATATCACCACCATATCCGCCTCCAACGCCACCTCCGTAACCGCCTCCAATACCACCCCCATAGCCGCCTCCAATACCACCTCCATATCCTCCTCCAATGACAACTCCACCCCCATGACCGCCCCCGCCTCCTCCGTACCCACCTCCGTACCCACCTCCGTACCCACCACCGTAGCCACCACCTCCGCCATAGCCTCCTATATCACCGCAGTTCACAAAGGTTAACACTTGTACAAAGAATAAGTAAACAGAATAATGCATTGCAATATTACGTATAGAGAGGACTCAGTAGCTATGGATAGACTAGAAAGAAGTCTCAAGGAACTATGGCATGTTTTGAGAATTTTTCAATTATATAGCAGCAGTCTTTCACTTTACTTTCACTGCATCCCTCTGGGATGATAACGTTTGAAGATGTAAACATCGGAAACTGACATTTACTAGAGTGGTATTTATCATTATGTAACAGCTCGATATAAATTAATTTGTCGTCAAAGAAAGTCACACAATTAAGTGTTTTTTTTATAAATCAATATATGAATTAACATATGGTTTGAAAATATTTATACGCTTGATAAATCCGACAGTTAACATTAAGGTGTGGTGTATGAATTTACTATTCGTTTACATAAAATTTATTCACTCATAAGGTAAAAAGTTCTTGTAAGATTTTGAAAGATCAAATAGGTGTGGTATATATTTTCATATGTAATCTTCATTGACCTCTTGAAGTCATATTTTTTTAAAATATATATATTTTAGTGTTTCTTGAATTTGATTCAACCTCAACCCCGTTACATTTGCATAAGTTACATGTTGTTGCAATATTCCACCGACAAAATTGATTAGGAGAATCTCTGGCCAAAAATTATAAACAAATTTTAGTTTATGATTGAAAACCACTAGCAAATAGTACATATATTGTTATATTAGGATTAAAAGTGTCACTTATGTGGCGAGCAAATTTTGCGAATATGCACCTAACTATAGTTTTGGTTTTAAGTCTAACTAAAAAATTATAACAACTTTAGATATGAGGAGAAATTATATTTTGTGAACAATTTTCATAAAAAGTAATTAAACTTTAGAAACTATTTTAGATGGTCATAGAGTTTTTAATATTTTATTGATATAGGTACTTTTACAATATACAGGGTGTTTTCAAAAGAAGTAGCACAAATGGTACCAGTGAATCTACAGCTAAAAAGAACACGTTTGTATAAAAATGACTATAGTAAAATGTTCCCCGTTTAGGAGCCCTTCAATGTTTCCAAAAAAATTTGGAATAGCGGCTGTAGTTTGAAAAGCAAGAGAGATATAATAATAAACTTTTACACAAATTTTCTACTAAGATAAGTGCAACTCCTCAATAATTTTTGAAAATTTCTTATTCTGAAATAAATATCCTATAGGTTATTTTTTGCTGTAATTTATTTGTATGACAAAAACTGAGTATTTAAAAATAGGTTTCAGATAGCCTGGTTTATTTTAAAATTTTTACTTCTCTTACTTTTTCGCTTTAAACCTAACCGTTTAATTACAAAGAAATAAAATTCATTTTCATTTGCAGTACAACTCGCACGATTGCAACTAAGAAATATGTAAGTAGGCCTGTCTGTCGGAACTTTTGTACCTTTTGTGAATACTTCCTTAGATTTTCCACTTAAAAATATTATTTTTAACAATAACTAACGAATGAATGATGGCAAATAATTGTACTAATGATGAACATGGTTCAAGTATTTTCTTAATGTTGGAAATATTGTGCCGCAGCAACTAAAAAAGCCACAAAAGATCTAATGACTGAAATTAGCATGACAGCCGCCTACTGAGATATTTCTTAGTTTAGTTTTAATGTGAATGATAATGAATTTTATTTTTTTTGTTAATAAATGGTTAGTTTTAAAGCAAAAAAGTAAGAGAGGTAAAAGTTTTAAAATAAACTAGGCTATCTGATACGTATTTTTGAATACTCAATTGTTGTCAAACAAATAAGTTGAAAAAAATAATTTAGGATATGTTTATTTCAACCCCTTCCAAGTAACATAAATTTTCGAAAAATTGTTGAGAAGTTGCAGATGCATTAGTAGAAAATTTGATAATTATATCTCTTTTGGTTTTCAAACTACAGCTGCTATTCCATATTTTTTTGGAAACTCCGAGGGTTTCTCCTAAACGGTGAACATTTCAGTAAGGTATTTTTTATGTGTTCTTTTTAGCTGTAGATTCACCGGTACCATTTGTGCTACTCTTTTGAAACCCTGTAGAAAGGGGTTAAAAATAATATGATATATTTATATATACATATTATTAAAATTATTATTGCTTTCAAAAATTTGTTTATGCTGATGATTTTATTTTATATTAATAATTGCAGGTACAATCATTTGCAATAATAGTGACACTTTTTAAAATGAATTTTGCAATTTCTCTTGAGCTGCTGACATATTTATAATGAAATCTACTTTCAACTTTTATCATTAATACTTAGTTGTTTCACCCACCAATAAATATTTAATTAAATTTCTACTCAGAACTCCCAGAAGTTCAAAAACAGTTTTGAGGGAGTGTCATTATTATTGCAAAAGCATGTACCTATTAGATTGTAAATAGTATCATAGTATAAATTTATCCTCGTACAATGATAGTATGCATTATAATTTTGAAAATCTGGCTTTCTGTTTAGACGATTTATTTATCAATAATATTTGTTTTCTATTGGTTTTATTTTACCGATTTAATAATGGTCAAGGTTTTATACTTCTGCTCTTCTTTGAAATTCAAACCAGCACTTTTTTGATATTGTATTTTTATTTGTTTACATATTTCTTAGTATATCATATCATATTCCGTTGCAGGTTAGACTGTCTATCTTTTTCTATGGTTAGACCTTAACTTCTACTCATATTTTTATACGTTTATAAGTAGGTACTTATATTATCATGAATTTTCTATTAACTTGACTTATAATATACTTTACTAATTTTGCTTTTTTCAATCTGTAGGTATGTATGTATCTAGATACCTACTGCCCCTACTGGTTTCCTTTCGACCTTCCTATCTATTATTTATTTATTTATTATTTATATGGATGAACCATTATGCATAATTCTCATTTCTATAAATATTAAATCAACTTTCTCTGACTTTGGCAAAATTAAACTTTCTTAATTTTGATCAGTCAATTGTACGATTATATAATTGTGATTTATTAGGACAGGATGACCTATGCATAAATAAATACATCAACAGTAAAAGAGAAGGTAGGTTTAGGTAGATAAATAATGTACAATATAAAAGTGATTATTTGTATTCATACATAGTTTGTAACAATAGACAATTTCGGGTTTTATTATTTTTATTACGTGCATAAGAGCACGACAAGATTTGATTGTTTAGCAACTAATACTAATTTCTCTTTAATTCTTTGTCACAACTTTTCACACTATGGCTGCACAAAAATTTATTTCTTGTTATTTCAGCATGCCCATTTTAGATTTTATGTCATGTTGTCAAAATTTGAAGATATTCAAACAAAATTTAAATTTGAAAATTGGTTTTTATCTGAAGAGATTTTAGGTAACTAGAAGCTAATATTCCAGTTAAATATAACGGAAAGAATTTAAATTTTTTTTACAATTATTTCTTGCTACTTTTGTTTATGTTTGTTTCTATGTTTGTTTAGGATGTAGGATTAGTTTTATGTGATTTTTTATAATTTGGTCACGTTTGTGTAGTGTAATATTCGATTTTATTTATCATTTTCATCATAAACCTATCATTGACTGTCATGGTAGATTGTCAGAAGCTCAAATTAAACTTACCAACCCCAAATAATGATGAAAAAGCGATAATATTCATGTTTTACGAAATTCAAGATAAGTTGACACTTTCCCGCCATTCATAACTTAAATCAAAATTTGCGAAATTCGCGAGAATTTTCGCGAATTTCACGCCATGAGGACAAGGCTGAAGTCATCTGCTATAGCGCCAAAGATTTTACCAAAGTCTCTTGTTTTAAGTTATTTTTATTTTTCATTACAATTTAGAAAAAACTACCTACGCGTTATTTTTGTTGCCCCCCTCTGAAATTTATTCTGTCGGCGCCCATGGGTGCCATGTGGTATCAAAGACCATACATGATATCATTGGTAGGAATTGTAGGAAAATTGATTTGAATTAGTATCTTTACATTATAACAAATATCTGAAAAAAAAAACAATCATAAAATAATGCATTTTTTAAACATTGTAGGTGTAATCCAATGCTTCAATGATTCCCCAGATTAATTGATTTCAGAGAGAACCTTAACCAATGTAAACATGTTTGGAATATAAAAAATTAGGCCTTCAGTATATACATTGTTTTTAATGTACGTACTGTACGTACGTAATGTAATGTACGTATTTTTCTCAATATCATTCATATCTAATTAAAAAACGTATAATTTCCAGTCCTGAAACCAGAACCTATTTTATCGGATTTTGTTTGAATTCGTTTTAATCAGAGAAAGTTCGTAGTTCTCAAAATATCTATTAAAATATCAAAATGAAAAAAGATCAGACAAAATATTTATAGAACTTGCCATATTTTCCTTCAATCAAGAAAGACTGGTTTAGAAAAAACGACAACGCACAAGTCTAATAAGAAATGAAAAGCATTTTTAAAGAACAGAACCTTATATTTTTCACTTAAAATAAATAACAGAAACAATCAACAAAAACATAAATAACATTAGCAACAAAACAACTTGTCATCACAAACTTCAGTATTTGCTGTGATGCACCACCACCTTGTACACGGGCACTTTGACGGGAACAGGCCTTGGTATGTGGATGGGTACATTCACCTCCACTGGGACAGGCACCGGGTGCTCGATGTGGTAGGGAACCGGGTGTTCCACAGGGAACGGCACTGGCCTCTCCACAGGCACCAATATAGTTTTAATTATGGGTATGGCCACGGGTTGGGGTATCTTCACGTGAAGAGGGTACGGTTGAGGTAATGGGAGAGCAATCGGCTTCGGTACTGGTATCGGAACCGTATGGGGAATAGGCACTGGCTGGTGCTGGACAACAGGCACTCCTACGTGCTTGGTGATTTCCACAACTTGCGAAATGTCGACTGGAGCGGCACCTCCTATAACGCCAGCATTTGCGACTGCCAGTGAACTCATTAAGAGAAGAGAGGAGAACGCGAACAAGATCATTTTGGTTTAATTGAACGTAACACACGTAACACGCACAGCGAGTAGTACCAAAAAAGGTGCCGGATGCTGTGATCGACTGATCTGATGTTGCTCGAAACCAAAAGATATTTATACCGATTTTAATCTTCATTATGTATGCGTATACTTTCTCCGTTAGATTTACGCAAATAATATGGAAATTAGAACGCATTTCGTTAAAAATTTAGACACGTCGTATATATTATTATTAATACATATTTAATATGCACGATTTTGATTATTGTCAATTAAATAAATTATGTATCTTTAGAAGAAGCAGTTTTCGCAATGCAAGAAAAGAATTAGAAGAGAACCCTTAAAGTTTAACAAAAAGAAGAAAACAAGAAATTTAGGCTTGACATCTAGAGCATGCGTGGACAATCCTATACTATTCGAAGAGACACTTTGGGAAATGATGGGGGCTAAATGAAATTTTAAAGATAATTTTTATTTTTGCGGTGTGACAATGTGTACATTACAATATGCGTATTACGAGTATAGATAATATAGGAAACTCCCTTTCTATACAGGATGTTACACCATCTTCGTTAGAAACAGGTGAGCGTGTTCGACGAACAATAACAAAGAAAAAAGTCTTTAAATTTCAGTTTTGATTGATTCGGTACATTCGATTACAATTTTTCGAGAAAGAACGACTTTAATTTATAACTTTTTAATGAATAAAAAGATATAGTTGTAAAATTTGGGGTACTGAATGAACTAAAAATACGACAACCAGTAGATGTAAGCTGCAAAAAACAGGTCGATTCATGGGGGATGGATCGTTAGAAGTTTTCATGGTGGTAATGATTTTCTGAAAATTTTACTTTCTGTATAATCGAATATTATTTTTCTATGAAAATATTCTCAAGAAGCTGTCACTTCCGGTTAAATCGGAAGTCGCCTCCAACTTTGTTATTTCAAATGGAATGATATAGTTTTTATTCAACTTTTGAATCTCCCAGTTATTTTAATTAGACTTTCATAAAACTTTCTTATACCTAATCCTTGTCGTTTTTATTTACAATATTTCGAAAAATAGTCATTGTTGTGGATAAAATGAAAAATTATTGACTATACATGTAAAGGTAGTATCACAATTGTTGAAAGTTGTCCAACAAAGAAAAAAAGGTCAATACATTAAGTATGTCATCTTTAAGTCATGTGAAATTATTATTACAAGAGGCGATTAATCATGTCACAGCTGAAATATGGCATAAGTGTCTTGAGCATGCGCAGAAAAATTGATGGATGTCTAAGAGTGCATCATTTCATAAGAAACATTACAAAATATTTTTGAATTTTTTTTTGATAAAATTTCTAATTTGACTTTTCCGATAAAATATAAAACCTTTAAATTTGGAAAGAACTCGTATCATTTTTATTATAAGTTTCGAAATTGGTAAAAACCGTTAAATCATTGTATCTACTAAAAATAAAGGGTGTTATGTAATACAATTATTATTGTTACTCTTTTTTTGTATATCTTCGCGCTAGTCCAGAACCTAGCAATGAGTGACTTTCTACATTTTCGGAGGTTAAATTTCTTGGTATAGTCTACAGATAGCTGGTATAGTACTCTAAATTTACACCATATATTAAACCCAAAACATGTATGGAGATTATTAAAACATTTGAGTACTAGACAATGCGGTAATAAACCAACTAGTTTTCTCTAAATTTTAAGTTGGCAAATAATAATAATATCTCTACTCCTCATTCTAATGTTATCTTACTTTTAATGTGTCAGCCTCAATTTTCATTTTGTACCCCTTGGACTCGATATGGGGATAGATTCTTCTCATACAGCACAGCACGGCTTCAGAACATAAAGCTTGCAGATCAGACCCACAGAATCCTGCCGTTAAATCAGAAAGATGAGCTACAAATTTTGGCATTGGTTTGTATTTCCAAGTATTTGTGTGCACCTGAAAAATAATAATTGTAACTAGTTGGACCATTAACTAAATCTTTTATTTTATTCGGTGATTGTTTTAGTGTTTGGTTATTTTTGGTAGGTACTTTAACATATAACCAATACGTATCATCTACAGATACTCCATGTGGGTAGGTCTGTATTATCTCGAAAAAAAAAAATACCTGTATTATTTCTTTCCTTGCTTCAATTCCTGGCAAGGGAAAGTACAGTTCCTTGTCAAATCTACCAGGTCTTCTCAGAGCTGGATCGATGGCTTCTATCCTATTTGTAGCCCCGATTACAATGACTCCAGGCTTGTTATCCAAACCATCCATGAGAGCGAGTAAAGTGGCTACAATGCTCGAATGTATGTGGTCGTTCTTTTCTGATCTGATGGGGGCTAATCCGTCCAATTCGTCAAAAAATATGATGGCTGGTCTACTCTTTGTTGCCTATATTTAACAATTATAACATGTAATCATAGTGGTTTTGAGACTTTCACGGCTGGTGCAATTATTTGGTATACAGTAGTTTTCAGGGTTGTATTAATTTTTGTTTATGTTGCTGGTATTACGGCTGTTACGGTCGGAACCGTTCTTCAGATAACGATAGTTTTCCGAAACGTAATATCAACAATAGGGACCTTAAACATTAATATATGGGCGAGCCCAAAGATACTGATGAACGCTGCGTCACCACAGAGCCTAGCCTCAGAACAGTAAGGACAGGTCAAAGAATCCCAGCTAAGGATATGAATGTTCATTTTAATTCTGTTACTGACAGCAATCAGTTACCTATGTCACGACATACGCGGAAAATCGAGTAATAACTGTTTTGGTTTCAGGTAAAAAACGTTTTCCGCTGAAAATACAGCAAAATGTTACTCGAAAAAATTATTTAGAAAGGTAAATTGTGACGACGTGCGAAACTACAAGAAGATCGGCCTGCTGTGCTGAAATCTTTGTGCTTCGATGAAACCATTGTTGAAAATTTGGTTTCATCAAATCTTGCTGATTTTCTTGTAATTTTGCACGTCCTTACAGTTTAAAATTCTGAATCACTTTTTAAAATAACATTTTGCTGTATTTTTAGCGGAACAGATTCTTTACCTGAATCCAAAACAGTTTCTACTCTGTGCACTAAATGTTTCAATTAGGATTATTTCAAAAACTCCTTAAACGAGATATACCTTTTTGAGATAAAAAAGGTAGGAAAATCGACTGTGCCAATAGTCAGATGGATACACTAAACCGCAAAAACTTCTATCATTTAAAAGAAAGAAAAGAAGCATTCGGTGCCATAAATAGCGCCCTCTACTAGTGACGTCAAAATTAGAAACAAATTTGAATTTCGCGCCCCCAAATACCCCCGATCTCCAAAATGTATGCAAATATTTGGAATTTTTAAAAAGTTATTTATAAATATTGAAAATAAAATTGCATCTTTTTAACCATCAATTTTTGATTAAGGTAAGTTTGGTAACATCGCATTATTTTGTCATCTAGTGCTCTATGTTGCATTTATTTCCGGATGCCCTGTATAGTCAATACTCAAAGTACATATATAGTTAACCAAGATCTACTGACTACATGAAAATTAAAATGTTAATAGCTATAATTTCATAATTGCTACATCTGCTTTTAAAATTAAACTATTTCAGAATATTACTTTTTCAAACAAGTTTCTCAAATTTTTCTCAGATTCGCCAACCCATTTGTCCAGAATGTCGGCCCCTTTTCTTTGGAAGAACGAAACCTTACCAATACCCTCCCTGTTAATTTCTGCTGCCAGAGCGCCTGCTACCAAAGTCTTACCAGTTCCTGTAAACTGATAGATGAATAAACGCATCAAAGAAATAAATTTTACTTACCAGGAGGTCCATAGAAAAGTACACCTCTTGGTGCCTTAATTTTAAAGTAGGAAAAAACATTTCCGTGCAGTAGTGGAAATATAATCACTTCTCTTAAAGTTTTCAGATGATGACTCAAACCTCCGACTTTAGAGAAGTCTACAACGTCCTTGGTAGACCTGACTTTTCGTAAGGTTCTATTTCCTGGTCCGTTATCTAGGTTTTTATTTAAGAGGGACATCTTAACTTTGAATTTGAATACACACCATGAACTTCTAGATGACACTTAATGTCAAAAATGTAACATTTTTTCAATATGGCTACTGCATTCAGGAAACATAAATAATAGTATCAATATAAGAATCATGAAACGATCTTAATTTTAATTGATTTGGTATTTTTTATTAGAATCATAAAACTCAGATAGGTAGTAGTTTATTCTACCGTTCTTTGACAATTTTAGGTCACTAAAGGTGGTAGAAATATATTTTTTACAAATAACAACGCAATTTCGAAGAAATTCATATGTAGGTATATCCACCAAATTTCGTATTGTAGATAAAATACCAATGTGTAGATCATATATATTTATCTTCTCAACTGTTAAAAAACTTCCACTTATTTATCGCCTCGCCACAAAAAAAATTCCGAAAATTTTTCTGGTTGCCATGGTAACGAGTCAAAATAAAGTCATCTTATATTGGTTTTAAAGTAGTGATAATCCCCTTTCATCCTGTAATATATTTTTATGTAATATAATTGTTTTGTATTCTTTTACTATGTTTGCGCTAAATGACCGTAAAATAATGAAATACCTACGGTCTTCATATCTTTTTAGTGGCTACTTATAACGTATCTGGTCCACTGTAATATTCCGTTTCTCGTTTCTGATTATGTCTTCAGCCACATACCATACCTACCTTAGTAATTTATGCGTATGCATTTATTCATACGCCCATATGCCATGGGCACCTCGTTCGCCGGATTTAACGTGTGACGTAAAGGATGGTATACGAGTATGCTACGCCTGTGACTACCATTGAAGAATTGCGGCAACGTACTGGTAAAGTTTTCGATGCCATATGAATTCAACATGAAATTTTTCAGCGTGTTCGATTCAATTCCTAAAAATATATTATATGTGCCTGTATTTCCATCCAGGGTGGACAATTTTTTTTATATATTTTATAATTCAAAGTACTAACCTAACACTCAAAATAAAAATTTATTTTATTTACTTTTTTGCTTTCTTATGTTAATTAGTAACTTTGAAGTACGTCCGTAGGTTCATTGCAGTCTGCAGAATATTTTCATTACAGAAATAAGCGACAATCATTACAATAAAATTGTCATCATGTACAGATATGCCTGGTGTGAAAAATGTTAAAAAAATTTACTGCTTGATCTTAACTATGCATTATTTAAAAAATAACTTCTGACTAAACTAAGCAAAATTCGAAAAAAAGTAGAGTTTCTTTCTTTAAAAAGGTCCAATTCGTTAAAAAATATTATTTGCTTGATAATTCAAGGGAAACAAAAACGAAAAATTTCTATTAAGGGTAGTTAGAAAGCTACCCTTAATAGAATATATATGTTACAGTACATTACAATTTGAAAGGGTTTTTAGGCAATCTCCTGTTGTTTATTTCATTAATATTGATACAACAAACAAATTACAAATAAAATTATGTAAGGGTTTTTGCTTAGACTTAATATTGTGTTTTAGTTTACAATTTAGAAATACAGTTTTGCATTTTATAGTAGTTCTATTTTTGTTCTTGAAATGTATTTATAAACAAACGCTTTACACATGTTGCTTTTAGTCAGATTAAGCCTTTTTATTATCGGCACTCCTGTCCCAGACACCCTGTACATATGATACGCAGTGCCTTCAATCATTTAGTAAAATGGTAAGGAATAATACCTAGGTATCTTTACTCAATGCTACAATTTTCATTCATCGATCCATCATCTGCTAAATCGCGTCGCCTGAAAAGCACGGCTACGATTTAACCGACGATGATCGATCATCTGATAAATCCACTGAAATGTACGATAATCATAATATAACAGTATATTATGCAACGATCATGTAATGATGGTTATTAATACACGAGCATTAACCGGCATACGAAACGAGCCGAAGGCGAGTTTCGTATTGTTAATGCGAGTGTATTAATAACCATTACATGAGAGTTGCATACGCTATTTTTTCTACACCCGATAAATAATCAAAAATCATAAATTTTATATTTTTATTGAACACAATAGGTAACAGTAATTATTCGTATGAACTGCATTTTCTGCTTTCTCCGATATGTGTGGAGGAGTCGATGGTAATTCCACAGTTTATTTTATACAGTTCGTCGAGTGAAGGTTCCAGAGGGTGTGGCTAAATGCGCAATGAACACCAATGAAATTCATTTGTACACGACGAAGTGGGAGAAAATCTATTTCTTGACCAATCATCGTGCCCCTTAAGCGCGCGAATGTGCGCGGCTAAATGCGCAGTCGTCTTCTGATTGTCTAAAAAACGAAATCTGGGACCTCGACATCAAAGGCGCCTACGTGAAGACGACGGACTGTATAATAGACGTTGGTAATTCTTCTATATCGCTGATATCAGACATTTTGATAAATTATCGAAGTTTAGCTAGGTTAATTTAATACGTACTGATTTTGACATCTAAAATAATTACATAGGAACCTAGGATAAACGTCAAATGCACAGCATGTTTGATTGAAAAGTTATGGGTTTCTATTAATTAAACATCTGTATCGTAATGAACAATCTGTATCGTAATGGGTATCATTATGAAACGGATTATGGGCATATAAGTGCATTGTTATAATACGGGTGTAGAAAAAATTACATTTCAGTGGCTAAATCCCTGCAAGAGCGTTATGCAACCAAACTTGCATTGTTGAGAAATGAAAATTCACTAAAGACCAGAGAATTATGCAGCAGGGAATTTTAATTTAATATTTTTAATTTTATTTTAATCTAAACTCGAAAAAAGTATTTTATTTGAAAATAATAAAACAAATTTAATTTTAAATTATTTTTATTGTTTAGATTTAGAACAATAGAAATTTTAAATTTTATATTGGTTAATGTTAAGTAACATGAATTTAAAAATAGTAAATGAAAAGTTCAACCTCACCAGTATACCAGCTTCAACAATAACAAAATTATGAAGGCACATATGTACAAATTACATTAATTCTGTTAATTAAATTGTTAAAAATAATTCAGCCTTCAGATTGGCAGTGCAAATTGATTTGGTACATTCCTGCTTATGGGTTGCATCTAGAACTCAATTTTAAACATAAATTTAAACCAAAATTTTAAAATGACAATTAGTAAGGAAAATATTTATTTTTAAATATTGATTTGAAAATATATATCAAATAATCGGTATAACATAAAATGTGGAAAAATGCGAGCAATCTAAAGATCTAAAAGATTATTTGATAGTAAAGATTGTGGCTAAGTCCTAGGTTTTTATAAACTGTATAAATAACAGATGAAGTACCTAAAGCTCTGATATAATTGGTAATAAATGTATTGCCGTGGTATCACTATTTTCGTTTAAAGAAAAATGGCAATTTTTTAATGTATGTTACCATAATAAAAAATCATGTTGAGGTATTATCATAAGTACTACAGATTTTCTTTTAGGGTTTTTCAGCTATAAAAGTCCAAAATTTAAAAATCTCATTACATATGTGCAGCAATCTAAATAAATAAATAACTGGTACAGATTTTTTACTTTTCAACAAAAATGGCTAAAAAATATTCGTAAAAGAGCAAAATATTAAGTTTACCGAAGAGAGGATTTGCCAAAAAATTGTTTAAAAATAATTACTTTTTCATTTAAAAATATAAATAGCATAATAGGGAATCATCTGGAATTATAGGCCATTAGCTAAAAAAAACAAGTGAATAAAATGTGTACTAATTGCCATCCGTTTTTAACAGCTGAAAATTTTGCTGTATAACTATAGTTCAAATTACACATTTTTTATTATTATATCCTGCATTTTTGTTTCATCTTAAAAGTAAATTCAAATCAACTCTGAAAATGAAAGCAAAAATAAGTCGACTTGCTGAATTTCATGTTAATCTTTGTCTGAAGTGGTTACTTTAGAAGATTTGCAAATTATTTCATGATTTCACTAGTCAGATATATTTTTTCATTATTTTTTACCACATGGATAATTTTTTTTTATTGTCTTTGATAATAATTATTAATAGATAATTATCCAGTTATCTCCTTTACGTTTTAAATCAAATAGTTTATATAACTTCATTTCATGAATATTATAGGAAAATTTCAGGTTTATACTTTTTATTATTTAATTTCTTTTATAAGTAGTTTGGAAGTAATCGTAAATTATTTCTTTAATATTTTTTTCAGACATGCAAAATTTATTCTTAAAAGAGAAATAACTGAAATGGTCGGGAGAAAATAGTCATAAACCACAAATTTTCTAAAATCAAGGTTTCAACATAATTATTTTACATAAGAAAGTAACAAGTCCCACTGGAGTTATTACGACTATTGGTTAAAAGATGTCGCCACAAATCATTTTTTACTTTTTTCCAAGCCAATTCCAAGAAATTTTATAGCAAAAACATAACAAGCAATATAAATTAAACAAGGATTATGTAAACAGATGTAATTTCAAATAAGAGATAATATTTATGTGCAAAAAAAGTTGACTAGACAATTTTAATAAATGGATTTCAGGATTTCAGTTTTCTCAATATTAAAGTAATGTGGCTAATTACTATTTTCCCCCAAACACTTGAATTAGCAGGATTGTTTAGTGAATCGTCAGTAATAAATAGGCCGCTAGTTTGAAGTAGAGTGATGTTAATTTTCATCAGTTGGTTTTTCATTCTTCAACATCTTATTCTTTGTACAGCTGTGGACAATAAAAACTTTCTAACCAAAACTACTTATAGCCCTTTACAAAACAGAATAGCTGTTTTACATTGACAACTCAGAAGTTACTTCATAAAGTTACAAAGTAACAAAAAATAATTTATTATTGCTTCACATATTTGTTCTGTACAGGGTGTCCGGAAATGATGCGTTAATATTCCAAGGGGTGATACTACACGATTACGAAAACTCAAAATTATCGGAATTACATATCAAAAAATTTATTTTTATGAATTTCTTCTAAAACATTTTTGTGGGTCTACCGATCTCTTTCCAATATTGTACACGTATCATTAGTCATCATTTGTATCCACGTTCTTAATTTGACGCATATCCTCCAACGTCAAAGGGCCTAAACTGTCCTTGGCCTTCAAATAATAACTCGGAAATTTTCTGTTTGAGCATTATTATAAATTCGAATAGAATGAATTGTTATATCACATTAAAATTAGCCGTTCTCGAGAAAAACGGCATTAAATAAACAGCCGCTCAAACTAATTTTCGCAATGGAAGTATGGCATATTTGTTAGGGTTCAAGTTGGAGAAGAATTAATTTATATATTAAAGTGACACGGCAGTATTTTGAACTTTTTTTGCGAAGGTATTAACGGAACTTCAATTATTACAATAACAAAAATAATGTGACCTAAGTATTAAATAAGTGTTTATTCAAAAGGAGTCATGTCCAAATCTTGTGAAAATTTAACTATATTTTTGTGCTAATAAAATTGCCAGTTTTAATTCTCTTTCAACGAAATTTTTAGTTGTTTGTATTAATAAAACAAATCTACTACACACAAATTAATTAAAATTTTCTTAAAAGCACAACTATTTACCGTTTTTTTTTCAAATTTGGCTTTCTTGGATATGACTCCTTTTGATTAAATGTTCCTCAAATACATTTTTGTGAATTTAAAATGGTTTTTCTAGGAAACGATTTATTCTAACGTATTTTTTTTTCTTCTTTAGTTTTATTGGGTTTTTGTCACACTTTTGACGTTTTGAAAAACTCTTTTTATTTTCAAAATAGTATTAAACATTTAATACCTACTATTGAAAACGAAAACAGAGAGTTTTTTCGAAACGTCAAAAATACGGAAGTGTGCGACAGTGATGTGATTTTATTTTTTACTTATCTGCTTTTTTCAGTGTGAAATTTTTTGGTTAGGCAAACTTAGTTTCAAAAATAACCCTTGAGTGCCACGAGAGGACTTTTTTGAAGATTTTTTAACGGTCTTCATATTTTATCCAAATTTATAAAAATGTTCAAAAAAAGTTCAAAATCACTTGAAGGGAACACTAGTGATACGTGGCTAAAATAAAAAAAAAATCATACAAAAAAGTTATTACAATTTTTTTTTTTACACTAATTTTGAGTTTTCAAAATAATGTTATAGGCATTTGTGGCATTAAGTTTTCGTGTAGAATCACCCCCGCAATATTGACGCTGCATTTTCGAACACCCTGTATATGTTATATTTTTATGGGATGATGCTTTAACCATTGCAATTTTACGTTTTAAAAAATAATTTTCAATTCCAGAAAATATATTAATTTCTCAATTGTTTCTACTTAGCAGTTGCAACATTATAAAGTTGGGAGTTTTATGACAACTTACAACTCTAAAAATCAACCTGTAAATATAAAATGAGCGTTACTACTAAAAACTTCTAAAAAAAAAAAAAAAATTTAAATCTCAAACTCTTTTCAAGCTTTTCCTGTCAATATCTAACGGTGTAGTTCTTACTTTTTTTTTAATAAACAAATACATGATCAGTTATTTTTATGTCACACAATAAAAAAGCAGTACTTAAAACTCAAATATTTTTTCTTAATTTTGGTTTAAATTCCATCCTCACAAATCAAGATCTCCGCGCAACCTTCACAGGCAAAATTTACCACATCACACATAAAATCTTTGGTAATTATAAATATAAAATAAAATTTTATTAAAAATGAAATGAAATTACACTAAAATAAATTAAGTAATATTGCCACAGATCACGGATCCGTTGGCGTTATAAAAAAAATACTGCTATATAAATAATATTAATAAATACAAATAAAACTAAAATTATTCTGTGAAAGGTATAGTGGTCAAACGAGATTAGAAATCTAGATCTGACTGACTCGTGGTAGGCTCTAATCTCCTTTGCTTGTTAAATCTTGATAACTCTTTCGTTAAGTCCTACAACAAAGTTTGATATTAATATTTGAAAAAAAAAGCATTACTTGTTCGCATTCTTACCTTTGGCAATGTAGTTCTGATGTGGGTCCTCGAATACCGTTTAATTATCCTACTAAGTTGATTATGCAGGTCGAGCAGCGGAACCAAAGAATACCCTTCGGTCAATTTGACAGTTTGTTCTAATACTTTTTCTAACTCTGGATGTGGGCATTCGATTGTTTTGGTGTTTGGAACTTCTGAAACTAAACACAGGTATTGTTTAAAATGCACAAAAATGGAACTACCTGCATGAGGATAAGAATGAAATAATATATTTCACGCTTATTTTTCCAAAAACAGACTGTATATATATACAGGGTGTCTGCAAATTTCACCAACAACGTTTGGTTCACGACGATAAATAAATACAATCTACAAAATAAAATCTAACTAAAATATTATTGCTTTTTAACTTAAAAGCCTTCACTTTGAAATTTTGAAAATTTATTTAAACTATTAGACACAATATCTCTTAAAATTTCAGTGAAATTAAGAGACAAAATGTTCCAAATTTCAACGCAACTGGAAAAAAAGGTTATGAAGCTTTTAATTAAATTAGTTTTATTTTTGATCGTATCTTTTTATCCTCGTGGATATACAGCCAAATATTGTTGGTGAAATATGTGGACACTCTGTATAACAATTTTCTTACCTGATTCATTTAATGCTTGATCGACATCATCAAAATCTAAAGGATTATCTAATAATTCTGAAGGACTTAGTAGACCACTTAACCTCCTTTTTGTGGACCTTAAAAAATTACGACACATTATTAGAATTATTCAGAAAGTACTGGATGGGACAATTTTGATTGGTTTTTCTCATAGACCTTATAAATCATGGACCGGCCCTAGAGAAGAAAGGACCGCTGTCCTGATGTGTACAAGAGGGATGAAGCTAGTCCGGGCAAAAACAGATGTTCTATGACAAAAAAATATATAAACATAATCTGACAAAATCTCTCCTAAATAATTAAAACCTTCCTTACAAATTGTTATTATCAAAATGTAATTATAAATTAAATTTCTGAATAAATGAGTAAATATCCAATATAATTCGGTCTGTCACACGTCTGTCATTTACGGTTTTTTGTTTTTCATTTTCATGTTCATCATTTTTGTTTTTTTGTCATTTGTCATCAACGATTTGTATAGACAGAAAACGGTTTCGGGCGCATCCATGATTTATAAGGTCTATGGTTTTTCTATATGTTGAGGATATAAGCAAACAGTAGTTAAAATATCTCGGATCCAATTTCTAAAGAAACTGAATGATGAAAACCTCATTTCTATATCTTGACTTGTTTCATGAAAGATTGAAATAGTTTTTTTAATTCAAAGTAGTCCCAGATTTCACGTGGTTTCTCTCAATTTCGTACTGAATCTCACGATCTTACGATTAATTACAAAATCGTTTATAAAAATGCAAAGAGCAGTTTCTTTTTTATCTTGTTATTATTTTGTTAAACATTTTTTTTATGTAATAATATTTGCTAGACATTTGACTTCACAAAAAAGAAAACATACAAAAAGTTAATGCAAGACTACTTCTTTTGATTTTTGAAACGTTAGTACATAATATTTTCTCTAATGTAACGTACAGGGTGATCACGCCAAAAACACAGATATTAATATTGAATGGTATTGCTTGAGGGTTTTGATGTATATCCACTACTTATGTTTATGTGTGTGGCTATTATCTATAATTGTCCAAGACCTGAATATGTCACGACAGTGACGAAACGTTAACAAAGAAAAAAATTTGCATTTTCTTTGAATTTTATTTCCCACTACCTCTAATCTTCAGTTTCAGAAACTCTGCTGAAGAAGAAGAATACAATATGTCCTTCAAAACATTAATCATATAAACTAACATGACAATAAGCCTGGAAATTCTTCAATCACACAATAAAAAACTATAAGTAGAGAAAAAGAAATGATAGAAAATATTACATCACTGAATTCGGTAAAAAAAAAATTGAAAAAAACTGCTAAATGAAGATTTTCAAATGCGGATTTTATTTAATTTTGGTCTAAAATCATGTCCAAAATTTGTTTACTTTTTGTCGTTAATCTCCAAACACGATAAAAAAACCTCACAAAAGTATAAAAATTGGTACCACCCTGTATAACATAAAGAAATAGTAAAAATATCTGCAAAAAAGCACATTTTCAGAATTAGTAAATGAAAGTAAAGCGAAAAGTAATAGAACATTTCTGAAATTAAAAAATAATATTAAAAATATATTAAAAAAATATATATAATTTGTATGTATATTATGTATTCTTAGATTTTCTTTTAGTAAAGTTTTGAATCACGTAAATAACAAAAATACGACTTACTGCAATAGAATATTATCTATCTTTTGGGGTTGTATATCACAGTTAATGGTGAGCGGAGTGGTAGGTTCCGAATTCCTCCTGCTTCCTTCCTGCTGAGGCTCGGTTGAAACATCACTATTATGTACAGACTGCTCGGGAGGAGACACTTCCGTTTCGTTTTCTTTGGAATCGTCAGAAGAAGCCTTTTCTTCAGTCTGGCAACAAATAGAAGTACAAATTCATCCAGCAGGTTGTATCAATATAATAGGGGGTTTTCAGGGTTACAATTAGGGGTTCAAAGTATACATTATAAAAAATAAGAATGAGGCAAAAAAATTCAGGTGAGAGAGCAAGAAATGGACATTTTAAAAAAAATCGACTTACACAGGGTAATTCGTTTTCGGAGGGCAGATCAAAGTTGTATATATTTAAACGGAACACCCATATTTGAATGAATATTTATATTTTACATGTGTTGTAATTAAATGCAATGTATTGTAGATTCATTGAATTGAGGAAAACGATAAAAAAATTCCTATTTATTCTATAAATATTTTAGTAAATATATTTCCTTACTTGAGGCTGTGATATATCCAGGAGTCTCCTTTTTTTCTTCTTCATCAAATACCCCTTCTGCCAACTGAACCTTTTCCGCTTCCTATGAGGGCTTTTTCCACCATCATTTTTATCGACCGCCTGTTTCTCTTCCGGTTTATCTTCTTTCGAAACTGTTTCTGGTGTTTCCAGTGGAGATAGTGGTTTATCTACTGCATCAATTATTATAGCTGCATCTAAAAGAGTACATATTAATTTGTTTATACTAAATTTTATTTGATACTAGTCTACTTGTGATTATAATTCACTGTAATTTTAAATACAAGATGAATCTTAAATGTGAGCATATTTTAACTGCAGGTATAGTTTTCGATGTAAATAAGCCCATTACAATTGAACTTAAGCATATATTTCCATTAGCATAAGAAATGCTGATGGAAGGCATTATGCACACATAGCATAAATTGTATAAACAGCTGTCCTATTTTGTTTAAAATATATACAGCGTAATTCAACCAATTTTAACTACAAATTCGGAAGGCCTAATAAAGAGAGAAAATTGAAAACGTTTTTTACACAACCTTTCAAAAGATAAGCAAATCAACCCATAATAATCAGGAACGTGACACTCCTGGTATGCTTTAAATTTTCTGATGACGTATTCTAGTGTTGAAGCGAAACAGTGTTGCTATATCAGAACCACATTCATAACAACAGTTTGTTCATTAAAGTTCGATAATGAAACGACATATTTTTTTTCTAATGACAAACTTCAATCACTGGCAACCTAAAATGTCACTGTATATTTTTTGAGGTGCCTTTCAAAATTGTTGCATTTTTCAAGTATTCATTAAATGTTTTGTCAAGTAAAATTTAGTAATACACAAAAAATACTAGGATTTCCAGAATTTTCAGACTCATCATGCCCTTGTAGTGCAAGTTCAAAAGCTCCGCAAAATTTTATACAGAAAATGATTTTGGATAAAACACCTATTTTTTGTCACCTCTTTGCTATGTTTTCCAAAGCGAAATCAAGTTGAGCTTGTACGTTGATATTCCCAAATAATGAAAATCTCATTTGATTATGAATATGAGTTTTAACATTTTCATGTTTTTTTTATTTTCATCAGTGCATTAGAGTCAAATCCCTTACTCTCATTTTCCACCAAGTTTTCTCGTCATGATCAGTATCGAATAACACACACGGAAAATAAAAAATAGCATTTTTTTCGGAGCAGCCATTCAATTGTTTCTTAAATATATGTCTTTATTACTCTTACAAATTTTTCCACGGTTCTGTTCAGCAACTTTTATATTTAAATCAGGCAGGAGACGATTCACTTAATAATTGTTCCTGGTAGGAAAGTTTGTGGAATTTAGTTTCACCCAATTTAAATTGCATTTTTATTTATGTAAATACTAATAACACTAACAAAAAACACACACCACACCTTTCTAAACAACGTGAAGATGGTAACTGATGGGAGAAGGGAGAAGTCAGGCTACGCTGCTCGAGATGCAGTTCGACCATTAACGTATTATATGGGAATTTCAACTGCTAACTTTTTAGCTATGCCAATTATAGCCGATCTGATGTCAGTATGTGATTACTGTAGTTGAGCATTTATTATGGGACTAATCTGTTAAATACTCATAATTTCATATTCATTACACCAAGATGTTTATAAAAATAAGAATTTAATTGTTTGTTATTATTTGATGACAACATTGAAACAAAGTTATTGACCTAAATACAGTACGTCAAGATTCACTGTTGCCGGATTGTTTATGACTGAATATGTTTCAGACTGTTTTTTGTTGACAGCAGACAGTTATTTTTTATTACTGTTGGCATTGAAATACAAAAAAATTTTTACCCTCTCTTAATAACAAATAACCTAGTAAACATTGGCTTTTTATCTTATTATTTATGTAACGAAATATAAGTCACTTCCACAATTTTTTTTTTAGTACAAATTATTACCTGGTGTGTTTATATATGGAGGTAAGTACTTCGTGCGACAATGTTTCCTTTCCTTACGCTTTTTCGAAATCTCCTGACACTTCTCTTCAAAATCTGTATCCATTTCCGTTTTTATTAACGTATAAGCATAATCACGAAGGGAGCAAGCTCGATGTCTAATTTGTTTATCTGCAGATGATCTGAAAAGAGTTTTATGAATTAATTACTTTCAGTTTATACATCATTCGACTTCTTAGAATGAGAGGTAGAGATATTATTATTATTATAGGTGTTACCTGGCGGGATTGTACTCTAGAGCGTTTTGGCATATCAGTTCGATGTCATTGAGAAAGTCTTTGGCACATTCATATCGATGAAAATCAACTTTGGTCATCATGGTTTCTAAATCCATCGGTTGTTTTATTATGGTTGTATAATCGGGCACTTCCTCAGTATCAACAGGTTTGGTAAACATGAAAAATCTAAAAATAAGAATATAAGAAAAATAACAAGGATTTATCAAACATATTAACAGGGGCGATTGTAGAAAATTAAAAGGCTAATTTTTTTACAATGAAATTGGTACTTGTATCGTTATTTAGGAAATGATTTTTACGGTGACATAGAGCTTTTGTGATAAAAAAATTTGAAACGAAATTTGCAAAATGAAACAGTGAAATAGGCACAACCGACTCTGTGATACTGAAAGGGGTTACATATTGTATAAGTGAAAAATTTTTTTTTTTTACAAACGTACCCACCAAGAACACTATAAATTGTAATCAAATATGGTGGTTAAAAATTACAAAACACATTCATAAAATTGTTTCACAGCGTGTGGAAAAGTATCACTTCTCACACTTGTCATGAATAATTGCTCTTAACTAAACTTGATTTTTATGGTCTAAGACGGAAATGTAATGATTTATTAAGATCATATCTTCTTACAAGAAAACAATATGTAGAATTCTATAGTGTAAAATCTGATCAAGATGAAAGTGATATAGGAGTCCCACAAGGAAGCGTCTTGGGTGCATTACTGTTTCTGCAGTATGTTAATGACATAGGAAAATCAATTAATATTTTTCACTGTGTTTTTGTTGATGATATTACAGTTGTATCAAGTGCTGAATGTTTGAATGATACCATACGTAACTTCAACTCTAATATATCATCTATTTTGGGTTATTTTGGAAAAAATGATCTGGTTATAAATATTGATAAAACTTTTTTCATGCAAATTAATACAGTTGACAGTAATTACATATCTGGTGCACTTTTAAAAATTAAAAAGTACATATTGATCAAGTTTGTGGTAAATGTGCGTCTAGCTATTATGCCTTAAACCGATTACGCTAGGTATCTGGCATTAAAGCTAGTTATGAACGGTGAGCGATAATATAATATATATCTATTTTTTTGTAACGAGATATACTCCTACTACAGACAAGTAAACCGCATAGATATAAATATATATTATAGCGTCAGTGCGTAACGACACTAATTTGTCTAACCAAAAAATCTTACACTGAAAAAAGTAGATATGTAAAAAGTCACAAAAATCACATCACTATCGCGCACTTCCGTATTTTTGACGCTTCAAAAAACTCGTTCTCAAAATAGCAACTATGTCAAGCTTGACAGTTTAAAATTTGTTTATCGGCTTCCATAGAGATGTTAAATAATTTTTATTTTATTGTTATTTACTTCTTGATACAACTGTAACCAACAATGATCAATGTTTACTGAACAGTTTGACACACATTTATCTCCGTTCAACAAAATAATCTTGGTCTCTTTTAATTTTCTTTTTGTTGCATTATCTTCCTTCTCTAAAATTTTTGCCGAACCCCATTGAATCAAATGACCGTTTTTCCAAGCGTGTTTGCAAATATTTGATTTTTCAAAATGCCGTCTCTATATAATTTTTATGTTCCTCAAGTCTAACATTCAGAGGCCGAGACGTTTCTCCAACATATTGTTTATTGCATTCAGAAAGTATGCTGTAGATGCAATTTTTTGAATTTTGTATATCATCTTTTGGACGTGTTTTAGACAAAAATCAAACTAAAAAATATATAGTTGGTTTGAATGCATTTTCTAAGGCAGTAAGGGAATTCTTAACTCAACATGGCTTCTACTCTGTAGATGAATACTTGAATTGTAATTGATGTTTATTTTCGTGTATTTTTATAGTTTTGTTTGCATTAACAATTTGTATGTCTGTGTCACATGTTCTTTTTGACTTGTCCTATATCACTTTATACGATCTTTTGGATTAATAAATACTTACTAAAGTAACGTTCAGATAAGGTGTTAGTGCAATGCCACTGCAATTGTACTGTTGTATTGTAATTGTATGCCGTGTTAAATATTATTTACTCTGTTTACATAAAATTACCACAGTATAGGGAGACCAGTAAAAACACTCGGGCCGAAATAATAAGTCGCGCACAGCAGCTCGCGCATCCATTTCAAGCTGCAGAGACCTCAGTTTACAACCAACTCTGGGAGTGCGAACATCGGTAATACAGAGCCGTATTAAAGCAATATTTTGAGTCTGATCGAGGAACGAGTCACTGCGCAGCAGTTAGATGTTTAAATATATCATCTATAAATAGTAATTTAAGTTTCTTTAAATTTGCTAAAGACATAAATAAGTAATAAGTAATCTATAATATACTGTACAAACCATAAATGATATTTTACTGCTATTGCCTTACCTATTAACTTATTTCTTAAGTATAACATTGGAATATAAATACTTCTCATGAAAGTGAAGTTTAAAATATACATATTTATATTATTCACAAATACAAATTTTTATTTTAGAGCAAAGTTCTGTGCAGAGGCTTCTAATAGAGAAGATTTATAAGAAAAGCTGCTCAGGATTAGTAATAGTTCATACAAACTATGTTAAATACATTTTAAAATAATATGTTTTCTAACAATTCGCGCAATAGATTACGCAAAGAGGCCGTTCCAACGTTTTCTGCACAAGACGGGTCATCTTCAAATTATGTAGATGATCATATTTCTTGTAGTCACTATAATGAGAGTAAGTCTCAAAACAAAATAATAAAAAAATAATTTTTTTCCAAATTTACATTTTACTGCACTTTTATCTCCAATTTAACAATTTTCAAAGTTAAGTAAACATAATTTCTCTATTCTGAAAAATACTTGTCTTGTGGTTTACGTAGATCATTTACGACGAAAAAAAATCATAATAAATTATTTGTCCACTAAACTTCAAACGTCAAATTTTAAATTTAAAAAAATCCCAAAAAAATGTAATTATCACTAATAACAAAAACAGTAAGTAAATAAATAAAAATGTTTTGTGGTGCAATAATATATATTTTAAACTCTTTTTTTTAAAGAGTCCAAAGAAGTAAATCAAATTTTCACACTGTATGTTAGTAGCAGTAAATGATGTATAGTACATGTTGAATTACCCATTTATAACTGTATAATGAATTATTACATAATGTGGATAGATATAACGTAAACTTTCATGTGGAATAACTACACTTTCACGCGCAAATGAAAATTTCTTATTCCGGTCCTGATCACCGATTCTGTCAATTCTATCGGATGTGCTATCGCACTCACATTTCGAGGTCACCGCAGAAACTGAAAGCAGTTCAAAGTGCCGACAATGGAGTGAAACTGCTGGTCTACCTATGCTGTGAAATTACTGTAGACTTAAGAAGTTGGGGAATTTTTCCGCTGTAAGTTGGTGACATGCAAAAACTCAAGATTCTTGACCTTCACATGAAGAGGTTATGTTTATGTTTTCGTCTACTACGTCCCTATCTACGCAAATTGTTGGTTTTTATCATTTGCCGAATAGTAATTAAAAGCCTACAATCTGCAGGAATAGATGGTCTATTAGAATGTTTGGTTAAATGAGGTCCCACTAATTTCAGCAAGTCATCAAACATCGCCACTGTCATTCGGAAGTAATTAAAAAATAATCGGCATCCTCATTTCGCCTTTCTTTATAGAAATCACCTTGCATGCGCTTTCTGCAGTTAACAGGTCGTACCCACTATCTCCGATAATGACGTCGCTGCGAATAAGAGTAGCAAAAGTAACTGTTTCTTAACCAAACAGTCCTCTTCATCCATTTTTTTAAAACAAATCAATTCTAAACTAAATATCTAAATTAGAATCTAATTTAAAAACTTAACCTGCAAATATGTCAATCTTCTGTTTACTGTCAAAAAAGCCATTTTCTGATTGGTCCTTGTATGATTGTTGGAAAAGGAATGGTAAAAGCTAAAATGCTTTCAGCTTCTGCCATACCAACTGCAGTACAAAGGCGTAACTGTTAAGTTTATCTGAACGTTGCAAAAGTCACCCGTATTTCTCGCCGTTTTACTTCAGTATCTTTGAATATTTGCAGGTGGGATGAGTTAACATTCCTATTATTTGCTAAACCCTAGATTATTCAGTTATTAAATGTCTAAAATTATTTGTATTTGTAGAAAACACTATTTCAAGAATACGGCGCCCTTTTTAATAACTTTTTTGCAGTACCAATGCAACCGCACTAATTTTATGTGAACGAAGCTTTACTTGTTAGGCAAATAACTATTTTTTATGTTTGGTCACAATTTACAATTTTTTTTTAGGAGGTCTGGGAATACTTCACTATTTATATTTTCGATAACCGCCACTGGTATTAATTAACAAAATTCAAGAACTTACAGTTTGTTACTAGCCAGTTTCTTGCACATATCCCTCAAGAATATCCTGAGCTCCCTCAAAGTATGTTCCTCCTTTTCGTACAACTTCCTGGACTCTTCCTCGTTCAACGGAGGAGGGGGCGGCGTAGGCGCCCTGGGAAGGGGAGGCGGAGTTTTAGGCCTTTGCCGGGGCTGCCTAGGCGGTTTCAAGCTTGAATCTATTATGAGCGGTTTGTAGAAGAGCCGCCTAACTTCGGCATTCGGCGATTCAACTTCCATGACCTCGTTTCGGTAATGGGAAAATATATCCTGTAACTAAAAACACAAAACAAGTTAACAAACAACGTTGTTTATAACAAAAAGGAGCAACTTACTTCACCAGGCAAATCTCTGTATAATTTATCTGCGGTAGCTAAAAACAGGATGGGTATATTTGGGTCCAGCTGTGTTAGTTGCGCTATTAAAATTGCTCTAACGGTCTCTGCGACCAATTCCCACCACTGATCTATGCTGGGAATGTATACTATACTGGGAACGTTACGTCTAGCTTCGTTAAAGACCTAAAATTAGAATCGTTTTTACAAATCACCAACATGTAGCTAGTTAGGATTTAAAAAATCATATCTTTAAGATATTTTAATCTCAAATTTACAATCTGATATGTCAGCAAAACAACAAAATGTTTTACAATAAGTGTTTCTCTTGTACGCATTTTGTAAGATTTGTACATATGCGTTTTAGTATAAATGGTAAATTATTAAACAAATTATGAAATATTTAAGAAATACAGTTGTAATGTTATTCAGTAGGGATTTTCTTTTTAGCATGAAATAGAGGACTTCAAAAAACTAAGGAAATTCCTCAAGTAACACTTTTTTGCAATCTCAAAACCAACAGAAATATTGGTGTGTGAAATTATTAATTGCTATATGAAACTTATTTTCATGATTTTTTGTTGTAGTTTGTCTTAGTTTCAGTTTACACACGTTTTAAAGCAGTCGAGATTTTAACTTTCACGTGTATTTTGACTAACAGTGAAGTATTTGACAATGGCCCATAATTACTCTAATAACAAATTGGTTATTTTATTGGTATATGGAGAGTGTCACGGTAATGTGACTGCAGATTCTCAATATACGAATTGTTTTCTGTGGTTTTAGGCTTTCACGGCCGGTGCTATCATTTGATACATAGTGATTTAGGGGTTGTTATGACGTGACCTCAGTAACTAGTCGCTGTCAGAAACATAATTAAAGTACATATCCCTAGCATTAGCCGGAATTCTTCTACCTGTCCTGGTTGATCTCGGGCTAGACTCTACGGGAACAGAACAGAATCCGAGGAACAGTTCCGACTGCAGCAGTCGTAATACCAACAATAGAAGCCAAAATTAAAGTATGGGCAGACATACAGATAGCGGGCCTGTCCCTACAGAGCCTAGCGCGAGAACAACCAGGGCAGGTAAAAGAATCCCGGCTAATGCTAGGGATGTGCACTTAAATTCTGTTACTGGCAGCGACTGGCAAACCAGAAAATCACTATATATCAAGCGTTTTCCGTTGCGAGTTCATCCTGCAGCCTGTAGGTTTGCTTACCCTGTTGCAAAGGCTTGAGACACCGGATATCTAAAAGCAAATCATGGTGGACATGCTGGTAGAGGTAGTATCCTAACTACAGATTGACAAAACATTAACTTCATCGCTAACATGTGCAACAAATTTAAGCGTTACTGCCGCAAGACTATTCCTCTCCACAACCTTCCAAATGAGTTGCTATTTGATATTACCAATATAGGATCCATCAACAGAATATTGCAGAAATTATCCTCTAAGTTCTGTCAAACAACTACAACATAGAAATGATACTGCCATTTTGCAAAACAATTACTGATTGTCATCTCAGAAAATATCCCACATCTACCATTTGGAAAATCATGCAAGGGCTAAGTGACTAAGAACTTAGTGAAAAACTAACATTTAAATATATTTTTCTTAAATACATAAGTTTTGTAAGCATCTAATTATCATATATTCCTATTTTAATTAAATTATAAAACTAGCTGAAGAACTTTGGTCGATGGCCATTCGCCTTGTCCAATAAAATACGTTAATTATTATTGAAAATTTTATAAAATTTATTCCACTAACGGATGAACCAGTCTTTACTTGTACCGGGATAAATCATTTTTGGAATACACAAATGGACTATGGAAAATCCTCACACTATTCGCCAAAATAATTTCCAACAGAGACTTCCTTTGAATGTTTGGGCCGGTATTGTTAATAATATGCTTACTGGACCTTTTCTTCTTTGAAACTGAATGATAACCGATTTCCCAATAGATGTATAAGTCATAATGGACCAATAAGACGGCCTATGAGATGGCAAAACCTAAACCCATGTGATTTCTATGTTAAGTGATACAAAAAGTTTGGCATTTACGACTGAAATTAACACATTGGAAGAATAATTGTGGAAAATGATCTCGTCTAAGAACATGTTCAAATATACAAAGTCCAGTGGTGACAATTTTGAACATCTTTCGTAGCCTGACCCAGACAGAATAATAACTAAAGGTTTGTTTTTTAATACCTTCATTTCCACATATTTCCGAAAATTTCATTTTGAAAAATTGATGCTTGAGGAATTTGCTTAATTTTTTTTTTAATCTGTCATATTAAAGGAAAAAACCACTACTTAAGAATCACCCTGTATATTCAAGGTTAACTATGATCAATTACAAACATTTTAACCATGTGCTCGGAAAGACAATAAAAAATTTATTTTGAAATTTCATGTTTAAGAAATGGGTCAAAAACCACTTTTCTCCCGAAAAATCTCCAATGATAACTGTTGTTCGAGATGGCTTCAAACTGTATCGACACTTTTCGCGGAATTGATAATTGTAAAAGTAATGAAAATAAACATTGTTATTAACAATAATAAAAACATTTCTATTGATAGTTTCATAAGTTTGACAGCACCAAAAATAATATTTCATTATACCTTGCCAATTGGCAAGGCATAGACATGACATTGTTGTGTTGATGGTTGCATTGCTGACAGCAAAATTTAATTTGTGTCTGGCAAGCGGCCATCAGGTCGATAAATAGGTAAGGGTTTAATATACTTTAGAAAAAGAAAAGTTTTATTAAATTTTGGAAATTTTTTGAAGGACTTTAAATTCAATTTTATTTTTCTCTATCCTTCCTAAAAATATTGGCACTCAGTAATAGTTAACCCTGATTACTAAACTTTACAGTTCCGCACCTCAAAAGATGGATTTCAATATTAAATTTAAATGATCTAAATCTCCCTCATTTTTGTTAGACTTTTTATTTCACATAAAATCAGTAATTGGACTGTACCATTAAAATTCATACCTGAATGCAAGCTTCTTCCGGCGATCGACCCGTCTCCCGAAACAGCATTGGCAAGTCTAAAAGATAAGAATGTATGTGTTCCATTCTAAATAAAATTGCGGGAGCAAGATGCAAAGTTTGGCCGTGCTCTGGTCCATCTCCAGTTATGAGTAATTGAGCGGGCCTCACGTTGGGAGACAACTTCACCCTAAAAACGGAAAAAATGTAAACTCCGTACAAATCTTTTAGGTAAAAGTTGATTACATACTTTGCTAACGAAACGTTCAAGCCGTGGGGAAATGTCTGCTCTAGAATACAAAAAGTTGTTTCTAGAGGTTTATGTAAGATAGGGTCTAGAATTGGTAACAGTTTTCTTCCTAATCCTTGAGAAATTCTATGTGTAGCAGGTACGAGAAGAGATTTGGCTCTTAGAAAGTCGACTTTTTCTACCTAAAAATAGATTAAATATTGAATTGTGATTTGTTTTTAATACAAATATTTCAAATGTATCATACTTAATACATTTTAGACAAAAAGTAATACAGGGTGTTGAAGTGTTTTCATACACATGTAAATCTACAGACGCTTCAACGTTCCTTTAATGTACTAGTGTCATGTCAAGTGTTATTGCGAAAAAATAATTTTAAAAGTTCAACTTCAACACCCTGTACCTTTTAAGGGGGGCATTTTTGTATGAGTATACAGGGTGATTCAGTCAAAATGTCATTCATTTTAACCACATATTTGAAAGGTGTAATAAAGACAGAAAATTGAAAAAACAATTTCTTAATCAGTAACACGATGTTCCTGGTATGCTACAAATTTTCTGATGACTCATACGAATATTGAAGCTATATAGAAGTCTGTAAATCATAAAAACATACCTATTTTTTGTCACCTTTTCGTTTTGTTGTTAAAAGTAGAATCAAGTTGATTATGAATATGAATCAGAATCAAATCCATTACTCATGATCAGTAGGAACCGAATGGAAAACACGCCTCTGTTTAGTAGAAGACAACCACAGTCTTTCACTATTTCACTTTACCTAACTTGAATTGCATTTATATTTAGATATTATATTCGCAAATTTTATTAATTATTATAAATTACACTGGCGATACAAATACATGAAATTTACCAACCTCTACCACGCGAAAATGATGACTGATGGATGAAGGGAGAGAAATCGGGCCGTGTGCTCCTGTTCTAGATATAGTTCAACGGCGGGCTCACTTGCAGAGAAAACGGACCCAAACGATGTTAGACTTATTCCGCTAGTAACTTATTAAACGGGAAGTTGAAGCCAAGTCAACTTATTACCTGTGTTCGATTCGTCGATGATTGCTGAGGTTGGCATTTATTATAAAATTCTCATGATTTCCTATTGATTACACCGAATGTTTATAAGAATGCAAATTTAATTATTGTTTGTTTCTGTTATTATTTAGTGGTTTTGCAGCGCTTGTCATTGAGTAGACATTAACAAAAAGGTTACTGACCTAAATAAGGTCAGTCAAGAATCGGATTGCCGGATTGTTTATAGTAATATAGGAATTCAATTCAATAAACAGATATTACTATATTGTTTATGACTGAATAGGTATGTCTCAGACTGTTTTTTGTTGACAGCACAAGGGTATTTTTTTATTACTGTCTGTATTTAAATACAAAAAACTCTCTCTTAATAACTTAACCTAGTGAGTATTGGATTTTATTTCATTATTTATGTACTGAAATGTGAATAGTTTCCATAATTTAAAAAAATAATTTATAGCATTAATTACATTTTACAATAAGTAGGTACTAGGAAAATATTTAAATTTGGCAACGTTGCGTCAGGTCGACTCAGAGTTGAATTGCCGTGAGTGGACAGTAAGTCTGAAAAGGAGGTTTAAATAATGATTTCAAAATTTTTTTTTTTTGATCTATAATATAAACTTAAAATTTTTTTAACTCGCGTAATCGTAGTATATTCATTTTTCCCTTAAAATTAATGACATTATGACTGAATCACACTGTATAGGTAAGCAGGGTTAAATCGCCATATTTTGTGGTCAAACATACAGTTAATGGGATGGCCTATTTTTTTGTTAAACCATGTATATTGCAACACCTTTTCAGAGTTAATAAAAAATCACAAAAAACTGCTCACCTTTACATTTTCTGGATCTAAGAGTAGCTTGTATTCAGAATTGTACACCTGAGGATAATTTCTTCTAAAACTTTGAATAACCGCTTCGGAACACAACGCTCTCAGATCCGACCCACAATATCCAACGGTATTTTCTGCCAAATAGCTCAACATCTGTTTGCTAGGCGGGTTGGCCCACAAAGATACATGCACGCTTAAAATTTCTTCTCGTTCCTAAATTTAACAAATTACTTTATCCGTTATTTATACAAACCTTCAAAACTTACCCTTACAGAAGGCAACGGAAAGAACAATTCACGATCGAATCTACCAGGTCTACGCAATGCAGGATCGATAGCATCGATACGGTTAGTTGCGCCTATCACTATAACCTCTCCTCTGTCGTTTAAACCATCCATGAGAGCCAGGAGAGTCGAAACGATACTGGCATGGACCTGGTCTTGCCTAGAGGACCTCACCGGTGCCAAACCGTCTAATTCGTCAAAGAAAATGATTGACGGTTTCATTTGTGCAGCCTAAAATTTGTCTGTGGAGTCAAAACAAAATGTTTCAAAAAGGAAAAATTACTTACTTGTTCAAATAAGAGGCGTAGTTGTTTCTCCGATTCCCCTATCCACTTACTTAGCAGATCAGCACCTTTTCTCAAAAAGAAGGAAACCTTTCTCTTTCCAAAACTGCATTCGTTTGCCAAAGCCCTTGCAATTAAAGTTTTTCCAGTGCCTTTAAAACATAATATACATGTTTCTGAAATATTCTTTGCTATGGCAGAAAGTAAAAGTAATTTGAAAAAAAATCTACCTAATTACTATTTATTGTATAATTAGCTTAGCTACATTTTTTTTTCTAAGGTTCTAATGAAATTAACTCATATTCCCTTTCATTTCAAATATCTAAATATTTTAGCCATTGAGATGGGTACGGCGAAGCCGCAAATCATGAAAGCAATAATATGTACTTTCTGTGCTGTTCACAGCTGCTTATGATTATGAATAATATATACATAAACTTACCATAATTATTGTTTGTCACCACATTAATGGTGGTTTGTGTATGTTATGGACTTCCAAAATTGTAGAGTGACTAATGTTATAGACCTATTCACAATTTATAGCAGTCAACACAAAGAAATATACATGCAGTCCGCATATTTTTCCTACAAAATCGTGTGCCGCATATCTCTGAGAGCATATCCGATTACACAGCTTCTGCTACGCATGCCCTGCAGTTAGTACACGTTAGTACGTATGCGCTGCTGCTTTTGATTGGCTGCGACAAATTGTCGGATCCAACTGTTTCATTTCCAGCGCTATCATGGGCGGATATACCGTTCGGGCTGGCAACATTTCGGGTATATATTTTCGTTAATTTAATTATGAATGTAATTAATTTTATTAGTGATTTGATCGAAATGAGGAATATTGGATGATGACATGTATAAAGAGTTTAGTGCGCGAAGTTAAATATATGAGTGTAAGTGATGCTGAAATATGTATTTCATTAACAAAATTGTACGTGAATAGCATATGTGTGCAAATAAAAAAGTGGTAAAGAAGTACAACTGAAAAACGGAAAATGATGAAAACTCGCGGAAGGAAGATTGTATTTTTAAAATAAGTTTTCCAAAAAAAAAATTCTATTGCTATATCTTACAAGATGAAACTTAGTCCGTATTAATGAAATCCAAAAAGAGTATACTGATAGAAAGGACGAAATAGTGATATGGCAAAGAAACTATTTAAAATAAATATTAAAAAAAAAGAATCTGGATCGAAGAATAAATTTTGAAGAAACATGGGTGTATGAAGGTCATACGGTAGGATATGATATAATAACTGTTAATGTGTGACCGTTATAGTGACAGTGTTAGTAACCAATAGTAAATAGTGTGTATGTATTCTAAAGCCTTTTGTCCTTCTGAATACGGAATTTGCAAATATTTGCGCGATTTATTTAATGGTGGAAAAATCTCTATTTGTAACAAATTTTGTCAACTACCTATAACATTATCTATCATTTTCGTCATGAAATTGCCATGGTAGATTATCAGAAGCTCAAAACACCACAGAGTAATGAAAGGGGCAATAATATTTGTAGTGTTTAACAGTTTTGCAAATTGCAATTGTCAAAAGTTGAGATTTTTAGACCATAAATTAAAACAGAAGTTGCAAAATTCGTGCAAAAATCCGTGCATTTTGCGTCCATGAGAACAAGGCTTAAGTATGATATCTGCGGAGTGCGCATCAGGCAAATGTAAGTGGGTGGTGGTGGGCAATTGCCGTCCAAAAGAACGGCATTCTAATTTGTAGAGGGGATGACACAGGTAGCACATTTAAAGTAAATTGTTGTGCTAGGTTCAGCAGACGTCAACTTAATTTTGATAATTTTGTATGCTTTAACTCTTCTCAAGTGGAACACTTAGGTAATCATACCACACGTATCTTCCGTACTCATCTGTGTTGTGAATTAGTCACTCTCTATTATTTTCGACCTTGGGTAATTAATAATACAAGATAAAAACTTTTAATTTTGAAATATTCTTATTATTTTTATTATCTAACGACTCGAAACTGTTATATCACTGTTTCTACTCTAATAATAATGGATGTTATGTAATGCAATGTTTTTTGTCATTTTTGTATATTTTTTATATCTAATCGCATTCAAATTTAGTAGTTATGAAATGTTGCTCCCTGTATGCTACGTCCGTCACGCTAGTCTACAAGCTAGCGATTAGTCACTATCTACAATTTCGACCGCTGACTATAGCATTAATAATAAATCTTCAATGGTATCAACTGAATCATATTTGGTCTGAAGTGAATAATTAAAAAATGACCATTCAACTTCTAATGTCGGAAGTATTAGCAAGTTTAATATTAAAATAAGTTGCTTGTTTATCACAAAACTAACTAATTTAACACACTTTCATATAATCTGGATTTTTACTGAAGATATTTTTAAATTTTTTACTAGCATAAATTTCTGGGCCATTTGAAAATGTCTTGTAGTCACTTTTAAATCGTTTAAAATTTCAAATAATAGTTACACAATTAATAAAGAGTACAATACACTTCATAATTTCGACAAATATTTGTTAAATTGATAATAACGCTGCAATAATAGAACAATTAGTATAGAGCATCTGCGGCACGTGATCAAAGTAGGCTCGGGTACTGGCTTGGAGGATAAACAAACAGCGATCATAACCTCAAATGTATTTATTACTATTTATTTATTATATGTTTTCACGTTATCTAAGTGGTTGTGTTCTGGTTATAGTTTATTGTTATTATTATTTTTCGTTTTTTTGTGGCTACAATATTCCTTCATTTATATAATCATGTATAGTGAATATTATTATATACTAAAAGTCATAGATGCTACAAGTGCTGATAGATATAGACATAAAATAAGTGAAATTGGAATAGATCCATACACATTCAATCTGATAATGAAGAAGATTTTCCTAAAACTTTATATCCAAATACTGTAAATTATTTGTGGTTTTTTAGGTACTGAAATCTCGAAAAATAAAACAAGTAGAGCAAAAGTAATATCAAAAATAAAATTACTGATGTTTTGTTTATCCACTTTTACTGTTTAAACTCTCCTCAAATAATATAATAACTTTTAAAAAGCATTTGTATGATACACATTATTTCGCTACTCTAACCCCACATTTTAACAATTATTTTCAGATACTTATCAACAAACGTGAACAATCTCATATGCAGAACTATGTAAGTTTATGTTATAACAATACTTACATCTATTTTAAAAAATACGTATTTTGAAAGATTTCAGTAGGTACCTAAAAATTTGCTGGATAGATCGTTTTCTGACATTATGTATTGATTTTACTTCGGTACATTTAAATATTCGCAGGTGGCATGAGATAACATTCTTGTTATTTGCTAAATTCTATATTATTCAGTTCTTAAATTACTTGTATTTGTACAAAACACTATTTCAAGAATACGGCGCCCTTAAAACATATTAAAGGCTTAGAAAGTAATTTTTCTCACCGAAAATGTACGCATATTATGTATATAGGTATGCATATACCCCCCCTCTAATATGCCGCCCCCTCTCCCGCACAAGTCTCCGACTTCTGGGCTACTCCCTGTGATTAGAGATATTATTATTATATACAACATGCTAAAACAGTTTCATTTCAAATAATCTAAATTACCTACAAAAGAAATATTTATTTATAACTAAAAAATGGTACTCCGATATGGTATTCATTCTACAAGATTTTATATAAAATATTAACTTTTCACAAAAAAAATATTACTGAAAACATTTGAATTTGTAAAGAGCAGAAATATGTGCCAGTTTTAAACAAAGTTTTACAAAAGTACGTATCCACAGAATAAGAATAAATAAAAATTTAGTCCTGAAATAGGTTGCCACTAAATACAGTCAATACATATGCTGCTGTGGCGTTTGCACAGCCACGGAATATTGATATGATTTACTTTTTCAAACCTCTTTTTCTCCATTTAATAATTTTCGCCTCATATCTATCTTTTCTTGATTCTTTTGATGAAGTACCAGATGTATAACTCATATTCACAGTGGGGATCCAATCCGGATCCGAAGAAACTAACATTGTCCCTTGCAGAATTACTGCCACAGTTTACTACCATACAATAATTAGGCATTTTATAATACAAATAATACTCAAATATTTAATAATAAATTGGAATAAATATAAGGTTATACTTTTGTTTATCCTTCAAACAACGACCTTGAAAATCGTGACGTCACGTGCAGATGCCCTATTGGGCTCTCATAAATTTACTTATAAGATTAATGCATTAATGTTAGACCGATTTGGGCATATGGATTATATAAGTCAGTCAAAAACCACTATTGACAAAATAGGGATCATAGATATAGGCGGCTTTTATATTACAATAAGTATTTGAAAATTAATCATAATTTTAATTACAAATAATTTATAGATAATTATTTGTAATCGTGCACAACCCTGAATAGTACGGAAAGTTATTGGCTTTGTACTAATTATGATTCCTGGCTCCGCCATGCCGACGCCAATGATGCCTTGCGTCGCAACAATCTAGCTCCACTAATTAACATCTTTTATTATTCCCTGAACTACATAATAAAATATCTAATTGTTCTACGTACCTGGCGGACCGTGAAAAAGTACGCCACGTGGTGGTTGAACCTGAAACTGTTTGAAAACTTCGGGGTACATCATGGGCAACAAAATCATTTCCTTAAGGCATTGTATGTGGCTATCCAAACCACCTATGCTATTAAATCTTACGCTAGAGTCCAGTGTTTCCGGCTTAATCGGAATAATTTTGGAACTACCCCCACCGCCCGATTTGAGTTTTTCATTCTTCGAATGTGGGCTCTTTGGCGGCTTGCTGCTCCTAAAAAATGATATCCAAATTTAAAATGGATTTTATATTAACATTTTATATCAGTTTTAAAAACATATATATTTGATAGAAAAAAATACCCATGTCTGACATCAGACGATGAGGACGACGATGAGCTAGAGGATGAAACAGTTCTTTTGCGCCTTCTCGTAAAGTGTCGCCTTGTTCTTATGTCATGAGTCCGTAAAACAGAAGTTTGCACTAAAAAATAAAAAAAAATTAGTTTGAGCAAATAAAATCCTGTTAAGTTTCTGTTGTATCATAAAGAAACAAATTGCAATATTATTGTACGAGGTCTGATAAATAAGCTCACAAACTTGCCACTGTACACTTAAGTTGGCAAATTTCAGTTTTTGGTTAAAATTTAACCTAACTATGCAAATTTCACATAACAGTTGAAATATATTGAACTATTCTGAGATATATCATTACCATTATATTGGGTTACATACGTTTTTTTGCTGTAAAAAAACAATTTTTTACATTAGCTTAAATACCTTTACGATAAAGTAAAAAATCTACAAAAGCTAATAATAAAAAATATATGATTAAATATTGTGGGTGTAATTCAATGCTGGTCGGGGCTTTAGTCTGCAGAGTAGTTAGTTTCACACAATACTATTAATACATAATAAGAAATGTATAAAAAATTGTGCTGGTTTTGAATGTTCGATAAATATATAAATCTCATAATCGGATGGCATAATCAGCAAACTTCAGAATCGGATTCTCCCAATTCGATTATTATAATATTCGGATGGCATAATAAAACCCGAAAGCTTATGGAACCAGTGCTACTCAAGTATGTCAAATAAGGTGTACTGTATAACCACATATTGTTGACTCCAATAATTATTATATAAATTAAACCGATTTCATAGAGCAATGACTAATTTTAATTAAATTTATCTAAATAAAAATGCAATTCAAGTTGGGTGAAACTAAATTCCACAAACTTTGCTACCAGGTATAATAATGAGACCAGTACAGAGCTGTGGAAAGATTTTAATAATACATATTTTAAAAAAACAATTGGATTTGTTACTGCTTCAAGAAAAAAATGTTTATTTTGTTTTCCCTGTATGTGTTATTTAGTACTGATTACGACGAGAAAGCCTGGAGAGAAACGGATGTAAGAGATTTGATTCTGATTCATATTCATAATCAAATGCAATTTGGATTATTTGGAAATGTCAACATACAAGCTCAACTTGATTCTGCTGTCAAGAACATAATGAAAATGTGACAAAAAATAGGTATGTTTTACTCAATATCATTTACTATACTTGCGTCAAGAATTCACACATCTTACGTCACCACTGACGTTACAAATTTGTTTTTATTGTCTACGTAATTTTCGATATTTGGTCGCGTTAAAAACAATTGCAATTTAGTGCAATATATAATGCAACCTGTTAGTATAGTATATAGTTTTATTACTATCAGTTGCAGTTTTTTAAATATTTTAAAGAAAATATAATGAATTATTCTTGTCGCGAGTATATATAAAATTTTACAGAGTTTATGAACTTGCACTGCAAGGATATGATGAATCCAAAAATTATGAAAATCCTGGAATTTGTTGCGGGTTACTGAATTTTACGTCAGAATTTGAGACAAGAATTTTTGAACGCACCTCAAAAAATAATATACAAAATGCATACACTTTAGTTTGCATACTAGCAGTGTCATTGGAAAAAAAATATATCATTCCAGTACCAAACATTAATGTTATGCATGTAGTCCTTCCTATAAATGGCAATGCGGTTGCACTTCAATATGGTTTCAATACTAAAACACGTCATCAGGAAATCTCTAGAGTACCAGGAGTGCCGTGTTACCGATTGCTATGGGTTGATTTTCTTATCTTTCGAAAATTCGAGTAATTTTTTTGATTTTCTATCTTTATTAGGCCTTCCATATACGTGGTCAAAATTAATGATATTATGACTGAATCGCCCTGTATATTATCTTCATCTATTTTGACAACACGCAGCGATAAAAGTTATTTCATTAATTTTAATTCACATTTGCCCACCCCTAGGTTACATGCATTTTATAATTCAACTATTTATTTGATTAAAGAACTTATAATTTCAGATTAGTATTCTGGGGAACACATATTTACTACACTTAGAAAATAAACTTCCACTTAAATTTACACCCCATACGTATTACTTTTTACTTACTGGTTTTAGGTGCTGGTTTCGGTGGTCGATTCCTCAACGAATATTTTTTTCCTTCTTCCTCCGATTCTGAACTGGATTCTGTAACAATTTATATGTAAAGTATTTCATGAGTTGTAACACTATCAAAAGTACTAACCTAATACTTTTGCATTTCTTTCACTTCTCGTGGGAAAGTTTGTATTCCTCAACATGTTACTTCTTCTATTTCTCGTGTTATGTGGTCTAGAAGACGCTAATACCACTTTTTCATCACCACTGTCCGAAGATTGCTCACCCTCTTGTTTAACATCGTTTCCTCCATTCTCCTCTAAAAACTTGGGAATAACATCTATTTTTACCAAATTAATAACAAATTCTTACTTGCATCACCATTCACTTCTGATTCTTCAACTTCCTTTTGATCTTTATCTATACTTTCATTGGACTCATCTTCATTTTCAATTTTATTATCCTGGGATTTATTCTCACTCTCCGTTTTTGAACTTCTTAACCTGCCATTGGCTTTACCATTTACCATAACATCCTTCTTATTTTCTTTATCGTTCGACTCCCTTCTAGGTCTAATTTCTTTCTTACTTCCTAAAGCAGGTACACCTCTCCTACGTCTTGATATCTCTCCTTGTTCATAATCATACAAATACTTTGGATTTTTCAAATCGTTGCTTCTCCTGGTAACTCGGTGAGAAATCTCCATTGTATCTCGGTGAGTGTCTGCAGCATCTCTACTGTCTTCCTCTGAATATCCAGCATTTAAATTTGGATAACCGACTTTGTGCATCTGATTATCCGCTAGCCATGTCATATTCAGTCGTTTCTTTCTTTTGCTTCTTCGTACACCTCCTGAGATAAAAAATAAAAACAATTTAGGTATTTAGAAAACTTGAAGAGATTGCTGATCATACCTTCATCATCTGAATCTGAATTGAAGTGTAGCGGCGAATGAGGGTCTGTATAACACTTTTGGCTTATAGGTCTAAGGGATAAAGCTGTTCTTCTTTGCATCCTGCTCATTTTTATAAGATGTCTGGATCTTCTACTTCTAAGAAACAAACAAAAAAATATTTTAAACAGACGTTAGATGGACTATCATAGTCCATCTAAAAATTATACACAATTAAATGACCTAGTAAACCCTAGTGTTGTTGCATCTAGTTTTGAAATTTCTCAGTAATTGGGAAATATGTAATCATCGTCAGCTAAATCGTGTCGCCTTTGTAATACTTGTCTGTCAAATCGGCTAAATTTCAATTTAACATCAATGTTAGTATTCGGAAACATACAGATCAGGCCATAAATGTCAGAATTTGACATTCGATATTGACACTATAATAACTTATCTTTTAATAGAATGTACTTATTTAATTTGGTTTGCAAAAATGTATGTAAGAACAATTGACGACTATGTCCGACTACGTCATTCGTGCTGTAGTGTGCTGCCACGCGCGGTTGGTCTCTGCAAACGGGCTATTTATAATAGTATAAAATATTGAATTTTTACTATGGCAAGAAACGTGGCAAGCACTGTACAGTTGCGGCATAAATTCCTTATATTTTCATTAAAATATTTAAGAAACTGTAACTGAAAATAATACAACTATATACTACACTAAATAGTTACACTATATATTGCACTAAATTACAAAAAATGAATGCTCGTAACAAGAAAAACTATAGAAAATTGCATTGCATTGTTTATCTTATGTTACTGGAATTGTATCTAAACAAAAAAACTTCCATAGAGTTATTTACCTTCTGCTGATTATTTCTAACCTTATCTAAAATATATCATGCACGCTTCCGCCTAAAGATGAATCCCTGATCTTTAGAGGTCATTTAACTTTTTATAATTTATAGACGAGCTGTAAATAGTGCAAAACTACCTAACAGTATAGATTTCCTCTTCCGAATCATGTCCATTTCCATAATCGTCCGAATCATCATGCATTTTATGAGACGAATAAACAGCTAGTGAACGTCTGTCATTCAGAGCTAATCGCTTGTGACTGCTTCTTAGTGCAGGGGCTACAATTTAAAATAGATTATTAGACATGGTCTAATTTTGTATACAGGGTGTTTCCAAAACAAGTGCATTTCTTCAGAGGTAATATAGGACACGAACGTAAATGACTTTCATTAAGTAACTTGTAAGTATCTCAGAAAATTAATATAGAATTGTTACACAAAACTTAGAATGACATTGCATGTTTCATCACTTCCTGAGAGCCCCAAACATTAAGCCCAAGCAAGGCCGGTTTAAAAATTTTCTATTTCATTGATTTGAGAATGTATTTATTTTGAAAATATAATATGTTAAATCCTCACTCAATAAAAATTATTTATTTTTATGTCCTCTATTACTCTTTCAATGAATGCATAGATTTCCGAAACATCTTGCATATATGTATGTGACATACGTTTATACTGCCTTTCTGCGAAACTAAATTTGCTTCTTAAATTCCTAGATGGAAGAGGAACCTTCTTTTTTATAGGTTCCTTTGCTTTTTCTGGAGTGTTCGATGATGATTCTTTGTCGGTCAAATCCTCACTATCACTTTCATTCACACTAGACGAACCACTTTCTTCCGCTACCTCAACTTTAACCAATCTAAGGCTTCCCTAGAGACATGACAAGATTAATATTTTGATTTTTGTTAAAAGATATAAACATCCATGCGACATACAACATATTACTTTTTCTCTAGAGCAACTTTTTGGTTTTGATACTCATATTTACAATACTTTGAGTTAAAAAATACTAATATACTTTTTGAAAACAATGCAACTATGGAACCAATACCGTTAGACACGATTTGAAGTTGCCCTATTTATGATTTTTTGTGTTGTCATTAAAATATTAATTCATTGGTTACACAGGACAAGAGGGTCCATCCTATCTCTTGACATTATCTAGTTTAAAGAAACTTAGGCTGGTCACAACTAAACTAAGTCAATTTTTTGCTTAAAGTGCTTTAATATGGCAATAATAGTAAAACATGTACTAAATAATACTGATAAATTTGTTACATAAAAATTTCGTGGCAAAAGCAAATGTCGGCTAACATTATTGCTACGTTTGTTAATCATCATTATAAAAATGAAACTACTCAAAGGAATTAAACTACATTGTGATAAAAGTTTAGTAACCAATAATTTACTTGGGGCAATAAAAACATAATTACTCAGAAATTAGTCAAGAAATAAATAGGTAGTTCTAATAATAAATAAATCTCTTTTTCAAATTCATAAAACAAATTCACAAATAGTAAACACACATAATAAGTACTCACAATACATACAAGCAAAAACTTTCCATTAAGAATTGTTAAACATAATTAAACACATATTTTTTTATATTTGTCTCAAAATTTCTCCTCATAGATTTTATTAAGTGTATTAATAATTAAGAAATACCTTTTAGCCATTACATATTATGTACTTACGCCTTTTCAATCGTAAAAAGGAAATGTTTTAATAACTCCAATTTTTAGATAATCATAAACTATTGGTAATACCTAATCCATTATATTTAATAGTCAATTACGCATTTAAATATTTATCACCATACAACTGCATTTAAAATATACATTCCTAAGTAAAAATGCAAATTCCGATTAATCAATGCTGACATACAGAATTTTATCTAGGGTAATCTTTGTAGGTACTATATAGTAAATATATGTAACAAGTAATAAACAACATAATACTTGATAAATAGATTTGATAATTTATTATTACTTAACAAATAAACAAAGGAATCATTGACTCATTAACTTTTTAAAAATTTTAAAAGTTTTGAATGGCTATGGATAGAGTACTGTAAGAAAATATTAACAATTATTGAAAAACAACTGGTTAAAGAAAATTCTAAATCAAAATGGAATAAACAGATGTATTTGTGTATTAGTTTAAATTACTATTTCAGATAACATTTCAAAACTGGTTTCTTGTACAAGAAGTTTTAAAATTTTGTGATAAAATTAATATAATAAGTAACTAAGGTAAAAAACTGTGTATAATAAATTTAATATAAAGCCTGTATTAATACTGATTTATTTAAAAAACATTACTACTATTCTCTTCATATGAGTCACAGCATCAAAAATATTTAATTACAAAAAATGCGGGGGTTGTTAGTAAGACGTACCCTTGTACGGTGTCTTGGACCTGGCACTGAGCCATTTGACTCCATACGACGGGTGTTCACCATGACACAGCTGAACTCTATGACATTAAATAGTAATTAATACAAATAATGGAAAATTATGTTTTTTTTTCTGATAAATATTGTTTGTTACCTTTTTTTTTCAGCAATACAATCACATTATTATGGAATACATACACTATAAAATATAAATTTGTTCCTGCATCAGTTGGAAATGGTTTGAAACTATATCAGAAATATCCATCCAACTACTAGCGTTAAATTCACTGGTATTTCGTTCTCAACTTAACTGGTCGAATATTTCTGACAGTTTCAAACTGTTTCCAACTGCTGCAGAAACAAACGTTATATAAATAGGTACACATTATAAAATAAATTTACAATTCACTTTAATTTTAAAAAATTACATCAATAATAATAAAAATTTAAACTGCTGGATTGTCATTCAACAAAGTTATAAATAAATATCATTTTTAAAAACTATCGTCAAAACTGTAAAACAATTTAGCTTAGGTACTACATTTTTGTCTGGATATTAAATTCACCATCCTATAATACATAACATAAAACACGAACATGTCACTATTCTAATAAGAATTGTAGAAAATTGATTTGAAGACTAAGAATTGTAAGAATATCACGAATTCGGTATGTTACTTTTTACTTTTATTATCAGATAATATGATCAGTATGTGCTGTGGACAATTTTTGAATTATTGGTTTGTAATACATGATCTGGGCTTTTGGAAACTTGACTGGTATTATATTTTGCTTTTTAAATCAAGTAGTGCATTAGTTACGAAATTCCTATAAGGGAATGGTTATCTTTTATTAAAATGATTTAAACAGAACGTAATTTAGAAATATTTATATATAAATTTATAGAAAAAATATGGCATGTTATTTTGCTGCTTTCGATTTCCATGAAAATCTGTTTCTCACCTTAGTTTTATGTTTCTCAGTTGTTGGCACTCTCGATTTGACAACTGATGAAAAACACATTTGATCGTATAATTGAGGCGAGGAATTTGTGATGGATTTATTAATCTCGCTTATTTTCTACTTATTTGACTAGCAAATGGAAAGCAGCTAATATGTAGTTAGTAAAGAAAAAATAAAAAGAATTTACAACAAAGTTCTATCTACACCATAATTTACATTGTAAAGAATGTTTATAATTCTAAAAGGAGAATAAATTATGTATCGAATATCATGTAAGTTAAAAAATACTCAACTAAAAGATAAAAATGATGTTGGAAATAATTCAATAAAAATTGCACAACACTTGAAGGGCAAAGTTTATTATCGGTGATTATATGAAATTATGAACTCAAATTATATATATTATGTTATATGAAATAAAAAATTTAAGTCCTTAGTAGGTAATAAAAATCATTAGACCAACTCCAACACCCAAATAATAACAATTAGGAACAAATATAACGGACTAACGAGACATTACATAAAACGTCATTAAAAGTATAATAAAACAGTTAACAGGCCAAACATGTTCAAAGAATACTTTATTTCATTAATACTTACCGAACCTGAATAATCTACAGCAAATGATGATTTTGTAAATTCGATAAAATCACACAGAAACACAGAAACAAAAATGCTCACATCACATCACAATCACAATTAACTAGAAGTATTACCAACCTTAACCACAAAACATAAATATTACTATCAATTACGCCAATACGTGCCAATCACAAACCTCGAAAAAATATAGATAGCGTTGGTTCATGATATAGGTCACGTGACAGGTCTTTCGTTGCCATATATTTAATTACATATATGCGCGTTGCCTAGAGTTTTACTGTCCAGATAATGGATATTGTTCTTGGCTTTATGTTGGCCGTTATGCAAATATGATGGCTGCATTGCAATATGAAATTAACTAACTTGCTGTCATTTTAAATGTCATTAAAGAATGTGACCAATCACAGTAAACAAATGACTTCACGCTACAATACAACCAACAGAAATTGACATAAAAACGAAGTTTTAGCCATATAGCAATTCTGGACCTTTTAGGGTAGCCATGAATTAGCGGTCTCCGGCAATATGACACTGGCACAGTCTATATTTTTTCTACGTTTGTGCTGCCAATACACAAAGTGATACCAACACAACACCAATGCCACAGACCAACACTTAGTTACAAAATGTCGTCACATATCGTCTTCTTCGTTTAATGGCTTTTACCCTATTTATATTAAGGAATATATAAAGAATTGGAAATATAACATGTAGATAGTAAGATTCTCCCACTCGAATTTATTCTACTGCATTCGAGAATCGAGGTCCTGGAGCTCTAGTTCTAGTTATATGTTTTGTGGCTCTAATCTTGAATACCCAGGGAGCAATACGTACGCGAATTAGATATTTTTTTCTTTCTACAACGGTAATTAAGAGAGACAGAAACATATATTTTCCAGTCGAATTTATTTCACTGTCTTAAGTATATTTTATCTAGGTTCCACTGCATTCACAGACCATGTCTATATCTATCTAGTTATATGTTTTATAGACCATATACTGCATTTGAGAATCGAGGCTCTTCTTGGATGGAGTTTACAAGTTTAGTGTATGCAAGTTATTTGGTTCCTTCGGGAGCATTTAATAACAGTTGTTTTTGTTGTACTGAAGAAAGCACTTTATTGCCTATTGGTTACAATGCTAGTTAACGCGACGAATGTCGAATCTATTATATCTTGGCTCTAGTCGCCAGCTGAAGATTATATATAACGTGCTACTTGCGTAAACATAATTTTATCTTAGCGAGTTTGCTAAGTAATCTACTGTAACTACGTAACGTTATAAAATGGAATGTGAATAACAATAAAATATATATACAGGGTGTTTGGATAACATGCATACAATTTAGAAAATAAGAATTATGCAAAGTTGCAAATGTGAGGCTATATATATATATATATATATATATATATATATATATATATATATATATATATATATATATATATATATATATATATAATCAAATAATTAGAATTTTATTTTTATTGCTCATGTAGTGTCGAAGTGATCTAGTATATTTCAATTACGCGCTGCAAGCACAAGTGAATGTTGAACAAAGTCTATGGTTTATAAATGTTCAGTCATGTAGGTTATCGTATTCTGTGATTTGTTTGTTTAAATATATATTCTGTGGTTTAAATCATAGACCTTATAAAGGTCTATGGTTTAAATAAAAAAAACAGCTGACCAAACTTTGTGTAGAACGTGTAGAACAGATAAAACAATTTTTATGGATAGTAATTTGATGTTGATATGCATAAATAAGCAAACTGGATGTATATGTAATGAGTGATAGTTTTCTATGTAGGTACAAATTTGTATTAAAGTTTTAACAAAAAGAATGTAAAATGTTAAATATGATATAATTGTATGCAGAAGTGCTACGTTTCGAAGATTACATTTTAGATAGACAAACATGTGTGAAAATGTTAGGTATATTAGAAGAAATATCACGGTTTATCAAAGATTATATAGGTAAGTTTATTTGAAGTTGCAGTCAAATATGACAAATTTAATTCCTTATGTAGGAGATATAAACAATATAACATACTACTTAGAACATTTGTTTATAAGTTTGTACCTAATCAAATTATAAGAAAATAATAATTTACAAAATTGTTTTTACATAAACTTATTTTTATTGATAATATTTTTTAGTTAACTACATTGATATTGATTATTCTCTATGGTTGACATGGTGTTTGACTCCGTTACTGATAACTTTCTTATTGCCAGGAGTCATAGCACTTTTTCTATATTTGAGTGCATTTATATTATATATCTATAAACTTCATTGGAGGAATATTAAAATTACGTTGCAAACTGGTGATAAATGGGAAACTGCAAGAAAATCAGTTGGGGCTCTGTGGGATGCTCATGGATGGATATGGCATGGTAAAGTGTATGAGATACTAATGTCGCTTTTATGATTTTTGATGAAAAACTATTTACCGACTTCCAGGTTATGAAGTTAGAGGTTTAGAAAATCTTCCTGACACAGGACCAGCATTGATCATTTATTATCATGGTGCTATACCAATAGATATTTACTATTTTCTGGTCAAAGTCATTTTTACCAAGGACAGATTGGTTCATACAGTGGCCGATCATTTTTTGTTCAAGATTCCAGGTAAATTTATTGTATTTACTACTGTAAAACATTGACCTACTTTCGAATGTATAAGAGTATTAAAATATTACAATTAAAAGAATTCACACCAAATTTCGAGGGTCCACTTGACGTTAGTTGATATATTTATCAGAACTGCAAATTTCGTGTAGTTCAGATATCACTTTACTATCTTAAATATGTTTATTTTAGGGTTTTCGATAATAGCAGAATGTATGAAAGTTATTCCAGGAACTGTTCAGACTTGTTCGAATATATTAAAAGAGGGAAACTTGTTAGCTATATCCCCTGGCGGAGTATACGAGTCGCAATTTTCACATAATTATAATTTAATGTGGAAAAGAAGGTTAGGATTTGCTAAAGTTGCTATAGAAGCTAAAGCTGTAAGTTAATTTATTAACATATTTTCTTATTTTGTCTTGTTTATTCTATTTATATTCTTTTTACTGGTGACTAGGTACATACATATATTTCTCAACATTCTTAGAACAATTATTATTACACTAAGGAACAACACTTCATTTCTTGATATTGAGAAATTTTTTAATTTGGGGAATTGAAGAGTCATATCATTTCAGCCAATTATCCCCATGTTTACAGAAAATTTACGAGAAGCTTTTCGTACAGTAAGCTTAGGAAGGAGATTTTTTCTAAAGATGTATGCCCTGTTTAAATTACCGTTTGCCCCTATTTATGGAGGATTCCCAGTAAAAATGATAACACATCTTGGTAGACCGATACCGTATGATCCAAATTTGACTCCCGAAGAGTTGCAAGAGAAGGTAATTAATGTTTTTCGATTTAAAAAATAGCTTTAAAGCATAATTTTTAGGTGGCTTCCGCTATAGAAGACCTAGTAAAATCACATCAGAGATTTCCTGGAAGTATTTTATATGCTTTACTTGATAGAATTCCATATGTCCGGAAAAAACAAGCCAAGTTGCAAAATTAAAATCCCCCACATTCCCTTTATACAAGTATTTATATTATTTTTTAATTGGTGTCAGTATTTTTTTAAATAAAAGATTTTATTTGGCTTTGTTTCAATTTCACTGAAAACATTTTTTCATCCTACTCATGGTCGGGGTGTTGCATTCTACATTAAATCTTGTATAAAATTTGATTTAATTAAGGTGGAAAGTAGAGTTAACTCTTTGGAACAGTTAAGGTGTGATTTCCTAGTGACGTCTAGCGTTCGCGACCCGCCTGTTAGCGAAAAGTACTTATAAAAATGGAATCCGAAAAAATTTGCAGCATTGCTTTTGATAGAACATGACCTTATTGTTCATATAAGACGAAACTCACGAACTATTTAAATCTAGAAGCCGAGAAAAATATTACAAAATACCAATTCAAACCATTTAGCTTTTATTTCTATTTCGGTGGCATTACTCTAGATATTAATTATAAAACATATGCACAAATAAGGTTACATTAAATAATACTGTGGTTGGCACCTGCGTCCCGGCATGTCTTTGAGCAGTCGAGCCGTAGCCGTTGACGGCCGGACGCTGCATCGTCGAGACTCGCCGCATCCAGGAAATCATTGCCATTGAAATCCATTGTTTAAGTGCTCGGCGGCAGGACGCTGCGGCGGGCCGCGAACGCTGGACGTCGCAAGAAAATCACACCTTTATGGGTTAGTTTAAAAATTAATGGCAAGATGATCTGCTCAAGCTCGTATAGGTATAGATTACCTAAAGCCAATTTAACTAACTGAATTAATAATCTAGAATATGTTTTCACCTCTTATTATTCCAGATTTTGATTATATTCTTGCAGGTAATTTTAATATAGTTATTTTAAACAAGAGTAGGCACTGTTTTCACTACTAAATAATTTTTTTGTGTGATATGGTTTTCAGCAACTCATAACTGTTACTTCTAATACTTTGATAGACTTATAGTCATCTCGTGTGGAGGTTTGTTCAAATTCTGAACTAATTAGGATGGATGGTATCACTGATTACGACTTAATGTTGACTAGTTAAATATTAAGAAAACACGGCCCCATGGACATTAAAATTTGCAAAGATTATTCTAAATTTAATTGTGCATCTTTTTTTAAGGGACTTGTACATTTTCTTAGTAGTAGTATTAGTGAAATGTTAGATATTCATGGTCCTGCTAAAACTGATAGATTCACCAAGTTACCTCTGCCCCTAGGCTCACTGATAATTTTAAACATATGATTAATTTAAAGCAAAAAGTTTATTTCAAATATAACAACTCTAAATCCGTCTTTAGAAATTTTGCCAACAGATCTGTGATGTTTGAAAAAAAAGGCACTCTTAAATCATACCTAAATATAAGTGATCTTAAAACTTTTTGAAAGAACTAAATATTAATTCAAAATCTACAACTAGTTCAGTGAATGTGGCTAACTCCGATAATTTTCTTACTTTTTTTAATCAGATTTAGTTAAGTTTATATTTACTGACATTACCATGGATGAAATTGATAAAATCATTGGTAAGCTTAAATCTTCTGCTAAGAGTTGTGATGGGATTGATTTAAAAATGATATCTCTTATAACCCTGCATTTAAGTAGTCATATTTTACTTATAAATAAATGCTTCTCGGATGGAGTTTTTCCTTCTGTATGGAAAGGTGCAAGGAAAATTAGCCATACCCAACAACTATCTCAAACTTTCGTCCCATTATTATCCTTTTTAGCATATCAAAAATATTGAGAAAAGTTGTTTCTGAACAGATCAAGTGACTATTGCAATAAAACCAATGGCCTGCCTGATACTCAGTCTGGTTTTCAATATAGTACTTCAATTGCTCTGCTAAAAGTTACAGATGATCTAATAACAGACATATATGAATGAACACGCCTGTCTCGATTTTGATAAGATATTTGCATCTTATTAGATCATACAACATTTTTATCAAATTAAGACACTTCGGCTTTAGCGACATTGTTGTCACATTCATTAAAAATTGTTTGTAACGTTGACGCTCGAGTACCCCAAGGTAGTGCTTTAGGGCCTCTTCTCCGTTCCATTTATACTGCCGATTCTTGTAATACTTTCAACATTGTCAGTCCCATCAGTGTGTGCTGATGACTCAAATATATTTCTTTTTTAGTTCTTTTAACACCTCTCCTGCTGTGGCCCATATCAAAGCAAACCTCAATTCTGTCTGGAGTATCTTTGGCTCATAACAATTAATAATTGAAAATAAAAAACTGTAAAAATCTTGGTTTATGGATATTTTTGCTAAAAACATCAACTAGGTATCTTAGGAATTTTTTGGTCAGGTGAAAGTTTTTTACATGCATAACGACCAGGAATTAAGAATTTGTGAATTGCTGATTATCCACCTTAGGATACTGCATGGTCGTGTATTGGCCTGCATTGGTAGTCAGACATAGAGTGTCCAAAAAATGTTTGTATTAGGTTCAGTTATAATCTTTATAAATTTGATCATATTTCTTCTATAGTTTTAAAAATTCTAATTGGTTTAATCTCAGTATTACATTGCAGATCCAGTTACCTTGCTTAACTTTTAAGATATTGTTAAATCATAAACGGAAATATCTAGGTCCAAAGTCAAAGACCGTTACAAATTTTAATGTACAGTGTACACCATTTGCCTATGTGATTGTTACAATTTTTGTGTTCCAAAGCATAGCACTACATCAGCGGTCATTTACTTACAGTGCTATGAAAAATTATAACTCCTTGACTAATAATGTCAATTTCCTCATGTCTGTTTACAGAAGAAAGAATCTAAATTACTTATAGCAACTGGTTTGTACTTGATTATTTTCAAGAATACAATATTTCAACTATAACTGGAATCAAATTTTATTGCATCAAACATGAGTTTACATTAAGTGTGATACCTACGTATTCAAATAATTATTTTCTTTTCCTACGTTCATGCAAAAAACAAAGCTTTATTGAAGTATATTTAGTGGAAAAAGTGGTTCTTTATTGTAATAGTACAATATAAATTTTATTGCACTCATCCGTCATTCTACTACAGCGTTTTGTGATCCTGGCAAATAAAAACGTTCAAATCGACATCATATTTAGTCCATATAGTAGTGAGATTGTACTGCCAAGTTTACATAAAGGAATAAATGATGGGTGGATTGAATTATACCATTATATCTTATTAAAATTAAATAATTTATGACAAGGATGTAAGGGTATTGAGGATTTCTGGTAGCCTTACATATTCCGTTTTTATAAATTTAGATAAAAAAATGTATGCATTTATTTTTAACAATAAAAACATTATTTCTCAAGCAGAAACATTTTATAAAACTTCTCGTCTTCGTTACTGTTAAACTGCGGAACGAATGGAATCTTCACTATTTCCTTAAATCCTTCTGACTTCTCGGGTTCTTGAAATTTATTTTTGTAACTGTTAATGATAATTTCACTGACAGGCTCGTGAGTTGTATCGGTCAGTTCACGGAATTTATTATTGTGTTTGGTTTGTTTGAAATTTGTCGACATCAGGAAGCAGTAACAATCGATATTATATTTTTTAGCTATTTGAATAAATCTTGCTCTGGATTCTTTGTCTGGGTTTGTATTATCTATAACACAATTCTGTTTCTGTTCGAGATTCTCTTCTAAAGATTTCACACATTTCTGCCAAGAGCCTAGCTTGTCTCTGTTTATGTGAACGTAGCCCTTACAAATTAGTACTTTATAACAAAAAAAGCTCTTACCAGACCCAGGACTACCAACCATTATAATGACATTAGGTTTATTATATTTTACCTCGGGGTAACTAGCAACAGGTAAATCTCTTGGATCAAAGTCGGGCATTGTATATGGAACAGGCTTTGCTTTTAAAAAATATTCTTCAGGAGTATAAAATTTAATTCCAATGTTTACGGCAAATAATCTATCAGCCACAGAATGATCTTTATTTTTTTTAACAGCCCAATTTTTTTCTCTACCAGCTGCATCCCCTACATAAAAAGATTTCTTCTTGTCAATACACACACCATCATTTTTTTTATCGACCAGAACATTCCACATTCCTGGAATTGGTTTTCTATAAACTGATTTTCCTGTTGCAATAAATACTTGAATAGGTAAATGAATCTTTGAAACAATGTTTTCTATTTTTCTTTTAAAATCTTTTATTTTATTCGGATCTTTTCCCACACCTGATTGATTTGTAAAAAATACTATTTTGAAATCATCCTCGCTCAACTTTTTTAAATGCTGTGGTATGTCTTGAATATATAACTGCCAGTCATCTTTATCCTTTGGAAATCTTGCACCTGATTTGGTTTTTATTATGGTCCCATCTATATCAAATGCTGCTATTTTTGGCTTTGCCTTGCAATTTGCTGATGAGTATATTAATAATTCTTTCCTGTCGATGTCTTCCCATTTTCCAATATCAGAATACGGTTCTCTGTCATTTGATTGTGTGACGCTATCCTTTTTTAAATTAAATATAGGAAAATCTAGTTTAGGTTTCTTTGCCGCTTGACTTATGTTTTCCTCTGGCGGTGGATCGAAAACAATTTCATGGGTGTGATGCCCTAATCTGAATTCTATTCTGTGACCATGTCCCACTGTGTACGTTTTATTTTTTGACACTGCATAACCATCTATACCACATATGGATCGACCAATTGGTTTTACTTTAACTTTGTAATTCTCAGTATCGGCACTACATTCAACTTGGTTTTTTGATACGTACAAATCTTGAATTTCTGTTTCTTCGTTACGTCCAAGAATTTTTACACCCCCGTGAGGTAAATTAATTTTCTTATTTGTTTCTAAATTGAGTAAATAACATGCTACTGAGTTGTTCATATTTGATAGGAAATATTTTTGTATCTCAAGTACATTTCGATATATTCCGCAAAACACTACACTCCTTGAGTTGAAAATTTTGCAATGAACAATATAAATAGATTCGTTTTAAAATACCAGAAAAATTGCTTCACTTTCACTTTGAATAATTTTAAATTAGAGCACAGATAATTTAGAGGTTAACACTTCTTCATCTTCTTCCTTTTTTTGGCATTTGTTTAAGGTGTCATAAATAAAACAATTCAAAATGTACATGAAATTCTGTTTAGAAACGGTTTGAATCAATTTCGTTGACATAATAAATCCACTCCGAGAATGCACTATCATTGAATTTATATGACAACGTAGCTTATATAACCAATGGTTATATTATTTACAATTATTTTGAAAATTTCAAATCAATTTCGAAAAAGTGATCGCGAGAAAACGTCTCTAGGGATCAGATAAAAGCATAGTATGCTAAATCGCGTCTCCTTTGCACGGTTGTTGCAATTTAGCAATTGTTAGGTATAGCACAGTTGCTATAGATCGCGTCGCCTTAAGGTTCGCGCGCACTACGGGCCGCACCGCAACGAAGAGCAAAATTTCGTTTCTACGCTCACGACGACCGGCCGCGGCGTTGCGAGCTGTGAGCGCGGTGTCATTTACGTATGTACATACCTTGTGTGTTCCATAGCGGTGCGGCAAAAAATATTAACGTATACGAGCATACGTTAATATTCTTTGGATGCGGCCCGTTGCCGGCCGAGCCTGTTTAGTGCGCGCGAACTTTTACGCACGGCTGCTGCGATTTAGCTGGTCTAAGTACCAATCGGAATTGCATAAAAAGGGAGTTTCTTTATTTAGAAAAATTAATTTCTATAAAAAAGGAGGTAATTCAAAAAATTTTTTAAAAATCCTAAAGTTATGCAAGGACAAGATAAAAATATTCCCACACGAATTTATTACATGAATTTAAATTAGATTTGTGTCAACCTGCCTCATTTTTAAATTAATTTTTCATATGGAACAGATTTTTTAATTTTATCCATGTAATCTTTAGATTTAGTGCACCATAAACCTAGATGTGCTTTATACTTTTATTTACGAAATTTAGCATAGAATTATTTTATGGGATGTCCAGCCCGTACTCATATTTGAAAAAAATTAATTTTTTTTGTAAAATTCTGTAGTTAAAAAAGTTCGAAATAGACCTTGAAAACAGAAAACAAATTTTAATACTTTGCGCCAGAAAAGTTTTTACTTCTCCATCTTTTACAAAAAACCCCAACTAAATTGGATAATAAATACCATTTTTACAGGTCTGTTTTCATTTGTAATGAGTCACACTGTATTAGTAAAAAGGGTAAAATTTGATAGTAAGGCATTAACTGGAACATTCTCTGTTCAACTTCAGATCCACTATATAAAGCTGTGAAATAAGACAAGACAGACATTCAAATATTTTTTATTGGGACACCACAACACCTATAACCGAACTATAAACTTAGGTAAAAGCATCCTCTCTATGAATTTACTTCAGACATAATTAAGTAGGTATATTATTCTGCAGATAACTTTACAAAAATGTAAAAAATAAACTTAATAATGATACATCTAAATGCACTTATTACTGCTCAATATGTAACTTAACGAACTGACTGAAATCAGATGTGTGATTTATTCAATTTCGAGGAGTTCTACATCAAAAATCAGTGTTGCATTAGGTGGAATAATACCTGGATGACCTCTTGATCCATAAGCATAGTCTGGAGAACAAATAAGTTTTGCTCTCTGTCCAACGCTAAGCTGCAAGAAACGACATGGTCATTAGTATCGATTAAATTAAGAAGATATATTTTTAGATTTTCCCACTCTTTCAGGTATATTACGTTCTTCCTCATTTTTTATTTGACATAAATAGGAGCGCAAGGATAGTTTACATCATATTTAATACATTCTTCATTTTGATATTAAAATTATTACACAAATAATGAAGGGGCATAATCGAATGATTTTAATAAACAATCTTTCAAATAATTTTTGTTGAGTGTATGTTAGGTACAGATTTATTCTGTATATTTAGACCACCTTTTATAATCGTTACTAAAGATAGAAAATAAAGTTTCGAATAAAAGTTGTAGAGCTGTAACTGAACCCCTTTAATAAGTCAATGGAACACAGTGACATGCAGAAATTGAGGGGTACTAGAAGCAATAATATATAGAGGGTGTCCGGAAATGATGAGTAAAAATCAGGGGATAATTCTAGGCCGAAAATAAATGCTACCTATTTCTATTTTTTCCAAAACTGATTATTTCGATATTTGTAAATAACTTCTAAAGAAATCCAAATATTTACATAAAATTTGTTAATCGGATATTTTTACGGACGAGAAATTCAAATATGTTTCTAATTTTGACGTCACTAGTAGAGGGCGCTACTTGATGCGCACCATGTTTTTTTTAAGTGGTAGAACTTTTTTGCATCTCATTGTATCCATCTGACTATCGAAACAATCGATTCTCCTACCTGTTTTATTTGAAAAAGGTATACCTTGCTGAAGTCGGTAGGCGTAACCATATTTGAAATGCTCAGTGCACTGAGTAAAAACTGTTTTGGTTTCAGGTAGTGCTTTTTCTGCTGAAAATACAGCAAAATGTTACTTGAAAAAAGTTGTTCAGAATCGTAAATGATGGAGACATGTAAAATTTCAAGAAGATCGGCAAGGTTTGATAAAACCATTTTTCAACAAAGCACAAAGATTTTATCAAAGCCAATTTTAAAAAATTTTTGCACATTTCCATAATTTACCGTTCTGAACAACTTTTCTGAACAAGTAACATTTTGCTGTATTTTCAGTAGAAAAGGCACTTTAACTGAAACGATAACAGTTTTCAATCGGTGCACTGAATATTTCAAACAATATTATTTCGAAAACTTTATAATCAGTTTTGGCAAAAATGTTATGGTAGCATTTATTTTCGGTCTAGAATTATCATCTGAATTTTTTGCTCATCATTTCCGGACACCCTGTATATTACCAGAACCAGAATTTTGTTCTGTAGTATAGAAATCTGATGTTACTTGTACTATAAATTAATATCTAGTAATAATGTGTAACTTTTGTTTAGACACGTAAATAATTTTTTCTACGTTCATGCAAAAAACAAAACTTTATTGAACTGTATTTAGCACTTTGTTTATTGCATTCATCTGTCATTCTACTACAGCGTTTTGTCATCATGACAAACATAAACGTTTAAATAGACGTCATATTTTCCTAGACTTAGTGTCATCTAAATAAAACATTTTTTAGTTTTTGCATGAACGTAGAAAAAATATTGTATGCAACTCGTACAAAAAGTGCTTATTGCACTCGACGTGTTGTCCTACTCGGCCTGACGGCCTCCTTGGACAATTTCACGTCCCATGCAATAAACACTTACTTTTTATACTTGTTGCATAAATAACTATTTTGGATACTTTGTGGTTATCGTTTATGACAGAACAATTTGTTATCAAAAGTTATTTTAAATGAACGAAATCCTTGAAGAACTGTTTTATTCACGCAATAATAATAACATATTGAATGATAAAATGAGTAAAAGATAAACTTTAGTTATGTTATGTCCCAAGGATTTATTTTTCGAGTAATTTCATTAACACATTCGAAGGTAAATCTTTGGATAATCGATTAATTTTCATTCGAATGAGCCCATCACTAACAAACATGAATCTTAAGTACTTAAATAATGGTACTACTTAATACCCAGGATATGGTACTAATAAATACTCAGGATATGGTAATTTCATTATATAATCAATAATGGAGGTTTTAAAGAATATTTTTTCTATGTACATACTTGGGCAACTCCTTCATCCCATCCTTTAATAACTTCTCCCCTTCCTATGTGGAATTTAAAAGGTGCGCCTCTATCCCGCGACGAATCGAATTTTTGTCCATTTTGTAAGGTACCTGTGTAATGAACAACGACGGTTTGGCCCGATTTTGGAAAAGTTTGGCCTAGAAAATAGTAATTTTCGTTTATCAGGAATCATTGTTTTTAACGGCAAATTCCATATATGGTGGTCAAGGTCAATAGAACTTATTGCCTTAATATAGTAGAAAATATCGATTTAGTTAATTACGCTATTTATTGCTGCATTTATTATATAAATATGAGTCACATGAAATGATAAAACAAGTTTAAAATATTAAGGGAATTATGGTAGACAGCTTACCGTCACCGGGGGAAATAGTTTCTACTTGAACACCCATTATATCAAATGCTGCAAATAAAACTTAATTAATTTCGCGGGAAAAATGTAATACATACAGTTTTTCGCTTACCTTAAAATTATTATTACTATGTACAAAAAGAAAGAGAAATGTGCTTAAGTCACGTCACTTCCAAACAAAAATGGCAATTTAGCAATGGCGTCCTTATTCAACCGGCTAAAATCGAATTTAATGCGCAAAGACATGCGCTCTGGACTTTATAGATCTAGTTGTACATATGCAGCCCACATAACGAGACATTAAATATTTGGTTGCAGCCTAAAGAAATTAAAAAAGAAATAGGTTATACCATAATTTGGCCAAAACTAGGAAAATTTTCATATTATAGAGAAATTTCAGCACGTGTAGAAAAATAGGGAAACTGGCGTAAATTCTAAGAATTTGTTTTAGAATATTTGTAATGAAAAAATACCTTTCATCATTAGCGTAGAAGTTTAGGAAGTTCAAATGAAAACTTATTGATTAATCCACTGCACTGGCCTTATAAAGTGATCTGTGCTAAAATATTAACTTGTTGTACTACATACGAAGTTTATACAAAAAATATTTATTTGTTCAGTAGAACACCCTGTATCATAAAAACAAAGTGTCATAGAAAAAAAATGCTCCTGTTATTTTTCATTACTGCTATGTAAAATGGGGTTGCCTGTATATAAATAAATAGAACATAAAAAAAATTGTCATAAACAATAAATAACAAAATATTTACAATTGTTGTTAAGAAACGATAATAATTAAAATTCTAAATTCTACACAGGGTGATTCTGAACTTATCAAAAAAAATTTGGGAATATATGCGTTATGAAAAATGGAGACAATATCGTAAAAAAAATTGTAAAATCCTTATAGTTTCCGAGAAAATTATTATTGCAGTTGGTAGTTTCAACCTTTACATAGCTGGGCTACTGTAGTGTCTGGCCAGGCGATTTCAAATATCCGATTACTTACCGTATTAACTTTTTGTGTACCGTATTTACATTAATTTTTCAAATATTAAAAATGCCTTACGTATAGCTAATCGCAGATGATAGGTGGGTACCGTTGTAATTTATGATGAAGTGAAAATGATTTAGCAGAACGATTTCCCGATAAACATGTGCCAAATACAGCTACTTTTTACCGCGGTGTCCAGTAAGTGCAAGTGTAGTGCAAACGTAGACGTGACACGGGAAATCTGTAACCGTGGAAGAGATGGAAGCTCAGGGCGTCCACGGAGTATTGCAGTGTGGGGTATCATACACAAGGCTCAATTATATCCGTACCATGTACAGTGCGTCTAAGCCTTAATACCAGGGGATTGGACGAGGACCAGTACCACGGCGACCACGATCTCCCGACTAAATCATTTGGACTTATTTTTGTGGGGATATTTTAAAAATGAAATATATTGTACCGAAGTGGACACTATTGATGATTTACGCAAACGTATCATAGCTGCTGTCAATAACTTAAGTTCAAAAAGGACAAGAAGCAGAAACAGTTGTGTTAGTTTATAGAAACGGGTAAGGTATGTCAAACTATTTTACTAATTAAAATCACAAATTAATTCTATTAATAATTAATAACAATAGCGACAAAAGCAGTTGAATTTCCTGCATTATAGTCTGTTTAGAAATGAAAGTGAGTAATAAAAGCTTATTATGTATTCAAATCGTAAATAAATGTAGTACTGTTGCTTATATTCAATATTTTTATATTATGTATTATCGGTATAGATGAGGTGTACTTTTAAAATACTTTGTGTGACCGGGTTGTACTAAATTGTAGCAGGTAGCTAAAATTTAATCCCCGACAATCCGTCTTTGTCCATGCCGCTTCAATTTCTCGGTCCATTTCTCTTATAAGTATACAATATAAAAACTGCATTTCAAAAAATGAGGCTACTTTAAGCATCATAACCAGGTTAAGAGGGTTTTTACTAATTCAAATAAAATTATTCAATATTATTTATCGGTCAGTGGTCGCGCGGTTTAAGGCATCAGTACTTGAATCGAGGTGACTAGATCGCTGTGGGTTCGACCCCCGCAGCTGGTAGACCCTATATAAGCTATATTCGTGGAGAGATTGGCATCCTCTCTGCGGGTATGGTAGGGTAGAAGAATGTTGGCTTGGGTCAATGTGAGAGATTGATACCGGTTTACATTTGACTACCTCCCTAATTAATGAGGTTTTTCAGGTTTTCCTCATTCCTGCACTGAATGGTCGTTATGGCCTACCAACGTAAGTCGTTCCTGGGCGCAATGCGGCCTGCTTAATAATAATATGCCGCCCCCTCTCCCGCACAAGTCTTCGACTTCTGGGCTAATCCTCGTGATTAGAATGAGGGGTAGAGATATTATTATTATTATTATCAAAATATTTATTTAAATTTAATGAATAGATTTTTATTCCACACAAAAATATATGTATTTTGAAAATTCAAATTATGGTGAGTAAATGTAGTGTTGTATAAATGTACAATAAAGAAAATAAAAAAGTAGGTATATTAAAATTCATCCTCTGAATATTCTGATGAATTATCTTCGTCTCCTAGATTGATAACGATAGGTTCCACAGTAACGTCAATTAAATTATCGTGTTCCCACATTTTCTCCTCTTCTTTTTGTACATGATGTATACATCTTTGCCAGTTATCTGCAGTTACTCGTTCCAAGAAATTTTTTAACAAAATTTTCACGTCAGACTAATTCTATTGGGTTAAGTTCACAGTGATAAGGTGGTAACCGTAGTATCGTTATTTGGCGATTTGTTGCCATTTCATCGATAACATATTTTTTCTGATCTTTATTAAGATTGACAGGTGTCAAAAGTTCCTTTTTCACCATATTTTTTTCAAAAGAAATATTTTTTGCGGATAACCATTGAATTATATCGGCTTTCCTCCAAGCAGTCGTAGGCGTCCGTTCGGTCTGCCGTGAATGGTAACTGGCATTATCCATGACAATTACAGACCCCGGAGGAATAAGATCTAACATCTGTGTAAAATACTCTTCGAAAACATCTGCGTTCATGTCGTCGTGATAGTCACCTGTATTTTTAGATTCAAATAAAAGTAAACCGCCATGTACAAAACCACTGGCATTACCTATATGTGTCACTATTAATCTTCGCGCTTTACCTGAAGGTGCCTTGAACCCTGTTGAAAGTCCATCCAAAAATGCTTGTTGAAAACTTTTTACATTTTTATCTTGCCATACTTTTGTTGCAGTATATCCGTCGTTGACATAAGTTTCGTCTAGATAATAAATATTCCTCGCCAACCGCCGTAGGATCTTCGCCAACAAATAATTTCATCTTTATCGATAAGAACTGACTTCCTGTTCTGCTTTAACCAGCAAAAATTCAACTCTCGTAAGACGGCCCATAATTTGCTTCTAGTGATTTTTGGCAAATCGTTGTCCTCTGAAAGTTCACTTAAAAGTTTGCGTTGATATTTCTTTTTTAAAATAAAATGAGTACTTTTCAGCGAATGACATTTTTGAAGAAATCATCTATAACGACTTTTGACCTCCCTGTAAATGATTTTGGGGGATATACAGTATCTTGTTCATTTTTCATTTCTTTTAAAAGTCTGTAGAAAGTCGATTTTTCAATCTTTGTCATTTTGGAACACTTTTCCACGATGTCGTCAACACTGTTGGTAGGATTTTGGTGTTTCAATGCATTAAATACATTTAATATAATAATCTTCTCATTCTGAGACAGCCCACATCTTTTCGCGCGTTTAGCAGGTGCGTAATTTGATAAGCTCGACATTTTACCCAAACAATATTATATCCACTGGCACAATAGTCACTAAACACAAGTCGAATTTTACTCTACTGCACTAGCACGTCTTCGTATATTCAGCTCTAAGACTGGATTGATCTGTCACAATACACTGGCTCCTGCCCCATAATGTATCCAGTAAAATATACTAATGTACACCCATTACCTGTTAGCATTAGTGTTACCCGATAATTACCTGAAACAAAATATTACCACGCCCATGGCCGGTTCTTATCTTGGGGTTTTATTACTCTCTTTCATTTCCAAACAGACTATAACAAATTAGGTGTTGTAAAAATTAATTTATTTATTTACTTGTGAATTTCTTTCAATTTTTTGTCTGTTCGCCGATTATACGCCTTATAAGGTTTTACAGTGGACCAGTTTCCAGTGCCGTGCGACAGTGTTTCATTAAATCATTTTTGAATTGCTCTTTTTGATTTTATTTTTACAAAATTGTATCTGTAAGTCCTCTGTATATTCAAACATTTTTTTTAGCTAAGTTCTGATTCACCCTGTATATATCAAGCGACCTTATAGTAATAATCATATTGTCATTATTTTTTTCTTCAGAACCGTTCACTTAAAACTTACTTCATTTCACGGGTTAAGATTCTCACAGTGAAACACATACAGGTTAGCAGGGAATATCTATAAATGTTAACCAGCTCCCATTGTTGCTTAGAAACTAGAATTCTAATTGCACTATTTTTATGCGCGTTGCAAAATACGCATTATTACCCAATACGTGTGAGCTATGACACATACGCGTTACCAGTCAGATTTATTTCTTTTGTAAGTGGTTTCTTTTTTATCAGATGTCATCATCGACATTCCTATCGTCGATTAGACGATTGTATGACGAAACTATTGTTCGCTGTAAAAGTAATGTCGCTGCATAGACGGGTATTAAGGGGTGACGAAATTTATAGCCCTCGACACAATGACACTTCTCGGTTTTGCCTCTATTCTAGATTGCAGGATAATAGAAAATGTCGTAGGCTTTGATCCTAAAAGACATCCTGATCATTTTTTCAATACAAGGTAGACAATTAATAATGGGCCACAGAGCAAGGGCGACATTTTTGCAGCAAAGTATGAAGATGTAGTTAAATTTGTCTTAGTAAAATGTTGCTGTGGAAAACAGTGGCGGCTCGTGATATTTTCAGTAGAGGAGATTTGAAGCGAAAAACCTCAAACTATCGTTTTATAATGACATTGGCACATTTCCTCACAATCGCAATCTGAGTCTTGACCTACCGTATTTAGGTCAGTAACCTTGTTTTTAATGTTTGCTCAATGACAAGCGCTGCAGAGCTGCTGAACCTCTAAATAATAACACAAAAAAATATTAATTAAATTTGTATTTTTATAAACACCCGGTGTTATCAATAGGAAATTATGAGAATTTTATAATAAATGCCAACCTCAGTAATCAGCGTCGACATCAGACAGCCTGTAATCAGCACACTCAGCACAGCTAAAGAGTTCGCAGTTCAAATTCCCGTTTAATATAGGTTTGTTCCATAAACTTAAATACTTTTGTACGGCCACGATACCGTCACGAGATTATATGCACTGATAATAGGCGCATGCGTCAAGTTTGTACCCTGCATGGAATCGCGAATATTTGGAACGTTTACTTGACCGAAAAAGGAGTGGGGACAAACATCGTACATTGTACGGTTTTCTATGCATTTGGAACAAACCTTATGTTACCGCCGGAATAAGTCGAACATGGCCTTTGGTATGGAACAGATGCACGCGGTTCGACTTCTCTCCCTTCTTCATCCATCAGTGATTATTTTTGCGTGGTAGGGGTTGGTGATTTTCGTGTGTTTGTGCCTTGACTATATACACTAAGACGAGTCGATCTAATGGGAGACTTGTTGGCCTGAATGGAAACCAACTCTCGTGTAATGGGAAACGAATTCAAAAAGAACATTTACGCTTGGACTATTTGCTAATAGATGGCGCAATATTAGGTACTAAAATGACATGAATTTTGATATATAATTTTGAAAGCTCCTCCCATCGGAGATGATTGGTTCATACATATTATGTTATGTACAATCATTTGCAATAACAATGACACTTTTAAAATTGAATTTTGCTATTTCTTTTGAACTGCTGACGTATTTGTAATGAAATCAACTGTCAACTTTTAACATTAGTAATTAGTTGTTTCACTTACCAATATAGATTTAATGAAATTTCTACTCAGAACTTCCAGTTCAAAAACTGTTTTGAGAGAGTGTCATTATTATTTCAAAAGCTTGTATATACTCAAAATTCATAACTTTAATGACATTCAATAGGATTACTGTTTAAGTGTTTAGTTTATTATTAAGTGAATGCGTTAGTCATGAAGAAGCAGGGAGGAAATAAATGTTAATTTTTAAAATGTAATAAAACTAGATGAAACATTCCAGGAATAAAACTTTTCCGCAAGGCGAAAACCGACTATAATGATAAATTTTGAATTCTGATAAGTAATTATAGTAATTCCATCACATGATTTAATAATAAAAATATTCTTATATTTACAGAAAACAAATAAATTACAGAAGTGCAGTTATTCAGCTCATATTCACTATCACGTATCAATGAAAGTCAAAGCTTAAAATATATTAACCGCCAGATAACACGTTTATCATACTCCTCTAACTTTGGTAAATTCAAGTGAAGAAGTCGTTCAATACGTGTCGATTAAAATATACAGGGTGGGCCATTAATAAGAGGACATAGAGGAGTCATCATTGGGAGGAAATATAAAGATATAGCTAAATATATCTTAGTAAAATACTGCTGTGGAAAAAGATACAAGGTGTCAAACTTGAAATATTTTTATTTTGTGCTTTCTTTCTTTGTAATAGCGCGAGTATCGCTCAACTGATTGTCATCAAATTTGGTAGGGAAACATTTTTTAAGAAAAATAAAAATAATTTAAGTATTAAATCAGCGCCGCACTAACAATATCTAATGATGAATTTTTCTCTTATTTTTTGTTGACAAAACATTTTGATTTTTCGCAAAATAATAATGCATCTTATGCAGTAAGAGAAACTCACACGATAATCTATAGTTCTATATGTCTCTTTATAGAAGTAGGTATATAGAATTCATTTGAATTATCTTAATGTGTTTAAAGAAAATAAAATAGAAACTGTAAATTTTAGCATATCGCTGAAAACTCTTTTTTACAATCTTATTTTTCTGTTTCTTTTTTTTAATTAATTAGCAGTTCATATTCTTACTTCTCTAATGCAATAAAATAAACTGCTTATGTTTCAAACTTTATGATCTGTGGTTTGAATATAAATATATTGCCACGATCTTATTATTTAGGCAGGTAAATGAAAAAGGGTCACGCGGCCACGCCCTCGAAACGCCTTCGCAGTTTTTTGCAGATTAAAATAGTAACGCTTTATTTCATTCGTTTGAATAAATGCGTATTGTTACACAGTAAGACATCTAACAGGAATTGTGATAAATATTTAAGTCTTTATTAAGGATTGATCTCTTGATGTATATACTCAAGGGTTTGTGTCGCCAGTGTAGTTTGTAATTATTAATAAAATTTGCTATTTGCTATTTGCCTAAATAAAAATGCAATTCAAGTTGGGTAAAGTGAAGCAGTGAAAGACCGCGGTTGTCCTCTGCTGAACAGAGCCGTGGAAAAATTTATAAAAGACATTTTAATAGACATGTGTTTTTCGTATGCTTCTGTATTATTCGGTACTTATATGAGTAATGAATTTGTGTGTCAATGTTTTTAATGTTTTATCCAAAATTATTTAGAATTTTGTAGAGCTTTTAAACTTGCATTAATAGGGCATGATAAACGAATTTTACGTCAAACACTAAATCAGTACCTTAAAATGCAACAATTTTTAAAGCTACCTCTTAGAATATACAAAATGCATACATTTTATATAGCAAACAAGAATTATTATATGCATGTGGACCTGGCAATGCTGCTGGACTTCTATATAGCTCCAGTACTCGTACGCGTCATCAGAAAATCTCTATCGTACTAGCAGCATCATGTTACCTATTGGAGATGGGACTTTTAGTTCATGGTGGGTGAATTCATTCTATCAGTCTCATTCACCTAAGAGAATCATTCACTTGAGTAATTCATTTGATTCAGTACGGTCGAGAATTGTATTTTTGTAATTCGACCACCGATCGTTCAGTCTCGACGTTCAATACTGGCACTGTTTCATGACTCGCGTGGTATCGTAATTTAGAGGCATAGGTGTAACATACAATGCTTTCGAGATTACAGACAAATCTAGATTTTAGATTAAAACATTTATAGGTAAGCATTTAAATATAGATAATAAAATATAATTTTAGGTGTGAAAATATTGTATTAAATTAACAAAAAAAGTAATATTTAAAATAAAAAAAAACTAATTTCATAAATAAATTCTAAACATTAAAAAATTCGCGTTTAAAAACAAAATTTTAGAAATTTTGTCTAATTTTAATGGAGCTCGTTTTTTTGTTACTCTGCTTAAGAAAATATTCTATCGCAAGACACCGAACTAGCTATTGTATAAAGGTGATCCGACTGAAACCGGTAATTGAGTCACATCTCCGATACCGTCTATGTCTAATCGTCAGCTGCAATTTTTCATTTAATTCAGTGAACTGCTGAATAAGTATAGAAGGACTGAATTTGACTCGCCTGAATTACATTGTTAAATTTTTTAGAATCAACGTTGCTTTTAGTTCACAGAGAATGATTCAGTCCGACAAGAAGGAATGATTCATTTCATTCAGTAAAGTGAATAGTTCGTTTGTACTAGTTCGTTCGCGAACTACCCATCTCTATTACCTATCGTTATAGGGTGATTTGTTTATCTTCTGAAAGGTCGAGTAAAATATTTTTTTTCGATTTTCTGACTTTATTAGTCCTTCCCAATAAGTGCTTAAAATTAATGACATTATGACTGAATCACTCTGTATAATAATAAACTTTGGTAAAAGTACTTTTGCTGGTCAGTGTATTTAAAAATCATAAAATTATATGTTATGTTTTGTATTAAGTAAATCGGTTTAAAACTAAGTGGAATATTTTCAGCTTGTTTGTTGGCGTTAAAGAACTAATCGATTTAAACTTGTGAACTTGACCTAGCATCTGTCCGTCCGAGTAAGTAGGAATGGTTACATCAAAAAATTGTCCTTTTTGACCATTCAGGACAACAGTTTTGTAATTTGTTTGGTATATCGCAACCGCACAAAGACAAATGATAAATTGGTATGAATTAAAGACATAATTGTGATACACTTCTAGCCTTTTATGGATTGTTATAGTTTTCAGGATCGAGTGAATAATGGAGGAGGCAGATCATGATTGTGGGTGGTTTTATGAGTTAACAAGGTCTGTACAAGGGCAAGGATGTTGTGGCGTTTTGTTGCCTAATATTATAATGTATCGTAAACCAATCGACAAAACTATTATTCATTATAAATAAAAATGAATTATATATGGTGTTGAAGATTTAGATAATTTTTTACAAATATAAATGGTGTTTCTATAAAAGGTCTATACATTTATTTATTTACTTTTTATTTTGTATCTACATGATTAACTCAAATGGTGCAATCGAAAATACAATGATAACAGTTGTTCTAAAAATTTAACATTTACAATACATTAAATAATATTATAATCAGTATAAATAAATTAAAATCAAATTTCACATACGTAAGTACTAATTTACTTGTTTCATAAACTTAGTAAGTTGACTCAAGAATAGTCGTTTTTAGGCTTTCACGGCCGGTGTTGTTATTTGATATATAGTGAGTTTCTAATTTGTTATGCCATGACCTTGGTAGCAGGTCGCTGCCAGTAACAGAATTAAAGTGCACATTTTTAGCTTAAGCTGGAATTCTTTGACCTGCCCTTGTTGTTCTCGGGCTAGGCTCTCTGGAAACAGACTTGCTATCGGTCACAGAGATAGCAAGATAGATAGTGATTCTGCCTTTTGAACACATTCCAAACGATCTATATAACTAGCAAAATGTGGATTCTAATACAACAATGCAGCAACGCACTAGAGAACTATATAAAAGAAAAATAAATGTAACATTAGTGAAATCTCGAGTTTGCCGTTAATTCGCTCAAAATATCCTCAATTTGATAGGTGAATTTTATTTCACAATCAAATTTTATGCCCAAACCTTTCACTGCCTTTACTCTTTCTAGTTTAATGTTTCCACTCACATACGTATTCATCCTACCTCCCTCTTTCTCATTCTAATCACGAGGAAGTCGAAGACTTGTGCGGGAGAGGGAGCGGCATATTACCATTCAGTGCAGTAATGAAGGAAACCTGGAAAACCTCATTAATTAGTGGAGTAGTCAAATGTCGACCGGTATCAATTTCTCACATTGACTCAATTCAACATTTTTGCACCCTATCATACCCGCAAAGAGGATGCCAGTCCTCTCCACAAATATAGCTGATATACAGTCTACCAGCTGCGGGGCTCGAACTCACACCGGTCTAGCCACATCGATTCAAGTACTGACACCTTAAACCGCGCAACCACTGATCAATCCAAATATCTACATATTAAATTATCATTAATGAAAAGAGAAAATATAATTGGTCCCAGATGACTACCTTGACGAACACCTATTATTTCCCGTGAAGAAAATTCTTTAATTTTGACAGTTTGAGTTCTATTTACTATGATTACTTAAAAATAATTTACGGTTAACTTGGTCGAACGCTTTTCGAAAATAAGTATCTTCAATACTTTTCACAATGCTGTTACTAACAATTAAGACGTAGACAATCTGTCACTATGGATTCAAATACTTTTTCCGTTGAACTAAGACATCAAATTGGCCTATATTGGCCTATATATTAGATTTATCATCAAATTTGTACAGCGGCATTATGTAACAAAATTTCCATACGTATTGAAAATTAGAAAAAAATTTGGGAAAGTATTGACAATGACCGAGATAGAGATGTACTAAAAAGTCCATTACATATAAAGACTGGCATGTATGTGGTTTCTCTCAATGAATTAATATATTTCCAAAAATGTTTCGAAACATTATTAATATTATTTTGAGTGAGCTGAATAAATCTATAATAATTATAGTCAATGCAATTTTTAGTCTGAATTCTCAATTCTTTATACTTATTAAAAATAAAGATTTTTAGTTTTTTTTTGTATATACATTTTATTTTTCTGTCTAATAATTTGTTTTTCATAGAAACCAAAAAGTTACCAGAATATATAATAGGATTTAGAAACATAATTTTCAAAAGCATCGTAATTTAAATAGTAAAAATTAGCCAAATCGAAATTTGCATCAAGTTTAATGAAAAATTAGTCCTTTCAGTAGAACTAAAATAATTATTTAGTTGGTCATATTTCGCCTTTTTGAAATTTTTATTATGAAACAGTGTAAATAAATTAATAAAATAATTTACCCAGATTCCAGTCTTTCAAGAGTACGAAAAACTTTTTGAAATATCGATTTCATTTTTCTATTTTTATATATGAAGATATAGTTATCCAGTGGAACAAAGTATACGTTAACTGTTGGTTTATGCATACAACTGTTTTGATTACTGTTTTAGATACGAAACCTAAAAATACTTTAATCGAAATTAGGTAATCTTAAACATTACTTTATATACCTACTTGTAACAATTATTCACGTCAAAAGATGCATATCAAATTATTGTGAAATATATTAAACACTTCTGATATACTATTAATATAAAAATAGTTGAAGGTGTCTACATTTACTATATTAATATTAAAATCTTTAAGGAATAAAAAAGTAGGAATTCAATTTTCAGTACAGTTATTTTTCAGTTTCAATGATTTTTGAAATTACTTATTATTAATGCTTTCTACTTTGAATTAAAAATTCTTTCTAAGTTTGTAAATATCTTGTATATTACAAGTATTAATTTAGGTATCAACGGCTCGATCAAACTCAAGACAAAATACAGAGGACAGAGGACAGAAGACAGAATATAAAAGACAGAAGACAGAAGACGGAAGACAGAAGATAGGAGTCGGGAGACGGGAGACGGGAGACAGGAGACAGAAGAAGACCGAAGAAAGAAGGCATAATGCAGAAGGCAGGAGGCGGAACACGAAAGGCAGAAGATCTATGTATTTTCTGCTGCTCATGTTCACTGTAGACATAACATGCAGAATGGGGTAATCACTATTCTGACTAACACCTATGTAAAAAGTTTTTATTATAAGAAAAATATTACAATTTTTTTTGTTATGTTCATACTTTAGGAACTTGTTAAACAAATAAATGTCGAAAAAGTAGAAACAAAACCGTTTTATTTTTTTTAATGAATAAAGATTTTGTTACGGTAATATATAGTTTATATCTGCTTATAGTAATGAGGGAAAGAGTGTACTATGAGTATACAGGGTGTCCCTAAAAGGTTGGGATAGCGTTTCACCTCATAAAGTATAGCTGAAAATAAGTCGAAGTAACTAAACTTGCCTTAGTCCAAAAGATGATAATCACGGACCTACAGGGTGTCAAAGGTTAAAAAATAAATCACGTTTTGTTTAATAATTTTTGACTGTTTTACGTTAATTTCAAAAAAATTTTGTAACCAGGAGTTTCTTGGGATGGAAAATTCAATTTTATTGTTCATTTTGGTATATCTTCTAGAGGGCGTCACCGGCGACGATTTCGAACCATTTAAACCGTTATAACTTTTTTTTCCACGCTGTATATTATTTTGGACTAGAAAAATCTCTTCCCCAGTCTTTTATAGTTAAGAAAGGTTACCTTATTGAAGTCGCTTATATATCTAAAGCTGATAACTTATTATTTATCTACAAAATTCAAAATTATTCATTCATCATAACCGAAGTAGGTAATCAAATTCACAGAAATACGATAATATTTAAACCCCTGGCTATAGACAAAGGTACCTAGCTTCGTAAAGCGATAATAGATATAGGCATTTTAGTATTGAGTAATAAATTCAAGACAAGATCTGAACAACAAAGTGTTCTGTTTAAGTCCACCAGAGGTAGGTATTTTATTCAATAATTAGGTGTCGTCCTTGATTTCAACGGTCGTGTCATTAAAAACGACTAAAAACATATTAAATTTGCTTAAATTTTCACTTTACAAATGATACTACAGTGCGCCTTTCGTTGTCTAAGGTTAGTTTTAATTTATCGTTTTAAACTAGCAAGTGGGAAAGCAACAGGCGTTACATAACAAAACGGTGAAATTCAACACTCCTCGAATTACTTCGTAATAAATTTTATATAAACTAGATCATATCTCAATACCAATAATAATGCTTGAGTTTATACCTTTAACCACGCTTGCGACGATAATATACAGAGTGTTCGGTAAAGAATGGGCCATAGTTTAAGCTAGCTTCCTTGGGAAAAAAATTACCTAAATCAACTTACCTTAGTACAATTACTTTAAGGGCGCTGTATTCTTGAAATAGTGTTTTCTACAAATACAAGTAATTTTAGACATTTAAGAACTGAATAATATAGAGTTTAGCAAATAACAACAATGTTATCTCATGCCACCGGCGAATATTCAAAGGTATCGAAGTAAAATCAATTTATAACGTCAGAAAGCGATCTATCCAGCAAAGTTTTAGATATTGAAATCTTTCAAAATACGTATTTTTTAAATTCAACTATAGATGTAAACATTGTTATATCATAAACTTACATAGTTCTGCATATAAGATTGTTCACTTTTGTTTATAGTATGTGAAAATAATTGTTAAAATGTGGGGTTAGAATAGCGAAATAATGTGTGTCATACAAATGCATTTTAAGTTTAAATATTAAAAGTGGATAAACAAAACATCAGTAATTTTATTTTTGATATTACTTTTGTTCTACGTGTTTTATTTTTCAAGATTTCAGTACTTAAAAAACATCACAAATTGGATCATTTTACGGCGAGAAATACAGCGACCTTAAGAAGTTATAGGCCTGATGAGAAAGTATTTTTTTTATTATTTTTTTTATAATAATTTTATTATTAGTTGGATAATTGTATGCAAATTTTGAAAAATAAGGTTTGTTATGTGAGTTAAAGACGAATATCTAATTGATTTTTGAGTTAAATGTACAGGGTGTTCTGAGTGCTTGTGCCACTATATGATTGCTTTCTGATTTTTTTATGGATAGAGATTTTTGAAAAATTATTAGTTTGTTTGCTTGTACTTAGGGAATACTTATTTTAACTCCTTCTAAGCAGTAGAAATTAAGTTGCACATGCATTAGTAGAAAATTTGTGTAAAATTGGACGTATGAAGGTCATACGGAAAGCGGTGTGATATGATATAATAAGTATTAATGTCTGATCGTTATAGTAACACTACTAGTAACCAATAGTAAATAGTGTGTATGTATTCTAAAGTCTTTTGTCCCTATGAATGCGGAATTCGCAAATATTTGCTCGATTTATTTAATGGTGGAGAAATCTTTATTTGTAACAAATTTTGTCAACTACCTATAACACTTTCTATCATTTTCATCATGATATTGTCATGGTAGGTTATCAGAAGCTCAAAACAAATTTATTAACACCACATAATAATGAAAGGGGCAATAATATTTGTAGTGTTTGACAGTTTTGAAAATTGCAATTATTGTCAAAAGTTGAGATTTTTCCGCCATAAATAATTAAAACAGAAGTTGCAAAATTCGTGAAAAAATCCGTGAATTTTGCGTCCGTGAGGACAAGGTTTAAGTGTGATATCCGCGGAATGCGCATCAGGTAGGCGTAAGTGGGTGGTGGTAGGCAATCGCCGTCCAAAAGGACGGCATTCTAATTTGTAGAGAGGATGACACAGGTGGCACATTTAAAGTAAATTGTTAATGTGCTAGGTTCAGCCGACGTCAACTTATTTTTGATAATTTTGTGTGCTTTAACTCTTCTCAAGTGGCACGCTTAGGTAATCATACCACTCGTATCTTCCGTACTTATCTGTTGTGAATTAGTCATTCTCTATTATTTTCGACCTTGGGTAATTGATAATACAAGATAAAAACTTTAAATTTTGAAACATTCTTATTATTTTTATTATCTAACGCCTCGAAATTGGTAAAAACTGTTTCTACTCTAAAAATAATGGATATTATGTATTGCAATTATGTTTGTATATTTTTTATATCTGATCTATTCAAATTTAGTACGCCTATGAAAAGTTGCTCCCCGCACTTTTCGCCCGCCGCGCTAGTCTACAAGCTAGCGATTAGTCACTCTCTACAATTTCGACCGCTGACTATAGGACATTCTATCTTCTGCACTATTTTGAAAAATTATAAAAATTTCCTATTTAAAGTTTTACCGTACTAGGACGTAGTCCTCATCTTGAATCTCCAACAGTGTTTAAACTTTAAGGAGAGTATAACAAAAACACCGCTTATTGCAGTTTGTAAGAAACTTGTTACCAACTTAAAATTAAGTAAAGGCGATGTACATACATAGATACATCCAAAGTAGGTTTGCAAATAACATTGTTATGACTTGGTATTGGTTTTAAAGAACAATCGTATTGTAAAAATAACGGATGACAGGATTAAGCCGCCTTTGCAGGGCCTTGATTGTGAAATTTCTGAACGTAGGTATTTCGTGTTCGTCCTCAGCAGTGTTAGCAATCAGACCGTATCTAATGCAGCGAACGACCCTACGAATGGTTACTTATGCTCGTGATTAGTCCTCAACCTGTTGTTAAGCTTAATTGGATACCGTAATGCATGCGAATACTCATTATAATAATAATATCTTAATTATGTCGTTCCAGCCAGTGGCGTATTGTAAAGACGATTTATACAAACAGAAGTCGAGTTTATAAATAATAATATATATCTAGACGCATTCAAATAAAAACTACAATGAAACATTGACGGTTGAAACATTTAAATAAAACGAGAATTGTTTGTTCACGATTATCCTATAAAATATTCATTATACATGTGTTTCCTGAACAATAATATCCACTGATTCACTAGTGAATCATGAAATCATTATTCACTAGTTTCAAACAATCGAGAATGAACTAACAAAACAAAAATTCTGCGGGGTTAACTATTGAACTTGAACCTTCTGTGTGAAAGCCAAAAGTACGGTATAATGGGTAGCACTATAGATGATGGTAGAAGTTTGCCAATTAAAGTGTTATTTGATTTTTTAAATTTCTCAGGTGAAAGCCAAATGTCAAACTTGAATGTGAGGCATTTTGACCGTTTTGAATTGTATGTTGTCTTATTCATGTTATGAGTGTCAAAATATTGTGTTTGGTAAACTATCGTTAACAGTCGTAGGCAAGGTATAGTATTTTATTTTCATAATGGCTGGAATTCACTCGGGTGATTTACAGCACTCACCTGTAACCTTCATCCTCGTTAATTACAGCCATCATTATATGCTCGTTGAATAATATAATATTATTTTCATGTTTTCCTCAATAATGTATTTGAAGGAACGCTCTTATTTGAGAGATCTGATCTGTATATATATTCTTCAATTCATGATTTCAAAACCATTCTACTCTTGCTCCTGCTTCGGCTTAAGTCGGCAAATTTGGGAATAAGCAATATAATTTAAAACTGGACTCCACTGGAATTGAAAATGGTACACCTCTGAGTTCAGGTGGAGGGTAAGCTCAGTGGAGCTTAACGCAAACGCCTTTTAAGGTGAACGACGTCTCATGTGTGCAAACAATGTAAGCGGTGTGTTATAATAAGGAGGCAACATCCTTAATCAAACGTAGACAAGCATTCTCTGCAGGAACTGCTATATGTGTCAAGAACAAACTGACCATATTATTGCATGTGTGATGCGTAACGCAAAACGTGTACCAATAGGCTCAAAAAAATAAATGACTTCAAAACACTAAAAAAAAAATATGGAAAAATCTATATATCGTGAGAAAGATTATATATTTATATTAGGTATGTTAAACTTAATCTTACCCTGTAATGAAGTTATTTTTTATTTACTTTAAATTAATACCTATCTTATCTTAAAACCTTGCACCGGTGTTCATTTGGCAGGTAAACTTGGCAGCTGAAAATTACTGACCATTGGAGTGCGTACCGGAAAAGTCCGGATGTCTGCGAAATACTAAATTTATACAAATAAGGTACTGTTTCTATGGTTTAAACCACAGCACACTATTCGAATTCTCAACACAAAACAAAATTAACAGATATTAAAAAAAACCTAAAGCATTTTATATATTGGACTCTTATCCCGAATATATTTAGTACTACAAAACAAACACCTGAAATAGTACAGAACTACTTTAACTGAGGTAAATAGTGTGTATGTATTCTAAAGTCTTTTGTCCCTTTGAATGGGGAATTCACAAGCGCGATTTATTTAATGGTGGAGAAATCTCTATTTGTAACAAATTTTGTCAACTACCTATAACATTTTCTATCATTTTCATCATGAAACTGCCATGGTAGATTATCAGAAGCTCAAAACAAATTTATTAACACCACATAATAATGAAAGGGGCAATAATATTTGTAGTGTTTGACAGTTTCGAAAATTGCAATTATTGTCAAAAGTTGAGATTTTTCCGCCATAAGTAATTAAAACAGAAGTTGCAAAATTCGTGAAAAAATCCGTAAATTTTGCGTCCATGAGGACAAGGCTTAAGTGTGATATCCGCGGAGTGCGCATCAGGTAGGTGTAAGTGGGTGGTGATGGGCAATCGCCGTCCAAAAGGACGGCATTCTAATTTGTAGAGAGGATGACACAGGTGGTACATTTAAAGTAAATTGTTAATGTGCTAGGTTCAGCCGGCGTCAACTTATTTTTGATAATTTTGTGAGCTTTAACTCTTCCCAAGTTAAGTGAAGTAAATGTAAATACAAGTGATTTACAGTAACCCAAGTGAAATATAAAAATTATCTTGTTATTATGTTGCCCAAATCTCTCTGAAATATCTCCACGACGAGATATCATTTTGAAATTTGGCGTGTGGCACCCTTAACAATTTATAATTTCGGCAGTACCAATATAAATTCTTTCGCAAGGGTCTAAAGTAAGTAAATCCTTCTCCTCTGGGTAAAAAAATGCTCTGAAATCTCCCCACGGTGAGATATCATTTTCAAATTTAGTGTGTGGCTCTCCTAACTACTTAGAATTTCTACGGCAATATAAATTCCTTCTCTCCGCGTTTGTAGAAACGGCGGTACATTGAAGCGTAACCTAGGTCCGTTATTTATAACTTACAAGGGTTACAATTGAAGCAATAATTATTTTATACTGTTATATTGATTTTTGATAAATGTAATAGGTAATTGGAAATTTTGAGATATTAAAATATACAGTGTGAGAGCCAAATTTTACAGTGAGGCCCAGCCTTAGTTGCTTCATACGACGAGCCGCCACTGATACAAGCGGAGTGTGGCTATTTCTCAATTTTTTAAATGTGTTTACTGCTGTGTTTCATCCCTTTAAACTGAAAATTACCATGCAGTATTACAATTTTATTTTAATATTTGCAAAACCATGCAGATAATACATAGCGAAGTGTTTCATTCTTGTCGAGAGAAAAGGATGGTTTACCATTTATCGAGACAGGAATTAAACTTTTCACCGAGGTTTGTATACTATACCTTTTAGATGCAAGTGACGGTTTTCCAGGTTGTTATGCCGTGGCTTCCGTAACTGGTCGCTGCCAGAAACAGAGTTAAAATGCACATCCGGAATTCTTTTACCTGCCCTGGTCGTTCTCTGTGGGGACAGACCCGCTATTGGTGTCTCTGGGTCCGCCCATATATTGATTTCGGCTCCTATTGTTGGTATTACGGCTGCTACGGCCGGAACCGTTCCTTGGATAATAGTGGTCTCCCGAGGCGTCCAATAGCCGCCCCTGTTACTGGTCGCATCTCATCCTTTCAAACGCTTCGGCATCTTCAGTGGTGATTCCGAAAAAGTTTCACAGCGACTGAGGAAAAGCACTATGTATTAAATAATTACAAATATGGTTGTAAATAAATTTTACTTATAAGTTAGATTTTTATCGTCGTGTCTGAGAGTATGTGATAGAACTTGTAAAAATAAATGGGGTCTGTTATTTAAATATTTCTTCTAAATTGCTTTGTGTGCCTAAATGATATAAAAGTAAAAATAAAACTATTTAACAGAAATTTGGCATTAATTAATATTTGGCTCGGTCAGTAGCGTCTCATGTATTTAATAATAGGGCAAGCGGAAAGATAAATAGTACTTTATTTGTTATTTAATATAAAAAAGTATCTAACAAACCCATTTGCTTCTAAATATAACGGAAGCCTCGGAATTTGGAATTGTGGGGAGGGTAGCTTAAGAAACTACAGCACTTAGGCCTCATTGGGTCCTTTGTACTTACTTTCTCCCATTAAGATCAATCCACCTGAGCCGCTAATCTTTATAATGTATAAAAGCCGTATGAGAATTTTTGGAATAATTCTATTCTACGCTATATTTGTAGTGGCATACATAAAACAAATGAAATAATTTTGAAAAGAATTTTGTCCATAAAAATTTAGAACATGTTCTAAATTGTTACTAGAATCTGCGCAAGAAAATGCGCAGTGTACAAATTGGACTAATTACTGCAGTTGTGATAGTTATTTTGTGCTGTGTTGGGTAAACATAATTATGTTATAACAACGATATATTGATATGATTGCAATTGACCTTTTGTTACAATTGTCATTTGACAACAATTTTTATAGGTCCCTTCTCTTTAGTACTTTACAAAATATAATCAGATGGTGCCACATAAACCTAGGTAATACGCGCATGAAGATAATTTTACTGTGAATTTTTACGTAAGATCAGTAGTGATTCTTTACAATGTGTAGATTTTGATGGTTTTACCCATTACATACTTAGGTGGCTATCTATTGCCCACTGATACCGAATATGTAGGAATCTGAAACAGATTCCATATCCTGTATCTTCCTTCCAGTTTGATTCATCTCTGAAGAAGTTGGTTACATCCTCACTGGAGGTTTCCTCACACCTAATAAGTACCGTGTAGGATCTGTTAAATACAGACTTGTGAGAAATACTGTCAGTGTCTGCCTATAAAAGGGGCATCTTTCTGACGAGCGCACAGACGACTCCTAACTTCTCCATATCTAGTGTAATACTAGTATTCTTAAGGCGGATTGACAACTTTTTTCTTTTTGATGAATATCCAAAGGTGGCACACACACCATTGCTATGGTGGGTGTTGTTCGCATAGCTTCAGATATGCTCAGGCAGGCAATCATTTGTACCTGGCTGAGCTTTTGCTTAACTGTTGCCTGTTGAACTTTCGGCCACCAGACCTTCATCACCATACGCTAACATTGGTCGGACAATGGCGTGTATATCACATGACTACTTTTGGTTTTATTCCCCAGGTTTTACTAACGGTCCTGTGGCACTGTTCATAGAACATGATACACCTTTTTTTAGTCTCCTTTTCAAATGAAGATCCCTTGTTAGCTTTGCATCAAGTGTGACTAAAAGGTATTTCACATCCGATGCAAAGCTTAACGTAGTGTTGGCGCCTTTATTGACCCCATATTTCTCTTCATCCTGAAAAGAATCCTGTTTTCTTGGAGTTGACAGACAGAACATGGTCGTCGATCTTTTAAAGCCACACTTATCGACGTAGTCTACACTTATTAATTAATTTAATAGAACATTCTCATTTGAAATTTTTGCCAAATAAGTTAAGTTAGGCTCTCTTTTTAAGCAAGAGAAACTTGGCGATGTAATGTTATTTATAACAAAGAAAATAAAAGGATTTTTTAAATTAAATTTGTTTAATAAAAAACTAATATCACAGAACACAAATTTATAGAAAAATTTACGAAGTAACTGTTCCAAGTGCCTGCTATTTCTTTCAAATTCAGTGCCTAGTGCGATTAGGAGAATAGCAATACACTGTCTGGTTTCCCACATAAATCTCTTATCTCGGCGTGATTACAGTGAAGGGTGGAGATATTAATATCATTGCTAGAAATAACGGTACATTATATTCCATACGAATCAATGAAAAGTTATAAAACTACTGATCACATCTCTGATATCATTTACTTCGTGACAATGTAGCTGCAAAAGAAAAGCTCGTTAAGTCGAGCCACATGCGGACTGGGACACAAGTGCCGCACGTACTGGCATTGCAATATTTTTACTAGCAATGAGCTATTGTCGATTACTCAGTGGTTGAAATGTGAAATTGACGTGCCGCTAAGATCGTGCTGATTGATATTGGAAATGAATTACCGGTCACGATACAAAGTTCCATTCGCAGGTGCTTATTATGCAAGGTAAGGTAATGTAATATAGGTAATTGTTATAGGGAGTAGTAGGGATAATTGTTTTTATTGAGGAAACATTTTTCTGAGTTGATATGGTCCTAGTGCTTATTCGATGTTAATGTTGCGCTGACATAGAATCATCCTTTCTAAAAAGAAACACTAACAAGGTATCGTTTACTTTTTAGTTATAAGTAAGATCCGTGGATGACTTGTACATGACATATCAGAGGCGGAGTCAGGGCACCGAGGTAATATCTGTATATGTACATATAAAAAAATGAAAAATCAGATCTTATCTTGATTGGTGATTGCGTAATATTGAATATCAACAGCAAAAGTGCGTTCAATAGAAAATATTGCATACTAGCAATTTCTGCTTTTAATCAAGCATTAATTTTTTTTCTTGAAGAATAATAATCTCTAACTATTTTTTCAATGTGCCTTAGTCCATCCGCTGCACGTCATATGCATTAAATTAATATAATGTGTCCAAGAATATTAAATTTTTCTGCTCTTGACCATATCTGCAGTGTTACTTGATATCTGTGTATAGTTAGTTGTGCCAAATTATCATGGAGAATGACACGATCCCACAACGTGTACAAATTGTTCAAGTGTGTTTTGAAATTGCTCTAATTGTTAATGACGAAAAGTATTAGGCCCAGACTGGATAATATGAACCTTAGAATTTTTTACACTTACAAATATAATAATATTGTCACGGAATTTGCCCCACTCACACCTAAATCAACGACTTTGGTACCGCGAATTGCTAAGATTGCCCCGATCGCCCCTACACGCTTCTGTTAAACAAACAAAAAGCCGTGGATCGAGACGGGACTAGAAAATTAGAGAAACGACGAGAAGCGTTCGGGAGATGCTAGAAAATAGATCTAGAGATGCTAGAATATACCTGGAATATTCGTTGGGTCTATAAAAGTAAAATAAACGGCCGATTAAGTTAGTCTTGTATAAGTCTTGTATTACAGTGTTTAGTTAGAGAGATCAAAGCGATTTAGATAGCGAATAATTAAATAAGTGTTTAGTTGAGTTCTAATTAGTGTTCAGTAGTGTACTGAGTATAGTTAATAAAGAAGTAATTAATTAACGGATTGTGTTTTTCTGGCAGTAGTAAAATTCGGATTGGGAAATCCGTGACAATTTGGTGTCAGAAGTGGGACATATCACCGCACTCGTTGTGACTTGAGGAAGTGAACGGTGGTATTCGCGAAGGACATTCTCGAACATTCTAGAACTTTGTACGCAAGTGAGACAAAGACCCAAGTGTGACATATCACCGCACTCGTCGTGACTCAAGGAAGTTAACGGTGCTATTTGCGAAGGACATTCTCGAACATTCTAGAACTTTGTACGCGAGTGAGACAAAGACCTAAGTGTGATATATCACCGCACTCGTCGTGACTTAAGGAAGTGAACGGTGCTATTTGCGAAGGACATTCTCGAACATTCTAGAACTTTGTACGCGAGTGAGACAAATACCCAAGTGTGACATATCACCGCACTCGTCGTGACTTAAGGAAGTGAACGGTGCTATTTGCGAAGTACATTCTCGAACATTCTAGAACTTTGTACGGGAGTGAGACAAAGACCCAAGTGTGACATATCACCGCACTCGTCGTGACTTAAGGAAGTGAACGGTGTTATTTGTGAAGGACATTCTCGAACATTCTAGAACTTTATACCGAAGTGAGACAAAGACCCAAGTGTGGCATATCACTGCACTCGTTTCATTGTAAGGAAGTCAACAGTGACATTTACAAACACATTCGTGGACATTCTAGAACTTTCGAAATAGAGTGAATGCCTGTAACTAGAAGTCAAGTCAACATGGATGCACAACTAGCAAAACTGTTAGAAATGATGCAGACAATGCAACAGGAAATGAAAGACCAGACGAAGACGATGCAAGAGAAATTAGAAGAACAGGGACAAACGATGCAAGAACAGGGACGGATGATGGAAGAGAAATTTGAAGAACAAGGGCATAAAATTGAAGATCAATCCCAAACGATGCAGGAAAAGTTAGAAAAGAAATTAGAAGAACAGGGACAGACGATGCAAAAGAAATTGGAAGAACAGGGACGGACGATGCAAGAGAAATTAGAAGAACAAGGACGTAAAATGGAAAACCAGACGAAGGAAATGCAGACGAAATTAGAAAAATTGGAGAATACACTAGAAGAGAAGCTAGAAGAACAGTCACATAAAGTAGAAACACATGTAGAAGAGAAACTGTTGGCACACAAAAAGGAAATAGACGAAGAAATAAACTTGGTTAGAGAAACCTGCGAAGAGCTTCGACATAAGCTGGACAAAATAAGAAAGGATGGCGTAATCAAATCAGAAGGACCTGTTATCCGAACTCAGAAAACGAAACCCCCTGAATTCGACGGCAAGGTCTCCTGGAATGTCTATTTGCGCCAGTTTGAAGCAGCAGCTGCCGCAAACGAATGGTCTGATTGTGAGAAAGCTACTGCTCTGATAGTTGCTCTACGAGGGGAAGCTCTTGACGTCTTACAAGGAGTTCCTGCTGGGCAGCAGAGTAACTACGACATTCTAAAACAGCATATGGAAATGAGATATGGGGATAAGCACCTGCAGCAAGTTTACCAGGCACAATTGAAAAATCGTCACCAACAGAATGGAGAGAATTTACAACATTTTGAGACCGATGTTGCCCGACTGGTTCGATTGGCTTATCCAACAGCCCCGTCCGAATTCTTAGACCAGCTGTCCATCCAAGTTTTTACCGATGGCCTAAGAGATTGCGAAACCCAGCAGGCATTACGACTCGCCAGACCTAAAACGTTGAACGACGCTCTTTCGCATGCACTGGAATTCGAGGCAGCAAAGATGGCATCTGGTAGGCATGTTAAAGTTCGGGCCATCAGTGATAACAGCGATAGTATGGCAAATGGAGACATAATAAAAACGCTAAAGGAGATTATTGATAAATTCAGTCCATCTACTAGGACAAAGAAGGAACAACCTGATAGTCGAAGGGATCGCCTTCTCAAATGCTGGAACTGTGGACAGACAGGACATCTAAAAAGACAGTGTAGGGCCCCAGTCGCAGATCAGCAAAAGCGCGACTCCCAGGCTGCGCAGGAAAACTAGGTTCAGCCGGCTTGACGGGGCAAAAGCCGGCTGCGTCCTCCTACCATGCCCCACGAGAAGAAATTACGTTGTCACGTCTCCAGGACTCTGACTCCTTGCTAGTAGAAGGCAGTATTTTTGGTCGTACGTTCCCTATGGTAATCGATACTGGAGCGGCAAGAACTATTGTTCGGCCAGATATTATTCATGCTTGGCGTATTAAGAACCCTGCCAAACATTATGTCCTTACAACAGCCAATGGACAACAACTGCTAGTCAAGGGGGAATGCGAGCTTGAAGTAGAATTGGGAGACGTCAAATTCAAACATAGAGCCCTGGTAGCAGATATATCGGACAATGTCATACTCGGACTAGACTTACTACGAGCAAAGGGGGTGAACTTAGATTTGAATGTTGGCACGCTACGGATAATGGGTGAGGAAGTAGTGCTAACGAACACCACTGAGAATAACACTGTACGGAGACTCGTTGTTAAAGAAGATGTGGTACTACCTGCTCAGACCGAAACATTGGTTGCCACTGTAATGGATGGGGAAATGTCTTGCAGTGTAGGAGTGGTGGAACCCAGTAATCCGGATTTGTTCAATAAATCTATAGTCACCGGACGTACCCTGATTAAACCTGAGAAAACCACAATGGTACGGGTAGTGAACCTGAAAACCTTTCCACAGAAAATTACAAAGGGAACTGAAGTAGGAGTCTGTGAACCTGTTACCATCGTGAGAGCACTCAAGGAAATCAACGAAACGGAGAAGAAACCAAATAAGACCAGTCTACCAGAATGTCTAAGGGACATCGTGGATAGGGCCAAGGAAAGATTAACAGAGGTGGAGGTGGAACAACTCGAAGAGTTGCTAAGTGAAAATGAAGATGTGTTTGCACTTAAGCCAGGCGACTTTGGGAGAACCAATGTAGTGAAGCATCGAATCGATACTGGTTCATCGTCTCCTATAAAGCAGCCACCACGAGGACTTCCCCTAGCCAAGCGAGAAGAAGTTAACAAGATGTTAAGTGAGATGCAAAGCCAAGGCACCATAGAGCCATCTCAGAGTCCTTGGGCTTCTCCTGTAGTCCTGGTCAAGAAGAAAGACGGCTCCACCCGATTTTGTGTGGACTACAGAAAATTAAATGACGTCACTAAGAAAGACAGTTACCCACTACCGAGGATTGACGATACTCTGGACACCTTGGCTGGTGCGCAATGGTTTTCCACTTTGGATTTAAAGAGTGGATATTGGCAAGTCGAGATCAGTCCAGAAGACAAGGAAAAGACAGCGTTCACTACCGGAAATGGATTGTGGCAGTTCAATGTAATGCCATTTGGCCTATGTAATGCTCCTGCCACTTTTGAACGACTGATGGAAACTGTACTTCATGGCCTGCATTGGGAAACCTGCTTGATTTACTTGGACGACGTGGTGGTGCTGGGACGCTCTTTCCAGGAGCACCTGAAGAACGTGTCCGAAGTGTTCAAGAAGTTGAAAGCAGCGAACCTGAAGTTGAACCCGAAGAAGTGCAGTCTGTTCCAAAAGGAGGTTAGATACCTAGGCCACATTATTACTCCAAATGGTGTGAAAACAGACCCGGAGAAGACAGAGTGCATAAAGAACTGGCCGGTTCCTAAAGACAAACATCAAGTTCGAAGTTTTCTCGGCCTATGCACATACTATCGACGATTCGTCCAAGGATTCTCAGACATTGCCAAGCCTCTTCATAAACTCACTGAAGACAACATTCCGTTCGAATGGACTCCGAGATGCCAGCAAGCCTTTGAGACGCTGAAAGAGGCTCTCTGCACTACCCCGATCTTGACATACCCAATACCTGGACAACCATTTATAGTGGACACGGACGCAAGCAACATTGGAATTGGCGGAGTTCTTTCTCAAGTACAAGATGGCCAAGAGCGAGTAGTGGGCTACTTCAGCAAAGTCCTATCAAAAGCTGAAAAGAACTATTGTGTGACTCGGAAAGAATTACTTGCCATCGTCAAGAGCCTAGAACACTTTCATGGCCAAGAATTCCTCCTAAGAACGGATCACGCTTCCCTCAAATGGCTGCTACAGTTTAAAAACCCTGAAGGACAGATGGCAAGATGGCTGGAACGGCTGCAAGAATATCACTTTGTTGTTGAACATCGAGCCGGCAGGAAACATGGAAATGCAGATGCCCTTTCTAGGAGACCCTGTCCTGTTAACTGCAAACACTGCAGTAGTCTTGAAAGGAAAGAGAACATCTCATCAGTTTCTTGCAAGGTAGTAGCAGCCCAACCTGAAGACCGATGGAGTTCAGCAGCGATTCGGGAAGACCAGCAAGCTGACTGTGACATCAAGCCTTTACTAGACTGGAAAGAAGCCAACAACCGACCGTCTTGGGCTGAAGTCAGTAGTAAAAGCCCAGCATTAAAGAGCTATTGGGCTCAATGGAATTCTCTAGTGTTGGAAGACGGTGTCCTAAAAAGAGCATGGGAGAACAATGACGGAACGGAGGTCAAGAAACAAGTACTACTCCCAAGGTCCCGAGTTAAAGAAGTGTTGCAGGAAGTACATGGAGGTACTGGTGGTGGACATTTCGGTATCAATAGGACTCTACAGAAGATTAGGGAGCGTTTCTACTGGTTGAGCTGTAGGACGGATGTAGAAGATTGGTGCCGAAAATGTGACATATGTGCAGCAAGCAAGGGACCGAAGACCCGTTCCAGAGGCAAAATGCGCCAGTACATCGTAGGAGCACCGTTCGAGAGGATTGCCATTGATATCGCTGGCCCCTTTCCGAAAACCCAAAGTGGAAACCGATATCTGCTAGTAGCCATGGACTACTTCAGCAAATGGCCGGAAGTATACCCCCTTCCCAATCAAGAGACCACAACCGTAGCAGAAGCGCTAGTCAATAACCTGTTCTGCAGATTTGGTGTGCCCATGGAACTACATTCAGATCAGGGCAGAAATTTCGAATCAGGTGTGTTCCGAAAGGTCTGCGAGCTTATGGGAATCCGGAAAACCAGGACCACCCCACTGCATCCCCAGTCAGATGGTATGGTGGAACGCTTCAACGCCACACTAGAAACCAATCTGAGGATGTTTGTGAACGAGAACCAGACAGACTGGGACAAGCTCATTCCACTCTTCCTGTTAGCTTACCGCTCAGCTGTCCATGAAACAACAGGGAAGACTCCCGCAAGGATCATCTTTGGAAGAGAGCTTCGACTTCCAGCAGATTTGGTATTTGGTCGTCCTGCGGAACAGCCCACAGATCCAGACACTTATATCCATGACCTAGAACAAAGACTAGCAGCCGTACACGACCAAGTCAGATCTCGAATGCGACTAGAGAGCGATCGCATGAAGACTCGATACGACGTCCGGGCCAATACAGTCGGATTCCAACAAGGTGACCTGGTGTGGCTGTACAACCCCACGCGGAAGAAAGGAAAATCGCCTAAACTACAGAACCGTTGGGAGGGCCCCTATACCGTGATTAAAAGAATCAATGACGTCGTCTACCGGACACAGAGGACTCCCAGGAGTAAGATGAAGGTCGTCCATCTAGAGCGTCTGTCCCCATATAGAGGTGTATTCGATCGGGACGATCGGTCCTAAGGAGGGGGCAGTGTCACGGAATTTGCCCCACTCACACCTAAATCAACGACTTTGGTACCGCGAATTGCTAAGATTGCCCCGATCGCCCCTACACGCTTCTGTTAAACAAACAAAAAGCCGTGGATCGAGACGGGACTAGAAAATTAGAGAAACGACGAGAAGCGTTCGGGAGATGCTAGAAAATAGATCTAGAGATGCTAGAATATACCTGGAATATTCGTTGGGTCTATAAAAGTAAAATAAACGGCCGATTAAGTTAGTCTTGTATAAGTCTTGTCAAAGCGATTTAGATAGCGAATAATTAAATAAGTGTTTAGTTGAGTTCTAATTAGTGTTCAGTAGTGTACTGAGTATAGTTAATAAAGAAGTAATTAATTAACGGATTGTGTTTTTCTGGCAGTAGTAAAATTCGGATTGGGAAATCCGTGACAATATCATTTTCATACTTCATCTTATTTCAACTGAAAAGCGATCCTTGTTGAAATACCCTTTGATTATAATGTTCTTTAAACGTTGTACATATGTTTACATATATGAAGTTACGTCTGTAGTATAATGACTCACATATTCTTTATTTTTCTTAAATCAATACCAAATCTATATTTTTCTTATACTGTTATCACGTTCAGATATAGTTCCTGCATTTGTTAATAGTGCTGATATTCGCGACCATCATGAATTGTCTACATCTGGATTTTAGTAACCGGTAACAATACCTGTTGCTCCTATCTCCTATGATGTATATACTTTACTGAGGTTGATATACCTACATATAATATAATTTTTTATATTTGATAAAATACACGTTTTTTTACTTACGTAGTGTTGGTGTTGTGTTAATGTTGCGCTTCTAAAAAATGTCTTCCTTTTAAAATGTTGTGTAAGAGCAGATTATAAATCTAGAATATAAAACTGACTCTAGTTATGAGCTATCAAATAAGGTCACCTCTAATATCATAATGGGAAAATTGCATGGCTTTTTCAAATATATATTATTTATATTTGTATATCTACATCTACATTTTAAGCAAAATTGCGTTTCTTCTAGATAATTTCGTGGAAAAATTTGCCTAAAAGCGGTATTTAAATAAATTTATTTTATTAGAATTAATAAATGTTAAATACTATTATCCATGATTAATATTTATTATTTTTCAAATTAAAACAAGTAGTTTAATGTGAAATTAGATGGCATAATCTTATGAATACCTCAAGTAAAACTCTCTATTTGGACGTAACCAACAGCATGATCGCCGTAACTTTCATGAGAGGATCTATATTGTAATCAAATAAATAAATTACGTTAAACAATACCGTAAGTTTACGACATCACCGCTAATAATTATGGTAATGTTAAAAACGGAAAATAGACACCTAGTTGCCTTGACTCAACCTATTTGCAGAGCTAATGAAGTTGGGATATAGATGAATAAAGTCATGGCAAATTAATAAAAATTGTCCGATTATGCTTACACAAAACTTATTTTCTTTACTGTTTTAGAAAGATATTTTAAGCTAATGTATATCAAATCTCCTACAATTCCTATCAATGAAGTCATATGTATGTTCTCTAGTACCAAACATCTAGGTATGCTAATGAACAATTTCACAGACAAAGCTCTATTCAATAATTATCTAAAGAAATTAATCTATCTAAATTTACTAACCTAGATTGTTTGTGGAATTGTTCATTAGCATACCTAGATGTTTGGTATCAGAGAACATACATATGACTTCATTGATAGGAATTGTAGGAGATTTGATATATATTATTTTAAAATACGTTTCTAAAACAGTAAAAAAATATTACAAAAGCTAATAATGAAGAATATATGGGTAGATATTGTGGGTGTAATTCAACGCTGGTTAGGGCTTTAGTCCACATAGTAGTTAGTTTCACACAATATTGTTAATACCTGAAAATATATAAAAAACTTACTTTCATCGTGGAATTTGCACAGCAATATCTATAGCATTTACATCTATAACTCAAAAAGGCCACAGAAATGCAAAACCACAAGAAACAAACGCCCTGTACCCTGGACCCTGTAATACATTTTAAACCAATATAAAATTCATGCAACTTCCCTATTTCTCCATATTAATAGTATCTCTAAAATTTATGTCGGAAAACAGTTTACGTTTGATACAAATAGGCACATACAAATAGAACCTAACTCTCCAAATCTCATTAAAACTTTTAAATTGTTTAAAACTAATACTTCCATGATTAAAAAATATATGGCAGTAAATAATTTAAATAAGTATTATTTAGCAATATTATTTGAACTTAATATTTTAACACTGACTGCTGGCATATAACAAATAATACCAATTTTCTTAAAATTTTTACTCCTTATTAAAATATATAGATATTTGTAAATATTACGCTAAAACTCAAAAATAAATACTTATTTATTATTAAAATATATTGTAATATTCTGAACTGACTCGGGACCCCAACAATATCATTTTTACTGCCAAATAGAGTAGCTAAGGCTGGCACACGTTGTCCCACGCTTATCATTTCTGCGACTAAAATGGAAGCTTTCCAATAAGTTGTAACATGAAAAATGAATAGAGGCAGATGTTACAAAATGCGCTGCAAGTTCATAATATGTGTTTATCCTGTTGTAAAATGTGTCCTTGACGTACGTAAAATCTTAAAATATTATGTTTTTTAAAATTCTTAAATGAGCCATATCTGTCTTGCTGGCAGGACATTGTACATTCTATCATTAAATGAACTAGCTTAACCTTTAATATCTGCTTTATAAGTTTGGCTGTACATTTTAGGATCACCTTGTATATTCATATAAGAAGACGTGTTAGTTTTTACATAAGTGCAGTGCAGTAAGTGTGTCATCCACCAACGATCAATCACAAATATGCAAAAATATTTAACAAAGATTGTAGTGTTCCTGCTGTGTCACAAACAATATTTGCCTCGTTAGATATGATTAACTGACGTAAACGACTCTATCTGTTATCTTGTTATTATGCAAGATGTCCCAGAGTTCCACCCGCACTACCTGCAGAGTTTGTCAATTGTTACAAGGGCACACATCAACAGATATTCCGTATATTATTTAAAACTATTGCGAGAAGCCCACATGCAAAGCTTGTGAAACTAACTATTGAATTTCTGATTGAATTTTTTAGTAACAAGATCAATACAATATATAAAAATATACAATAATATAAAAGTAAAACACACACGGAAAAAATGTTTTTATGGGGACAACCGTCCTGTTTCACTATTAATTATTGTTCCATTCTGATTGTTGCAGAAAAATTTGCGAAATTTAGTTTCTCCCAATTTGAATTATATTTTTATTTAGATAAATAGTAAATTTAATTAATACACTGGTGATACAAATAAAAAACAACAAACACGAAACGCATCTTCTTACACGAACATGGTAACTAATGGGAGAAGGGATTGGTCACTGGACTGAAGTATTGAAGGGAGAGGGGAGAGGCCACGCTGCTGAAACGGGTTCGAACGAGTTCGGCGTATTCCGTCGTGAACGTATTTGACGGGAATATGAACTGCCAACTTTTTTTCTAGTGTGCCGACTACAGCCGATCCGATGTTAGTTAGTGATTACTGGAGTTGAGCATTTATTATAGGACTAATGAATAATCTGTTAAATAGTAAATACTCATATTTTAACTTTCATTACACCGGGTGTTTATATAAATACAAATGTTATTGTTTGTTTCTATTATTTGGCGGTTCTGCAGTTTTGCGGCGCTTGTCATTAAGTAGGCATTGAAAACAAGGTTATTGACCTAAATACGGTAGGTTAAAATTCGGATTATTTGGCACTGAATAGGTATGTCTCGAACAGTTTTGTTGACAGCATAAGGTTGTTTGTAGTACAGTCAGTTCTAAATACGAAAAACAGATTCTCTTAATAATTTACCTAGTGAGTATTGTTTTTTTATATCACTATTTATGTAATGAAATTTAAATGATTTATTATTTGATCCGTTGGAGTTTTGTAACTTCAAAATTAAATATTTTTTATACTGAAACCTAATATGTTAATTGCATCCTTTTAAAAAATAATTATAGCTTTTATGACATATTTTAACATTACAATAAGTAGGTACTAGGAAAATATATAAATTTAGCAACGTCGCGTCAAGCCGACACCGAGTTGAACTGGGAGGCTGAGTCAGTGACAGTCTGAAAAGTGGTTTTAAATAATGATTTGAAAATACATACACTTTCTGGTGTAAATATGTATTTAAGTTTTTTTATTGCTCTTTTCAAAATTGCATATCTGGTACTTTGTAGTATTTTATCTGTTTTGATAAATGATCTTCCTATTCTCTGTTGAAGTAAAGACTGACATATAACTTTTGGAATCATCAAGAGTAGTTCAGTAAACATTCAATTTTATAGTTCAGTTTCAAGTGTAAATTTAATTGAACAATATGCTCGTAAATACATATAAAGCTCAGAAAAATAAAAGAATTTAGTATTACATTTATTTCTTAATCCTTTATTTTTTTCAACTGGTGGTGGTTTTGTTTTTATGAATGATTAAGGGAGAATAGAATATTTTTATCAGAATCTGTGGCATCTAAAGAAGCGATTTAAATCATTATAGCATCACTCTCACACTGGGACATAAATATGTCGGACACATTTCGCTCAACTTGAGCATTTCCCTGATGTTCTTCATAAGATGACAGAAATAGTAGTAGTATAATAATTACATGTGAAATTAAATTTAAGTGCATTGTACTATAATCTCAAACAGTCTGCAAATAATCTTCATCTAACAGATATATTTATGATAATATACTTCAAGTAAACTATGTTGCTAAAAAAATAATATCTTAAATATTACCCGTAGGTAAAATATTCACTTGCTATCATTAGTTTACATGTAATTAATTATTTTGCAGTTAACTGTAGCTAGTAAATATGATTTCTGAAATACAAATTATTGTGGTAAGTGGAATATTGTCACAGAGGTACAGATCAGTACCACAAGTAATTATGTTACTGCGGTAAGTGAACTTGTTCACTTCTTACCCATCAAATACGTCACGAATAAAGGCGAAATATGCCGAAAGATATCGTAGGTGCATCAGTTCAGTTCGACGTCATTATGTTTTCTGTGGTTATGGTATTTTGGGGTGGTATAGTTTATGTGCTTTGTGTAATTTTATGTAATATCTATGGAATATCATTACATGAGTGAAGTAATGAATTTTCTGAAAATACTATGTTTTTATTCGATAGCTAATATTTCAGTATAATTCAGTCATTTACCTGACTCCGTTCTGTTTTTGTTACATCATCGATCAATTCATTCAAGAATGGTTATGATCGCCACCATGCTAATTTGAGTGCGCGAGTTTGTTTGTTATTTCGTGTGCGGGTATGACCTGTTTCGGTTTCTTTTTTATTATTTGAGTTTAAGATGAGCTTTTTCAAGGTTATATAACTTCTTTTAAAATTACTATGAACGAAAAAAGTGTTACTATAAACGACAATCTATAAGAATCACAAAGAAAAACTGAATGTTTAAATGTCGAGTGCCAGGTTCACATACCCGATATTTGAGATGGGTTTTCTTTTGTTATTTCATCACACCTTATCTCGAAAATAATACGTTACGCATCATACATTTATAATTAAACTTTTTGTGACAAAGAATGTGGATTGTAACCTGGGATCCCAGTTAGTTATTATAAAAATATAAAAAAAGTTCTAACATTATTAACGAATTTGAAATTTCGAGCGCAGTGGAAACAACATACCAGTAATAATTAGTGATAATTAATTAATAGTGACATATCCTTTGCATTACTAATAAAAGTTTGCCTTAATAAGATTTAACAACGATCGATCAATGTTGAAATATGATAGATCGTAATCATAATTGGGTATGACTAATATTAAACATATATCTAGATTGTTTTGGAAGCATTGTAAATTAGTCTAACAGCATAAACAACTGCTGTTGTATCTAAATCCTGTTTAACTAAAAATTTCACTCAGATGAGATACGAATGTTTAGCAAGATAATTTTTTCTCAGAAATGCCACTGCCTCTGCAATAATCATTTTGTGATTATTTTATACAGAACAGAATTTGTTTCGAAATTCTCACAAAATATTTAAAAATACATGGTACGATAAGTCGATTTGAATGAACTTACTAGGTTTAGGTACTGCCAATTTAAGTGATTTTGAATATTTAGCTTAGAAATATGATGGATCACCATCGTGCATAAACCACACATCTTTTCGAAAGTGCAGGCGTAAATCCTCTAATAAATCTGGCGAAGCATTTTGTCTATGTTGTAATACAATTCCAATTATTTACTTTTGATATTTTCGTTCAAGAACTTTGTAAAAACCTTTTAGGTACAATCGTTTGCAATAGTTATTATTTAAAATTAATTTTGTGATTTTTTTTAACTATTGACGTATTTGTATTGAAATCTATTTTCAACTTTTAACATTAGTTCTTCGTTATTTTACTTACTAATAGAGATTTAATGAAATTTCTACTCAGAACTTCCAGAACTTCAAAAAATATTTAAAGGCGCCGTATTCTTGAAATAGTGTTTTCTACAAATACAAGTAATTTTATACATTTAAGAACTGAATAATACAGAGGTTAGCAAATAACAACAATGTTATCTCATGCCACTGGCGAATATTCAAAGGTACCGAAGTAAAATCAATATATAACGTCAGAAAGCGATCTATCCAGCAAATTTTTAGGTACTGAAATCTATCAAAATACGTATTTTTTAAATTCAACTATAGATGTAAACATTGTTATAACATAAACTTACATAGTTCTGCATATAAGATTGTTCACTTTTGTTTATAGGTATGTGAAAACAATTGTTAAAATGTGGGGTTAGAATAGCGAAATAATGTGTGTCATATAAATGCATTTTAAAAGCTATTATATTATTTAAAGAGAGTTTAAATAGTAAAAGTGGATAAACAAAACATCAGTAATTTTATTTTTGATATTACTTTTGTTCTACGTGTGTTATTTTTCAAGATTTCAGTACCTAAAAAACATCACAAATTTGATCATTTTACGGCGAGAAATACGGCCACCTTAAGGGAGTGCCATTATTATTGCAGAAGCATGTACGACAGTTATAATATGGTTTTAAAATCAAGATTCCTGCTGCATATAGATATGACATTAATAATATTATTTTTGTCTTACAGAATATTGCATTCATCTATGATTATAAATTGGAATGCTGAAGATTCAAATCATGAACCACACTTGCTTACGTACTGAATATGCGGCCCAGATAATATCTATTTCAATTGTTTAAATTATCCTAGTAGAAAACTGTTATATCAGATGATCTTATTTTATTATATCGTGTGCAATATTTCTAAACACTACACGGCATACCACAATCCATTTAGAAATCGATATTTGTGATTCAGATCTAGATCGATAACTGTGAACAAAAAAAGATAAACATGTTCGTATTTAACAGTATAACCTTCCAAGTAACCGTTTAGTTTAAATATTTTGAAACGTCTAATAACATATTAGAGGTATTTAATGAGTGGATATCAAACTAGTACATTCTTTTGTTAAATGTTAGTAAATAAAATGATTTTGAAATTAGACAGAAATTTAGTAATATTAAATTTCATAACGTTAGAAAGGCCTTAATTAGGAACTATTATAGACTGGTATGTATGTGGTTCTACCTTCCTTATTGTCAGGATGACAAAAAATATTTATGGAGTTCAAGTTAAATTTGTGGTTCAATTTATACGCTTGGAATAATTATTAATGATTGTATTTAATTTTTGAAGATAATACAAAGCACCACATTTATATAACTAAGTATACAGTATGCGCCAAAAGTATGGAATAAATTCAATAAAAACGAAACAATAATTTTTTGGGAAAAATCCTCGAACAGGTCGTAAGAAATATATATTTTAGCGTAAAATGCGATTTTCAAATGTCATTTGTTTTCGAGTAATAACGTCATCGATTTTTTTTTTAAATGGCAACACCATATTTTTTTGCTTGATTCTGAAAGATCGTTTAATTCTCTATCAGACAGTACTAAAATTTTGCCCTCTTACATAGGAAAGTTTTCGAGTAAACGACGATTGAATGTTAGAAAACGTAAATTTTATCCATAAAAAAGTAACAATTCTGAGGTATGTAAAATAAAATACAATTGATTAAATTTAAATACTTAAATTAAATGTTCGAATTGCCATCCACCAACTTCTTTACAATGCTCAAGTCTGTGCAGAAATTCTTCTTGCACATTATGAATGATTTCTGGGGTAACTATGCGTATTTCGTCGTGAACGCGATTTTGAAGTTCTTCTAAATTACGTGGTTTATTAATGTACACTTTTGACTTCAAGTATCCCCATAAAAAATAGTCAAGAGGTGTAAGATCTGGCGATCTTGCAGGCCATTCTATCGGTCCGCGTCTGCCGATCCACCTCCCAGGAAAACAGTTGTCCAAAAAATCTCGTACAGGGCGCGCATAGTGCGGAGGTGCACCGTCTTGCTGAAACCATATGGTATCGTCAGGAATGTCGGGGTCATTATCGTTAGGAAAAATTACTGTAAGGGCTGGAACAAGGTCATTTTCTAGAAACTCTAAATATCTTTGTTCTGTAAGGGTTCCTTCAAAGAAGAAAGGCCCTACTATTCTGTCGTCAACTATTCCAGCCCACACATTTAATTTCTAAGGGTGTTGGGTATGTGCCTCTGCCATCCAATGAGGATTTTTCCGACTCCAATATCTGCGAGTTTGACGGTATACTGTACCATTGAGACAAAATGTGGCATCATCTGAAAAAGTATTTGCCGGTGTAAATTTCTATTTCCTTGACATAAATCCATTAGAATTTCGCAAAAGTGTAAGCGGCGGTCGGGATCATCTTCATTGAGTTCTTGCACAAGTTGAATTTTGTAGGGATGAAATTTTTCCTTCCTCAAGATACTTAGCACTGTGCTCTGACTAGTGTCATTGTTTAATGCAACCAATCGTGAAGAATTATGAGGATTATCCACCATACTTATCAAAATGTTCTGTTTCTGATTTTCATTAATGCTTGGACGTCCAGGTTTTGGAATATTTACAACATTGCCAGTTTCTCTAAATTTAGACTCTACCTTACTGACTGTTGATTGACTGATAGGGCGATCTGTATATTTTTCATTAAATAAATCGCAAACTTCCTGCTAAGTTCTAGTCATATTCCCGCATCCGATAAGAATTAAAATTTCAATTCTTTGAGTAACTTTTAAATGTGCCATAATACTTTGAATTGAATAATAATTTCTATGTCGGTTACGATACTTATTAGAAAGTCGGTGTGACAATGATACTTTGCAAAGATTTTCACCTACGTGATCCATAAAAGAACTATGGAATTCGAAAAACTAAACTTGATAACGTTTTTGCTTTATTTTAATTGATTTACGTTTTCTAACATTCAATCGTCATTTACTCGAAAACTTACCTATGTAAGAGGGCAAAATTTTAGTACTGTCTGATAGAGAATTAAACGATCTTTCAGAATCAAGGAAAAAAATATGGTGTTGCCATTTAAAAAAAAATCGATGACGTCATTACTCGAAAACAAATAACATTTGAAAATCGCATTTTACGCTAAAATATGTATTTTTTAAATTAAAAATCGACCTGTTCGAGGATTTTTCCCAAAAAATAATTGTTTCGTTTTTATTGAATTTATTCCATACTTTTGGCGCATACTGTATACTGTTAAATTCAATAGTATTGAGGGTATTTTAAAGCTACTAAAGATAGAAAAATTGCGACTCAACAGTTGAGTCTTCGTTCAAATAAAAATTATTGTCTTCTTTTTCTTTTCAATAAAAAAAATTAGTAGTTTATATATACACTTTTTAATAAGGTAACATATTAACCCTATTGTGTGAAACTAATTTATTGTCTTACAAAGTTATTTAAGATAATATAAATCAATTTTCCTACAAATCATATCAATGAAGTCATATGTATGCTCTGCGAAAATTCCATAGATAAAGTTGTATTCAATAGTTATCTACAATAAAAATTAATCTAGCTAAATTTACTACAAAACAATTCATACCTGGTTTAAAGAAAATATTTTATAATATTCAACTTAAAGGAAGTTACCTGAAGAAGCAATTCTAAAAATGCAGAAATAAGTCAGATCTCATCTATTGTGGTTGCATTCTCGAGTTTCCACATTTTCAAAAGTGAACTTAACTACTGAATCAATGTCAATGTAATTATTAAGAAGCTTTATCAAAAATAATAGTGAAACGTAAGTGCGTCAAGATTTGATTCTACTCAATAGAGCAAATTGAGGAATCTTAATTTTTTTAGAGCTTTTAAAACATCGTCATCAGTAACCACAAGAATATTCAGCATATGAATATTTATAATATGAGTATAAGTAAACTGCATCAAATGAAGAAGACGAACTATAAGCTGATTGAAAAAAAAAAACTGACAAATGCATTAATAATAGTTTGAGGATCATTAAAACAAAAATTATCGAATTGATTCCGGAATGGAAGATGTGTTACGCAAATTGTTAATGAAAGACCAAAAGTAACTAATAAAATTTACTTACTCAACAATAGAAATCTAATGAAATTTTTACTCAGGATTGCCAGAAATTCACAAACTGATTTGAGAGAGTGCAATTATTATTATAAGAGTTTGTATATTACCCATTACATTAATTTTTAAGATACGATGCATCTGACAAAAATTTATAAGAATTGCGAGGAATTCGAATATGTAAAAATCTACATAGTGTCCCATTTAAAAAATATCATCTTTGGTCGAATACTTTTTCTGAATCACCCTGTATTAATGCAAATCTGTTTAAAAGGTGTATATTTATTCCATTTAGTAATTATGCATTCTGTTTCATTCAAAATTTGTCCAGAAAGTTGCATTGAACAAGTACACACATTTATTATAATCCGAAACCCCATTTGATATCTCAGACAAAGTTGATCCTATTTATTTTTTTTTATTTTCGAAAATTTGGTTAAAAATTATTGCTTAAGAGCGCCGTATTCTTTTATACAAATACAAGTAATTTTAGACATTTAAGAACTGAATAATACAGATTTTAGCAAATAACAACAATGTTATCTCATGCCACCGGTGAATATTCAAAGGTAACGAAGTAAAATCAATATATAACGTCAGAAAGCGATCTATCCAGTAAATTTTTAGGTACTGAAATCTTTTAAAATACGTATATTTTTAAATTCAACTATAGATGTAAACATTGTTATAACATAAACATACATAGTTCTGCATATAAGATTGTTCACTTTTGTTTATAAGTATGTGAAAATAATTGTTAAAATGTGGGGTTAGAATAGCGAAATAATGTGTGTCATACAAATGCATTTTAAAAGTTATTATATTATTTGAAGAGAGTTTAAATAGTAAAAGTGGATAAACAAAACATCAGTAATTTTATTTTTGATGTTACTTTTGTTGTACGTGTTTTATTTTTTAAGATTTCAGCAGCGCCGGACCTAGGGGAGCTGGCGCCCAGGGCAAATTTCCAAATGTGCGCCCCCCCCAAAAAAAAGGTGAAGGTCACAAAGAATTTTACTTTATAAACACAGCGAGCGCCACACAGCGGATAACGTTGACAATTTCGGCACTTGTTTTCATCGAGAAAGAGCGCGTTTTCTTGCACGTAATGAACGGGCCCTGATGCAGACTGAAACTCTAAAAAATCTTTAAGCGTGGGTTAATGTGCTAGCGCCCCCCCGCTGGCTTGCACCCCTGGCCAGGGCCCTGCTTGCCAGCCCCTAGGTCCGGCGCTGAATTTCAGTACCTAAAAACATCACAAATTTGATCATTTTACGGCGAGAAATATGGCGACCTTAAATAACGGTATACATTAATGCTTCACTGTTAAAAATTGACTATTTTAATTTTGTGCAGCCAATAGTTTATAATTTACCCTTAATGGATATCATAAATATGGAGATTTGCTCCACGGTTACCAGCTTAATTTTATTTTTCACACATGATTGAGCACAATCTATTAAACAGCTGGAAACGGCTATTTAAACACTGACCAGTGCTGGTTAGAAAATGAATATTTATAAAATGATAAGGTTATCTTCTTTATAAACACATACATCCTTTTCCAGTTCTTAGAAGGCCGCCTTATATCGGTCAAGTTAAAGGACAAATTCGTCTGAATCAGACTTGAAAGAGCTCATGATATGCATAGTAGACAAAGTAATATCAATTCTTTTATTTCGATGTTTTCATTTGTGCGTAAGTTTTATTATACTATGCAAAATATATTTCTAAATGCAACAAAAATTATATTTACTACATTATATGAAAAATAATTTTTAATGTAGGTAATTTCGGTGTCGATAACAGAATAGTAGTTTAGAAGTTTAGAAATTGTTAGTTTCCGTGATATTCTCATAAAAATTTTGATCAGTCGAATCTCCGCATGAATAGAAGAAGGAGTAGTTTTTATCTGCTGATGATAGTTACGGGAGAGTAGAGTAAAGAATAAAACTACCATTGTGATTTCAACCCTCGAAAATTATTTTTAGGGGATATTACTATTACGGGTGGCGGTAGGTTCACGTTCAACTCTGCGAATGTCTTGCAGAAGACCTGCAAACTTTCCATATTTGGAACCTTTAAATGGACTAAATTGGAATTCGTTAAGCATGCTTTCGGTTTGTTTTTTCACATTTATCATAACTTTTACAATCTGTTCTTTTGCGTATGTTTATTTAATTAGGTATTATATTCTTAAATTGTTAAACCTAGAATTTCGACCTTACTATGTCATGAACAGATAAAATTAATAATAATGTGGACCACTAATTTCTGCAGAAAGCGAAACACAATGTAATTATGTTTTTTTAAGGTGCTAACTTGATAGAGTAAATTGGTTTCATAGAAAGTATAGTAATTGACTTCTTATAAGCTTTTAACATGATGGAAATACTATGTGACAACATAAATTACAACAGCTACCGATACTCCCTATATGTGCACGCGATTTATTGTTTAAATATATACAAGGTGGCGCAAAATTAAGTCCCCTGTGGAATGTTGCTATTGTTTCATATGTAGTTGAGATCTGTCAGAGTTTTTTCCAGTTGTAAAGTAGACACTTGGAAAATTCATTACGAATCGACGCCTCGAGAACGTGCAAATTTTGAACAAACTGGGTTCACATCTGATAAACCACAATTGACAGACCTCGCTCAGCTCATTCGAAGGAGAACATAGACTGTGCACGTAGATATGTGATAGACACGCCAACGTCAACAAGAAGACGATCTACACATTATCCATTAGCTTGAAAAACGATTTCAATGTTGTAATGCTATCGTGAATCTTGAAAATGAACATGCTACATGAGCCACAAGTTATCATATAGTGTGGCGCAAGTACTAGTAAAATAATCGGGCCTTATATTTTTGAGACCAATCGAGGAAAAACCAGCACGGTAAATGAGGAGCAGACTTTCTATATGCATTTTGTCCATTTTTTGAAAAATTCAACCAAAGGTGGCACCATTAACAATGCTTAGCGCGCTACCATTTTCAGTTTAAAAAGACAGACTAACTACATTTTGTCCTATGTAAAATAAATCATGAAAATGCCTTGGACATTCTATATGCAGTATGTTCAATAGTTAAAGACAAACTAATAGCAGTTTGTCCTTTGCATGTGGACTAACTGCTATATGATTGTCGTCGCCGGTCAAAGCAGCCAGTGTTGTGTTGTGCATGTGTTCTGATTATCGTTATTTATTGAAATTATTGAAAAAATAATGAATATAACTGAAGGGGAAAATGTAGTTGGCGATGTCGACCATGGTAGCAGGAAGAGGAAAAGGCATACCACCGCAAAACAACGTAAAAGTGAAGTTAGGTAAGGTTTCATTTTTTAGGTTATTTCCTTGATAGGTTTATTATTTTTTAAATTCCTGTTTATATTTCACGGTATTTAATTTTGGTATTGTTAATACTAGAATATTCTTATCTATTTTTAGACACTCAGACCATTACCTTAATTTGGAAAATTTTGACTTTACGTGCAATCATAAACGTTAAGATTTTCATTGTCAGGAATTATCCCAAAACGATATAAAAGCAATAAAAACTATGTTTTTTAAATCAACGAATAAAAACGTACAGGATAATAAAATTGGAAATTTTTTGGATGTTGAAAAACCAACTAGAATTAGATGCAGAAAATCTGAGGGAAAACCCCATTCTTTCACTATAAAGTATCATGTAAGTTTTAGTTTTATTATTTTACTTCATCCAGGATTTTTTTTTGTGTTATGGATTTGGAAGGACAAAGAAAAAATTAATATTTGCCAAAAATTGTTTTTAACAATTTTTAGTGTTAGTCAGAGACGTGTGAATACTATAGCTCAAAAAATGCAGTCTGGAAAGGGTATTGTCGAGAATCGTGGAGGGGACAAACGCAGGTTCAGGTTTTGCCGAAGGTTCCCATCCAAGATGCATTCTATGCGCAGCAACTATCTTTTTACTGTTTTTGTGTTACTGACATAGATATTAAACAACCAGTATTTTACACATGGATGGAACATGAGGCAAAACGGGGATCTGCAGAAACCAGTTCTGCATTACACGATTTTCTTAATAAACTGAACATTGAACCAGATATCAATGAAATAAGACTATTCGTAGACGGTTGTGCCGGACAAAATAAAAATGCACACTTGATGCATATGATTATGTTATGATTGTATAGAGACGCCCCGAAAACTGTTGAATCTGTGGTGGTGATATTTCCAGTACGGGGACATTCCTATTTGCCAGCAGATCGTGTTTTTGGACAGATTGAAAAAGTTATACGGTCGTACAGTACAATCTAATCGCCTACAAAATACTATGATATTTACTCCAAGAAGGGACATATTCGCAAACTTAGCACGGACTCGATTGTTTCAGATATAAAGACCGCCTTGAATTCTTTAAAGAAAATTGAAGGAATCAGTGCGGCTAAAATGATTATTATTAAGAGATCAAAAAATAACCCCGACAATATTTTGCTCAAGACCGAATTACTTTACAGACTTGACGATACCACCAAAAAGTTTCAAACATTGTTAAAACGGGGAAAGAAGTTTGAGACTATACAGTTACCCAATCTGCACTTCAAAATTCTATTAAGGCAAAAAAAACTTTTGAGTCTTTCAAAACTGTTAGTCGAACTTTCTGGTGAAAATTGGGTCGCTGATCCTGAGTTCACATGGTTACAACCAATTTTTGCAAATAATGGTCAAGACCAAAATGAACAAGATATTAATCCACAAAATAATGATGTCGAAGAAAGTGACATACTATGTGACTGTAATAATGACGAAGAGGAGTTTCTTGACTTATAATGTTCAATGATTTTTATTTTCATATGCCATTTTTTTTATAAAATAAAACAATGCTTTTAAATCCAATTATGTTTTTTACCTTTACTACCAAGTCAGTCAAGTAACAAGTGTAGACAAACTAAATGTAATTTGTCCCATAGTATGCAGTATGTCCAACATATTTTTCAGTTTTTTTTTGGAAAATGGTCAAAAGTCGATTTTTAAATCAAGGTGTTATAATAATGTGATTTTTTCTTCTATTTTTTACGAGATATACTTTCTCAGTAAATTAATCAATAAACATGAAACAGTTTTTCGCAATTTCTGAAAATTACAATAAATTGACAAAATGCATATAGAAAGTCTGCTCCTCAAATGGAGATCGCTACAGAGGCATGCTGCTGAATTTTTTAGTTCCATCATGATTGTAGGTTGATTTTTCTTATATATTGAGACAAAAAACGTGACTATATATAGGTGCCAGATATTATATCGATTTTTTTATTTACTTTAGTTACCAGTAGTAGAAGCACGATAAGATAGAATTGTATTTGTCACGTATCTACATAATAAGTTTGAGCAAAATCGTTTCCTATGATTTGTTGTCATATTACCATACTAAAATCGCTTTATGTATTCAGGGAAGGTGTACTACTAAATATTCTGAAAACATGATAACAAATCACAGAAATATGATATTTGTATAATGAAGTAGATTAATCTACAAATGCTTGAAATATATTAGAAATATTGATAACAGTGATAGCGGCTTACGATTATTAGTATACAAAGCTGTCACTGACACGTGACAACGCGGTGCCCTATCACTACTTTTGACTTGCGGAATATACCTAACCTCGTGGCTGATAGAAGGCCAGTGTCGGCGATAAATAGGTGTGTAATACAGGGCGATTCCATTATAATGTAATTAATTTTAAGTTTAATTTAGGGAAACATGAGTATAATAGGGATACGCGTATTTTTAAACAATTATTTAAACCCCCCTCTTCAAGCTGCTGGCGGCAGTTCAACTCTTGAAATAAAATCCAATAACCACTTAAGGTTAAATTATTAAGAGAGGCTGAAACGTTTTTTGTGTTTATATGCAGACAATAAAACAACCCTCGTGCTGTCGAAAAAACGCATTTAGGTCAATAACCTTGTTTTTAATGCCTACTCAATGACAAGCGCTACAGAGCTGCGGAACCGCTACATAATTACAGAAACAAACAACAATTAAATTTGCATTTTTATAAACATCCGATGTGATCAATACAAAATCATAAGAATTTTATAATAAATGTCCAACCGCAGTAATCAGCGCCGACATCGGATAGGCTGTAATCGGTATACTCGATACAGCTAAAAAGTTGGCAGTTCAAATTCTCCTTTAATACTGGCGGAATAAGTCGAATATCGTTCGGGTCCGTTTTCCTATGAGTTACCTGTTACATAGACATTGAGCCGACCCTGTGTTAACTGACCTACACCATAAGTGATAAAGTGCGGTAGAAGTGCTGACAAAGATTCCTGTCGAAGTTTATCTTTTATACCGTATATTATCAGTAACCTTATGTTAATTCCAGAAATTATCTATTGTTCATTGTTTCTATTGCACGAGGCAATCTAGTAATTTATATTACGTATATTTCATGTATATATATATATATATATATATATATATATATATATATATATATATTATATATATATATATATATATATATTTAGACTTTTTCAGCTTCAGTTCAGTTCAGTCTTAATCAAGTCAAAACACTGTTAAAGATTTGACCTAACTCTGTTTTGTTCTTAGTAAAATACCTGCTGTTAGTTAAATAAAACACAATTAATTAGAAAGAAAGAATATCTTTTTTTGGGTAATTATTTTAATTAACAAGAGTAAAAGCTGAGTCCAAAACCAACCAAATAAGCGGAGGGGCTTCTTGGAACCAAGAACTGCAAGAAGCTCAACGTCACTTATGCAGGCGAGTTCGCCGTGGATCTGCAATTGGAAGAGATGCACGCGACCCGATTTCTCTCTCTTCTTCATCCATCAGTTTATCAGTTATCATTTTCGCGTGGTAGAGGTTGGTGAATTTTGTGTGTTTGTATTGCCAGTGTAGATTATAATTATGCTATTTTTCTAAATAAAATGCAATTCAAATTGGGTAAAATTAAATAGTGTTGTCCTCTGCTGAACAGAGCTGTGAACAAATTTATAAAAGATATTTTAGACATGTGCATCTGTGTTTTCGTGTGCGTCTGTGTTATTCGGTATCTGCTGATCATGAGTAATGGATTTGATTCTGATTCATATTTATAACCAAATGCTATTTGCATTATTTGGCAATGTCGACGTACAAGCTCAGCTTCATTTGCTTTCAAAAACATGAAAAAGTCACAAAAAATAGGTATGTTTTATCCAAAATTATTTATTGTATAAAATTTTGCTGAGCTCTTGATCTTGCATTACGAGAGCATGATGAACGAATTTTACGTCAGAACGCTTATAACATATTATCATATTAAGTTTTAGTTCAAAAAATATTTAATGTTGGAGGTACAAAACTCTAAAGGATCAAGCCATCAGTAAACCATTTACATTTTATTACACAAATAGCGAGAAAAAAAACAATACGCACTAGGTAAATTATTAAGAGAGCTTGACAAGTTTTTCGTATTTAAATACTGATGATAATACAAAAGACTCTCGTGCCCTCAGTCAGTCACACTCTTTCAATGCTCTCATCAGTTACCAAGTTTGTATAGGATGGTGCGTTTTCTGTTTGTTGTTTTTTTGTTTCAGTCGCAAGAGAAGTTTATAATTATTAATCAAATTAACTATTTACCTAAATAAAAATTTAATACAAATTCATGATCAAATGTAATTTTAATTATAACGTCAACCTACAAGTTCAACTTGTTCAACAACAAAAAATAGATATGTTTTAACCAAACTCAGTTACTTATTGTATAAAATTTTGCGGAGCTTTTCAACTTGCACTACGAGGGCATGATGAATTCGAAGATTCTCAACATCCTGGTATTTTTCGCGGATTAGTGAATTTTACGTCAGAACTAGACGCTTAATGACTACCTTAAAAATGCAGCAATCGTTAAAGGCATCTCAAAAAATATACAAAATAACATTTTAGATTGCATACTAGAAGTCTGTCAACAACATGGTGTTGTTACGTATGTGGTCCTGACGACATGGCAACGTTATCCCGCTTCAACACTCGAACGCATCATCAGAAAATTTGTAGCGAACCATAACCGTTGTGTAGATTGTTATAGGTTGATTTGCTTGTTCTCGGAAAGGTCGAGTAAAAATTTGTTTTCGATTTTCTGTCTTTATTAGGCCTTACGTATATGTGGTTAAAATTAACTACATTATGACTGAATTACCTTGTATAGTTTCGGAAACAAAGTTTTTATATTAATAAATCTGAAAAAATATTTGTATTTGTTTTTCCCCTGTACCCTTCAAATGCATATATTTCAGTAATAACTGCAGTAACCGGGGTAATAAGGAACTCAAAGCCAACTTGCCGACATTCGGCGTTCGTTTCGAAATTGGCGCGACCTGAATGGCTGACAGAACAAGGCTAACCATTTGACCACGGGTCAACAGGTCAACCCTGGAATGCCTGATGCCCCCACGGAGCAGCAAGGTCGTAAAGCGGTTTATTTGCAGAACAGGAGATCGGGCGTGATTTTGCTAGGTCGAGCGGCATTTGTAACAATTACTTAATTTATGATAAAGTTAACATTTGAGAGAAAATTATTGCAAAGCCGTGGCTTCTATAGAATGTTAGAAAACGGATGCATTGTATATAGGTTAGAAGTTCTCGACATGATAATTGGCAAAAGTAAAGACATGGGTATCATTATCGAGAAATCAAATGTCGAAATTGCAAATATTGTTGTCATTTAACAATAGCAAAAGCAATGGCATTCTTGAGATTTCTGTTTAATTTTTAATACTACTTACACGTAATTATATATTATATTATACTTGACATGATTTTAAGAAAGTTTCTTAAACGTTTTGATCTACTAGTTCTAGGTCAGAAAAATATGTAAGATTTAAATGGTTTTCAGTAAGTCATAATATATATAGTACACAATAACGGTAATAAAAAGAAATAATTAATACAAATTGAGAGATAAGGCACTAACAAAATTTAGACGTTTAGCATGGATTATATTATAAACAGTTACGAAATTTAACTAATTCTGTCATAAAAGTAGAAAAATGAGCTTACTTATAAATTTAAAAATTCAAACAAAAGAAAAATAGTTGGAATTAAAAAATTTAACTTTAAAAAATTATTGTATTCCTGAATAGTTAAAAAATTCTAATACCTTAAATAACTTTTTCATTAATTCTTCTATTAATAATAGTCCTCTTGATAAAGAAATAATTCACTGTTATATGCCAAATATTAAAAGAACTATTAATACTCTGTTTGCATTTGAACAAATTACTGAGGATACAATTTCTATAACTAATATACATATAATATTATATCTAAAACATTTCGAACTGATAATTTAAATATTAGGTACATTATTTCATTTATGCTGCCCATTCGTTATTCCAATTATGACTCATATAATAATCAATACATGTATTACAAATTCATATTTCGCTCTAAAATGGAGGAAGCAAATGTTATACCTATTTCTAAAATCAGTCAACCTAAAAGAAGTTAGTCATCTACGTTCTATAAGCATTTTATCTACATGATCTAAAGTATTAGAAAAAGCTATAGAATTACAAATACGAGTATATTTGGACAACCACAACATATTATCTATGAACCAGTCTAGATTTAGAGCCAATCATAGTTGTGCAGCTGCGGTAGCAAAATTCTTGATGATATTATTACATCTAATGACAAAAATTAAGCATCGAGTCTCATTTTAATAGATTATACAAACACTTTTAATATGATTAATCACAGAATACTTATTGCTATATCGCACTTTATAAAATTTAATGATAATGCTTGTTTGTTCTTAAATTCATTCCTTACTAATAGATATCAACAAGTTGCAATTGAAAATAAAACTGCTAAGTTAATGAAAATTATTGCTGATGTTCCACAGGGAAGTATTTTGGGACCTTTATTATATACTATTTATACAATTAATTTTCATGAACCTTTAAAGTTCTGTAGTTACCATTTTCTTGCTGATGATACTCAGATTTATTTTTCTTTTGACTATTAAGAAGTATCACTTGCAAATCATTTAATAAATTCAGATTTGCAGTCTCTTATACAGTTTCCAATAAACATATATATGCTTAAAATTCGCAAAACCTTTAGCTATGCTTTTTTGTAAAGATAACTTTAGAAATAATATTTTAAATACCGTTACTGCAAGAATCAATAATGATGCCATACTATATAATGATCGTTGTAAAAGTTTAGGTCTAATAATGGATAGTAAGTCATTTATCATTCCAGTCACTGTGATGCTGTATATGGATAATGTTTAGATAATTATCACAATCGTCGCATTCAAAAAGTGCACAATGCATTTTAAATAAATACAATTTCATTTCAATCAAAGTAGTAAATAAAAATGATGGTAGCTATAATAATACTTAATATTGTGTGTTCTACATGCTCTATGATAAACTTTGGAAGAAGATCGCGGGATTAATGTCAAATAGTTTGTCTTATATTAACATAGGTCCGATTGGCTTTTGTTTAGAAGTTACAGACATTTAAAAAAATTTAATTTCATATTTCAATCAAAGTAGCCTGATAAATAAAAATCATGATTGCTATAACAATAATTATTATTCTAATTAAATCAACCATACCATATTAGCGTTATTTGCTACCCCGCAGAACGAGAAATGTTTGGATTTAACACAAATGTATGTTAAGTCATTTATTTATATATGTTTGCTTTAAAGTTAAAAGAAAAATGAGTATTTCCTTAAAAATCAACTATATTAAAAAAAGTGCATTAATAAAAATTGACCACAGATTTATATAAGAAAAAATGTTTGAAATTAACATCTAGCTAACAGCTACCATCTGCCAAAGTTTATCATAGAGGTTGTAGAACACCCTGTATTAGGTATGCCATTTAGAATAATAATGAAGTTGACCTAACTTCAAATTTCAATTTGAATTGGTTATCGTAACATGTCTAACGCGTTCTTGTCGTGAAACGCTCTGTATATGGTCACTCTCTACATTTGATCCTCACAACCTTTTCATATATATTATAAATTTCAGATGTATGCAAGAATACTGCAATATACAATAACCGAATACATATGTTATTTTCCTATAAAAATATGCAATCGAAAAGGCATTCGATGGTAAATAGCTAGGTACTGTTTGATGCAATAAAATATTAATCGGAGTTGTAAAATATCCGTTCTTATTCTCTTAGCATTGCTTCCGTTTAACTCTAATTAAGTTAATTATTTCAGCATTTTTGCCACAGTTTTCTAAAGTTCAGAAAACGTTTAATGTTCGTTAATTATATCTTATTGTAATTTCCACTTATAAATTGAATAACGGTTTCTTATGGAAGTATTTAAAGAGAGCACTTAAAGAGATATTATAACATTTTCCGTTACATACTTTATATTCGCCAATATTTTTTAATATGGGATATATGAAATATCTGCGTGCAGGTATGTCAAAAATAAAACGATTTGAACAGTTATATTAAGTTTTCTTTTTAAAATAAACTGAAGAATCATACTTTTTAATATTTATATACCTTATACAATAAAAGCTCTTTAAATAGAGACGGAATTTTCGAGTATACGGGGATTTGATCTGTAAAAACAAGCCTTTTCCCTCAAATTCTGTCGCGAAATCTGAATTATTTTAAATATTTATTTTTTAATTTTAACATACCTCTTCTGGGCAGACCAGTGTTGCCAGATGTGTGGGAAAATCCCGTTTTGCGCAATTTTTAGCTTTTGGTGGGAGAAAGGAAATTTGTATGTAAGATGTGGGATAAAAATAGAAACAAAACAAAAGATAACTCACTCATTTGGAAAAATACTAATATAGAGTTAAATTGCCTAAATAACATTATTTATATACTGAGCATTGTATTTTCAGACTTCTTTACATCCAAACAAAAACAAGTAACAAATAACTTCATAGGGTTCAATCGTAAAATTACCTATGTTCTCATAAATGGGTAAACGGAAAACTAAAATAAATATAATAAAATGAAGCAGTGTCGTAAAGTTATAAAGAAGCCAATTTTGGCACTACGACGTTAGAGAGCATTTACACCAAACTTTTCCACATAGATGGGTAGGAAGGGCCGGACCTGTTTTATGGTCTCCAAGATCGCCTGATCTGAACCCTCTAGATTTCTTTGCTTGGGGATATTGGAAGACATTAGTGTATGGTACTCCTGTAAATAGCCTGGAAGAGCTGCAGCTACGGATTAATCAAAAGTGTCACAAAATCTAAACCAAGGAGGGTGTTTTTGAAAGAGTTCGAATATCGTTGAGACGAAGATGTCGTGCCTGCTTGGAAATGGACGGAAGGCACTTTAAACATCTTCTATAACCTTGTTTCTTGTTTGTTAAAAGCTTCCTTTGTCGGTTTATTCCTAATAAAATAAAATGTTTGAAAAACGAATAGTGGTCCATATCTCCGCAACCGTTACTGTGCAGACCCATGTTTATTAAGACTTTTCTGCTTATTTTACTTTACTACTATTACCTGCTGAAATATTTTACAGAAGAGACAAAATAATGAGTGGAATGACACGAAATAGAAAAAATATTTAATATGTTAATAACTTTACGAGATATCAGGTCCAACTTTGAAACTTCAAATGCAAACCCATCTTTTTTATTGAAAATTCGGATTCAGCGGGAAATTTTACATCCGAATTGGTTAAAACCCAAAATTTTTTCGTCCATTTTTAGCTCCTATGCAGCGTTTTTTGTTCAAGACCAGGGGGCACAAATCGATATTCTGGTACTGAGGTCCTTAGTCATTTTTCTCGGGCAATCGATTGGGTCCATCAGATTTTGGGCCCGATGGGGCCTTTAACGAGATATGAGACCCAAATTCAAATTTGAGGCCCAAATTCAAATTTGAATTGTCTCAACCAGAATATCAATTTGTGCCCCCTGGTCTTGAACGACCCAATAATGGACGAAAAAATTTTGGGTTTTAACCAATTCAGATGTAAAATTTCCCGCTGAATCCGAATCTGCAATAAAAAAGATGGGTTTGCATTTGAAATTTCAAAGTTGGGCCTCATATCTCGTATAAGGCCCCATCGGGCCCAAAATCTGATAGGTCCACTCGATTCCTCGGGCGAAATTACTAAAGACCCCAGTATTAGAATTCCGATTTTCCACCCGTGCGCGAAATAAATTCACCGTTTCCAGACTTTTGGACCACCCTGTACTTCAAACCAGTATAGCCGTGTCACAATTTGTTTATATTACAGACGTTACCTGAAGTAGGCATTAACTAACATCTTAACAATAAAAATCATTTCAAACACCTGTCATAAGTCCCATTCAAGCTTGATTGTTCTCTTGTTGCGACTTATTACACGTTTCGCAGTAAAAGTTGCAAAACTTGGAACATATTTTAATAAACTGCTAATGTGACAACGAGTATTATATCCTCAAGTTTATTGTAGTACCGTTACGTCACTGTTACGGTCCAAAAATTAAATAAGTCAACATTTGGAGTTATTAATCACCTTCATTAATAAATATTTGAGATATTATTTCGTCAACCTACCAGAATTTGACAAATATAGAAATGATCATTGTGTATACACATAATTAGCCACATGATTACAATCTTATATATTGCGAAATTTTATTCCACTTATTTTGTCTCAACACAAACAACCTTCTCAACAATTTTGTTAAAGTACTGGAGCATTTTGTCTGCAGTAGGTGTTGGACTAAGAAAAATTAATTGATTTATTTAATTTGATATAATCAGTGATTAATTTCTAACCACCATATCCTTAAAGTAGTGTTCTTAGATCTAAGATAAAAATGATGCAATGGGCATAAAGATAAAAGATCTCTGAAAGTTTTTAGTGTGGTCAGTGTTTTTTATTTTTGGCATTGCTTAAGTCATTAAGGTCAATTGCACATTGGTGGCAACAATTAGTTTAGAACAAATTTTCAGTCAAATGCTTTGAATTGGAGCTTGAAAGAGAGATATTATCATGAGAAATGATTTGTAGAACAACTAGAACTACTTTTACGATATGAGTTAACAAAAAGAATATAAGTTTGGAATGGAATAGTAGCAAATCACATACTGGGATCTTATTTCTTTGGGAACAATTTGACAGACGACATTTATTTGGAATTTTGGTTGCTTTGAGTTGATTCCAGCTCTGGAATTAGTTTTTTCTAACCTTAATGGGCATAATATGCCAGTAGCTGATGTTTGATTCCTATGTATCTCTACATTTTTACCTCGATGTACGAAATAAAGCTTTCCCAAATCGATCGCTACTTAATCCCGCTAGAATTGTTACTGGGATCATCTCAAAAACTAAGTGTATGTGAACAGATCTGACCCTATCAAAGAATTGAAAAATCGTATCAGTGAAGAAGGTCGAAAAATGTAATTCGCTGGGGTTTGTTCAGATTTATATTAAAGTAGTGTTGAAGACATGCTTTTGGAATATAATATTGCTTTAATAACAGCGACAGTTGCTCTGATGTATGTAAGGTCCAAAGATAAAGCGCAAACGTTCTAAATGGATAAAAATAGACAAGTGTATTCCTATATGTATATAATAAACGATTTATGACTGGATACTCATGATTATATAAATGCATATGGACGAAAATTCATATATGGAATTATTTATCCGTTTTATTTATTTCTCCATTGAATGATGTATATTTTCTGGGCTGTTTTGCCATGGCCGGTGCTTAACTGCAGACGTTTCGCTATACTTAACAGATAGCATCTTTAGAGCTTCTCGTATCTTGAGCGGCGGCTGAATGGTTTTCCCGGTGTCTAAGCCGAGCTTTTATACTAGTCGGTGCGTCAAGATTGGTTAGCTCAGTGTTTAGGTTGACTGGTTCAGGCGTGTTACTTATTTATTCAGGTATGTTCCTGTAAACTTGTTTGTACTTAAGTAAAGGCTTTCAAGTATGACTAATATTTCTTCCTTGTTCATGTTGTTGAATCTCCAGAGACTCCCTTCGCGCTAGGTCGTAATAACCATTTATTGGTATTGGTTGGTACGAACCAACATTCTAGTGTCTTCTAGTGTTTCTCTTTTCTTTTGCATGTTCAGTAACAGTGGATTTTTCGAGTTGGTATAACCATACGTGCCTTTCGTGTTTTTTTCCTGGTTTGTACAGTTCGTTTTGACATTCCAACGTATACTTTGTCGGAGTCGCTTCATGTCAACAAGTACACTCCCAAAGTTTGTAATGGACTCATGTTCCTCCATTACTTCAAAAAGCATTTATTGCTTTATTTTTCCACCAACTTATTGTAGGCAGTTAACTTCAAAGATTTGTTTACTGCTATTGCTTTTTATATTATACAAACAAGGTAGCGACTAGCTTCTACTATAAATTCGTGAGACCACGTTCTTCATTTTTTTACAAAAATAAGTATTTGTCTGATGGTAGACAATTTTTGGGTTAGCTACCTCGTTAGTTTACAATTCACGTTTTCTCAAACATGTATATATATACTATTCTTCAAGAGAAACTCAGAAATTGGAGAACTAGTCCAAAAATTTGTATTCAATGTTTTTTTTTTGTGATTTTGTTTCATTCTTGGTGATGGATTACTTTTTAAAAATATATTTTTGTTCTTCTTTAGTTTTATTGGGTTTTTGCCACACTTCTGAAACATAAACATTAATTAAATAAGCCCTTGCGCCAAACGGATCAGTCAAGGGTTATTTTTTATACTAAGTTTGCCTAACCAAAAAATCTCACACTGAAAAAAGCAGATAAGTAAAAAATAACAAAAATCACATTATTATCGCGCACTTCCGTATTATTGACGTTTCGAAAAACTCTCTGTTTTCGTTCTCAAAATAGTAGTAAAAATATTAAACGTATGTCAAGTTTGACAGTTTAAAATTTGTTTATCTGCTTCCATAGAGATGTTACATGATTTTTATTTTATTGTTACTTACTTCTTCTTGATACAACTGCAGCCAACAATGATCGATGTTTACTGAACAGTATGACACACACTTATCTCCGTTCAACAAAATAATCGCGGTCTCCTTTAATGTTCTTTTTGTTGCGTTATCTTCCTTCTCTAAAATTTTTGCCGAACCCCATTGAATCAAATGACTGTTTTCCCAAGCGTGTTCGCAAATTTTGGATTTTTCAAATTCCCGTCCTTTTATATAATTTTTATGTTCCGCAACTTTAACATTTATAGGCCGAGACGTTTCTCCAACATAATGTTTGTGCATTCACAAGGTATACTGTAAATGCAATTTTTTTAATTTTGTATATCATTTTTTGGACGCGTTTTAGACAAAAATGATCGTAACGTATTAGTTGCCTGAAAAACTGTTCGAATATTAAATTTATTACCGATCCTTCTTAACTTTTCTGATAATATAGGAATGCATGGAATTTTTATTGTATGATTAATTTCTGATCCGTTTGGCGCAAGGGCTTATTTAATTAATCTTTATTTTTTCAGAAGTGTGGCAAAAACCCAATAAAACTAAAGAAAAACTAAAATTATGCCACAAATAAATAGCTTCAGACAATATTTTTGTTCAATCAAACTGAGTATGTTATAAAAATAAATTATTTCAGTCAGTTTTAACTAAATAGTTACAAACATCTTAGCAGAACTAACAAAAATCCATTAAATTTTGCTCATATGTGTTCCATTTTGATAGGCGTGAAACTTGTGTCTAAGCATAACTATATAAACAATAATTTTCTTCAAGACGGAAACAACTACTTTGCGAACTTATGTCCGGACCAACATTGAATTACACCTGAAAAAACCTATAGGTAGCAAAGTCATTCGATAGCGTCACACCTGACATATACCGATTTCAAGCTTATTAGCTCTCATTAGAATGCCATAGGTGAGGTAACTGACAATAACATTTGCTGTTTTATGACTTTCTAACCCGACAGAAGGGATCATGAGTATGCAAAATGTGGCATGTACTTATGGTTAGGTAGTTCGGTTATACGTTTTTTCAGGAGTAACTCAATGCTGGTCGACACGTGATAAAGGTGGACGGCTTTCAATGATACCTACAGCATGTAGAACGCTTCATTACTTCGGCTTGACAGATCCAATATGGAGTACCAAGTGGCCACTAGATGCGCCTTGCTACACTTCGGGTAATCATTTTTATGTTTTATCCGTATTACATACATTCATGTAGAAGTGATGACTTTTTTAACCACACCTTGTAAATGTCGAATTTAATGGCATTTAATAAGATTTAAATTTCAATCCAATATCCTCCGGTGATGTAACCCAACGACCCCAACCTGTTTGTGGCGCCCGAATGCCACACAAGGCCTGCATTTTCTAGAGCGACGCCTACTTTGCATGCATTGCACACATTCTTGATGACGCTAATGGCTACAAATGCTCAACAAATTGAATTAACAGATGCTCAAATAAGCCATATGTAATAATGTGTATTAGATATACAGGTTGTCCTACCTGGAATTGCGTCTCTGGAAAAATACTGATCCGAAAATTTGGTAACATGATGAAATCCCTAAGCGAATACATCTAAAATATGTAGAACTCTCCAGGACTTTCGGTTATACCGGAAGTCGACACACAATTTCGTTCTTTTAAAAGGGACGCCTTGGATATTACCGCACTTTCGGATTATACGAAAAATTTTAGGGTCGTTTTATACAGGGTGAGTCAGAAAGAATTGGCCAACAGTAAGCTGGAGATTACGAATTTGAAGCTTATTTTGACGTTGCTCTTAGAGGGCGCTAGTTTCACCGTATTATTTGGGTAAATCAAAACATTTCGTTTATCTGTTGAATACGTTCACTGCGGAGGCTGATTGCCTACCGTGCGATACCAGTCGCATATATCTGGTAACGGTCTGGTCCATTATGGCGGTACCAGATACATATGACTGATAAACGTTTTTATAAATTTTCTCCTTTTTTCAGCTGCTAATTGTTAGGATATATTTTTTTTCACTGGAAGTTAGTAATATATACTACTATTGATATTTTACATGATTCGCCGATCGATATTCTAATAATGACAATAAAAATTGAGATAGAAAAATATTACTCTATTTTGCGCTAAAAAAGGTTTAGAGGGGTTATTATTTTAATTTATAGAACATATTACAGGGGAGGCATAGAGCAGGTTTATTTTCACAATCGGCACAGTACGAAGAAACCTTGGTAACTTTCCTGTCGGCTTCTGCATTATTATCTGTTATTTCATCAGGTTCCGACAAAGTGTCATTGTTTATTATAGGTTCCTCGAGAACTTCATTATCTAAGGATAAAATAGGATAGTCAGGATCTGTGATTGAGTGATCACAAGCAAAAGGGTCCTCAAGCTCGCTTTCTGAATCATATGCATTACTCTGCTGAGTGTTTTTATCTGTTCCTACCTCTTGAAGAACTTCTAACACGATATCTTCATTTTCAATCACTTTATCTCGATAACATTCAGCAGAAGTACTTTTAGCAGTTTCTGTATCAAAACTTGAAATTTTTATGAAGACCTGAAGAATTTATTGGTTATATTTTATTATTTTTTTTCTATGCAATACTTACATGTAATTGTGATGCGACAGAAAGTTCATTATTTAGTTCTTCATTATTCACATTACTAACATCACTTATACGCGCTAATTCATATAGTTTCTCACCTCTAGAACACATCTTGAAATGAAAATTTATCACTAGTCATACCAGTTAAATGTGTCTGGTATCGCACTGGACAAAAAATATAAGTGCGTTACAAGTCTCCGATATCTGGTACTTCCCAGAAGCATAGAAATTAAAAAGATAAAAATCTAAAGAATGTTCAATTCTACATAAAAAATGTACTCTTGTTTAGGTCGCCCAACTTTATCGGTTTCTGAGTTATTTGCATTTAAAAGTTTTAATGTATTTTGTGGCGGTTTGAGGGTAAAAGTGTGGCTGAGCACCGGCCCTATTGAAGCTTTGTTTATATCGTAAAAAATTGTTTGCAAAATTGAATGATTTATTTTGTAGTACTTTCAACCTTTACATCGCTAGGCTACTGCGGTCTCAACCAGGCGAATATTGAAAATCCCACAACTTTTAGTAGGTATTAACGTTTTTGTGATGCGTGTTTATATTAGTTTTTAAGTGTCAAAAATTGTTTACGTGTTTAAGCAACTCCGAGTTGATGGATATCGTTTTAATTTATGGTGAAGTGCAGAAAAATGTCTCGGTAAACTTATGCCAAATGCAGCTACTTTTACCGCGGTGTATACTGAGTGCAAGTGTATGCAACGCGAACATGATACTGGAAATTCGGAACGGAATCGTGGCAGAGATGGAGGTCCAGGGCGTCTACGGCGTATTGCAGCAGTGTGGCGTAACATACACGAGGCTCAATTATTTCCGTCCCATGTACAGCGTGTACAAGCATTAATCCCAAGGGATTAGACGAGGTACCATGGCCGCCACGATATTTTGACTTTAAATCATTTGGATTATTTTTTGTAGGAATATTTAAAAAATGAACTGGATTGCAGCGAAATGGACATTATTAGTGATTTCCGCAAACGTATCATAGCTGGTGCCAATTACTTACGAATTCAAAACGGAGAAGAAACAGAAACATTTTTGTTATATAGTTTGAAGGAACTGGGTAAGACGGGCCCAAAATGTTGTTGTTGTAACATACCTGATGTATGTTAAACTATTTTATTAATTAAAATACAAATTAATTCTATTAATAATTAATAACAATAGTGACAAAAATAATTTAATTTACTGTATAAAATAAGTGTTATAAAATGTGCTTTCAGTTTCTTTGTCCAATCGCCGATTACATGCTTTGCCTTATTGGGTTTTACAATGGACCAGTTTTCAGTACCGTGCAGAAGTATGTTTTTAAATCACTGCCTTTTTTGATTTTTTTTACAAAATTATATTTGTAAGTCCTCTTTATATTAAAAAAATCTTTAAATAAGTTCTGAATCACCCTGTATGTACTACAGACTTATGAATTTTTATTAATTCATTTCATTTCATTTTCCGTGTATTGAAAAAGTACTCGCAGAAGAATTTTCCTCTATGGTGAGCATGAGATTTTTTTCGGCTTGTGAAATATAACAGCCTTGTCTGCTACATACACCTTTCCGTGATGGTGTCCTGGATTCTGCCACGAAAAATTCTTTATGGGGGAAAAATTGTGTACAGATACGAGCTGCTAAACTTAAATTTTGATGAGCTTTTCCGAATATTATTAGCATAGTTACATATTCCTGGTTTTATAGACGAGATTTGAGCTCGCTTAAAATAGGTGTTCCTCAAGGTTCTATTCTGGGACCTCTATTATTTTGTGTATATACCAGTAATCTATGCAAACATTTGAAATACTGTAGTCCACACATGTATGCTGATAATACCCAACTGCATCTATCCTTTGATAAAACTAATTATGATGAGGCATTAAATAAAATTAATTCAGATCTTCAAATTATCTATCAAAAATCAGAAGCAGTGTAAAGAGACTAGTTCACATTTTATAAGCCATCGTCAATAGAAATTAGGCATGCTATGATGAAAACATTCATTTTCTAAAGATTCCCTTACTTCAGATATAATCTTTCATTTTATTTTATATTGTTTTCATCGCTCCACCTTGATTATACTTAAATATTTTCAAAATTTTATGCCAGAACCTTACTTCGACACATGGGTCTTTTCGCTATTTTTATTACAATATTTATTTAACCAGACCTTTAGTTTCTAGGAAATGCAATGAAAGAGTATTATCCCAATCGTACGATGCAAAAGCACTAAATGTGACCCTGTAAATTCTTATACTGACTTCCCTGCGTAATCTTTCCTATGTCTAAGCAAATCACAATTTTTTTCATGATAAAACGCTACATTATAAATATGTGTTTCATAAAAGCTGTGTCCCAATAAATAATACAATAAGAGATTATTTTTCATAACATTTCGTATAAGACCTGAACATTTAACATATGGCATATGGACAAATCTCAAAGACATTCTGAAATCGATGAGTAGTGTATCTAATTATAATAATTATACCTATAAATTCACAATAAATGAATGAGTGCTATTAATATTAAATATAAGATTAAAGAAAATGAATTTTAAGTTAGATTATTAGGTGGTTTGTAAGTTACTACTGATACGAGTATTAGTAAATAATCTAGGTTCTACTTTATTTTATTTTCTGAAAAAATAATACATTTTTCTAGTAAAACTAAAGTTACAAGACATTGAAAAGCCAAGTCCCGTCCAGTTTGAAGACTATTTATTTCCCTATCAACTTGCATTTTCTTGTTAACTATATTTCCATTATTAAATTAGATAATATCAAGTTACGTACTTGTTTGGAAACATACAGGGTCCTAAAAGTTCTCGATAAATTAGGCTGACAATAATGTAGTCAAATCAATTCACGAAGATATAAATCAACACTCTGATCATTTTGGCGTTACAGTGGTTGGATCTACGGTCTTTTTTTGATCAGTAACGGCAAAACGCAGTGTTCGCACAGACTCAATAGCAATAAGTTATATCAGAATCCTAGTAACTAAAAGAAGTTTCTGATATTAGTTAGCCCATCACTAGAACTATAAAATAAAAAGTACCTACCTAGAATAAATTGCTGCTTAATGGTAAAGGTGATATGTAACTGGTCTGCTACTTCCTGCTCGGTCTAAGCGGCTCGATTTACAGGAAGCGACCTACATTGTCGTAGGTACTTTCCGCAGACCTTTCGCCCTGAGGGATGCGCCATTAAATCTATAAATGATACTGCAGGAAACAACTACTCCGCGGGCTAATGCTCCGACCGGCATTAAATTACAACTGCAGTATCTGTGTGAACAGCCAAGAACCCTTGTCGGTCACTCTACCAGACATAGACCGGTTTAGGGCTTGTTAGCCCTCATCAGTATGCCATAGGTGAGATGTCCGACAATTGAACTGGCTGTTCCTGCCTAAGCGGCCGAGCAGGAAGTATCAGACCAGTTACATCTCACCTGCACTCGATTTATATGTGAACCTACATATGAAGGAGGGTTCAACATACGAACATAGGTCGAACTTTTTCTCGCAAATGGTTCATTTTATCGACAATAAACAAGAGTACCTTTTTATCACTCTAAGGTCGAAGTTACTCAGACTTATTATTTTAAAGTCTTTATCATACAGAGAGTTAACAATTTACGCATTAAGTTGTAAAGCTTAGCCCGCCCCTGGTAAACTAAAAAATTTAAATATGTTTCAAGGATACTATTTTGAGAGGTCCTTACTAGTATCCATCACATTAAATTTTTATTTTTTATTAAGTACTTTAAAAGTTATTCAAGAAAAACCGATTTCCAGCGGCGTCCTTCAGGGACACATATCTCCGTAGGGAGGGCCTGCAGGAAAAAAAATTATAGGAACTATATCTGCACCTGAGAGATCTCCCACATTTTCGCGGACACTCTGTATATTAGTTATTTCATTTGTAGAAACTTTTGAGAAGCGGTTCCCCAATATTCCTTGCACAACCCTATGTTCTTGAACCAGGAATTATGTGTATCAGAAATAATAGGCGGGGGATACTGGAAATATCGCCAAGTGGTCGAGTTAAGCCTATATTCTGCAAACTTTTTAATGGTCAGAAATAAGTCTGTTGCTGTACGACATACATTATATTTTAAATTAAACACTGCCACAAATAATAAATTATATTTTGTAATTACGGTAAAAAGTTAAAGTTCGTATGGCACTTCCTTCCGGATGACGTAACGTTTGTGTACAAACGAGTTAGTGAAATTGAGCCAAGAGTTTCTAACGTTTTATACACACAAGCATGTGGATACATATTTTGTTAACAATCATTTATATTTAACAGTTCAGTAATAAATTATATACTTATTTTATGTAATAATTTTTGTTTAAAAGAACTCTTTGTTAAACAAATACACTGATGAAACGATTTAAGTAATCTATAATTCTTTACAAATTATGGTTAGGTAAGTTGTCTCATGGGTGCTAATTATTTCGAGCTCAATCATTCTCGTCTGCAATGAAAATTTGTGACTAGAAACAGAGCAGTTTGTTAAAGTAGGTTCATTTTGATTGGTTCCAGAAATTCAGTAATAATGATAATGATAATGATAATGATAATGATAATGATAATGATAATGATAATGATAATGATAATGATAATGATAATGATAATGATAATGATAATGATAATGATAATGATAATGATAATGATAATGATAATGATAATGATAATGATAATGATAATGATAATGATAATGATAATGATAATGATAATGATAATGATAATGATAATGATAATGATAATGATAATGATAATGATAATGATAATGATAATGATAATGATAATGATAATGATAATGATAATGATAATGATAATGATAATGATAATGATAATGATAATGATAATGATAATGATAATGATAATGATAATGATAATGATAATGATATTGATAACGATAACGATAATGATAATGATAATGATAATGATATTGATAACGATAAAGGTAACGATAACGACAACCTATTATAAAGAAATAGGTGATGATATTACTCAAGGTTATAATGATATTATTGTTCAGGTCATACAGAAACACTATCAATGAAATATTGCGATGTACTTACTTGCAGTTCTTCTATGAACTTTCGGATTCGGATTGTGGTGGACGGATTCTGTCTTACCAAAATGTTGACTTTTACCTTGGTTGATGTACTTACATTACAAATGGAGCGTAACGAGAAAAATCCTTTAAATAGTATCTACAAGGCGGCTAATTAATTTTCAACATAATAAAGGGAATTACATTTGGAAATATGAGGCATGATCAAAAAGTAAGAGAAATTTTGCAATATCTTGGGTTGTATTAGTTCGATATTTTTGTAGTTGTGTTGATAAAGAAGTTTGAAAAGTGATTATTTATTTAAAAAATGGACCAGAGAATTTGAACTTACGCTTTGCTATAAGAATGCAATAAAGTGCAACAATGTTTCAGAAATGTCGCTTTTGACGAGTCTGCTATAAGCAAAGCAAGAGTTTACGAGTGATACAACCGTTTCAAAAAAAAACGGTAAAACGTTGAAGATGATAAGCTTCCTAAACGCTCCAGCACACCAACAACTGATGAAAATGTGAAAATAGTGAAAGAAATCATAATGAACGATCGTCGGATCACAATCAGAGAAGTGTCATGCCATGAATTTTTTTAGAATGTTTTGTGTGCGAAACGAGTGACAACTAAATTTGTTCCAAAATTGTTGAATTTCGAACAGGTGCATACATTTAATATAAATTTGCTGAGTTGAAATAAATAAATAATCACTGATCCTACCAAAACACATCTAACGTTTGTGGCAGGTGACTAAAGACTAAACATCCGATATGGCTAATACTGTATAGATACTTTTCAGATATTGTTTACCAAAACAACAATGAAAATATCGAGCGAATCGGACTAATACAACACGAGATATTATAAAATTCCCATTACTTTTTGATCACACCTCGTATCTCTAAATGTGAGATGATGCCCTTTACTGTGTTGATGGAAATTCATTAGTCGCCTTGTAGGTACTATTACAGGAATTTGTTTTCTCGTTAGGTTAAAAAAGTATAGTTTCATAATGTGGCACTTAATTTGTAATATAAGTACATCGTTCAAGATAAAAGTCAATTGAAAAATGATTTCTAAAATTTTAAATATTTTGGTAAGACAGTATCTATCCACCACAATCCAAATCCAATCTTCTGAATCGTTTTCCTATTAAAGAATTGCAAGTAGGTACATCGCCATATTTCGTTGATACGGTTTCCTTATATATCATTATAACCCTGAGCAATACCATCACCTTTTTCTTTCTAATAGGTTGGTACAAGTATAAGTGGTCTGTAGTTTCAGCAGATTCTATAATACCATTAGCGTTATCAGGCGAATCGGACTAATACAATCTAAGATATTCCCGTTACTTTTTGATCACACCTCGTATTAAAGAACAACGATAATTCATACCATAATGACATACGATTTAAATACATTTGAATGAGTGAAAGTTAATTTGTTGAAAATGAGTTTCTTACGAACTTTAAAGTCATCTGCGAACTGCAATTTTTCGGATGAAACAACATATACTGTGTGAAATATCTTTTATCTATAACTGTTTTATAAGAGCCTCATTACAGCATTTATTTGGCACTGTTTCAGTTGAATAATAAAGGTCATTACACTACTAGTGGAGCAATGTGACATATTACCCCACTAGTGAAATATTAAAAAGAGCGATCACTGCTTAATGGTTATTTTTATTAAGAACCAACAGGCTTATCAATTTGACAATGTAACTTAAATTAAATTGAATTACTTGTTATAAATATTAACAACACAACTTTGAAAAATCGTAAGATTAATACCAGATGAATGTAGCTGGTCTGTATTTGTATTAACAATGTTTAAATTTTCTTTGTAAGCACTTGAAGTAGCTTCAATGACGGCAATCTCTCCTAAAAGAACTTTTGTAGCGATTTTTTTCTTGTTTTCAACATACGTATCAATATAGCCTTCACACACGATGTTGGACTTCCAACCACCATGCCGTTTTATAGTTAGAAGGTCTTCTCCTGTGTTGGCTAGAAGTAGAGGATCGTCGAAAACAGTGCCCTATATATATTGTTGAAGCTGCGATAAATTTAGAAAAAATGCAATCTTCTTTGGTATTGCACTAAAACTATTTATACCAACAGTTTTATGCATTTACCACTTCTGTAACCAACAAAAAAATTTTCTATGATCGGCATGACTAGGACGCAGGGCGAGATATTTTCGTATTACTTGGACCATATTTATATTTTCGATTTCCATAGCAGTGATAATGAATTGTCGGGAAACTTTGGGTTTTCGCATCCGGTATGAAGATATGACAAATGTTTCCTTCATTTTTTACATTTTCTAACAGTAAATTAGTTAACTTGTCCACTTTGCATGCTTGGAGGTGCATGCAAATAACTAACACAACCTTAAATTAGGTATACATTTATCAATTTCAAATAGCAAACATTTTCTTGTTCTTACCTTTGTTAGCAAGCATCTTATAAACATTCTCTCGTTAATATTCTTTACTTTTTTTGTTTGTATCCCACTGATTGATTTTTCAGAAAACCAATTAAATTGTTGATTCTACTGATGTCAACATGTTGCCCATGCAGCTTTTTAAATTTCAAGAGGCAAGTTTTCTGTTTCTGAATCACTCATTATTTTAATCAACACCACTATTTTCACAAGAAATTGTAAAAACGAAAACTCAATTTTGTTTATAACAAGTTTGACAGGTTACCATAACAATGCATTTGCTTCTTGATTTTGACTCAAAACTTGCAAACTGGATCTGATTATGGATTTTTCTCAATTTGAGGTAGTTGTAGATAAAATTTTATATAGCACACGTGCGAACACGGCATTTTTTATAACATTTTTGAAATGTCTCACTCATGTATAATAATGCCTATATTCGACTTGTACTATAAATAACTATTAACTGCTGGTAGAAATTGATTATCCTCAGTAAGATTCCAGAAAAATTACAGTTCTGTCATAGTAAAAACAAATTTTCCCGTTCATAGATTCCAAGAGTTTAAGTGCAAAAAACAACAAAGTATGCAAATTCACTAATTTCATATTAATAAATCTTCTGGCCTATCTAGATTCTGAACTACATTTTTGAAAAACATTCAGTGCATTTGCCAATCTCCGAGTAAAAACGTTAATTGCTTGCGACAGCTCCAGGGGTCCACCTGGACTAACTAGATGTTTACCGTACACATAATAATGTCAAGAGTGCTAACCCCACTCTGAAGCCACGGCGATGCTATCCACATTAGGCCAGTGACCACGCTTCGCCGACACTTTCAGTTTCGTTGGCGGGTTAGAGCTAGCCGGCTGTTTTGCTCGTTTCGCCACCCGCGCCGCCGTCTGTTTAGGATCGAGTGAGAAGTTCGCTAGTCATCTGTTTAATGCATTCCTTGTTTTCTGGTGTCGCTTATTTGGATGCGGGTCTCTGGATTTTGGCGCTGACGGCTTCTGACTGGAGGGTCGGAAAGGTATAGATACGACGGATCCCAAATGTCATTAAAAGTTATGTTAATTCTGAAGTTTGGATGAATTAAAGTTCAGTTTGCACAAAAATAGCGCACCTGTCAATAAACATGGACATTTCTAGATAATCGATGGTAAATGTGACAATAATCCAATCTTATCTAGTCATGCTATTCAGCATGTCCAGATTTGTTTATTTCTCGGTACCGTAAACCTTATTGAAATTTTATCATAAAATCTGGTTAAAAAAACACCTACAAACTACAGTAAAATTATGTAATATAATACCATTCAAATTTGGTGTGTACTTCTAAACAAAACATAAATAGGTTTTGGGGTCTAACTGATTTGCATTTAAATGCTATATTTATACAAGTTTTACTATTCATACTTTACATAAAGTAACTAACTTCCTTTTATATCTGATCTAATGTGATTTGGGATTTGTTTAGTACTATATTTTGAAATTACCTTATAAATAATTTTATCCACAATCACTTTATAATCGAACTTATGAACCGTCTAAAGTGGAATAAACTTTGTTTTACTAGTAGAATAATGAAAAAATAATAAACCTATAATAAATCAAATTTAATTTACTTGTTTATTAACATTACTATTATTTATAGTAATACACATTTCGTTTATTGTTTTATCTACAACTGCTTCACAAAAACCTCATTACAGGATTTATTTGGCAATGTTTCAGTTGAATAATGAAGGTCATTAGACCACTAGTGAAGCAATGTGGCACCCCACTAGTGAAATATTAAAAAAAGAGATCACTGCTTAAAGGTTTATGAATTTGACAATTAATAGATAATTTAACTTAAATTCAATTTAATTACTTGCTATAAATATTAACAATACAACTTTGACATTTCGTAAAATTAATACCAGATGAATGCAACTGGTCTGTATTTATTTTTTCTTTAGTTTTATTGGTTTTTTTCCACACTTCTGAAAAATAATAAAAATTAATTAAATAAGCCCTTGCACCAAACGGAACAGTCAAGGGTTATTTTTGAAACTAAGTTTGCCTAACCAAAAAATCTCACACTGGAAAAAGCAGATAAGTAAAAAATAACAAAAATCACATCACTATCGCGCACTTCCGTATTATTGCCGTTTCGAAAAACTCTCTGTTTTCGTTTTCAAAATAGTAGTAAAAATATTAAACGTATGTCAAGTGTGACAGTTTAAAATTTGTTTATCTGCTTCCATAGAAATGTTAAATGATTTTTATTTTATTTTTACTTACTTTTTCTTGATACAACTGTAGCCAACAATGATCGATGTTTACTGAACAGTTTGACACACACTTATCTCCGTTCAACAAAATAATCGCGGTCTCTTTTAATTTTCTTTTTGTCGCGTTATCTTCCTTCTCTAAAATTGCCGAACCCCATATGAAGATATGAAAAATGTTTCCTTCATTTTTTACGTTTTCTAACAACAAATTAGTTAACTCATCCACTCTGCATGACCAATAATTAAGGCAACCTTAAATTATGCATTTATGAATTTTAAATAGCAAACATTTCCTTGTTCTTACCTTTGTTAGCAAGAATTTTGTGTCATCGGCAACTTGTAAAAACATTCTCATTCGTTGATATTTTTGACTTTTTTGGTTTGTATCCCACTGATACAAACAATTAAATTGTTGAATCTACTGATGTCAACATTTTGCCGCATACAGATTGTAGACCGCAGCATTGAATAAAACGCCCAAGGACTAGATAATTTGTACTTCTTGGATAGTTCTTCAAAAATTGTTAATAATACCTTTTCTTTTGTTTCATATTTTATATTCTTAGATGCACACCAATCAGTGAATTGTATCAGGCAAAAGCGAAGCTATTGCAGTTGCAGCAGCTATTTCAATGTTAAGAAGCAAGTTTTCTGTTTCTAATTCACTCATTATTTCAATCAACACCACTATTTTCACAAGAAAATGTAAAAACGAAATCTCACTTTTGTTTATAACAAGTTTGACAGGAAGTTAAAGGTTACCATAACAATGCCTTTGCTTCTTGATTTTAAATCAAAACTTACAAACTGGAGCTGATTTTGGATATTTCTCAATTGAAGAATTTTTTTTGCAGTTCTAGATAAAATTTTATATAGTAGACGTGGGATAACGGCATTTTTTATTACATTCGTGAAATTAGACGACTCGTACTACGTCCTCGCTATTTAACTTCCTTTCCGTTAATAATAACCCTTGTAGCATTGTCGCCATCATTTTCGGAACGCATAACATCTGCCGAAGTTTGTGAAGAATTTTCACAAGTTACGGATGTCTAGAGAATTACTATATTTTCCTTGTATTTTCCTTGCAATATCAAGTTTGTGTTTCATTGAGTACTTAGAAATATCAAGTCGTGCGAATATTTTGTTTTATTAAATTCCAATAATACAAACTCCACAAATATGATTGTGATGTGATTATAGATAAAACGTTGTATTGAATTCGTGTTTTAATTGCTTTTTATGCTACTTAAAGCACTTATACAACAATTAACTATTAGTTGTATCATCTATTATAAATATAATAATGTGAAGGGACTATTACTAACTACTTCATTAGATCAGATAATAAGTAAATAATAAAAGCCTGCAGTGTCTACAGATATCGTCTCTCACAACATTCCATCGTTTTAGATTGAGTAAAAGTTGAATGAATTATTTTTATCCGATCGAATGAATATTATAATCAAGTAGACAATGTTAAAAGTGACATAACAGACCAAGAGCATATTATAATTTTATTTCCTGATTGCTGTTGATTTGACATTTACAATTATAATTTATTCGAATAAAAAAATGTATCACCACAACCACTATATTTGTAAAAAGTATTTGATATTCTTGTACAGTTTCATGGTGTGGCTTGGAATATCAATGTTGATTGTAAATATAATTATTGAAAAAAAAAAAGAGTTTGTTTATATTATTTAACATTATAGTCTGTTTAGAAATGCAATAAAGTAATAAAAGCTTATTATGTATGCAAATCGTAAATAAATGTAGTACTGGTGCTTATATTCAATATTTTTATATTATGTATTATCGGTATAGATGAGTTGTAGCAGGTAGCTAAAATTTAATCCCCGACAATCCGTCTTTGTCTATGCCGCTTCAATTTCTCGGTTCATTTCTCTTATAAGTAAACAATATAAAAACAGCATTTCAAAACTAGATGCTACTTTAAGTATCATGACCGGGTTAAGAGGGTTTTTAGTAATTCAAATAAAATTATTCAATATTATTATTAAAATATTTATTTAAATTTAATGAATATACTTTTATTCCACACAAAAATATGTGTATTTTGAACATTCAAATTATGGTGTGTATAAATGTACAATAAAGAAAATAAAAAAGTAGGTATATAAAAATTCATCCTTTGAATATTCTGATGAATTATCTTTGTCTTCTAGATTGATAACGATAGGTTCCACAGTAACGTCGATTAATTTATCGAGTTCCCACATTTTCTCCTCTTCTTTTTGTATATGATGTATACGTGTTTGCCAGTTATCTGCAGTTACTCGTTCTAAGGAATTTTTTAACAAAATTTTCACGTCACTTAATTTAAACATCGCATTATTTCGCGCTACATCTCCTTTTACCTGCGCTCAGACTAACTCGATTGGGTTAAGTTCATAGTGATAAGGTGGTAACCGTAGCACCGTTATTTGGTGATTTGTCTTCGTGATAGTCACCTGTATTTTTCAAATTTAAATAAAAGTAAACCGCCATCTACAAAACCACTGGCACTACCGATATGTGGCACTATTAATCTTCACCCTTTACCTGAAGGTGCCTTGAACTCTGTTGAAAGTCCATCCAAAAATGCTTGTCGAAAACTTTTTACATTTTTATTTTGCCATACTTTTGTTACAGTATATCCCTCGTTGACCCAAGTTTCGTCTAGATAATAAATATTCCTCCCTTCGTCACGGATTTTTCTAATTGATCTTAAGTAGGATCTTCTCCAACAAATAATTTCATCTTTATCGATAAGAAATGACTTCCTGTCCTGCTTTTCCCTGCAAAAATATGTAATAGTACAGTTTATTTACAAAAGTAGCAATTTTTACAGGGCAAACAGTTTTGACAGCAATTAAACAAAATACTCACATAAAAAAAATGTGTGTGTGAGAAATATAGAAAATATATTTAAATATAGTCTCCAATACATGTAACAAAACATAACAGAAAATGGTAGTTATCAAAAATATACAAAAAGACAGTGCCTGTTACATCTCTAAACAAATTTATAAAATATAGATTTTGAATATAAGTACATTGTAAATATGCACTTCGTATATACACAGTACTAAAATAAGATATTGATTAAGTAGGTACACATTTTCAAGTTCTGAGTGTTTCTTAAATCGACAAATAGTAATAATTATGCTATTTTTTGTGACAAAGAATGTTCATATTATACTAAATCAAAGAAAATCGAAAATTCTTTCATGCATGCATTTTTTAAAATATTTTTCTTTAGAAAACACTCTGAAATTTTATTTTTTAAGGTTAATCAGTCTAAAAAGTTTTTGATAATGCAGTTGTAACTTTGCTAAATATATAAGGAAAGAAAAACTATGTTTGTGACAGTAACACGAAAATTCACAACATAAGTTTACAAGTGACCACTCTGTATTGTATTTTTTTAGAAAAATTGTAAGTAATAAATTATTCAAAAGAGCATTGTCGTGTCACATACACAATTTACAAATTTATGTTGTGTCAAAACTGATAAATAAATAGTCATCAGAATATGTATTAGAACTAATGGAAAGGAAGTATCTTACTGTTTTGTGTACTCATTTTGCATCCTTTCTAAAGTTATAGATGTCGATAGCGTTGCATAATATAGCAACTAGGTTCTACAATTGCCTATTTGTATACTTACTTACAGATATTCGACAACTACATATAAATATATTCAATTACCGATGATTCGATGTAAAATACCATTGCATCGTGGAATAAAGGTATAACTCTTAAGTTTTCGTTTTATACGAGCAAAAATATACAAGGTGTCCAGAATATGAGTGCTTTTATTTTGTTGTATGATAAATTGTGCTAAACAAAACATATTTGACTCAACATTTTTTTTCTCTCTGACCAACGGTAACAGAATTATGATAGCAAACATACTGTGAATGGGTTTCTCAGAGCTCTTTTCACAACACAGAATAAAATGTGAAATAGTTATAAATGTTCAAAATGACTTATCTTGCTTGCGAAAAGTGTTTACCGTACAAACGTCGCATTGCCAGAGATGAAGCTGGTCATAGTTACTATAAAGTGTTTAATTTTTTTTTATGTTGACTCAAATATTAAGCAAGCACTAAAAAAAAACGAAACACACTAGCCACAATACTACTTGTTGTTGTTATTTATTACAGTTTTAAAGATTTTATGGAAACAATTAATTAGTTCCTTCATTAATACTGATTAAAAAAATTAAAAACAAATTATGTTACAGGTTAACCTTAATTATACCTTAGTTTGTAATTTCGTAACAGTTTTACATTTTATTGCAGTTGTACTGTTATTTTTGAAATGTATTTATTCCAAAACTATTCATTTTACACATTTTTTTTATAAGAGTTTTGGTCGAGTATACACACGGTCTATTAATTATAAGGTTGGGGCCATCGGGGCCAGGTCACAAAATTCCCGTAAATAAAGATAAAATATAGCCTTTCTCGAAAGATGGACTCACAAAAGTCCTCAGGTTTCATTGGCTACCTGCTGATGACTGCGACCGTGTAGTTAATAGATCGTTAAAAATGCAGTTTTTAGGTTAATGGTAGATGCTGATCTTAAACTAGTTGACTCATTTTCTTGTTGTAATTAAACATATGGATATTATTTTTTGCACCGTCTCTAAGACTATATTAGTTTTTAGGATTTCACGACCGGTGGTGATTTGATATCCAAGGTTAACTATGACTAAGCTCAAATATTTTAAGAGAGGATAGAGAAAATTAAGAAAAATTGGTTTGTTTTTCTAGGTTATGAGACAAGACTGCTGCGGGTGCATTAAAAGATTTTTATTATCTATTAGTAGGTATTTATTTCTTCTGTTCGCTTTTCTTATAATAAATAGGCATTTTATCTAACTGTACCTACGAGAATTGTGTTTTATTAGTATTGAGTGGTTGTAATGAAAATATAGTTTTGGCAGTTTGTAATGAAATAATGAAAAACGAATGCAAAATACTGCAGCTAACTGGATTAACAGTTACTTGCTATCTACCAGTATTACTAATAAGAATGTTAATTTTTGTCGTTTCTGCATTTAGAAAAACTGCAAAAACGACCGCATGGTAGTTGACTTTGTTGACAATGTAAGTTTTATACCTATATGGATCTAAGCCATTTCAATCGCTGCTTATCATAGGCGCTGATTTCTAGATATCGAGCTAAAATTCTGGATTTTTTTTTACTGTTCTTTAGGCCTCCCTGAGCACGTGATTCAAATTTTTGTACTTAATCATAGTTAACCCTGTATAGTGATTTTCCGGGTTGTTATGCTGTGACCTCGGTAACTGGTCGCTGCCAGTAACAGAATTAAAGTGCACATCTCTAGCATTAGTTGGGATTCTTTGACCTGCCCTGGTTGTTCTCGGGCTAGGCTTTGTGGGGGACTCGCTCGCGGGACGTCTCGGAGCAGTTCATAAACTGGTATTGTTTCTAATTTCACTTCACTGGTAAACACTAATGACACTATATGTACAAATGAGAAATCCAACGGTTTCAAATCAGATATCTGGTAGGTCACGGAACCGGCCCATTACAATTTTGATATCTTCTGGCTATTTGAAAATAGAAAAGAAACCCTTTTCAGACCTATAACTTTAACACTCTGTATCTCGGAAACTGTATTATTAAGAAAAAGTTATATGAACCCCATTATTTTATTCAAGAGGAACCTATCCTCTCCTGTTTTTATGGCGTTGAAACAGGACACCCTGTGTAATGGTTTATTTAATAAACCCAAATCTACATTATATTATTTTTCGCACAATCGTTCTGAAATATACACTTACTGTCATTGTTCACACATTCTGTCAGTTGATTATACAACACTGCGGCTTGTTTCCATAGAAATCAAAAAAATAATAGTGTTGTTTGAGTTCATAACAGCATTAATGCGGTAAGTAAAAATCAGTAATTCTTTTCACCAACAAATGGTGGGCTCATTTATTGTAAAATGTAAAGGTACAATTTGTACAATTCTTAAATGTAATAGTTTTTCCCTTGTTTTTATCTATTGCTTTTACAGTAATTGAATTTTCTGCATTACTTATTGAGCTGTCTTCAAACATTGGAGGCAAATTGTCACTGCCGCTGTTGGTATGTAAAATCTTATCAACAATCTCGATTTTCTTTGTTAAAGGCTCTGCAACATATCTTTCAGCGACACCTGAAAACCTAAAATTACATTTTCTGTTAGTCAAATAATACATTAATGTTATCACTGAAACCTCCAGCCCCTATGACGTTTGAGTGTCATAACATCAACTCCAGTATTTGCTAACAAAGACGGCAACGGTGACGTCCTTCTAAAAGCATGGCCAGTATAGGATTTTGGAGTTTTAAATATTCGGCAATTTTTTGTGGTATTTGTTCCAATGTATTTATACCCACAAGTTGCTTTACACATTTTCCCTAATGAACTGAGAGTTAGTCTCCTTAGGTCTTAAACCTGTACATTAGCAACATCGTCAAAAAAGGAACTTTTTCATTGGCCTTGTCAGTGATTGTGAAAATTCGACTAATATGTGTTTTGGTATCAGGCACTTTAACAATGGCAACTGAACCTTCATCCGTAATGTCATCAACTGTCATCTTCATAAGTTGATCACGCCTAAGAGCCTCAGCGAATTTATTCATATCTTCTCTGGTAAATACCTTTGATTTTTTCGCATGATGTCCAATATTTTTCTTCTTTAGAATTGCTACTAACTTTTTAAATTGCGATATATCGATTATTTAAGTTGATCGTACTTTTAAGCATAGAGGACTCTGCCCATAAGCTTCCCGGAGACTTCAATCTTAAATTTCTCTGAACAAAATAAGCCAGCAAAGTGTTTTCAGATATCTCCGCTTTCTTCTCATTCAACCATTTCCTGAAGGCATCATAAACTTTTTCATACCTCACCTTTGATTTTGTGGGAATTAATGACCCACAACCTAATTGATACGATTCAATGTCCGAATCTACCTCTGAATCGTCTTTATCAGCCATTATAAGCACAGGTTTGACAACAAAACTAATAGTTTTTTTATTATTTTTTCTACGTTCATGCAAAAATCAAAACTTTATTGAACTATATTTAGTGAAAAAGTAGTTCTTTCTTACACTAGTGCAATAAAATGTTTATTGCATTCATCTGTCATTCTACTACAGCATTTTGTCATCATGACAGACATAAACGTTCAAATCGACGTCATATTTTCCTAGACTTAGTTTCATCTAAATAAAATATTTTTTGGTTTTTGCATGAACGTAGAAAAAATATTGTATGAAACTCGTATAAAAAGTCAGGCCGACACTTACTTTTTGTACTTGTTGCATAAATAACTATTATTTGACAAATGCGATTGCGCGCAAAACGTTATACACTATATGGTTGGTAAGTGGGGTATAACAGAATCGAGGAAAAGTTGAAAAATCGAGACGAAGTTCAGATTTTTCATTTTCCGAGTAATAGTGTAATATACTATAACAACTGCCGTAAAAATATGACGTGACAAATCTTGGAAAACTAATGTACAAAGAGTAGCTATGCGGTGCTGTATTTATAAATTTTGTTTGTAAATAGGATGGCTGTGTGACGAGTACCGTCACATAAATTTAAAATATCAAGGTGTTTCCGTACTAGACGTTTTCTCTTTTACAAATTATACAATGTATCGCTAGCAATTAATAGTAGATAATTACAATAAAACATTATCCGAAGAAGTATGAACATGATGAAACAGAATGAACAAAATGGAATATTAAAAGAATATTATATTATATGAATGATAATAAGGAAAGTGATTAATTTACTATTACGTAAAAGTATAGTTAATAATTTGATGTTTTAAAACATATCATGTAGGTATTAAGATGAATTGAATTGTGAGATTGCTGCTGTCGACTTTCGCTACTGTAGGTTAATGACAATTTATAGGTCTCCTGATGGAAGCTTTGACGTATTCTTGGAGATTCTTTCGCAAGATTTCCAAAAGCTAATTTGTGTTAATAAAGCATTGAAATTTTATTGTCTATAATAGGCAATTTGCATGCGTACAAATATTAATTATTTTTTTTACTTTAATAAAAAAATCAATTGGATTTCTTGTAAGGCAAATCTAAGTTGATTAATCAACCATTGGACTGATTTTTTCGCAGGAGGTAAATATAATAATTTTATTAACAGTTTATACAATATTTTTTTTAAGGTCACCATATTTCTCGCCGTAAAATGATCAAATTTATGGTGTTTTTTTTAGGTACGGAAATCTCGAAAAATAAAACACGTAGAACAAAAGTAAAATCAAGAATGAAATTTTTGATGTTTTGTTTATCCATTTTTACTATTTTAATTTTCGTCAAATAAAAAGAGTTTGTAAGACACACATTATTTTGATATTCTAACCCCACATTTTAATTATTTTTACATATCTACTTATGAACAAAAGTGAACAATGTTTTATGTAGAATTATGAAAGTTTATGATATAATACTCCTTACATCTACACTTAAATATAAAAAACTACGTGTTTTGAAAGATTTCTGTACCTAAACATTTGTTGGTTAGACCGCTTTCTGTCATTAAATATTCGTTTTACTTCGGTGGTACTTTGCCACATCTTTTAATTATCAGATACATTATCAGATTTTCTTCCGGGTTTTGGTTATTATCTGTCAATTTAAAATTTTAATGATTATTGATTACTGATGTGATCGACTATGTAAAAGGAAAGAAAGAACGAGTTTCCGTTACACAACTTCTGTATTTTTTCATTTTTGATGCAAAATTTGTAAAAATCAAAAACATCTAATTGAGTAAAAGATTCAATACAACATTAAAATTTATTATTAGCGGTAACTATGTAGGTATATACATTATATCCCAAACTCAAACGCATAGAAAATTTGATTTTAATCAAAAAGTTTTCTATAAGTAGGGTGAAAATGTGTACTGCAAAAAATAAATTTTGTAAATACTTCCAATAGCCGATCACATAAAAATGAAACTCGATATGAATCTTCATATTCTTGATTGTAATTAGTAAATGATTTATTTAATAAAAAAATTGTGCTTGGTACAAAAAAATACTATCGTTTATCGATAATCTGCACTTCAATAAATTCATATTTCGAAATCTGTTTTGTGTTAAAACGGGACTGCTGCTGAAACAGCGGTAAAAAAACGACACAAACTAAAAAAATCAGGACATATTAAAAAAAAAAACTAAATAAATATAAATATATTTTTGAGAAATAAATATAGTATAGATATTACATTAGATAATATTAATACATTAGGTAACAAATATATATATATTTTCTTATAAAATACAGTTTGTGTTCATAAAAACACACGCAACAACCTCGATGTATATGAATATAAATATGTATAATAAAATGAAATGAGAGAAAAGTTGAAAAGTTAATATTTATTAATCAAATAAGAAACCGACCCATGGTACTTCTGATTTTCAAAATTTTATTTATAGACACTATTTTTTCCTAAAACAACAAAAAGTGTAGACATAGAGCAGGATTACTATTTTGAGTCGAAAAAACAATATTTTACAAAAAAATTATAAACAATTAGTTTTTAGGTATGAAAACCTTTAATAATTCCTACATCTCTCATTTAAAGATATACCAAGCGTTTTATTTTTGTCATTACATTTTGACGACTTCAAACAACCACAACTCTTTTATTTCAAATGGACCACTATGTATTCACTCTGTCTTGAGCATATTGAAATTATGTTTTAGTTGCATTCGCCTCAGAGATTTTACTACGTTGCCAAATTTTCAAATATTTCAAATCAGTACGTTTCCGATCGAAGGAGTTTTCGATGGGACACCCTGTATGACGCACTTTTGCATTATTGCCCTGTATAGTAAACGGAATTGTATTAGTGAAATTACGCTATAGACAAATAAAATAAAAAAGAGAAAAATAAAATAGAGAAATAAACTTACCGTTGCTAAATAAAAGTCGGTTAATAGACTGAAATGAATAATGGATACAAGTTTAACAACATTATTATATAACTGTTCAACCGTAAGGCGCAAGAAAAAACAGTAAAATAGAATGAGTGAAATATGCAATTAGGTAATTTTCGTACAGTTATTTATTGCTGCATCCCAAGGTCGCTTTCACTTCAACAATTTCGATTTGTTTATTGATTCAAAACTTGAAGGGGTAACATAAAAAAAACAATTGGTATTGTTATTTCTAATGATAACAAACAATAATTTTTTTTATTTTAATTGGTAACTGAATAAGCAATATTAAGGGAAGAAAAAATAAAAATATAAAGAAAAAAGTCTAGAATCAGGAATCAGGTAACATATTTTGCAGGTTAATGCATATTCTTTTGTATTAATCCTAAGTTAAACATATCAATACGGCAACCAGCAAACATAAGATTCAAGGTAGACGACAAAAAATTTGGTGAAATAATTTCTAGCTTATAAAATAAATGAAGCTAATTTAAAAAATTAGTAATATAATTCATAGTACTCATTAAATAATTTAACGCACACGTAAAAAATTTAGTGCTTCTTATTTTGTTCAAAAAGGGGCCAGGCTAGATGCAAGTCAACTCGACCGTTCCGCCAAACGCACTTAGCCTACGACTTCCCTTGCACCTACATAGACAAAAATATTTATAAACATTATCACACACACATTTCAGAACCGAAATTAAAAAATATTTTCACAGTCCACGTGCAGCATTAGCTGATGAACTAACTTTGCCCATGACTTCAGGCCTTAAAGATATTTTATTAGGTACAAATGTTGTACAGAAATATTACACCTGTACCAATTATTGAAAAATTTTGTCTTATTTTTACAGTAAATGGTGGTTTAGGTTTAATCAATATGACATTTTAAAATTTCGGATTTTACGTCAATTTAAAAGTAAAATAAAATTAAACTGTCATCATCATCGTCGAAATCATCATCATCATCATTATCGTCATCATCATCATCATCTTCAAACCCGTTGTCATTATCGCAGTCATCATATTCATCATTGTCGTCGCCATGATCATAGTTATCAACAAGTGCTAAGATAGTGTGCTTTAGGTATATTGATTTATTTTCAAACAAGGAGTGTATGTCCCTTTCAGACACTCTTATATATTCTACCTCATTTGAAAATACATAGTAATTTAGTTTTCAAACTGATTATAAATAAGTATCATTGAAAACGATTTTAATAATGTTTTTTAAGTTATTGTTTCTTTTGTAATATTAGATGTTTACTAAAATAATTTCCTCAAAACCTCTTTTACTTTCTTCATTCTGATTGGAAAACAATATTTTTTAGCATAGAATATATATTTCTAGGCCGATATCTTATGAAGTAAAGTTAAATCTATTTATTTTCATCATTTTCAATAAAGTTATTTAAATTGCAAAATTCAACATTTACAGATGATAAAAAATTTCATTTCAATTGCATTTAATGTGTACTAGGAAGAAATTTTTTTTTTGATATTATTTTGTTCTTTCTATTCTTATTGCAAAAATACATTTTGTACAATGTAATTATTTCTTTGTTACTTGTGATGCAAAAATTGTAGTGGAGTGGTTCAATAATTTTTTCATTTACAGGACGTAAAATAGATACTTTATAATAAAAACATGTTTCTTTAGAATTGTAAATTAAACTGGTGTTTTCAAGGCAACAAAATGTGTGGGTGTAGTGTTATAAATAGAATAACATCATGAGTAAAAGTTTCACAAAAATACTTTCAATTGATGTGCAGTCAGCATTAAGAATTTAGTGGATTATTCAGATGTAATACGATATCTAACTTTAGTACTAGAAATATAGGTTTTAATAGTAAAATATGTCTTTGGGTTGATGTATAAGGTCGTACCGTTTTATTTCTCTTTAATAAAAAAAGTACATGAACTAATCAAGAATATATTCTCATTCATTGTTTAGGATTGCCTTCTAACGACCTGACAGTTCAATTCCACGCCTTAAGAAATCCGGTGGTTTGGGAATTAAGAACCTATAAAGGCAATTCTCAAATGTGACGTCGTCATTAGATAGTCTCTGAATTATCTCCTTTGTGTGAAAGTGGTTATGGTGTTGCTTATATTCTACGTGACAAAGAAAGGTAAACATCTATATATGTTCATTGGATTTTAATAATTTTTGGTACACAGGTTCTGAGCCACTTATTGAATGGTTATAAGATCAGAGAACCTACTGCAAAAAATTACATCAATAGTGTGTTGAAAACCCACGATTCCTAATACACTTATTGATACGTCTGGGCTTGGATCTAATAAGGTTGTCGATAAGTTCTTAGGGTATCTCGTTCCAGGCTACCTGAACTTCATAGGTAAGAGCTGCTCACGTATGTGGGGGGTGTTGTAAATGCAATAGTGTGCAGCATGTCCCAAACATGTTTAATACGTGACAGATCCGGCGATCTTGGTGGCCAGGGTAAGCGGTTGATCTGATGTTGATCCATAAAACTATTGTTTGTCTGACAACATGAAGTCTAGTATTGTCGTGCTGGAAAATGTCGTTTTGCATGGAATGTCATATGGCTTCACTACTTCCTGGATATAGCGTTGGGTTGTCATGTTGTCTTTAATGAAAATTAGTAATGATCTGCTACCAGACGCAATAGCATCCCGTACCATAGCGCCTACTGTGTGATGAACACGGATGCTTTCTGTAAAATTTTGAATAGAGTTTTTCACCAAGTCGCCTTCTGGCCCTTGCACGACCATCATGCCTCCTCAGGTAGAAATGGGATTTGTCACTAAAGATCACCTAATTCCATTCTTGGTCCCACTGAATCCCTTTTCTACACCATTGTAAGCGGTTAGTTTGACGATATTTGTGGACGATAAGACAAGAGGCCAAAACTTCGTCTTCGGTGATACACTGTACGCATATCGATCATCTTCCATGTTCTCCAAACCATTGATTTGCAATGGATTATTGCTGCCGCTAAATCGGTCTCTCAGAGCTAAAAGTCGCAATCGATGATCTTCACACTCTGTGGTTCCTCTACGATGGTCGGTGTCTCCCGCTCTGTGTCCACGGTCTTTCTGAGTCCACCCCTGTTAACACTGTACTATGGTACGTAAGGATTTGTTAATCCTTCTAGAACTTTCTTTCACTGATAAACTTGCTTCGCACAGCGCAGCAATCCTCCTCACACTTTGAACAGGTGAAATTTTAACTTATGAAATCTTAATACTGTATTTTTTCGGCATCTTATGATGTGAAGCGACTCTCACAAGGATTGAATTGATTTTCCTGCATCATTAGTAAGGCATCCATTTGGTTGCCTTTATCTAAAACCGATGTTTGGACATACGATACATATCCAAAATCGTAAAACTTGTTGTCAACTCGGCTTACCGTTCATTGCGATATTGGAGGACGATTTGGGTTAATTCTATAGAATAAAATACGGACTTTTTATGTGCTTTCCAAACTAAATTATTAAAACTGTGATTCTTCGCCTTCAGTAAGTCTCATTTTTGCTGTCATTTCTTGAAATAATATGAAAAAAATAACGCCTCGAGTTAATTAACATTTAAGTATAAACAATTTGCGATAGTTTCTGTAACTCATTGTCATAACTGTATCAACGTCTGCTCCAATATTTAGTATGTACCCCATTTCAATACTTTCTGGCAAATATCCCTATTATTTATTTATTAACCAATTTTGAAAAACTACTGATTGCTGTATTTAGATAAATATGTTATAAGTCAAGGTGATCCGCTATTTCAATTGTTCAAAATTTAGTTTGTATGAGGGTTGAGAAATAGGGTTTAAAAATTACATCTCTAAATGATAATTTAAAAATAAAAATCGTCATCTGGACATACTTTTGAAACATTTTACACAAACGATTTTATAGAATGTATACATTACTTATGAGTAGAACTGTACATACAGGGTGGTCCACTTTTCATGTTTCACCATCGGCATTTCGAAAACCATAAAATATACAAGGTGACTCAAATTAGAAAAACACTGGATCTTTTGATAATAACAGCAAATATCTTGGATCTGTTTGGTTGATCTTAATGGCCATCAAAACGCAACTTTTTTCTTATTTTATCCACCTTGTAGGTATATTTTACGGTTTCCAAGATACCTATGATGGTAAGCCATGAAAACCAGACCACCCCATATCCAAAATCTGGTGTAAGTAATTAGAGGTAATAATTTTATTTTTGTTTATCAATATTCTTCTTCTTGGAGCACTCGTAAATGTATCTAAGAATGAGAAATTCCTATTTTAGTTTCTTTTTAAATTTTTGAAATGTAAAAAATGCAACTAGTCAATCAGACATTGTAAGGCGACATAGCTCAAACAGTTCTATAATAACTAGACAACAAAGATTTAAATGGAGTGGGACAGCCAATTCAACTTTTAATACAATCTTTCTTTGCATTCGGATATTTGACGGGTCAAAATATCGAGACGGCTGGCACATCCAGACACTTGAATTGCAGTCACTAAAAAAGTCACTGTTTTGTTTTACAAGGCAAACGTGATGTAGGATGTTAACAATGTAGCATCATGCACGACTTAGACTTAAATGGCGAAGTAAACAATAGTTTCAATTATACAACTAGAACAATTGTGTATAGGGAAGATACTTATGTATTCACAAAAAACGATCCATTGAGTGAGCGTGGTGCACGAGGACGATATATGGAGTGAAATAAGAGAATCATAAAATTTCGAAACAAAGTAATGCTAGCACTTCTACTTGTATACCTGTAGAGGGCATTTAGCATGAGAACTGACATAGATCAAACATACCATAGCAGCAATGCAAAATTAAAGAAAATTAATCTTTGTTTACTGATTTAAATTTCGAATATGTAGGTAATTTATAAATCGACTGACCCATTTTCAATTTTTATTTAGATTACAACTATCTACATTCCTAGAATATTTTAATTTGACCCAATTTAATTATACAGGGTGCAATAGAGGTGTACCTATCTACGTTTTATTTAGAAATTTGTATTTGAAGTATGCCAAGTAGGTATAAACCAACTAACCCATAGAAGGAGCCTTTGTTTGTGAATGCACATAAATAAAGCAAATTTCAACAAAGAGTCACTTTGCGTATACGCGAGTATACTCTGTCCTTATCAATTGGTAATATTGATAGTAATTTCACATTCCTCGAGAACAACCAGGGCAGGTCAGAGAATTCCAGTTAAAGCTGTGTACTTTAATTCTGTTACTGGCATCGAGCAGTTACCGAAGTCACGGCATAACAATTCGGAAAATCACTATATGTATATCAAATTTTATACGAGCTTACCATAAAACATTATTATTATCTCCATTGTCACTTTTATGCGATGTAGAGCGAATACAACAAAAGTTATTAATTTTTTAAATGATTTTGCAGACAATTATTATTATTCTCTAAATAGTTTCTAAATGTTACTAATAAAAATTTTATATGCCATGGAAGACTGTGAAGTGAACAGCAATTTTGTGCTTCAAATATATAATATATATTTTTTGAGAAATATGTAGACGCGAATTTTTGAGCGAAATAAAAATAATTTAATATTTATCGAAATTATAACGAATTAAGTGCGAACACAACTTTTCACTTCTATCCTTTGGCGGTGTCGCACTTAATGCATTTTCTAGAAAACACGTTCCACAATAATATTTTATTTAAATATTTTTATTTTAAACTTTCAAATCGCAGCACTATACAAATACCTCAAATACTTAGTAACAACCCATCTTCTAAAACACATTTATAAATTTGAAAATTTGAAAAGTGACAGATGATACATTGTAGTGTTCAAAGATATTATTTTGTCATTTTTTAAATGTTTAGTAAGTGTTATGAGAGTAATGTTTGCTCCTATTATATAAAAATTGTTTACTGCTATGGTAGAGTACAATACGCTGTATGCATTAATATTGCGTCAAAGAATTGAAAACGTATCTAGATGGACTTTTAAAGATTTGCAAAAAACATGGTATCTACCATTTCCCTGAAAATATCAGAGGACACTTTTGTACAACCCTGTACAATCAACACCACCGATTGCATTCACATATAATTAAATAAATCAGCCACTTTTAGTTTCTATAAAATCATTTAGCATATTTATACAAATTGCTTCTAAAAGTGTTCTAAAAAGTGTCGCTGTGGACAACTTTCACTTGACATAAACCAAGCCGATCGCAGTAGTTTTTTTCATAAATTAATCATGTCTGACCCAGCCTTAGACGTTGGGGAATTCTCAAATATTATGTATATTTATTTTGGAGGTGTAAATGAAGTTATGCATAATTTTATTAGATTAGATTTTGTAATAATTACAGTATGATTCAATGATGTGATAATAAATATATCTAATGGAAACTGGCTGTCATATTTAATGTGTATTAAACGCCCACTGATTCTATTGTAATAGATTAAGTTATAAAAACTGTATTTATTACTGTTATTATTAATAGAACAGCATTGTATCAAAAACCATATGTATTATTGATGTGTATGATGTCTTGCTTCTTCATAATAATTATTGCCAGATGTAGACTATATTTATATGATGTGTATCGTTGACATCGCTACATATTCATCAATAACCCCGTGACACTTCAGTCAATATTTCACAAGAAATATCATCACATCTTAGAGAGGAACTCGTCTTATTGGGTAACAAACGAAATCAATAGCAAATATATCTTCTTTGCAATAAACTTATAAACCAAGATGTGTAGAAATACTTAAGGACATTTAGATATAGCATAATTTTCTTGTTTAAAAATGTAGGTATTTTATTCTATGTCAATGTTTTACTAGGGGCTTTCAAAGTATTCTAGGTTTCAGCAGGAAAAGAAATAATAACTTAAAATTATTTTTTATTTTTCAATGTAATCCTCCATAACGTCAATACAATTATTACATACGAAATTAACTTTTCCGCCTTGACCGCTTCGTCATCTGAAAATCGCTTTCCACGAAGATATTTTTTAAATTTGGGTTCAGATAATAGTCACTGGGGAAATCGGAACTATAGGGTGGATGGTTCTTCAAAACAATAGTCACGTATTGTTTTGTAAGGAACATAATCACAGCGCGATGCTCTATATCTTTCAATGTTGTCACATCAGTCAACAGAGATTTTAAGTTGTGTTCGATACGTGTACGTGTACGTAGAATTTGACCGTCGCGCATGCTCAAATTAGAATTTTCCACGTTTACGTAATACGGATGTACGTGGGCTCACTGGTCTTTGCGTAACGTAAACAGAGACGTATACGTGCCGAAGAGGTGGCCGGAATGCACAGAACAGATTGATAAAAGACTAACCGAACAGAAAGAGCAGTACTCGTAGATTAAAGTAATAATCATCGTTTCTGAATATGATTCCGTGATAACTTACCCTACTAAAACTCATTTTTGAAACACGAATCTATACGTAAACGTGAAAATTACACGTTATACGTTTTACGTATCATGATAATCGACAATCGACTTAAACTCTCTATTATGTTCGTCTTCACTAAGGATTAGAAAACAAATGGTCACAATTGGTTGTGCAATAATTAAATTACCTACATCGACAGCAAATCATACTAATACCGAGAATACTTTGAACGTCCCTCGTAGTTATGTAGACTGTAGACAAAAGGTTGAGAAATTTCGAAACTAGAAATATTATATTATTTGATCTTGTAAGTTATTGGCAGCATCTATGATACGTTTGCGTAATTCATCAATTGTGCTCACTTTCGTGCAATATACTTAATTTTTTCAATATCCCCACAAAAATAAGTCCAAATGATTTTTAAAGTCAGGATATCGTGGCGGCCATGGTACCGGTCCTCCTCGTCTAATTCCTTGGTATTAATGCACGCTGTACATGGTACGGATATAATTGAACCTCCTGTATGATACCCGAGCACCCCCCTGGACCTTCTTCTCTTCCACAGTTCGGTTGCAAATTTCCCGTGTCACACCAGTGTTTGCACTATACTTGCACTCACTGCACACTGCTGAAAAAGTAACTGCATTTGGAACCGGGAAATCGTTCTGCTTTCACTTCATCATAAATTAAAACGATATCCTTGAATTGCGAGTTGCTATAGACGTAAGTGATTTTTGATATTTGAAAAACTAATGTAAATACTTGCATCACAAAAAAGTTAAATCGCCTGGTTAGAGACTACAGTAGCCTAGCGATGCAAAGGTTGAAACTACTAGAATTTCAATAATTTTTTTCTCTGAATAAGGATTTTGCAATTTTTTTTACGGTATTGCCTTAGTTTTTCCAATTTTTTTTTTTAGGTAAGTTGTGAATCATTGTATATTTTATGCTTGTAATATTTTGGTACACGGATATCTATTACGGAACTAAACACGTCATGTTAAGGGGGTATTATATTAAGTATCGATTTTATTTGCACAATGACGTTATTTTTTTATGGTTAAGCCTAGGGTCCAAAAACTTTTTAAGTCGGTGGGAAAAAATGTATTAATACATGTAAAGAATTTGTAAAAAATATGTATTCAAACTGTATTTTACTGTACCAGTAAATTTAATAAAAACAAGTTCCAGTTTATATTTTGCCCATCCTTATAATTGTTACACTGTAAAAAAATAATTACACATTTTAACACAAAAGGACATAATACTGTGTTAATCGAGGTCCACACGAAATTCTGTATATTTTTACACATTTCTCTGTATGTAGCAGTGTGTTAAAGGTTTAACACAATCCACTGTGTTAATATAACAAATATCATGTGTAACTTTTACACATTTCTGTGTTATTTGTATCATTGAAGGTGTAGGCTTTACACATGTTATTGTATAATAGTACATATTCTAATAAGGGACTATTAATGTTCTAGTAAGTCATAAACAATGAAACAACAAACAAAGATGTATTTAGGCACTACATAATAGGAGTTTACGAAAATTAACTGGTAGAGATCTGAACATATAACTTTCTTTCTCTAAAGTTACAAAAAAAGTTAGATTACAGAGTAATCTAAAACGTCAGAGTAAACTCCTAATATTTTTAATAGTTATATTCTAATTAGTTTTAGCTTTATTACAATTATCAGTAATATTTGTTATAGTTAGGTAAGTACTTACCATTTTCCTTGATTAAATCTCAATTTAAATTTAAACATTCTCCATTTGAACACAGTGAACGAGAGGTAACTGTACACAACACCGCTACATGACCAATATGGCGTAGTGACGTGTGTTGGATCAGCTGATATACTGCAGCTGCGCAGTTGTGCTTAACCAGTCAGGAGTAGGGATATAGAACACAATTAAGTTGTGTGCGTGTTAAGTTTACACAAAATGGTGTACTTTTAACACAAATATTACACAAATTCAGTATCTTTTATTATAATACTAGTAATTTTAACACATTTTGTGTAAAACGTACAAAAAAGCCATAGTTTGTAAAACTATTAACACGGAATTTTTACACAATCATCCTAAATAACACACTGGATAATCTCGCTTACACAGCAACTTTTTTTACAGTGTATTTAATCGATTGTTGTTAATTTAAATAAATATCTTTACAGTCAAATTCTAAAGAAATGTATACGATAACATTATATGTGGCTTAACTTCCATCAATCATTTTATTCGTAAATATTAAACTATAAATTAATAACCTACTCATCAAAGAATATTTTTAAATCATAGTCATCAGTTATAATGATACGAGTATCTATTAAAACTAATGTTACGTGTAAAACTGCAAGCGTGAATTTCACTGATAATTTTAAGCAACACGTAATAAGTAACTCCAGTTCTTGCGATGATCAGTAAATCTGATTCAAATCTGCATGATTCTTCAAATTTGCGAATAAAAACTGGTACGCTGTACCAACAAAGGCGGTCTCGACAGGAAGTTATTAGATAGCTTTCCAACAAATTTGAAGGAAGTTGATAAGACGATAGCAGTACGTAAACAATCTTGGAAGTTATTAAATTTGTATTAACAATATCTGACGCTGTAAGTTTCACTTTCAATAAAAACGGCAAGTAATTAGCGAATTTAGGTTAGCATTAAATATTTCTCTACAATATGTGGCGAATGTTAAAAAGTAAACAAAAATAATAATAAACAGAACAGATGAAGATTTTTTTAGATATAAGCTTAAGCATTGTTTGTGGCTAATTTGTACCGCTGAAAAAGAGCGAGATGAAAGTGAAACCCTTATAAGTGTTATCCTTGAGTGAAGAAATGGTAAAGGTTTTATTTTGTTAGAATGCAATTTTATTATTAGCTTTTGTAGATTTTTTTCTGTACTGTAAAGGTATTTAAGCTCATATAAATCAATTTTCCTACAATTCTTATTAATGAAGTCATACGTATGTATGTCCTTTGATATCAAATATCTGGAATGGAATTGTTCATTAGCATATCAAGATATTTGGTATCAAAGTACATATGACTTCATTAATATGAATCGTAGGAAAATTGATTTCTATTAGCTTATAGTTATTTACATTACAAGGCCGGGAAATGGTATATTAAAGTACAAGTCTAGATGGATGAGGTGACGAAGGAGCCGAGACAGGAATTTCTAGACGAGTACTTTAATGACATTTCACGGTCGTGTATCGTACAACGTTTTATTTCATACTGTGTTGTATTAAAAATTAAATTTTAATGTTTTATTTTACATAACCTGCCTGTATGTAGGTGTTAGCGTGGTTTCGATTCTTGTTTTAGCGCATAGCTTTTGACTTAGCTTAGTGATGTAAAAACAAAAATAACAAATTTGACAGTTTGTCATCCCGTGCGTATTTTGTGATAATTTTCGTAAAAAATGGAAAAAATCGAGCAAAATGTGTTGAAGCAACCAGTAAATTGATGTCTACGAAGTCTTCTGTTCGTTATGAGAAGGAATACCAGCTCTTCAACCTGTGGAGAAAAACCTATAAGGTGGAAAACGGCCTGAATGAGAATATCCTTTTGTCGTACTTCTTGGATATCTCCAAAAACATGAATCCTGCAACAATGTGGGCAAAATATTCGATGCTCAAGTCTATGCTGATGGTAAAAGAAGGAGGTGATATTTCAAAATACCCAAAACTGGTGGCTTTCTTAAAAAGGCAAGCAGTTGGTCATCAGGCAAACAAATCAAAAGTTCTAACAAGAGAAGAAGTTAATAGATTCATGAAGGAAGCCCCATCAGAAGAGTATCTTTTGATGAAGGTAAACAAGTTTAATTTTTTCATTAGTTTTGAATTAAACAATGTGGATCTTGAATGGTACTCAATGTCAATTAATTACAAAAAATACATTTCTTGGTTTCGTTAGTCGAAATTTCATCAATTTGACAATCAGTTTTAAACCATTTTCTCTATTGTTACAAATAATCGCAATGATAGGCATTGCTGGCGGTTGTCGGCGAGAAGAGTACCATATGACCTTAAAAGACATTGAAGATTGTGGCACCAAACTAATTATAACCATTCCCATTTCTAAGACGAATACAAAACGGATATTCACTGTATTGAGTGACGACAATGAAGGAATAAACTTTCTGGAAATATTCAGAGAATACGTTAAGCTCCGACTTAAAAATATGAAGGAAGATTTTCTTTTTTTGGGTTATAGAAGAGGAACATGTGTTTTCCAAAGAGCGGGCATACATACTATTGGGGGTCACCAAAAAAAAATTGCGGGATTTTTGAAGTTGGAACACTCAGATAAATATACGGGGCATTGTTTCCGCAGAACATCTGCCACTTTTTTGGCGAATGCGGGAGCTGATTTATCAACACTGAAGCGTTATAGTGCATGGAAAAGCTCATCTGTTGCGCAACAATACATTGAAGATTCCTTACAAAACAAAACAAAAGCAGCAAGGATGATTCAAAATGGAGAAAACTTTATACAAGTTCTTCAGACCAAGCAACAAACTATATCCACCACCACTACCGTGTCTGCATTCAGCCTGCAAGGAAATTCACATTACACAGTTATTGTTAATTATAATTATAATTAGTTTTTATAGGCTTGATTTTCCAGTTTTAAAGATAAAATCTTTTAAACATGTTATTATTGAGTTTTTTTAAAGCAGTTGGGAAGTAAACATTTTCCGGACTCAGTTACTGTTACCGTTACTTTGAGGACCCATGTTTATTGAGACTTTTCTGCTAATTTTGGTTCATACTATTACCTCCTTAAATATTTTACACTCTTTTTTAACACCCTGTATAGTGATTTTCCGGGTTGTTATGCCATGATCTCAGTAACTGATCGTTGCCAGTAACATAAGTAAAACGCACATCCCCAGCTATAACTGGGTTTCTTTGACCTGCCCTTGTTATTCTCGGGCTAGGCTCTATGGGGACAGACCCGATAACGGTATTTCTGGACCAGCCCATATATTGATATCGGCTCCTGTTGTTGGTATTACGACTGCCACGGTCTGAACCATCCCTCGGATAATGGTGGTCTTCCGAGGCGTCCCGTAGCCACCCCTATAACTGGTCACATACCATATTTCCAAACGTTTCGCCGCTCTTTAGCATCTTCAGTGGTAACTGTGCAAAAGGGCGAAGACAGTCGTAATACCAACAACAAGAGCCGATATCAATATATGGGCGGGTACTGTTAGCTGGTCTGCCCCCCACAGAGCCTAGCCCGAAAACAACACGGGCAGGTCAAAGAATCCCACCTAAAGCTAGGGAATTTCCCGGAAAATCATATTTCACCTGTTAAATATTATTTTATATAGGATCATTTACGACGACTTTAGACGAAAGAACCAAGTCAAATATAGATTTGAAAATTATTTTATTTCGGATACGGTTGTGCTATGTTTTAAAGAAAATATTTTCTATTAATATTTATATTAACTTTCAGTTGTACCCAGAAGTGCCAAAAGTAATCGCCAACTTAGTCAAATGAAACTTATATTTTATATTACATTTTCAAAAAGGGCATGAAATGTTGAATCAGAAACATATCGTGTACCTAAACTCAGCTGCCTAGATTTGTAAGAATCTCTATAGCTTTTTTCTTATCACAGTCAGGTACCTAATAAATCTCAAGTTGTTGCACCTTTTGTATTTAATGAAGTTCTAAAATACCAAGCGTTATATTTTACCAATTTCAACAGACGCACATTTTCTTAATCCAAATACCTAAAACCCCTATTTTTGCTTCAAATTGTGTAAAATTATTTTTTCCTGGTATATACTTTACGGGTTAAATCTATAATTGTTTTTCTGAGTAAATAAGTATACTAAATCAGAATTTGATAGAATTTTTTAATTTTAGGAAGTAGGTAGCTAAAGAATAATTCTAAAAAACTTTGAACCCTTCATCTTTTTATAATGTCTATTTGAAATTTAATTATGTATCACCTGTTTCAATTTACTATAGCAGATTATAACTGAATATTGTTTTAGTAAAATTAAACTGATTATTATTATTCATGCAAAAATAGTACAACAATTATACTATTTGTGAGTCATTTTCCGATTAATTATTTCAAATGCATGTTGTTACGCGTATTTATATAGCAAAATACAAAATAATAAACTAAACAATTACTCAAATAACTAGAGCAATACATAAACATAACTTTATACACGTAAGTACTGGATGTCTATAAAACGTTTTTCTGCATGCACTTTGTATATATAATTACTGAAAATCTTACCATTGTAGAAATAAGAATAATTACACTTATTTCAAGTACAATGTTATTTTTTACTGTATTGTAAATGTATTTTATTTCATACTGTACTGTAATGAGTTATTTCCCGGACTTAAATGAGTCCCGGAAGATTTATTAGGTACCTGACTGTGATAAGAAAAAAAATATAGAGATTCTTACAAATCTAGGCAGCTGAGTTTAGATACACGATATGTTTCTGATTCAACATTTCATGCTCTTTTTGAAAATGTAATATAAAATATAAGTTTCATTTGACTAAGTTGGCGATTACTTTTGGCACTTCTGGGTGCAACTGAAAGTTAATATAAATATTAATAGAAAATATTTTCTTTAAAACATAACACAACCGTATCCGAAATAAAATAATTTTCAAATCTATATTTCACTTGGTTCTTTCGTCTAAAGTCGTCGTAAATGATCCTATATAAAATAATATTTAACAGGTGAAATATGATTTTCCGGGAAATTCCCTAGCTTTAGGTGGGATTCTTTGACCTGCCCGTGTTGTTTTCGGGCTAGGCTCTGTGGGGGGCAGACCAGCTAACAGTACCCGCCCATATATTGATATCGGCTCTTGTTGTTGGTATTACGACTGTCTTCGCCCTTTTGCACAGTTACCACTGAAGATGCTAAAGAGCGGCGAAACGTTTGGAAATATGGTATGTGACCAGTTATAGGGGTGGCTACGGGACGCCTCGGAAGACCACCATTATCCGAGGGATGGTTCAGACCGTGGCAGTCGTAATACCAACAACAGGAGCCGATATCAATATATGAGCTGGTCCAGAGATACCGTTATCGGGTCTGTCTCCACAGAGCCTAGCCCGAGAATAACAAGGGCAGGTCAAAGAAACCCAGTTATAGCTGAGGATGTGCGTTTTACTTATGTTACTGGCAGCGATCAGTTACTGAGGTCATGGCATAACAACCCGGAAAATCACTATACAGGGTGTTAAAAAAGAGTGTAAAATATTTAAGGAGGTAATAGTATGAACCAAAATAAGCAGAAAAGTCTCAATAAACATGGGTCCGCAAAGTAACGGTTGCGGAGATATGGAATGCTTTATGTTTTTAACCCCTTTTTTATTTTGCAAAACCATTGTGTATTTTCTTATAATAGTTGGTTGATGTTTAGTGAAATAAACAGTACGTATTTGAAAGTTGTTCTCAGTGCACAAGTTTTCTTTCGCTATGCATTTCATGTATGGTCGTGCTAATGAGAACGCCACCGAAGCGCGACGTCTTTAGGTTGACGCTTATCCAAATCGCCAGATTCCTTCACAACGCATGTTTAGAAGAATTTACCAAAGATTGCGTGATACCGATTCCTTGAGCAAACAGTGCCATTTATCCGGAAGACCAAGGTCGGTATCCACTCCTAGAAGAGAAGAAGAAATTCTAGCACTGGTAGAGCAGAATCCAGGTACGAGTGTGCGGAGAATATCAGCCGAGGTAGAAATTAGTGGTCCTCTTGTTTGGAGAATCCTTCACGAGCGAGCAACTGCTTTATCCATACCATGTGCAACGAGCTTAAATCCAATAAATGATCATCAAGCACGTTTGGTTTTTTGCCGCTGGTTTCTACGTCATGATGCTGAAGACCCCCGTTTTCTTTCAAACATTCTTTTTACTGATGAGGCCGAGTTTACAAGAAATGGAGTGTTTAATTTTCGTAATACGCATATTTGGACCGACGAAAATCCTCATGCTCTAATAGAATCTGGACATCAGGCACGTTTTTCATTAAACATTTGGATGGGTATTGTAGGTGACAGGTTTCTAGGTCCTGTTGTTTTACTAAACCGATTAACAGTCGCTGCTTACCTCAACTTTCTGCAGAACACACTGTATGAGTTTTTGGAAGACATTCCTTTGAATGAGAGGCAACAAATGTGGTTCCAGCATGATGGTGCTCCAGCTCATTTTTCCATGGCCGTTAGAGAGCATTTACACCAAACTTTTCCACATAGATGGGTAGGAAGGGCCGGACCTGTTTTATGGCCTCCAAGATCGCCTGATCTAAACCCTCTAGATTTCTTTGTTTGGGGATATTTGAAGACATGTGTATGGTACTCTTGCAAATAGCCTGGAAGAGCTGCAGCTACGGATTAATCAAATGTGTCAAGAAATCCAAACCAAGGAGGGTGTTTTCGAAAGAGTTCGAATATCGTTGAGGCGAAGATGTCGTGCCTGCTTAAAATGGATTTAGGGCACTTTGAACATTTTCTGTAACTTTGTTTTTTGTTTGTTAAAAGCTTCCTTTGTCGGCTTATTCTTAATAAAATAAAATGTTTGAAAAACGAATAGTGGTCCATATCTCCGCAACCGTTACTTTGCGGACCCATGTTTATTAAGACTTTTCTGCTTATTTTGATTCATACTATTACCTCCTGAAATATTTTACCCTCTTTTTTTAACACCCTGTATATCAACGGCACCGGCCGCGAATCACAATTTATGAAGTTTTCTTTTGTCGTGTGAACTCACATGCTATTACGTGACATAACAACAACGTGTTTATGCTTTAAGTTATGAATAAAAAGGTAAATTTAGCATATTTGAATTGCGAGACATCTGTAGAATATATAATATTATTTCATCCACACATTTGCAGAAACTGTTAAGGATTTTCTTATTTTGTTGATGAAAACACAAGTAAGTATTTCAATATAAAATTTATTATATTGTCGTAGACATGTGTGTATGTACATAAATATTTTACCAGAACGGTACGTATCAGGAATGCTTATTATATTAGGTTACCGACTTCTGCTTGTTTATATTTTGAAAAGCTATAACTGTTGTCTTTGTTTTATACATTGCGAAGTTAGTTTGGCAAATACTATATTTTCGTGGCTTCCGTCACGTTAGGAATTCGATGAAGGTTGGTATTATAGTATAATTGATCTTCCAATTATGCATTTATTGAAAATATATTATGTTATTAAATAATTGTTATGTAATTCATATAAATTTTAAATGTCTATTAAAACATAAAGCAGGGGATAGAATCGTATTGCAGAAATAGTTTGAAAACTGCTTTAACCGATTTTATAAAACTTGGTTTTGTTTTAGAGCCGGATACTTGATATTGTTAAAAGTTTACTCAATTTTTCAAAAAAAAAAAGTTAAATAGAAGACTACATTTTCTATTTTGACGTCTTATTACTCGTGTAAGATATATTTTTTTATGTATTTGCTAGACGTATTAAATAGTTTTAACTTCCGTGTTCCGTGTCCGTGTTCAATGTTTGGGTTAAGATAACGAGCGGAGAACACTTGACTCTTTTAAGATAATATAAACAAATCCACTAAGTTGGACCGTTTTGAATGCAAAAATTATTAAAGAAGTGAATCCCTGTGCGTGAAGGTGTCCTTAAGTGTAGTTAGCTGATATCATTATAAAAGGTGAGTTTTTAATCACTGAGCAATCTGTTTCATTTTGCGTATTCTTGTCGGTATTATTTATATCATTATCTGATATTATATTCCTATTGTTTTAACTGTTTATTGAATATAAAATGCATCATTTTCTGGTTCGAATTAAATACACTTTGAACTCAGATTTGGCAATTTGAATACTGTTGCGTGTTCTGCCCCTCAGTATTCGCTGTTAGTGGACGACAGCGTACTTTGCGTGATTCTGCTCCTAGTGCTTATCACGTCCCTATATAGCAATTTCTAGTAGTTCTTTTTGAGCAGGTACTTTGCGTGATTCTGCCCTTAGTGCCATTCATTGCTCCCTACTAGTGTGTATTTTGCTTTAAACACTTTTGGTGGATACTAAGCGAGATTCTGCCCTTTTTATCCTCAACATACCAGAAGTTCAGAGTTAGTGAATGATGTAGTAAAATAAAATGTTTATATAATAATACTATAAATACTGACAAACTTCTGAACGGATTGCTCACCTATTTGTCTCTTTCATTGCAGGTGTGTCGTCTCACTCCATCAGAGAGTAATCTATCATCCAGTAGTTGAGTTTAAATTAAGATCAATGCATTAGGTATTTAATAATAGTAATTAACTAAGCTTTGTTTACATCTCCTGACATATAAAGTAAAAACTTGTATAATTAATAGTTGTTTACATTTTTTGACATTTAACATCAAAATAATAATAAATAGATAATTAATCAAGATAAATCTAGTGACATAGAAATTTTAGCCTTACATTCGTAAAATTGTTTCAAAAATGATACAAACCGGAAGCAGCTATCATTGTTCAAATTTAAATTATGAGCGAAAATATTTTATAACTTCTGCAGATACTAAATTACGTCATCTGCTGGATCAAGCTTAACCAAAAACTTAAATATTGTCATGGATAAGAATTTCGCTATTAAACAGCTTTAAAATAAAACCAAGTTCGCAAAAATGAGTTAACGTAGTCGGAAGTTTTCCAACTTTTTCTTCAATACGATTCTGCACTCCTCCTACCTCTTACTTTAAGAGATAGAGTAAAATGTCAAATAAACAATTTTCAAAATGTCAATAGGAGAGTCCAAGATCGTTCAACATAACATATCTATTTTTAGGTATTAATAATATTGTGTGAAACTAACTACTCAGTGGATAAAAGCCCCAACCTGCGTTGAATTACACCCACAATATCTACCCATATATTCCTTATTATTAGCTTTTATAACATTTTTTTACTGTTTTAGAAAGGTATTTTAAGCTAATATAAATCAAATCTGCTACAATTCCTATCAATGAAGTCATATGTATGTTCTCTGATACCAAACATCTAGGTATGCTAATGAACAATTCCACAGACAAAGCTCTATACAATAATTATCTAAAGAAAATAAACTAATTTACTAACCTTCTAATGAAACAGTCTATAATATACTATTGATAGGAATTGTAGGAGATTTGATATATATTAGCTTAAAATACCTTTCTAAAACAGTAAAAAAATAACATACCTATTCATCAAGTGGTAAAAAGTGGAAAATAATTTAAATAGACTTTTTAGAAGCACTTTTGTTGCACTTTTTTGACATACGACCCATATTTGTGACGTCATCGTTATTTGAGATATGACGTCATCGATAATTTTTTTAAATAATATTTTAATATAAATTTTTAAATAATTTTGACCATGTCATTCGAAAGAGATTGTACTTCTACATACACATCATGAAAAATTATGGTGTTACATAACAAAAATTTCAAGAAAATTATATATGAAGATTTTAAAATTTAATTTTCACCGAAATGTATCACCCGAAAAGGGGGCCGATTGAGTAGCCAGCCAGATCGCCTGATTTGACACCCGTAGATTATTTCTTGTGGGGATACTTAAAAAGCAAAGTATACGTTACTAGACCGGTTAATTAGAAGATTTAAAAGCAAGAATTCGTCACGAGACACATTGTATACCTCCTGAAGTTATTGATAATGTCCAAAAAGAATTTATTAATCGTCTTGGCTACTGTCAGGCAGCCAACGGTGCACAATTTGAACATTTAATTTAGTCGATTTTTTACATAATCATTATAATTTTCAGTATTGTGAAAATTAAATTTTAAAATTTTCAAACATTATTTTCTTGAAATTTTTGTTATGTAACACCATAATTTTTTATGATGTGTATGTAGAATGACACACTCCTTCAAATGGCATGGTTAAAATTGGAGGTTGCCATTTAAAAAAATATGACGTCATATCTCGAACAACAAAAGCACTGTGTATATATATATATATAACTACCAAAATGAAACCTATATATCTAATAAGTACATTTATTCCAAAGCATCCTTACCTAATATTATTTATCCAAAAAAACAAACCTAAGTTCATTGTCAAACTTTTATAAAAATTAGTAACATTGATAATATGGGAAAAAAAACGTTATTTTAAAATCCAATAGTATTTGATTATCCTATACTGACAAAGTACAGAATTATCTATTTTCTTGTAATTGCACTGTAAAATTTTCTTGCAACCGATAAAATGTTTAATATTATTTTTATAACGTCTTTCAAAATGTCTTTACAAAGAATCTGTGAAAATTATTATATAATATGTTGCAGCACAACTGACAGCGGTATCTAATAATCAAAACCTCATAATAATTAAACCATAATAGATCTTAAAGTAGCATTATTACAAATATCTTAAAAAATTGCTCAGGACAAACCGAGGAACGTTGCGCTATAAAACGTGTCAAGATTCTTTCTAATTATACCTGCAAAATACTATATAAATACATTTTCGCAAATTACAACTCTATTCGCTCGTTATTACTAAATTAAAAATACCGATTTCTGATTCCAGATGATTGAAATGTACTTAATCACTGTATAAAACGACTGGTAATTATTTTCAAGTCTTATGTAAGAATCTCACTCTCGTGCTCTCCAAGTGTCGCATACTGAAATGTCAGACGTATGGCTGAATGCATGCATGCACATGCATGCACTTTATGTCCCGAACGGCAGACATGCAGTCGCATGCATGCATTTGCATAGCGAACAAGCAGCCAATATGCGGATAACCGTTCTCTATTTAGACATTTTTTTTCGTGGAACAGATGAATGGTAGATAAAATCTGCAGCTCGGTGAGTTTAACAAAAGAGAAATTTGTTTCTTTTTTTAGCGGTGATGAAATCGACGAGACGTTTCATATCGTGAAATATGAACGGGCTCGGAAATGAATAATAGTTTTGTTTTAACTGTTACATAGCTTAACATATTTTTTGCGATTTGTGGGTGTTGAGAACAATGCCAACAGTAACTAGTATTTGGGTAACCGTTTTGTATCTAAATGTAGACACTACTTATTGAAAAGCCCCTATCAAGGGATGTGTATATGCGAGTCACCGAAAAGTTAAATGCATTGGCATTGCTCAAAATGTTCTGTTACATTATAGCTTGTTTTAGTAAAAACATCACAACTCCACATGTTACATTTAAAAATGTCATATGTCCATACAATTCAGGCGTCAGAGGTTGAAATCATCGGATCCTATGAACAATGGGGGAACAAGTTGCATGAATTTTATATTTAGTTTTAAATGTATTTACAGGGTAATCTTTCATATTGAAAGGTCAGAAGTAATCACATTATAATTAAAATATTAACATTAATTAATTGTCATGAATTGTAAACAAAACTACGTGGCCGAAAATGCGATATTATTGGAGTGACGTTACACGTCGTTCCATGCGGTTCGTTTCCGGGGATATAGGTGCAGGTTACGGTGTTAGTAATGCAAGCGAGCGTTTATTTGTTTCTTTTTTTGCGTTTTTGTGGCATTTGTGGATCATAGATACATTAGTCTAAATACTGTGTAGTTAATGCCATAATTATTAGTGGTCATGTGGTGATTTTATGGTATCGTTAAACGTGACTTAAGCCGGGGGCACATTGCTCTGATGCCACGCCATATGATACAACGTCAGAAGGATCTGTATTCTTATGTATTTTTATATACAGTGCTTTTGAAAAGTAACGAATAAATTCATTATTTTTGAAATTGAGAAGTTTTCGAAAAAATCCCCTGGGACGTCGATTTTGTTTTTTAAAAAGGCACTTTTTGACATACGACCCACATTTGTGACGTCATCGTTGTTTGAGATATGACGTGATCGACAATTTTTTTAAATAGCAACCCCTAATTTTGACCATGCCATTTGAAAGAACGTGTCATTCTACATACATACATCAAAAAAAATTTCAAGAAAATAATGTTTGAAGATTTTAAAATTTAATTTGATGTGCAGCGTATTGTTTAAACAAATAAGAGGAATGTTTTCTCTTAAATATCTCAGAAAGTATTAATTTTAGAAAAAAATATAATATTCAACAAAATGTCTAATTAAATTCTGCACGAAAAAGATCTATTCAGTTTTTTTATTGGGGCAAAGATATCGTTGTGCAGGGGTGCATACAGCGCTGTCACTAGCATTTGGTTAATATTTAATAGGTACAATCGTTTGCAATAATAATGACAGTCATTAAAATGAATTTTGCAATTTATTTTGAACTGTTGACATATTCATAATGAACTCTACTTTAAATTTTTAACATTAGGTATTAGTTGTTTCACTCACCAATAGTGACTTAATGAATTTTCTACTCAGAACTTTCAGAAGCAAAAAAACTGTTTTGAGAATGTCATTGCAAAAGCATGTACAATTTCTGTGTTTTAAAAAGGCAGTAGCCAAAAATTGGCAGATAACAGTAAAGCAGTTGGGTGGTTGGCAGTCTTCTTCAATAGCAGAGACATACATTGATAAATCAGTGACCAATAAAGTTGTTGTATCAATGTTGTATCAAATGTAGCGTAGCGTAGAAAATCAGACGATTGGTGGGAATTCGCATATTTCTGGGAATGTCAATTGTAATATTATTATTTGTATTCACAAATAGTAGGTAATGATTTAAATTAGTGGTTATAAGTACTTAAAAAATAAAGATCTTTATCTGTCCATGGCGTTAATGTATCATTTTATCTATATTATTTTAATGGTAGATACCTACTCATTATTTTAATAACAAACTATGTTTACGCAGCAGTAAATGTTATATTAAAGTGTTTATTATTTGTTAAATTTTACTTAGATGTTTCACTCACATTTTTCGTCTTTTCCTTACATAATAATTTATGAACAGTGTCTCAGAACTGATCATCTAAAAAATAACATCCAAACGATAATCAAATACTCTTTATAATAGTGACGGTCCCAGCATTTGTTTAGTTTGTACATGGAATCGAAGAAACCCTAAGTAGCCTACACTGTATTTCTTCTAGCAGATGATGGGTATGAGTTTAACAAAAGTGAAATTCAGTTTAGAAATGACGAATATGGTAAAAATAAACATTTAGTTTTGAAGTATGTGGGTGATGAATATAATAAATTCAGTAGGTAGCTGCTATTTTGAGCAAAATGCTTTATATTTTCTTGCTATACAGATTGTTCCTAAAACGTCTTTATAAAATTCTATTTTTGGATCCAAATAAGTCTATTCAAATAAATTTATTTTGATATGGGATCCGAACCTAATGACTTGTAAATATTTATATATTTTGACTTAATGTCCAGTAAAAATATATCAACGTGCCATAAAATCACGAAGTTATGTTATAGTCATTTATGTTATAACCTTGAGTATGTATATAGTCAAGGGTTATAAGTCCGGTAGCTGACTTATTACAGTACAAGCTGTTTTATAAAGACTATAAACGAGTACTGTAATAATACTTAATGGACAATATTTTATTTCGGCGTATCGTACAATATTTATTTCATACTGTCTTTATAATTCTTTTTAAAATGAATAAGAAGTTATAATTAAAAAAATATTAGTTGGCAACCTTTTGTTTGTCACTGTCAAATAAATAATCTCCAGAATCCAGAAAAAAAAAATATATTACGAATAGCGGTACATACATTCTTATAAATAATATAATTCCAAGTTGAATAAAATTAAGCAAAATATTAAAGTGTTGCTAGACAACACACATTACGGTATCAGATACTGTAATGTTTAAGATACTGTACTTTCCCGGCCGCAAATGACTCCGGCAAATATAATGGATAGTATGAAATAAAATTATATAACTTAAATATAACAAACAAAAAAAAAATCATTTAAGCATTGATACATTTGTAATATGTTTATATAAATCGATTTAGTTCTATCCACGGAACATGGCAAAATTTTATTCTTATTATTTTGTAGGGACACTCTGTATACGGGGTGATTCAGAACTCATCTAAAAAAATAGAATGGGACTCATATAAATCCAATGTTGTAAAGAAAAAATCAAAAAGAGCAATTTAAAAATACACTTCTGCACAGCACTGGATTCTCGTCCACTAAAAAACCTAACAAGACAAACTGTGCAATCGGCGAACGACAAAAAATTGAAAGAAATTTCCAAGGAAAGAAATAGATAACATTTTATAACATCTATTTTATACAGTAAATTCAACTGCTTTTGCGGCTGTTATTAATTATTAATAGAATTAATAAAATAGTTTGACCTGCCTGATGTTATACGAACATAATTTTGGGTCCGTCTTACTCAGTTTTTACAAATTAACACATGTTTCTGCTTTTTTCTGTTTTGAACTCGCAAGTTATTAGTAGCAGCTATGATACGTTTGCGTAAATTATCAATAGTGCAATTTCGGTGCGGTACACTCCATTTTTTAAATATCCTACAAAAAGAAGTCCAAAAGGTTTAAAATCAAAAGATGGTACCGGTCCTCTACGTCCAATCCTTTGGTATTAATGCTTGGACATGCTGTACATGGTATTATTGAACCTCATGTATGATACGTCACACTACTGCAATACGCCGTGGACGCCCTGGACCTCAATCTTTTCCACGATTCGACTTTGCACTCACTGTACATCGCGGTAAAAGTAGCTACATTTGGCACATGTTTACCGGGATATCGTTCTGCTAAAATCAGCATAAGTTAAAACGATGTCCATCAACTTGATAATACTCGCTTCACAAAAACGTTACCTAATATCTACTATAAGTAATCGGATTTTAATATTCTGAATCGCCTGGCTAGAAGCTACAGTAGCCCAGCGATGTAAAAATTGAGAATACTACAACTTCAACAATTTTTTACTTAAAAACTATAAGAATTTTACAATTCTTTATAATATTTACTCCATTTTTCATGAGGCATCTATTCCAAATTTTTTTAGATAAGTTGTGAATCACCCTATATATCTAGGAAGCAAACAAGCATTTCAAGGCATGACTCATCAACAAAAATGAAGAATTAATCGAAAACTTCTTGTTAATGTTGCTATTGAAAAATTTAACTGGTAAATTACATCTATAAGAAGCGTTCAACATCGATTTAAAAACGTGACAATCCAGGAATTGCTTTTAACTTCAATTTATCTTAATTTTAAAAGTTTTTATTCGTTTTATCTACATTCCAACTACAAGTCAAATTGTCCGAGATCAAAAGTTATACATACGATAGAAATACTGTATAACAAAATACTGTAGAAAATAAATAATTTTTAAGATATTAATTATAAATATATTCATTATAGATTATGTTATTATAGCTATATAATTATAATTCGAATAAAAGCAATAATGAGTGTGGTACGAAATACGTTGGACATTTTTCCTTTTACACGGTAATTTAAACGCATGTAACACTTCTTATGTAACCACGCGTCTTAAATTTGTGATTGATACCTTAACAAATACTTTTCAATAACTATCAATTTCTATTTGGTTGTATTATTCGATCGACCTAGATAGTTTCTTAAGAAAACTTTGTGATTTAATGTTTAACTGATTAGAAAATACCACTCCATTTGCTGTGTTTTTTTTTTGTTTCAGAACAGGAAAAAATATTTACAACTGCAGTTCTATTGGCAACAATAATTTGCAGAAAATTTAAAATTGCTTCTATCTTCACAATATTTGCTTCTGTGGCTGAAGCATTAAACCGCTCGACCACAGACCGATGTCGATATATTAATAGAAGAGCAAAAGTAAAAGAACATGCAAATTATAATAATTTTTGATAAGTTCAATACTATAATGTGTCTGATAAGATCTAAAATAATTGTAAAAATGGAAGCGACAAAAAACAATTCATATAAAATCTGTAAACATTTACAAAACTACTTTGTTTTTCTATAATATTGTGAAGATAGAAGCAATTTTAAATTTTCTGCAAATTATTGTTGCCAATAGAACTGCAGTTGTAAATATTTTTTCCTGTTCTGAAACAAAAAAAAAACACAGCAAATGGAGTGGTATTTTCTAATCAGTTAAACATTAAATCACAAAGTTTTCTTAAGAAACTATCTAGGTCGATCGAATAATACAACCAAATAGAAATTGATAGTTATTGAAAAGTATTTGTTAAGGTATCAATCACAAATTTAAGACGCGTGGTTACATAAGAAGTGTTACATGCGTTTAAATTACCGTGTAAAAGGAAAAATGTCCAACGTATTTCGTACCACACTCATTATTGCTTTTATTCGAATTATAATTATATAGCTATAATAACATAATCTATAATGAATATATTTATAATTAATATCTTAAAAATTATTTATTTTCTACAGTATTTTGTTATACAGTATTTCTATCGTATGTATAACTTTTGATCTCGGACAATTTGACTTGTAGTTGGAATGTAGATAAAACGAATAAAAACTTTTAAAATTAAGATAAATTGAAGTTAAAAGCAATTCCTGGATTGTCACGTTTTTAAATCGATGTTGAACGCTTCTTATAGATGTAATTTACCAGTTAAATTTTTCAATAGCAACATTAACAAGAAGTTTTCGATTAATTCTTCATTTTTGTTGATGAGTCATGCCTTGAAATGCTTGTTTGCTTCCTAGATATATAGGGTGATTCACAACTTATCTAAAAAAATTTGGAATAGATGCCTCATGAAAAATGGAGTAAATATTATAAAGAATTGTAAAATTCTTATAGTTTTTAAGTAAAAAATTGTTGAAGTTGTAGTATTCTCAATTTTTACATCGCTGGGCTACTGTAGCTTCTAGCCAGGCGATTCAGAATATTAAAATCCGATTACTTATAGTAGATATTAGGTAACGTTTTTGTGAAGCGAGTATTATCAAGTTGATGGACATCGTTTTAACTTATGCTGATTTTAGCAGAACGATATCCCGGTAAACATGTGCCAAATGTAGCTACTTTTACCGCGATGTACAGTGAGTGCAAAGTCGAATCGTGGAAAAGATTGAGGTCCAGGGCGTCCACGGCGTATTGCAGTAGTGTGACGTATCATACATGAGGTTCAATAATACCATGTACAGCAAAGTGGTTCTTTATTGCACTAGTGCAATAAAATGTTTATTGCATTCAACTGTCATTCTACTGCAGCATTTTGTCATCATGACAAACATAAACGTTCAAATCGAGGTCATATTTTCCTACACTTAGTGTCATCTAAATAAAACATTTTTTGGTTTTTGCATGAACGTAGAAAAAATTTTGTATGCAACTCGTACAAAAACTGCTTATTGCACTCGACGTGCAATAAACACTTACTTTTTGTACTTGTTGCATAAATAACTATTATAATTTAATTAAGTCATAATATATTTTATCTGAACCTTCACTATCTATTCTCTTATTAATTGAATTTGTACTTTGTTTATTTATATCATTTCTAGTAGATATCTTTGGTTAATTATACATTTACATTGTCATAATCTAAATTATGATAATCTATAGTTTGTTTTGATTACGCTGTAGAATTTGAGTTTTTGATATTAATATTATTTTTTATTTTCTTATTTGCTATTCATACAACACACATTTAACTAGCAATTTGTAGCTAACCAAATAATGAATATTTTCCTCCTGTCTTGTATTAATGTCGAAAATTTGGAAACGTCAAGCGAGTCATGAACAAAAATTTTACTTTTTAACATTGAGTACTCTGGCCACAAGCTTCCTGGAACTTTTAATTTTTCATTTCTTTGGAGAAAATACGCCACTTTTCTCGGTAATATGTTGTTTTTTTGTCTTACACGATTTCTTGAAAATCTTGTATGTATTTTCATATCGCTCCCTTGATTGCTCTGGAATTAACGTGGAACATTCAACACCCCACGCTTCTTCTAGCTCTGCATCTGAAGATGAGTTGCTCATTTTACAAACATTTTGCTGTTTTAATTTCTCGTGCAATAATGTGTCATAAAATTTGAGAACTAAGAATTATTGATAAATAACACCATAGCTACTAGTTCCAGAATTGTCAATTAAGAAAGCCGTGACAACATAAACATCAATAGATCTCAAAAAACCTGCTTTGCAAATTTATTCAAAAAGTTATTTGACATTACATAAAAATTTGAATACGTATAACTTCGTTTTCATTTATTGCGGTGGTGCAAATTGTAGCGAAAATGATACATTTATGAAACGAACTGCTGACTGTAGGTGCCCTCGAGAAGTATGAACTGTACAACTAGAAGAAGCAGTTCTCGATATAGTTTCGAAGTCATCTGAAACCAGCACTCGAAAAATTGCCAACATATTGGGCGTATTCAGACGAGGTCAACGGCTAACTAAAATCTGCTAGAATGCTAACAGGGCTGTTAATCAGCCGCTTAAACAACACCGAATAGTGTGCTGATTCAGCTGATTGTTCTCCGCGGAGCTACGAAAAAAATATATGTAACATAACCTAACATTGTCATACTAAAAAGTCATAATGAATTTTATCTAGGGTCATAATATCTATTACACAGAATAACAAATGTGTTATGTATTCATCAAATGTTCCATAGAATGAAACGTCGAAATAAGTAAAAATAACTGTTTTTTATTAATAACAACATTCAGCCAAATAATTGAAATTGGACCATTATTATACATGGGTCTTATGAGGGTGGCTCCGTTTCAAGTAGGTCACACTTTATGTACTTATAGTGTTCTAGTATTCCATGTACATGTAACTCACATATTCTTGTTTTTTTTTTTTTAATAAAATATGAGAAAATATTGTTAACTTTATGGTACAACAAAAATTAAAGTTTTATATCTTCGTTGGTAATTTTATCTTAACATTTTTTATTTTGATACCAAGAATCTATAATAGCTCAATGTCAGTGCAGAATTATGACTTTTTAAAGCTTGATTCAGAAACCCCTTGCATATTTTTTGTCGGTTGTCTAGGGATGAGGGCGAATTATAAAAAAATATGTAATAGGTAATAAAAAAAAATTATTTATATTCTATAAGAGTCAAATCCAGAGCAAAACATTCATTGTAAATTGTAAACACTTAGAATAACGACCATGTAAATAAATAACATAACCTCACAAATACGTCAGCGCTTCGCTTACGAAGTAAGCGCAAATTTTCTTGGCTTACAAAAATACTCAGCGGCTAACAGTTAGCATTTAGTCAGCGTTTTATTCAGTCTGAATTTTTTACTTAGCGGTTCAGCGGCTGACCTCGTCTGAATACGCCCATTGAATGTAAGTAACTTCACCGTATTTAAAATTCTAAAAGAGCAGCAATTGTATCCGTTTCATCTTCAACGTGTACAGGCGCTACTACCTCGAGACTTTTTACCACGTCTAGTTTTTTGTCAATGGATTCATCATATAATTGCTCAAAATTCAAATTTTTTAAATGGCGTTTTCTTTACCGACGCAAGTTTTTTAAGAGATTCTATACGAAATTTTCATAGCAATCACTTATAGGCTGATGAAAATCCACATGGATTTTTTTAAAAACAATCTCAACATTCATTTTCAGAAAACGTGTGACTTGGAGTACTAATTGATTATTTAATTGGTTCATATTGCCTCTCATTACGATGAAATGGCGAATATTATCATCACTTCCTACAGGAAGAGTTACCTGCTCTTCTTGTAGAAATTTCTCTTCTGCTCAGACAAAATGTATAGTTCATGCACGATGGTGCCCTAGTCCATTTGACAATTAATGTACATCGTCACTTAGATACAGTATATGCAAATCGTTGGATAGGTAGGGGAGATACGCAGCAAAGGCCAGCTTGCTCTCCGGATTTAAACCCCTTAGATTTTTGCATTTGGGGTTTTCTCGAATCATTAATTTACTCCAATTCTGTCGAAAATGTTGAAGATCTGAGGGATCGAACTATCGACTATATAAAGAAATCTTTTTATTATTGTTGTTTTGTGTTATTGTTTTGGTTTAATGTTTCTGTATTAGATAATAAAATTTTTTTAAATATTCAAAGAAAAAAATTAAAAGATTTTAGAAAATTTGATCATTCTACAAAAAAATATGTTTTATTTTTTTTTTCTAAAAAAACATGCATTCTACGAACAAAATTGAAGAGACCAATTTCATTCAGAATTGATGGCGGATTTCTAAGAAAATATCAAAAGTCAGTGGCGTACCATTTTTTTTTTATTAAAAAAGCTGTGGCATTCTCGCACGAACGTCACTGGTGTAAGTAGAAATATTCTCCCCAAAAAATGCACATTTATCCCTCCAAATTGTATTTCAAATTTCAAGCCAATATCTTTAAACACTCTGTATCTCGCAAAAGAAGCATATTTCGACCTACGTTTATATGAACTTTTATTCACAAAATAACTTCGGCAACCACCTCCTAAAATATTTCGCACTTATTTACAAACACCCTGTATAATATTATAACTCTTTCCCGTGTTTCACCATAAATAAATATTCATTTGTATTTTAGGTTCTTACATCGGAATAGGTGGTGCGATGCTGGCAAGGGTGCCTCCGAAACCGACACGCCGTAACAGATGTTGAGGTGGTTAGGACCGCGGAAGGCCCGGGAGCCGCCCGACGTAGATGGTGGCGTGACAGCAGCAGTCCAAAACGGAGAGGACGTGACGGACGACCCCCTGGCCGCCATCGACACCGGTCAGCGTCGTCGAGGTCAGAGGCAGATCTACTCCGTTAGCAGGTCAGTCTTCTTGCCCAGGGTTTCACTCAAGAACATTGTACACGCTGCGTCCCCTGATAGTGGTGGAGGGTGAGTAGGTGTGGGTGCTTGAATGAAACTAATATATTAGAAATGAGTAGTTTACGTGTACATATATAGGTCAGTACAGTGTAGTCTGTAATGAATGAGTCATAGAGTAATTATACAGGGTAGTTTCTCATGGCTCACCACTGGCATCTCGGAAACCGTAAGATATACAGGGTGGCTCAAATTACAAAAATGTATGCCTTTTTCTGGCCATTAAGATGATAAACCAAACAGATCCAAGATATCCATCTAGCGTCATTATTTAAAAAAAAAACAGAGGTATAAGAACATACGAGAAATAGATTTTGCTGACCCATTGAATTTCAAAGGAATTTTTTTAGTTAATTCAGCTTCGAAAAAGAACGCTCAGCAAAGGTTACGGAAATGGGAATGTCAAAAATAAAAGACATACCGTTAAGATTTTCATTTCCAAGCTAGATAATAAGAAATTGTTAATTAATATAGAATTCGCCAATTAAAGCAGGAAAGTATGTAATAGATTTTAATCCATCTTTAAAACGTTCTCCAAAAGGGAGCAGCTGGGTGGAAAATGTGTCAGATATGTCATTACTATATTTAATTTTTTTTTTACCTTGTTACGTTACTAAAAGAATATACTAAAGTTTAAATTTTTTTTTTATGTAATTGGGAAATCTTTGTTGGTTGATCTTCCCCAAAGTGAACCGAACAAATATAGTATTTTAAGTGCCGTTACTCGCGGAATAACAATAAAAGAGAAACGAGAACGACACTGCTAGCTCAGTGGGCGGTGGGGTGGGTAAAATGGGGATGTGTAAAATAAATATTTAGTAGTATATATATATATTTTTACTTTGCATCACTACTCTCACAAATATTTATCACAGAAAGCTCCATCTGGCTTGATATATCCAAAAAAAAACTATACAAAATTTTAAACCACTTATACTAATACGTAATATTAAGCCAAAAGGTAAAAGAAGGGTTCTATTAAATTGTGACGTAATGCAGTACTAATTCTAATTTTAGCAGTTAAGACAAAATGTCTATAAAAAAAGCAGTAAACTTCAATATATATAGATGTGTAAATAATTTCTAATTTTTAGTTTTGAATGATTAAAACAAATACATATACCGTTTATTTCTTTGTGAAATTTATGGAAGTCCAATTACGGAATCAGATGGTTCCAAGTGACAATGCCTGATTCCAAGGAGCTGTCCTGTTGACTGCCTTGCCTAGCCGAACAATAGAGTCCTGGAGTTGAATGAAAATCCTGGCAACTTCTGGGAGAGCCCCGAGATAGGTTACCACCAGAGAGGACAACCCTTGTGGAAACAATCTGAACTTCAAGTAGCCCAGATTGTAGCAATGGACTCGCTATTTGATTCCAAAAAAAGAAACCCTAAGGGAATAACTCAAATTAACCCCTTGAACAATATGAAAAACCACTTGAAAATTTAAACAGCTATGCACCCAAAAAGAAAACAGGTTAAGATGATAACAAAAGAATAAAATTTATTAACATACCTTCGGTGAAGGGTTCTTTTTTTTTTATTTGATGAATGTCGTGCGTGGTATTTAGTGTACTGGAGAATGGCTCAGAATCCTAATAAGCAGCAACTTTCTTCACTCAATAATCATCTGCCAAGAACAAACAGTAAATTCTAGCTCGAAAATCGCTATGCACCTCTTCTTTAAATTAATCCCCAATAGGATGACACAAGATCAGTTTTATTTTCAAAGAAGCGGTTCGATTCCATCATACACACACTTCTTAACACAGGAAGGAAGTGAAATCCCCACCAAAGCCAATTTCCGAATCAAACCACAAGAGCACCTACTTAAAAGAAACTGCGAATAGCTAGATTCGAACAAAATTCTAAACCACTACTGACCAATAGAGGGCGATGCAAGATTGATAAATTTTATTTTGAAGATTTAAATTTTACGAAAATGTCTATATTTAATGGTTAAGTTTAGATTTTAATATAATAAATTAATTTTTGGCAAATTGTAGTAATTTAAATATATTTTGATTAGAATTAAAATTATACTGTAACAAATCCCCCCTCAACCCCCAGGTGATTACCCCGTTAATCACCTTATGTGAACTAAAAAAAAACTCAACGAAACAGTCTAAACTAATTACTAGACAACTAAGAGAATTCTTAAGGCTAACTTATTATGGATTTTTGGTATATAATATGATCCGAAATTCGAAATCCTGATAGAAATACATACCAAACAAATTAGGATACAAAGTAGGACCTCATTAATCCAGTATAGAACTGATTCATCACACTACGAATTGTCGATCCTTACTTTATTGACCAAAATCCAACTTTCTACTAATTTATCCTAATAACTACACCTAATTAGAACGTAACACCAATAATCAGTAAAGCTTTGCAAGTAAAAAAAACCATTAATCCGAATCAACTTCATCTTTATGATCAGGAGGATGGGATTTCAAATCTTTAACGTGCCAGGTACCTTTAGTTTTATTGTTTTCATCTACTATCTCATACGTAACAGGTGACAGTTTTCTTTTAATTAGAAATGGTCCTACATATTTTGGTGCCAGTTTTGCAGTAAATTGATTAGACTTGTCGGATAAAACATAATTTCTACGTAACACTTTATCACCTACAGCATAAGATACATGTCGCCTACGTAAATCGTATCTAGTTTTTGAACGGGCATGTGCAGTATTTAACCTTTTACGTACATCCTGGTATATTTTATTAAATTCAATAGCTGATGGAGCTATATTCTCATTACCAGGTTCAGTGAAATTAGGACGATCATACTGATCACCAGAAATTATGTGTTCCCGACCAAAGTTTAAAAAGAAGGGAGTATACCCTGTCGCTTCATGTACTGCTGTACGTATCGCGCAACCTACTTTTGATAGTAATTTATCCCAAATTTTGTGGTTATTTTCTACGTAACACGATAACATAGTTTTAAGAACTTGATTTACCCTCTCCACGGGGTTAGCTTGAGCATGATAAAATGGAGTAAATATTATGGTCGTTTTATAGTTTTCACACAATTTTTTAAACAAAGTAGATTGAAATTGTTGACCATTATCACAAATTACGTATTGCGCGCATCCAAAGACTAAGAATATGTGTTCTTCAACGATTCGCGTAACCGCCGCCGCTGTGGCAGTTCTAAGAGGGAAAAACATCGAAAATTTAGTAAATGTATCAGTTACAACAAAAATATATTTGTACCCTTGAGTTGACCTTGGCAAAGGTCCTACCAGATCTATACTAATCATTTGCCATGGTTTAGTAACTTCAGGATGTTTACCCAAAAGACCAGGTGGCGCATTGAGAGAGGGCTTATGTTTTAGGCACACTAAACAGTTTCGAATGTAACGAGAAATATCTGATTTCATTTTTGGCCAATAATAACGTAATTTTAGACGTTCATAAGTTTTGAATATACCCGCATGGCAAGCAGTAGTCGCATCATGATTTTCCCCTATAACTTTTGTCCGCATTTCTTTTGGAATTACCTCTTTCCAACAATAATTTTCATCGGAGATATAAGGCCTTGTACTTGAAACGTATTTATAAAGTTTGTTGTTAGACAAACGCCATTGTGAATACTTAAGAGGATTTTCAGCAATTTTTTTACATAGGTTCTGGTACCATTTATCTTTAACATCTGTGGACTGCACTACATTAATTTCTGGAACAGAACGCGACAGTACGTCAGGAACAATGTGGTCTTTACCTTTTCTGTGAATTATTTCAAAGTCAAATTGCTGAAGGCGAACGGCCCATCGAGCTAAACGACCCCTAGGTTCTTTAAGATTATGTAACCAAATTAAGCTATGTTGATCTGTGATTACGGTAAATTTATACCCCTCTAAGTATGGTCTTAATTTTTCCACCGCGTGTACGACAGCTAGTAATTCTCGTTCAACCGTACTATAATTCCTCTCTTGGCGAGTTAACGATCTGCTAATATAGCATATTACGTGTTCACCGTCATCCCGTTTTTGTGACAAAACTGCTCCAATTCCAAAATTGGAAGCATCAGTTTGAACAATAAATGGTTGACTAAAATCAGGACATGTTAAAATCGGCGCGGAAACTAGGGCGGTTTTAATGTGTTGAAAAGACTGATCACATTCGTCAGACCATATCCATTTCTTATTTTTAGAGAGAAGAGCTGTCATAGGCGCTATTAACGTCGAGAATGATGGTATAAATCGACGATACCAGGAAGCCATACCGAGTATACGTCTCAAGTCAGTAGTATTTTTCGGCACTGGAATATTTAGAATGGCCTTAACCTTATCGGGATCAACGTGTAGTCCTCTATGATCAACTACGTAACCGAGATATCGTAGTTCAGGTCGGCAAAAAGAACATTTTTCTTTCGAAACTGTAAGTCCCGCTAATCGAAAACGTTCAAAAATATCTTTCAATATATCGAGATGTTTCTCAAAGGTTTCAGTGACTACCACGACATCGTCAAGATAAACAAACGCGTGTGGCTCTAGTTCAGGACCGAGTACTCTATCTAGAAGTCTCTGAAATGTCGCAGGAGAGTTACTGAGACCAAATGGCATTCTTGTAAATTGATACAAACCACGACCTGGAACGCTAAAAGCAGTAAATTCTCGGGATTCTTTAGCCACGGGAACCTGCCAATAGGCTGACTTTATGTCAAGAGAGCTAAGGTATTTGGCATTACGTAACTTGTCTAATATTGACGACATAAATGGCAGAGGATAAGCGTCTTTCTTAGTTACGCGATTTAAACGACGATAATCGACACAAAACCGATATTTTCCGTCTTTCTTTGGAACTAACAAAACTGGACTAGACCATGCTGAAACTGAAGGTTCTATTATATGTTCCGACAACATCGACTGAATGGCATCATCAATATGTTTTTGCATCGCCGGTGATACACGATAGGCGCGTTGCTTAATAGGTTCAGAGTCTGTAATAATTTTATGCTCCACTAAAGTAGTGCAACCAATTTTTTCTCCTTGTTTAGACAAATACTTGTTTATGAGACTATCTAGTAGGTCTTTTTGTTCTAACGTCAATATCGCTCGCGACACTACTGAAGTTACAGGTGAAATGCACGGAACCGTATTGCTAAAAGACCAGCAATCTCTCTTAAGGTCAGGAACAATTCCCATAGAGGTCCAAAAATCGACACCTAAAATTAGTGTATGTTCAATCTCGGGGATAACAAGGCAATTAATAATTTGAAGTGAATTTTCCAAGGTTATCGGTAAACTAATAGATCCCAATACCGCACACGCATTGTTATTTGCCACAGTACATGATTTAATCTTAGAAGGAAATAATTTAAAATTTAGATCTCTCAACATTTCCCATCCAAATTTTCCCACTATCGTATTATTTGCACCGGAATCCAGAAGTGCCTTAAATGTAATACCTAAAACGTTTACCTCTAGATACGGGCGACTATCTCCCTCACAATGTGCGAAAATATACGAGATAACGGACTGAATACTTATTTCAGATGTGGTCGGCTTTCTTTGAAATATAGGGTCTACTAATTGACCGATTAGCGACCCTGCTGATCGTTTCCCGAACACGTTGGACATGAACGTACTGTAACGTCTGGTTTTCCACATCGAAAACAATGTTTGCGAGTTGGTTGGGAACAATTACGCCGATAATGTCCAGTTTGGTTACAGTTCCAACACTTAACCACGGCCGAAACAACGTGCGCAGAAGAAGATACTGTAGGACATTCCGCGGTATTATTAGCCAGATCAGAATCGATAACAGTTACCCGAGATCTATTCGGAGGTCGATACTCTAATCCCGGTTCCACGGAATATCGAGGATTACTAGGAGGCGCACGATACTCTTGGGCACTAACGTTTGCCTCTTCGATATCGCGACCTATTCGAATTAAACCCTGCAACGTATATATATCTTTTCCAGCCATTGCCATTTGTAAGTGCGGTAACATTTTACTTTTAATAAAACTTACGCGTGATATTTCTGATGGTTTACTATGGAGCTTACTAAACAAGTTTTCCATATGAGCGATATAAATGATAACAGATTCCGAATTAGCTTGGGTACGATGTTTAAGAATTTCCCATATCCTTTCCTCATAATTAGTAGGCAAAAAGGAGTGACGAAATATTAGTAAAAACTCGTCATAGCTTGTAATAGTAGTACGTGCAAAACGATACCAGATTGAAGCGTCCCCCTCAAGAAGTTCAGAAACCGATTTGAATAACTGTTCTTTAGAAAGGTTACGTGAAATTCGCATTTCTTCAAGACGTTCTAAAAAGTCAGTTACGCTAGAAGTTCCATCAAAACGTAGCTTCCATCTACTAACATCAACAAATTTAGATGAATGAAAACAAGATGGATATAAACTGTCCCGTGAAGTAGAATTAGCTGCAGCTGCAGGTGGTTCAAAATCCTCAAAATGAACATGCGGTTTAGGATTTACTAAGTTTTCCGTGTTTAGGCTTAGGTTAATAGTTTTTAATCTATCTGCTAATCGATTAATCGCTCCATCAAAATTACGATTATTTTCCGAAATATTACCTACTGCACGTGCACGACTTTCATTTTCAGTTAAACGCCGAGACAACAAAGAAATATGAGATTCAGGTAATTGCTGCGACGTTGAAGGTCCTTGCCCTACATCAATTAAGTCACCAAGAGCTAAGTTAAGCGACAACTCTTCACGAGTATCAGCCTGCTGTTGTATTTGCCTATCTAAGTTAACAATGGGATCTAATTTAGGTTGATCAACGACTAAGTTTTCATTATCATTTAATTTGGACTGGATCGCGGCAGAGTAAATTGTTTTAAGAGTACCCAATAAGTCGTTACATAATTCGGACATATTTTCCTTTTCCGTTAATATGTTTAAATCCGTTGTAGTTATCCGAGATAAACGACCCTGAACATGCAACAGGCGCGTATTGATACGTTTAAATTCGTTTTCCTTATTATCGCAATCAAATACTTGAATATTACTCAAAAGTTCATCTAATTTATTGGAGCAAATAGTTAATTCTTCTCTAGGATCGAAATCAGAATGATCATACGCATCCGCATTAGGATCTGCACGTAGCGCTTCTCTCAAAAGATTACGCTTGACAGCCACTGTACCGTTACCTAATCCGAAATTCCGAATTTTAAGTTCATGTGATAATTCGTCACTAAGTAATCGATTAATATCCATTTTGCATATAAAAAGTCAGATACTGCTACTAATTACAACAAATAAATGTTTTTTTTTTTTTTTTTTTAGAGAACCAGGTATAATTAAAAAATGTAAGTAATTAAATTCGATCAACTAATTCTTTATCGATAAATAGACGCACAAAATCCAATGTAAAAGTATATCTTTATCGTTTTTCGAATAGTACAAAAACATCAATGTACTGCAAAAACTGAATTGTTAAAATTTCAAATACGTGACACGATAAGTAAATATTTTTATTCGATATCTTTAAATGAATTATGGGGAAAAAGGTCCCATCTACCCACTATAAATTAGTAATTGTCAGAAAAAAATAAAATATTTTCCCCATCCTTCCCGGAGAAAAAGAAAAAAAAATCCAAAGGCAGCAGTCAACGGGAACCAAAGCAATTACATAAAAAATGCAAATATATCAATCACTATAACAAAATTTAAACAAAATCTGTTTCCAAATTTATGCTTAAAAACAAATTTAGTACACTTCCGAATTGAATGAACATTTTAGATCTATTGCTTATATTGCAAAATATGCGTATCAAATTAAATATGGAATATACAAAAAAAATGGCTTTTGTTTTCTGTTTTATATAAATTTTCTAAAATATTTGTGTTAATAATTCATTTCTCTTAAAATGCAGATAACTTGAGTACTTAATACTTTTGGCTTAATTTTTTTTTTAAAACAAATCATATGTCAATATAAACACATATACATTGTGAGCAAAATTTTGTTCATAAAGCATACATAATTATTACTATTATTTTTTTTTTTTTTTTTGGCTTAATTTTCTTGCGACAAATAATATCAATTTAATATCTACATATACAGTGCGAGCAAAAAGAAATGTGTACCTTATCAATAATCACAAATAATAGCAAAATTAACTACATCCAATTTACACACCCTCACACCAAAGAACTAATTAAGTTGGGCGCCATTGTTACGTTACTAAAAGAATATACTAAAGTTTAAATTTTTTTTTTATGTAATTGGGAAATCTTTGTTGGTTGATCTTCCCCAAAGTGAACCGAACAAATATAGTATTTTAAGTGCCGTTACTCGCGGAATAACAATAAAAGAGAAACGAGAACGACACTGCTAGCTCAGTGGGCGGTGGGGTGGGTAAAATGGGGATGTGTAAAATAAATATTTAGTAGTATATATATATATTTTTACTTTGCATCACTACTCTCACAAATATTTATCACAGAAAGCTCCATCTGGCTTGATATATCCAAAAAAAAACTATACAAAATTTTAAACCACTTATACTAATACGTAATATTAAGCCAAAAGGTAAAAGAAGGGTTCTATTAAATTGTGACGTAATGCAGTACTAATTCTAATTTTAGCAGTTAAGACAAAATGTCTATAAAAAAAGCAGTAAACTTCAATATATATAGATGTGTAAATAATTTCTAATTTTTAGTTTTGAATGATTAAAACAAATACATATACCGTTTATTTCTTTGTGAAATTTATGGAAGTCCAATTACGGAATCAGATGGTTCCAAGTGACAATGCCTGATTCCAAGGAGCTGTCCTGTTGACTGCCTTGCCTAGCCGAACAATAGAGTCCTGGAGTTGAATGAAAATCCTGGCAACTTCTGGGAGAGCCCCGAGATAGGTTACCACCAGAGAGGACAACCCTTGTGGAAACAATCTGAACTTCAAGTAGCCCAGATTGTAGCAATGGACTCGCTATTTGATTCCAAAAAAAGAAACCCTAAGGGAATAACTCAAATTAACCCCTTGAACAATATGAAAAACCACTTGAAAATTTAAACAGCTATGCACCCAAAAAGAAAACAGGTTAAGATGATAACAAAAGAATAAAATTTATTAACATACCTTCGGTGAAGGGTTCTTTTTTTTTATTTGATGAATGTCGTGCGTGGTATTTAGTGTACTGGAGAATGGCTCAGAATCCTAATAAGCAGCAACTTTCTTCACTCAATAATCATCTGCCAAGAACAAACAGTAAATTCTAGCTCGAAAATCGCTATGCACCTCTTCTTTAAATTAATCCCCAATAGGATGACACAAGATCAGTTTTATTTTCAAAGAAGCGGTTCGATTCCATCATACACACACTTCTTAACACAGGAAGGAAGTGAAATCCCCACCAAAGCCAATTTCCGAATCAAACCACAAGAGCACCTACTTAAAAGAAACTGCGAATAGCTAGATTCGAACAAAATTCTAAACCACTACTGACCAATAGAGGGCGATGCAAGATTGATAAATTTTATTTTGAAGATTTAAATTTTACGAAAATGTCTATATTTAATGGTTAAGTTTAGATTTTAATATAATAAATTAATTTTTGGCAAATTGTAGTAATTTAAATATATTTTGATTAGAATTAAAATTATACTGTAACAACCTTTGTTAACATAATTCAGTATCTATTGTCATTGTCATTTAAATTGCTTCGTCTATTCAGTTGAGCAATTATTGTGTCTACTATTTGAAAAAAACGTTATCTCTGAACCAATCTCCATTTATTTTAGAAAAAAAAAAATTTTTTTTAATCTTGAAAAGCCATTTTAACATTTTGGCAGCCACAGCGATATCGTATTCCTTAGACAGAGCTTATATAGATAACAAGGGTAGGACTAAGACTTTTGAAATAGTATCCCCCTTCAGGCTGTGGGCTCGTTTTCCATGGAACGCATGGAACACCAGTAGTTACGAAGCAGTTTACAGCAATCTGTCAAAATGTTTGTTTTACGTCAGGAAAAACTAGATGTTTATTTAAATTATTGTATTTTTTAAATTTTATGGGTAATTCTTCAAATAAAATAGTGATGTTGGCGTATTCGTAATTTTGTTCTACATATGTTACTGTTAAGATCCGCCCATAAGAAAAAAAAAAGATTGAATGTTGCATAACTAAAACTAGTGGCCGTAGAAATTTTCTATCGCACACGATAGATTTTTTATAAATTCATACCCTTCTGTGCCAAATTTTAACTATTTCTTTTGAAAAAATAATGACGCTAGATGGCATTTCCTAAAATCGCTATTTTCAGTTCTTTTTTTGAGACTTTTTCATAATATTTCACAGCAACTTCACTTCACAGACTACCCGTATATATGTTAGTTCCAAATATTATGTAAGAAATAATATGTATGATAATATGTAGATGAACTGATATATGAAAGAAACACTAAGATAATTTACATCGGCTTTCATAAGATTTTTTGTAGTTAGGTCACTTAACACAAGACAGTAAAATCTTATGAAAGTAACAAACAATAAACTCCTTGCATCAAATGATTGTTGTTTGTTGTTTTTGCAGCATTCAGGTCTTGTGATCCACTGTGTGACAGTAGAGTTCTAAACGGCTTTTCAATGTATGGTGGCAAGCACTAGTTCTGCTAAAGTAGTCCAAAATACCTTCCAGGTATTTGAATCTTGTATTTGTGTTTTGTTTTCTGTTGATCTTGCTTTGATTCAGTTCATACAGTATGCGCCAAAAGTATGGAATAAATTCAATTAATACGAAACAATTATTTTTTGGGAAAAATCCTCGAACAGGTCGATTTTTAATTTAAAAAATATATATTTTAGCGTAAAATGCGATTTTCAAATGTCATTTGTTTTCGAGTAATGACGTGTTTTCGAGTAATGACGTCATCGATTTTTTTTAAATGGCAACACCATATTTTTTTCCTTGATTCTGAAAGATCGTTTAATTCTCTATCAGACAGTACTCAAATTTTGCCATCTTAAATAGGAAAGTTTTCGAGTAAATGACGATTGAATGTTAGAAAACGTAAATCAATTAAAATAAAGCAAAAACGTTATCAAGTTTAGTTTTTCGAATTCTATAGTTCTTTTATGTATCACGTAGGTGAAAATCTTTGCAAAGTGTCATTGTCACACCGACTTTCTAATAAGTATTGTAAGCGACATAGAAATTATTATTCAATTTAAATTATTATGGCACATTTAACTGTTACTCAAATAATTGAAATTTTATTTCTTATCGGATGCGGGAATATGACTAGAACTCAGCAGGAAGTTTGCGATTTATTTAATGAAATATATCCAGATCGCCCTATCAGCCAATCAACAGTCAGTAAGGTAGAGTCTAAATTTAGAGAAACTGGCAATGTTGTAAATATTCCAAAACCTGGACGTCCAAGCATTAATGAAAATCAGAAACAGAACATTTTGATAAGTATGGTGGATAATCCTCATAATTCTTCACGATTGGTTGCATTAAACAATGACACTAGTCAAGAGCACAGTGCTACGTATCTTGAGGAAGGAAAAATATCATCCTTACAAAATTCAACTTGTGGAGGAACTTAATGAAGATGATACCGATCACCGCTTACACTTTTGCGAAATTCTAATGGATTTATGTCAAGGAAATAGGAATTTACACCGGCAAATACTTTTTTCAGATGAGGCCACATTTTGTCTGAATGGTACAGTAAACCGTCAAACTTGCAGATATTGGAGTCGGGAAAATCCTCATTAGATGGCAGAGGCACATACCCAACACCCTCAGAAATTAAATGTGTGGGCTGGAATAGTTGACGACAGAATAGTAGGGCCTTTCTTCTTTGAAGGAACCCTTACAGGACAAAGATATTTAGACTTTCTAGAAAATGACCTTGTTCCAGTCCTTGCAGTAATTTTTCCTAACGATAATGACCCTGACATTTCTGACGATACCATATGGTTTCAGCAAGACGGTACACCTCCGCACTATGCGCGCCCTGTACGAGATTTTTTGGACAATTGTTTTCCTGGGAGGTGGATCGACAGACGCGGACCGATAGCATGGCCTGCAAGATCGCCAGATCTTACACCTCTTGACTATTTTTTATGGGGATACTTGAAGTCAAAAGTGTACATTAATAAACCACGTAATCTAGAAGAACTTCAAAATCGCATTCGGGACGAAATACGCAGAGTTACCCCAGAAATGATTCATAATGTGCAAGAAGAATTTCTTCACAGACTTGCGCATTGTCAAGAAGTTGGTGGATGGTAATTCGAACATTTAATTTAAGTATAAAATTTAATCAATTGTGTTTTATTTTACATACCTCAGAATTGTTACTTTTTAATGGATAAAATTTACGTTTTCTAACATTCAATCGTTATTTACTCGAAAACTTTCCTATGTAAGAGGGCAAAATTTTAGTACTGTCTGATAGAGAATTAAACGATCTTTCAGAATCAAGGAAAAATATGGTGTTGCCATTTAAAAAAAAATCGATGACGTCATTACTCGAAAACAAATGACATTTGAAAATCGCATTTTACGCTAAAATATGTATTTTTTAAATTAAAAATCGACCTGTTCGAGGATTTTTCCCAAAAAATAATTGTTTCGTTTTTATTGAATTTATTCTATACTTTTGGCGCATTCTGTATATTTCCTTACGATAAAGAAATAATGTGAGCCTGGCAAACCGTGCGATCTAGAAAAGGTATCCACATCGATTCTCATACATTCGTAAAAGATTTCAAAAAGCTTTTTTGAAAATTTTGAGATGCCATTATAATCTCAGCCTATCTAAATAAGGGAAATTTAGTTTCTCTTTCCATTTCAGTACTAAATCATTGTAGCTCAAGACAAAGTTGTAGAATTTTTCAACCCAACTTTTCCAAAATCAGTATTTCTTTAACTTGTAATTTTATTATTATTTAATTTTACTTTCATAGATTTAGCTATCGGGGATCTCATTTGGTCAAAGTACTTCCTGATAAAGTTATAGAACTCTTTTTCCTTTTATTTCATCAACTTGTAATTAATTTCATTATCATTTGATTTTTCTTTGACGGATTTAGGTATCGCAGATCGTTAAATTGATTGTTTAAACTCATTCACTCATGTTTTGGTCAAGAAATGCTTGATGAATAATTATTTAGAAATAATGATCATCTACTTTTCTTTTCATTTTAATAATTATATACACCTGTGTCTGGGCTATTCAATGCAGTATTCATATATTTCTGTCTGCGTTGTTTCACAAAGAACGATTAATTACTAAGATAAAATACGGGATGTCAAAAGAGTAAGTCCGTATACCTGTGCACTAGAGATCCAAGACTTCAATGCCAAACACTTGAGATATTTGTTGTGAAAGCTCTTGATAAAATCTAATATGTGCTTCTAAAAATAGTCATGTTTAGTTTCCGTTTCCTTGTGATCTCATTGTATTCCAAAAAAATTCATTACAGATTCACGCGGTTTCACTAAAATTTTAGTTTTGGTGAAGATCGGATTATATAAAATATACAGATTTTTTTACAAACTATTTAAAAAATGGATTTGATCAATACAAAAGCTGCCCGTCACTAAAATATTGAATAGCACATGCTTTCATTTTTATTTTATTTACCAGTATATAATTATAAGAGCTATTTATAGCAACACTACAGTTAGAATTTTGTGTATAGTAATATTAAAATAGAATATATTAATGAACAGAGCAATAAAATACGTATTAAAATTTATTAGGATAGGAGTTTATTAAGGTTATGCAATATATTGTTGAATACATTCACAAATTTGTCAATAATATTTTGGATTATACTAGAGATAGCAATAAAAAATATAATTTTCTGACGGCTCCAAATCTGTGAGAACATGGACTCGAGTAAACAGCCGTGTGACGTACATACATAGTTATTTTTTTTTAGTTAATCATCTTCATCGATTAGAATCGGCAACAGTGTTTTTTATTTGTCCGTAATGGAAATTTATATAGAGGATATTTTTCAAAAACTTTACCATTTTCTATCTCGAGAATATAATATGTTCCCAAATGTATGAAGTTAGGAACTTATTTTTTACTTTGAGATTATCAATAACGCCTTGCATTTTTTGCTTTTAATTTATACTCAGTACATAATGTTAAGACATATACTTCAAGTCAAGGATAAAATTAAAGGTGCCTATTTTCGTACAAATATTGTTATTAACACAATAAATTTTCGTATTGCTTTTTTTTGTTAACTCTTATGTTTGTTTAGAGTTTTATCACACAATGTTCCTAGAAGAAGATATTTTGTCTAAACTCTAAAAGGAAGTGATAATAGTAACTGTTTTTAAATAAACTCATATTAAACATCAAAATAAACCTTTTTCTTTTTCCAAATATATTTATTATTCTCAAGTAAGGACAACATGTGTAAGAAATTTTATTAAATTTTAGTATCAGGTACTTAAGAATTAGCATTACGAAAGAAAAAAGTTTTTCGAAAATGTCAAGGTTTACATGAGGCTGAAAATATTTCTCCTGACTTTTGGTTAATGGCAGTATAACAATAACAATATTAGTTATTATTTTGCAATAATAGATGTTATTATTTGTAGCAACATGAAAGAAATTACTTATATAATTAAAAATTATGAATCGTTTATACATTTAAGGTTCTAGCTCAAATGAAGTAAATAATAATAAATAATTCTATAGAATGAGGAAATTGTTGAGGGACCCATAATTAATAATTCGTGGAAATCGTAACCGAGAAATTAACTTGTTATAAAAAACGAGGTGACCAATACTAAATTTCAACTAACCAAACTAAGAACCAAAAAATATATTTCGAGTCTTTCTTTTGTTTGAAAGCAATCAGTATTTTAGATCATACTTTTTAATTTGTGCACTTTGCTACCTATTAAAGGTTATTATATAGAAGATATTTAATAGTTATTTATGTAAATTACTTGATAAATCCCAATGGTGGATTATTGTACTGATAGAGTCAATCTCTAATTTTAAGTTTATACTATGCGTTGTTTACTTCCCTCCTAAATATGATATTCTTCACGTATTGGACCTCTTCCAACCGGTAATTTCTGAAATTATTGATAATTATTCTAACCTAGCTTTTATTATTGGTGGTGATTTTAACTGCCGTGTGTCTCATTACGGAGATATTCCCCCTGAATCTCTCCCGTGTTCAAACCTTTTTGAGGAGAGGTCCAGTTGTGACCAAGTTATAAATGCCAGAGGGCGTTCCCTCCTTGAGTTCATGCAAAACAATTCTTTCTCGTTACTCAATGGCAGGGTTATCCACGACAAACCAGCTCAGTTTACTTTTTGCTCTGCTTGTGGAAGTAGTGTCATAGATTTAGTGTGGTGCAATAATATTAAACTTGATGTTATTTATAATTTAAGAGTTCATAGTGATTGTATTCTGTCTTATCATTTCCCTGTATCTTTAGAGCTAAAATTTAATTATGAAACATGTGGGAATATATCTCAATCTAATGCCACTTCGAAGGTTTTAAGATGGAATAACAGACTTGCCTCACGCTATAACTCCATTATGCAGCATTCTCCTCGTGTTCATTTTATTCCCGACATTTCCACTTCATACAACAATATGTGTAGTGCAATAACTGAATCGGCCGATGTTGTTGGTTTAACTAAACTAATACGCGGTAATTGTGTTATGAATGGAAATCACTATAAAAAACCTTGGTTTGACTATGAATGTAAAGTCATGAAGTCGGAACTTAAACACAGCCTTTCCACGTGTAGAGCCAACAATTTCACCTCCCCTTTTAAGGAGTCTTATTTGAGCATGAAAAAACAGTACAACAAACTTATTAAATCCAAAAAAATCTCGCACGAGAAGGCTTTTATTATCACGTTGAGTAATGCTGACCAAAGGACGTTTTGGCGTACTTTACGACAATTTCATAGCAACAATACTCATGAGCTCCCTGTCCAAACATGGGAAATATTTTATGAGTACATATATCCACCAGCAGTACTTGATAATGCCATATACTTCGGTGTAAGGGATCCATTTCTTGATGCTTCTATCACACTAGAAGAATTGGACACTGTACTATCTTGCTGTAAGAATGGTAAATCACCAGGCGAAGACGGAATTTCTTACGAGTTTCTAAAAAATCTTCCCCAGAACTGGCGCCTGTACTTATGTTCTCTCTTTAACCAAATACTGGTAATGGGGGAGGTTCCTTCCTCTTGGTATAATATTTTGCTAACTATGCTGCATAAGAAGGGTCCCATAGACGATCCTACCAATTACCGGGGTATTGCTTTGATTAATTGCTTTGCTAAAGTATTCACTAGTATTCTCCTTGCTCGACTAACTTCTTGGGTTGAATCCAATAAAATACTTCCTGAATCCCAGTCCGGATTTAGAAAAAACCGTGGGTGTATTGACAACGTCTTTGTGTTAAGCTCTATAGTGCAGTTCCACCTTAAGCGAAAAGGCCGCAAAGTTTTTGCTGCATTCATAGATTTTAAGCGTGCCTTTGACTCAGTCGATCATGTTCTTCTCTGGGAAAAACTATATAATATAGGATTAAGTTGTAACATAATAAATGTTCTTAAAAATTTATATTTACACGCGCGTGCTAAAATTCGTACACAGGGTAATCTAACTAAAAGTTTCAACATTACCACGGGTGTTTTACAAGGGGAATCTTTAAGTCCACTACTATTTTCGCTCTTCCTTGCTGATATTGAAGGTTTCTTTGATACTTGTCACGCCCGACGGCTAAACGTTGATAACCGGAATGATATACTTATGCTGTTATATGCTGATGATTTGGTGTTACTTGCTGATTCAGAGATTGATCTCTGCCGTAAACTTAACATCCTTGAAAAATACGTAGCAACTAATCGATTAATATTGAATACCCAAAAAACTAAGATTGTTTGTTTTGCTCGCGGCGGTCGTTACAGCACTTTTCCTTTTACACTAAATAATGAACCTGTAGAAATGGTCCCTTGCTTTACCTACTTAGGTGTTATTTTTTCATCCTCCAGCTTGTTTAGGATAATGACCGAATCCATGGTGGCCAAAGTTAGACAGGCAGTGGGATCCGTAATGACTCTAATGTCTAAATCAAAAATTAATTCTTGGAGTTCACGAATGGTTTTATATAACTCCATTATTATTAACTCATTAGCTAATTGTTTGCCTGTTTGGGGCCTTCGTTATCCTGATATACTCGAAAAAGTACAAGTTGGTTTTTTTAAGAGACTATTATTACTACCTTTTAATACCCCCGGATACACCGTACGTCTTGAGGCTGGAGTCAGTCACCTGTCTCTGGTAGTTCTCAAATCTACTCTAAACTGGTTGCTCAGGCTTCTTTCTATGAATAACGATCGTTATCCTCATATGTGCTACCTTAAACAAACACAGTGGCTGGAGGGTGACACGCCATATAACTGGCTGCTTCAAGTCAAATCAATGCTTCTTAACATCGACTGTGCTGATGTTTTTGATAATTTATCTTATACCCGCCTCATGAAACGTATTCCTACTATTTTACTTAGCTATAAGGAAATGCTCTACCAAAAAGATTTAGCTGCTGTTATGGCCTCTACTGCACCCATATTGTATAAAAATTTTAAACTTACAAGGCACACCGCAGATTATTTACAATTTCATATACATATCTCAATCATCAGGATTATATCCCAACTCCGGCTTTGCAATAAATTTTGCATGAAATTTACTGTCAATGCTGTATCTTATTCCATCAATCCTTCTGTGATGTGTACACTTTGTAATAAATATAAACTGGAAAATATTGAGCATATATTCTTAGAATGTCCCATGTACGCGAGTTTAAAACCATCTGAATTGAGAAATTTAACCTCCAATTCTCTTATTTCTCTGCTGGATAACCTAACGCCTGGAAGTGCAAAGTTATTGTTCAATTTTGTTGTGGGTTTCTTGAAACTCCGTTCATTTGTTTTGCATGAGTAGGATTTATTTAAGAATTAGAGTGCATCTGTTTTTTTTCTGCTTACTTTGTGAATTTTTTTTTTTGTACTATCACAAATGTATTTTGGCATTTGTTTTTTTTTATTTTCTGTACTTTAGGTAATCTTTTTTTTTTGTAAGACATTTATTTGAGTAGGTATGTAGGTATGTGTTTTATTTATGTTGTTAATGTATGTGTGTTTAATTTCGGCAGCATATATGTTTTTTCCTGTTTTTTTGCTTGTCTTATAACGAGCAATGCAGAACCTCTTCCTGTAAATTTAATTATTTTGAAGGAATAAAGGATTATTATATTATTATTATTATTAGTTATTTATGTATTAGGAGGGAAAAGTGAGGGAGGTGGAAGGGAGCGCTGTAATCACTCGAGAGCAGTAATGTCACTTTTTGCATTATCTACAATCACTCAATAAAATAAAACTTAATTATTAACTTTATTACAACGAAAACATTTTTAATATGTTTCATTATCGGCTTTGGGCAAAAATCTATATATTTCCAGTCAAGTTTTTGATTTCTTAGGTTTATTTATATCCAACTCCTTGCTTCTTTATAAATGCCATCATCTTTTTGAACTTGCTTAAGTCAATATCATTCTTGCTAGATAATGTGGATTCTAGCATCGAGTAAATCGGCCACAATGATGACGATTTTAGTGTATTTGCTTACAGAAATAGGCGGGGAGTACGTTTTCTGAATATTTATATATTTCCTTCGACTTACACCATGTCACAAATGGGTTATATTGCTTCTAGTATAACTTCTTTGTTTTTTCTGGCAACAAACCTAAAGTTTCAATTTCTGCAGCTTTTCTAATCTCCGGAGGTGGACTTGGGATATTACTGTCACTATTTTCAATCATTTTTTCAAAATTATCTCAACTAAACTGCGCAAATTTTATAAAATTGGTCATCTGTTAAATTTACTACTTAAAAAGGACGCTGTTTACTTGGTTGCTATTGACGACGAGCGCTTGCTAGAGCTTAAACGTCAAAATTTGTTGTCACTGTCAAAAAGCCCTACTTTAATTAGTGATTGTATATAAAAAAATATACATTTATTTATTATTTATTTTATATACTCAAGAGTTTCTTAAGTGATACTCTATAATTGTCTCTTTTAATTAATTCATTATATAATTTATCCATCTATTGACTGTTTTGTCAAGTGTGTCTCAAGAATTTACTAAAGATAGGTACTTGTTTAGCTAGAAAGAAAATAATTCACTCTTCTAATTACTTACACAATTCTAACATAACGACGACTAGGAAATACAACATAAAACGTATTTCGTTTTGCTCAATTAAAAGTATGCAGTTATGAAAGTAAGCAGAGCATGGCATCTACAATTAAAACAAGCGAATAAAAGCTGAATACGTAAATCGCCATTTTTAATGAGTACGATTTCCTAATAAAAATATGATCTCGGAAGTTCCTTTAAAACATAATTTTGTTTTGGTTAAAGATGCGCACGATAAGCACCAACTATTATTGTCGACTGTGGGTGCTCCTTGTACATGTATGGAATATGGAGTATTTTACATCCTCCTTTTATAATTTAACACCTTAATTTCTAAAATTAAGTACCAAGTAAAAAACAATTTTTGAAATAACTCCAAATGGTCCAAGTAACATTTGGTAAATGTTTTTAGATTATCGACTGTCAACCAATTTGATGGAGGAATAGGAATTGTCCTTTATTTGAAATGGCAAAGGTCACAAATATACTGGTACTTTACAAATATGTATTTAAATCTATTGAACTTGGAGGGCGTTTATAAAATGTAGGTGGTCATATTGAGAGGAAACAGGACATAGAAAATGAAAATGTCTTTCCTATATCCTATTTCTATTTTGCTTTCTGTTTATAAACACCTAATAACTACTCCTCTTTCAGAATTAGCTAGGAAGGAGTGAAATTTTAAAAAATTATATCAGTTATTCTTCTTATTATCGTGAGCATAAAATACACATACTCCTGTTCTAAATGTGTGTCATTAAAATATAAGATATCCTACATAGATTTATAAAATACTACTTAAGTAGGTATGTCTAAATCCCTGCCATTAAAAGTAGGACATCTTGCACATTATCAATATCGAAAGCAGTCCATTTTAGAATTGTGCAAGGCTTATTCACGCTGAAGAAGTTTAGAGCAGTAACCTATAAGATCACTGATAAGTATCGCCATAAAAAATTTCTTGAAGATTCTCTTGAGTGATCTTTACCTGTTTGCATCATGCCTAGATATAGTAAATTGTAATAAAATGGTTTAGTTGTTTAAACTGATGCACTTTACTGGTAGTTATGCTGAGATCTCATAACAATTATGAACTTTATTATCGGTGGCTACTACGGCACATTTCAGACCTTTATCTGAGGAACCTTTCCGATTATAGAGCCTTAGAGTCAGCAATAAAAATCTAAATCAATGTATGGGCGCGCTCAGGAGTTTGGATAGAGGTCTGTCTCTCTTAATTAAGGCTTAGACTGTAACAATGGGCGCGAGTCTGTCTTTTTTGATGGATTTTAAAAATTTTTCCCATAATTACAAATAAAAAAGAAAACAATTTCTGCCAGTCGCGGCCTTCTAGTTTTATTTTTAAAAATTTAAAAAAATTACTTACATCCATAAAATGTGTCAGAAAATTGGTTCTACCATACCTAAAATGATTCGCTGAATCCAAAAATGTCTAAAAATATAGGGTGTCCCATTTAAAAATATAAATTTATAGTCATTTCCGGTCAAACCAAATCCGAAATGACCTCAAATAATTCATGGCACAATCTAGTATAAACCCACCCGATTCCAAATTTTTATCAGCAGTCACAAAAAAGTTACAGCGTGTTCCCACTTTCCGTTGTCACCCTGTATATACCAAAACATTCCATTTTATTACTAATTTTTGTAACATAATAAAAACATATTTTTCAGTCCCTTAAGTGCCTACCTACATTATTTAAAAAAACTAGTTCCTATTAACGATTTGGTTTTAGAACCTACCGTTGCACTGTTACACTTCTCATTTCAGAACTTACAAATTGGTGATTTGTATTAAAATAATTCATCATCATAATTAAATCTATCATCCATAGATTAGACGAATATGCTTTTAAATAGCATGCCCTGAATTTTAAAAGTAGTTAGATTTGGTTATAATTTAACGCAGAAAAACCCTTGCTCAAGTTCGAGAAACCGCATGAACCGAGAAAGCCTTAAACCATATCTTAGTTAATTCTAGATCAGCGGTTCTCAAACAGTTTGAAATTGCGAACCTTTCTTAAATTAAATTTTTGTTTGAATTTGTATCTAGTTTCTTTCTGCTTGATCTACTGATAAAGTTGCTGCAACTATTGACATCCAATATTTTATATTTTAATTTCTATTAATATTCTATTCGTTATTGACTAATATATTCTATTCTTTAGGGTAAATCCCCTGTTCGTCGATGGCTCCGAAAACTCGGCTCAGAACAACAAGAAATCGGAGCTAGTATCCCGCCAAGGTTCACCTGGAGAGAAGTTTAGTTCGTCTGGGTACGAGGGTAGCAACGACAGTTTGGACCCAATCTACCAGGAGCAGGACAAACTCGGAAATGATTCGACTGGAGTTGTGGAACAAAACCCGGCTTTTGTCAAATCAATCAAAGTCTCGGGTCGTACCACCAAAATTACTAGACCTGTGCCATCCCATTCTAGCTCTTCAGGTGCTGGGACGCTGACAACCATACCAGAAGGTAAAGTGGACCTCCCTGTTCCGAAACCCATCTGGCCTCTTGACGATAAGAAGTTGTTGGATCAGTACGACTCCTTAGTAGATGACGCTTTATTGCTTTACACCAGTTTGAATCATAACCCTAACAACGGAAAGTCCAGAGAAGGCTGCGTCGATCTGTCCATAAAAGAGCTTCTGGTGGAGTTGTTGACCAGCATCGATGCGACTTTGGAAGGTAAAAATGGGACTCCGCCAGAAGACATGCTGAAGATCATTAACGAGAAAATTCGTATAAAGTTAGACACGCTTAAAATATCGACGGAAGAGGAGATGAAGAAACTATGCGTGAACTTGAGTAACTGTAAGAAAATGAATTCGGTGCTAAGGGCATTTAGCAACTCATCGACCAGTGGAAAATCAAGCCAAAGTTTTCCCGAGTGGACTAATAACAGAGTAAGAACTTTATCTTCAGAAACCGAGGACATTTACCAGACGCCTTCGGGATCGTCGAGTAGTGGGTTTAGTGATTCCTTGAAAGAACGAACTAACGTTTTACCGGTATTTGTGCACGAAGAATTCTCTAGTGTTCCAAACGGTGTTAGAAATGCGATGATTTATGGGACTTTATGCAGGGCCAAAGCATCTAATTCGAACGATTTGTTGTTAAGTAAGTCTAAGAAAACCGCCACCTTGCCCAAGAAGAGCTTACTAAGGGCTGTGAATGACAACAAACCGAGTGTGTGGGAGCAATACTATGGAGTTAAAGCTGCTGAGGGATCAGATGTCAAGTATGTGACCAAACCTTCAGATGTTCCTCTTTTTGTAAGTAGAAATCGCTTTTCAGACGATTATATAATGTTTATTTAGATTCATTGCTTCAAGTTTTACTCAAACATATGTGAATGCATCCATTGCAACTATGATTTTCCAATTTATGTCTTTAAACATTTTAATACACGTATTCCTAATCCATTTTTTATATTTGTTTTGATTTTAATGCAGAATCTAATAATCGTAACCATGATAATTGGAAAAAAATGGATGGCGTATAAATATTAGGAAATATTAAGTAACTTTACATTTCTTCATAATATATCAGCAAGATGTTTACATGTTTAACTAATTGTGAAATTTCACAAGCTTCCGTATGATTCTGTATATTCTTCATTTACGTTTGGCTACTCAGGGCATAAGAAACACGTATTCTAATTGTAGCTCAATTTCTGTTATGAAAATTAAAAAATAATCACGAAAATCACTGGCAAAATTAGGCTACATTTATAAGCCACGTTTCAGTATTTGCACAGTTAATGGAATGAATAAATAGGTTTATATCAAATCATGGTCATGAATATATTTTGCAATACAAAACACGCGAGGAAAATTATGTATTAAATAATTTAAACAAACAGGCTCATACAACTTTCCCATAAATTTGAATACATTTAAATAATGCAATCCAATATGGATAAAACGTTGATTTAGTTTCACCACAATACACGGTGAATCTTAAATAAGTACAAATATTTTAACTGCAGGTGTAGTTAGTCATATAGATGCGTATAGTTCACTGTGTGATTTTCACTCATAATTTTTCAACAGAAAACTTATTGAGGACCGCGGATCCGATTTCGACACTAATATTTTTCAGTCGTGGTGGATGTGGATTCCACAGCATTCCCAGTGTTGCCCCTAATGTCTTGGAATAGGCTTCAACAATGTTGATAACTAGAATTTTTAGACATGTCAAAGAATGATTGAAATATGTTTATTTATGAAAATATTAATGACCACCTCCTCTGCTTTGCCATTCCTATACCTCACCAATAAATTGAAAATATAATCCAGATTCTCTGCTCACGGTCACAGTTATCCAGAATTTGATCATTATTCATATTTACTACACTTCAACTGATTTATCACAATACAAACTATCATTATCACTGATTATCAGTGCTTAACAAATATGGTTTAGCAGGTCACTGTTTGAATAATGCGCTATATTTTACTTAACCACATTGTATTTTACCAAAAATATTTGTTAAATACACAAGACACTTAAGAGAAATACACTGCACATGAAAATAATAGAATAACTCTTAAAACAAATATGTCAAACAGTGCATTACTTACTTAAAGAAACAATTAGCTTAGTTCTGTAGCAGATGCAAAATTATGTCATATTAACTTTCAATCGGTCAGTGGTCGCGCGGTTTAAGGCATCAGTACTTGAATCGAGGTGACTAGATCAGAGTTGGTTCGCGCCCAGCTGCCGGTAGACCGTATATAAGCTATATTGGTGGAGAGGATTGGCACCCTCTCTGCGGGTATGGTAGGGTGGAATAATGTTAGCTTTGGTCAATGTGAGAGATTGATACCGGTTGATATTTGAGTACCCCCCTAATTAATGAGGTTTTCCAGGTTTCCCTCATTCCTGCACTGAATAGTGGTTAGGTACCAACGTAAGTCGTTCCTGGGCGCAAATGCGACCTGCTTAATAATAATATGCCGCCCCCTCTCCCGCACAAGTCTCCGACTTCTGGGCTAATCTCTGTAATTAGAATGAGGGGTAGAGATATTATTATTATTATTATTATTATTATTATTATTATTATTATTATTATTATTATTATTATTATTATTATAATTTAAGTGTATTGAAATTATTAAATCATTTTCCACCAGTATTACATGTTTTGTTTCCACTTGTACCTTGCCTTTGCCACAGCTTAATGCTTTGCCTTAGACTAGTGTACCGATATCAACATAATCTCTTCGTCAATCTCGCTGACTGTGAGTATCAATCATACAGGGCTGGTGCCGGACATTTCGCCTACTGCGCGTGACACCTGTGCCTACGACATTAGCTTCTTTTTTTGCATGCGATTGACACTGCTTTTCACCCATTACGAAACTACGAAGTACGAAATGGTTAGTACTGACGTTATAGGTGAAGATTACCTCTGTGTTGTTTGAAAATCATAGTTTTTTTGTTATTCTTCATAAAATAATTTAAGGGGATTTGGTTTTTCAGCAAGTTCGTTTTTATGCACGTTTTCGGATAATTTTTGGAATCATTGAACAAAGTAACATCTTAAATACTTTAATTGGTAGTATCAAACGAAATTTATTTTTTAATTGTTTATGGTAAGGTCAATTAAAAAGTTACAGTTTGGGTTAATATAATTTCTGCCTACCCAATTTTACTTTACTTATTGCTATAAACAAGTATTTTAAAATTGCCGCCAAAATTGAATTTACGTTAAAAAATGATTTATCTTACAGACGATATGGCAACCTCGCCTTCAGAAAATCATATGGTTTATTAGATTACGTCAGTGGTCTATCTGGTCAGCGGACCTCAAAATGTGGGTATATATATATATTTTAATAATATCTCCGTAAATATCTGAAATTTTTAAAAATAACTTTCACTTGACGTGCTTATATCACGAATTACATCTGCAGTTAAAATATTTGTACTTATTTAAGGTTCATCCTGTATAGAGATTTTGATTTACATGAATTTTATTGTAATATAATAATGATTAAAATCAATTTCATTATGTATGCCAAAATTAAAAAAAAAATGAAATATATTGGTCTATGAATTATTTCAATTAAAGAAGGAAATACCGAAAATATTTGAATGTGCTAATTTGTAGAAAAAACGTGTCATTGACATGTTTAGCATTACTGCTAATGATATTATTTAGATCCAAGGTTAGGTCATAACAATTAGGTTTATTTCTATCGTGTAGGTACATGAAAAAGATAATAACATTTCTCTCTACAGGGCGATTTGCTTAAGAATTGGCCACCCTCTATAATTTTTGAATTTATTGTTCTATTTTAACAAATCTATTTTTGTTAAATGTGTCTAAACTATGTAAAAACGCATCACAAGCTATTCAATTTCAAGTATAACTCTATTATTTATACATTGTTATGTTTTTTCTTCAGTTACCAAAGTTTCTTCATATATAAAATATATCTACTGTGAAAACCAAAGGCTTCCACTACAATAAGAATATGAATACCCACTAATCTTAATTTGTACCTATATAGCAACAATTAAGGTTGGATACATTTGTTATAAACAATAATAGCTGTATTATGAAACATTGTTGAGTTCATGATAGGATATGATAATTATTACTCAACCGTTACATCACATACCTAGCATAATTTTTTGGATTTCGTATTGACCACATCGTAAACGACGTAAAGTGACTGCAAACTTTGTTTTAAAAAAGACTCTGACGTTTGACCTTCCTCGACACTTTCTCTAGTTGTATACCGTAATATTATATTACAATATTTTATAGTCAAAATAGATTTATGGGTTTATGAAATTGTATCGAAAAGTGAGGTAATGAATTTTGCAGTTTAATAGCCATGTTTTGTATATAAAAAGACATAAATTATTATTAACAGTAAAATAATTAGAAAATTGCACGTGTAATCATCGAAGCGAAAATGAACTAATTGGTGTGAAAATTATTTCACCAGCACTTTCACCATATTTTTCAGTCAGTTAATTTAACAATTTTATGGTTATATATGTTTAAACTTCATATATTGTGTATTGCAGTTAAAACTACAATATGAGTTAAAATATAAACATCCTATTGTTATTGTAGATTTGTTTCCTTCTGGTTAATGTATATGTAGTATCTATAAGCACGTAGAAGACCGTAGCAAGGTTGGCTATGATACGATGATAAAACCGTAAAATTGGAAGCTTAGATGTATGCATATAATATGGCAAATCAATTTATTAATTCGAGGAAGAGGGAAAAGTGTAGAATAACGGTTATATATGTAATTTTAGTGTTATTGGTATGTATGAAATTGCAAGCTTGGTTTTGTCTGAACGTAATTGCTTATCGTATATCTTAACAGTTCTATTTATTTATTTTCTTTTGAAGAATATGTTTATTTTCTAGCTTTTTTATTTGATTAACTAAAAAAAGAAATTCAATCTTGGATAAGATGTCATCTTATGTATGGATGTGTCAAGTTTAGTTAAACTTCAGGAGTAGGTTCCCTACAAAATTTTAAGAAAAAAGGTATGTGAAAAAATTCAACATACGGTTTATTTCGCTTTCCAATAAAAATATTGGGTGATCAATTTCAGTAGAATAAATCAAACTTACCCGGTTATTCGACAATAACAAGAGCCACTTTTCTAAAATTACTTAGGGTGGATCATCTCATGAACTAAAGATTGGAATCAAATTATAACCAGTGGTGTAGATATCAGAGATCTACAATATCCTTTGAGAAAAATAAATGGTCAATGTAAAAAAGCATTTTTCCCATATAAATACTTTTATGGCCACTGTACATTAAATATAAAGTTAAATAAATGCATAAATATCCAGACTGGCTTTGAAACAACTACTGACTAATGTCAAAGTAAAATCATTGTTAAATGTCATAAATACTGTTTGCGCTAGCTGGTTGTAATTTTTTCCTTGAACTTGATCACCCTGTATATCTCTGTTGAAGAGAGAGGTAAAAGGTATGTTGTATTTATATTTTTTACTTGAAATTTCATAAGGAATGTATTCCGGAAGCTTGACTACTTAAAGTTGACTCACCCTGTATATAATTTTGTTTAGCTACAAACACTTGAATAATATACACATAAATGTAATTTTAGGTAAATGAAATAAATATTGCAATTTAAATGCGTTATTAAAAAAAATGTTTTTAAGTTTTTAAAATAGCAGTTATTAATTATTCATAACTTTATTAATGAATATTAAAAGCATATCCGATCATTAGCAAAGGAAACTTAATTTGGATAACAGACGTTATCAATGGCTGCATCTTATTAGTTTAGTTTGTAGGCTCTCGCGGCAGTTATTAATGATTGAAAATTTTTGTGGTTGGTTACCATGTAGTCGGTTTAGACTTCTTGACATTTTCTTCTGTCGTTTTCTCACCACTCTGGATCTAAATGTATACATGCTTTGTATTCATCCTATCTTTTACACTTGCTGACTTGTTATCTCTTAGGTAACACTTTGTGTCATCAATATATTTCTTAACGTGTTTCCTTGTTCGTTCAATCCATATCATGCCGCATGTGCAAAATGCTCTATGTTCCAGGGTGACGCTGGTCTTGGAAAAGGTTGTCTATATCATCTACAAGTTGAAAATAGATAGAGATTTATAGATTGCTGCCAGATATTTCTCGTTTCTATTAACATTCCGTGTTCTACTGATCAAATATCGCTTGATCGATATTCCTCTTGGTATATACATTTTCTTTAAGAGCTGATTGCATAATATGATCTTCCAAGTGTTCTGGCTGAAATAAGTCCATGCTACTCCGGTACACTAAGATGTTGACAATATCTTGTTTATGGACCAGATGGTGAAGAGAGTCAGCACTCAAATTTTTGTATGGGTAAACTTTTTGTAGACACCGTACCTAAATGCTTTTCTCTTTGCAAGAAGATCTAGAAAAAGAGCCATTTTGTAGCTCATGCCTGAATATATTCCAGCAATATAATCCAGAAATTCTTCTATATGTATGTATACAAGCTGAATTGTTGTAGTTGATTTAACTTTAAATACCTGCATCTAAATCCCAGTAATTTTCATGTAGTTCAATTTTTTGTCTTAAAAAAAAAATGAAGTCATATCTGATACCAAACATCTAGGTATGCTAATGAACAATTCCACATGCATTCATAGGAATTGCAGGATATTTGATATATATTAGCTTAAAATACCTTTCTAATACAGAAAAAAATGTTACAAAAGCTAAGAATAACGAATATATGGGTAGATATTGTGGGTGTAATTTAACGCTGGTTGGGGCTTTAGTCCACAGAGTAGTTAGTTTCACACAATATTGTTAATACCTAAAAATATATAAAAAAGCGATTATATAATGGGTAAAATTTTGTTATTAATCAAGTAGGTCGTTATCATGTTTAAATGCATTGACGGGTTAATGACATTGTCAATATTTAATTTCAGATAACTTTAATTTATTGGTATAATAGTTTTTATAGTTAGATATTTGACTCAACTTAAAGCCACCTGAAGAAGCAATCCTAAAAATGCAGAAATAGATCAGATCTCATCTATTGTGGTTGAATTTTCGAGTTCTCACATTTTCAAAAGTGAACTTAGATATTTATAAAATGTTTTCATTAAACCATGTTAGTAAATTTAGCTAGATTAATGTTTTTAGTAGAATAGAGCTTTGTCTGTGGAATTGTTCATTAGCATACCTATTTGTTTGGTATCAGAGAGCATACATATGACTTCATTGATAGGAATTGTAGGAGATTTGATATATATTACATTAAAATATCTTTCTAATACAGTAAATAATCTCAACTTCTTGCTTTCTGACAGTTTCTTTTAAAAGGAATTTAAATTCCTCCATCCACTTGAATAACAATAAAGTTCAAGGTGAAAACAAAAAAAGACGAAGAATAAACATTAGCAGCCAATATTTCATTCTTAATTGTCAACATTTTTGCAATGTCCTTTTTCATTATATATTGCAAATATCATGTTTTTTAACTGGAATGATGTGAAGAAATTAAGTCGGACAAATATGAAATGCAGTATAATGTGACATAATTATGTAATGGGCCATAAAACTGTTTAAAAACGTGGTACGACATATTTATGGTATCTTTCATGCAACTGCATGTATACATAGACATTTCATATGTGAAAAAGTATATGTCACATAGTTTTTAATTTTAATTATGTTTTTGGCAGTGTGTTGCGTAATAGGTACCTAACATAACAAAAATGAATAAGTGTGATCTAAAAATAACTCGTATTACGAATGACAAGCAACTATATTGCTTAATGAATTCTAAGAGAGTAATAACAATTCTTGATTATGTTTGTGGTGTCGTAAAAAATAATAGAATGTTCTCACAAAATCATCATTAAAATTATTTCCTTATCTTGTTTACTCTGTACCGAAGAAAAATTGAAGATATTTAATTAAATCTGTGCATTTCTTAGTTGTTAAGCTATTCAATCAAATAGTTATAATTCACTATTTTTACGGCATATATTATAAATAATTTAGTCAATTTAGTTATTAGATTTAACGCTACAATCTTTTAGAATAAAGATCACTCTTAATAACACAGTCAATTTTAAGTAACCCTGCCATTCGACTTTAAAAAAATTATTTTTTTCTTTGCGAATCTTATAGATTGTCGATTGTAGTTGTTTATAGTAATATTTTTTTTGTTTTCAGTAATTTAAAAAATATATATACTTATGATCCTGAAAAAAATCCCTCAACTCTTACAGCACTAAAATCTGAGGGTTGTTTCTTATAGAGAATCGCTTTAGATTTGAAGGAACTTCAAATGAAATGAAACTGCAAACGATTTTTCAGCCTCCATTTGAAGTACAGTAACTCTACTTTAGATTTCGGGTAATTAAAAATGAGATAAAGATTACTATAAAGTAAACGATTGTTTAGCCTTCGCTTGAAATATAGTGACTCTACTTTAGATTTAGTGAAACTACAAGTGAAATTATAGTTATTACAAATAACTACAATTGATTCTTTAGCTGTTTTTTGAAGTATAGGGACTCTACTTTAGATTTTAGGAAACTACAAACGAAATGAAAGTTACTACAAACAGCTATAAACAATTTTTTAGCCTGCGGTTGCTGCGCTGCCTCTAACTGTACTAAGGTAAGTACTCCATGAATCATTTTCAGTCTAAATGGATTCCTTCGCAGGTTACTGTGACTTTAGATTTGTAACCTCATATTAACATATCTTAATTATGCTGTTTTCTATGACTTGGACTTTGGTAACTTCACTCTACAACTTATTAACACCTTCTTCTACGATCTGGACTTTATCTTGCATCTCGTTTCTCAAAAGGTTAATTTCTTCTTCAACAGTTTCTTCAAATTCTGTGAGATTGATCTTAATTACTTCTTCTTTTTGTTATTTACTTTTTGATTATTTTTTATTTATTATAATTTGTTCTTCATTTCCTCTTGACTATTCTGCATTTCCTCTTGGTTGTTTTTCATTTCCTGTTTCAAATCTTTCTTCATTTCGTCCTGGCTGTTTTTTCTTTTTTCTTTAAATGTTCCTTCCTTTCGTCCTGGCTGTTCTTCATTTCTTTCTTTAAATCTTCCTTCATTTCATCCTGTCTGTTTTCTAGATCTTGTTACCGGTATTCACTTGTCTACTCCAAACATCCCACACAAGCTTTATTGTCACTCCTGATCCCACAACAAATGCACTTCAACCAATTCGCAACTGTCACATTCTTTACTTTGACGTCATGACGTTTCAGTCATTTGCGTTTGACTTCAGGACATAAACTGAACTGTGACAGCGAAACCTATCCGCTTATATAAAGGTTTTTAGGGTTCTAGAAGTTTCCGCGATCCCGGGGATCAAATAGAATGTGGCCTGGAATGTTCCAAAAACCGGCAACATAAAGGCACCACGAAAATTATAAATCCTAACGTAAACATAATTAACAAACTAAATAGGTAGGTGAGCTTTCGTAACAATATATTCTATTCTATGTTAAATTTAGTCAAAGCCCGACAAAATTATATATTTTACACACGAGAATATATTGAAAATATTAAAAAGAGCTATAACTTATTTCCATTGGTAATATGAACAAACATTTTTTCACTACAAACAACTACAACCGATTTTTTATATCAAACTAGTACTGTAAAAGTCGGAGGGTGAGTCATATATCTCTTTTTTCAAATTACTACAAACGAAAAAATGTTTACTACAAACAATTATTAATGAAAATCTATAAGAATCACAAAAAAAATTGAATTTTTAAAAATCGGGTGCCAAGTCCACATGGCGAACAAAATCGGAGAAATTTCATCAACAGCAATTCATGAAACCTGCAGCAGTTTGAGGTGCGTGGGCAAAAAAACTCTGGCTATCAGATAAGCCTCAGGTCATTAAATTGCTTTACGTTGGCGGCTAGTTAACATTACAATCAGTCGAAATTACAAAACCTCTAAATCTTTCCTTAACAAAGTTATGGTTTCATGCACAATACGTGATGCCAACAGACTGAGGTTCATATCATACAGTCTAGATCACCAATATTCGGCTCAATTGTCCGATATTTTCCACCATTCACAGTTAGAGGATTTTCATAATGTATTTTAACAATTTGTGTTCGTTGTGAAATCGTGTAATTCTCTATGCGAGTTTGGTACCATTACTTGCCACTCGCCAAATATGATAACAATATCACTGCAAATATGGTCACTAGATGTAGATGCAAAAAGGACATTCAGCTTTAAATGTTTGTACTAATGCAATTGCAAAAGTAAATATTTAAAATACACAGAATTTTCAGTATTGTAATATAATTAAAATTCGCTAAAATCCTTTAAAATAGGCTAACAAATTTGAATCGCTTTTATTGTTTTCAGTTACTTGGCAAAAAAAACAAAGATAATATCAATATCTCTGTAGTACACTCGATTGTTTTTTTATTAAAACAATTTAAATCCTTATGAAAAATTAGTCAAAGAATCAGTTTTTCGAAGGTAGCGGACAAATCTAACGTTTTCGCTTGGTCGATGGTATACCCATTTTTTTAACCCGTCAATGATACCTAGTTTGTACAGGGTGTTCCAAAATTAATGCAACTTAGAGCAAGAGTAGATTCCTGACGACAAAATAATGCGATGTAGCCAAACTTTTCTTAGTCAAAAATTGATGGTTGAAAAGATACAAGTCAAAGTTAAAATTTTATTTTCGATATTTGCAAATAACTTTTTAAGAAATTCAAATATTTGCGTACATTTTGAAAATCGGGAGTTTTTGGGACGTAATTCAAATTTGTTTCTAATTTTCTAATATCTTTGTGCTTTGATGAAACCATGTTGAAAATTTAAAAATCATGGTGTCATCAAACTTTGCCGATCTTCTTTAAATTGCACGTTGTCATAACTTATCATGCTGCATAACTTTTTCAAGTAATATATCTCAGTATTTTTACCGGAACTTTACCTGAAACCAAAACAGGTTTTACTTGATGCACAGTATATTTCAAATATGACTATTAAAACTGTTACTCCTAACGACTTGAACAAGGTGACCTGTTTTAGATAAAAAAACGTAGGAGAATCAATTGTTTCAATTGCCAGATGTATACAGGGTGATTTTAAATAAAGTAACAAAAATGAGACCACATATTGCTTAGGTGAAAATAAACCGATTTAACCTAACATACCTATATCCAAAGTCGCTTAATAAAAAAGATACAGGGTGTCAAAGTTAAAATTTTACTTTCGATATTTGGAGATAACTTCGTGAAAAATCCAAATATTTACTTAAAATTTGTAAACCGGGAGTTTTTGTAGGTGAGAAATTCAAATTTGTTACTAATTTTGACGTCACTAGTAGAGGGCGCCACCTATGGCACATCATGTTTCTTTTAAATGGCAGAACATTTTTGCAGCTTAGTGTATCCATCTGACTATAGAAATAATTGATTCTCCTACCTGTTTTATTTGAAAAACGTATACCTTGCTAAAGTCGTTAGGAGTAACCATTTTTGAAATAATCCTATTTGAAATGCTGAGTGCACCGAGTAAAAACTGTTTTGGTTTGAGGTAAAGTGCCTTTTCTGCTGAAGATACAGCAAAATATCACTTGAAAAAGTTGTTCAGAATGCTAAATTATGAAGACGTGCAAAATTTCAAGAAGATCGGCGAGGTTTTATGAAACAATTTTTTTCAATAAAGCACAAAGATTTTATCAAAGCAGGCCGATCTTTTTGAAATTTTGCACATCTTCATAATTTACCGTTCTGAATAACTTTTTCAAATAACATTTTGCTATATTTTCAGTAAAAAAGACAATTTACCTGAAACGATAACAGTTTTCAATCGGTGCACTGAATAATTCAAATAGGATTATTTCAAAAACTGTTACTCCTAACCACTTCAACAAGGTATATCTTTTTCAGATATAACAGGTAGGAGAATCGATTGCTTCAATAGTCAGATGGATACACTAAGCAGCAAAAAAGTTCTGCTATTTAAAAGAAACATGATGTGCCATAGGTGGCGCCCTCTACTAGTGACGTCAAAATTAGAAACATATTTGAATTTCTCACCCGCAAAAACCCCAGGTTGACAAATTTTAAGTAAATAATTGAATTTTTTAAGAAGTTATCTACAAATATCGAAAATAAAATTTTAACTTTGACACCCTGTATCTTTATTATTAAGCGACTTGGGTTATAGATTTGTTAGGTTAAATCGGTTTATTTTCACCTAAGGAATATGTGGTCTCATTTTGCTACTTTATTTAAAATCACGCTGTAGATTGAACCTAAAAAATGAGTGTTCATTAAGTAGCGCCCTCTACTGCTGACGTCAATATTTGAAACAAATTTGAATTTCTCACCCTCAAAAAACCCTGATGTATGCAAATATTTGAATATTTTTAAAAAGTCATTTATTTGCAAATATTTTTACTTTTACTCGGTTCAGTCACTTACTTAAGTTGTTTTTACCAATCTACTTAAGTTACATCATATATGAATTGGAATTCAATGAGAAAAATCCTTTGTTAATAACACAAATCTGTTCAAGTCATTTAGCTTAGAGCTATAAATGAATCACCCTATATACAACCATGACACGCAAAATTCGGGCGGGACGATTTGCAAATATTTCAGCCTTAATAACATGAAAGTTTCCTGGGGCTAGACTGTTAAATATTGCATACCCACTGTTTAGTTTTCTGCTTTCTAATTACGTAACTGTACTTCACTGGAAAATATGCGTTGAAAAACATTTTCCTGAAGGCAAAATTGAAAAATATACTAGTTGGATACTGTAAAAAGAGGTTTTTATAAATTTGTCTTGAATGATTAGTATTAATTCCAGAATTGTGAGAAAATGAAATTACTTTTCTAAGTTGTATTTGTGACCCCGTGTATTTTATTTAGTTTAAGTTGGTCCGGTAATACCTCTTTACTTTGTGTATTTGGTAAAATTTTTGAATCAATAGTTACTAAGGAACTCTTTTTTAAAATTAGGCATTTAATAAATGATAATCAACATGGCTTTTTTCGGGGCAGATCTATTATTACTAATTTAATGCCTTTTTTACAAACGATTCTTGAAGCTATGAACAATAAAATGCAGGTGGACGCTGTGTATACCGACTTTTCAAAAGCGTTTGACAAAGTACATCATCCGACATTATTAATTAAACTTGAAAATTTCGGTATTCATGGGGAACTGCTTCGTTGGCTGAAGTCTTATATCACTAACAGAAGCCAATGTGTCAGATTGAACAATTATTTTTCTGAGTACCATAGTATTACCTCTAGAATACCACAAGGTTCTCACATGGGACCTCTTCTTTTTTGTCTTTTTATAAATGACATTGGTTTCTGCTTCAATTATTCAAATTATAATTTATTTGCCGATGACCTTAAATTGTCAATGCCTGTTCAATCTGTGGATGACTGCATTAAACTTGAGGAAGATCTGTCCAGATTAAATGATTATTGCAAATCTCATAAACTTTTCCTTAATATTAATAAATGCCATAGTATAACATTTTCCAGAAAATAACTTAATATTACTTACAATTATACCATTGGCGGTCGTAATTTGAGAGTCGTTAGTGAAGTTAAGGACTTAGGTATAATTTTAGATAGCCAATTATCTTTTGAGACACATATTGACTCAATAGCACACAAAGCTATGAGAACTCTAGGTTTTATATTACGCAATACAAAGCATTTCACTAACCCTTCTTCTAATATTATTTTGTATAATGCATTAGTTAGAAGTAAATTGGAATATGGTAGTCTTTTATGGAGCCCGTTGTATTATAAATACATAGATGGACTTGAAAATGTTCAGAAAAGGTTTATTGATGTGCTGAATTATAGATTTAACAGAAATTTATATTATGAACCATACGATGTCAGATTGTCGCACTACCGTTTTAAAAAATTAGCCTCTAGAAGAATAATTTCTTCCGTTATATTTTTGTACAAATTACTTACCAAAATTGTTGCTTCTCCTTATATTGTAAGCCAAATTTCTTTTAATCACCATTCATATTTTTCTAGATATGTTAATCTTTTTTATATTTCATCGTGTCGGACTAATTATGCAAGTAATTCTCCAATACGTATGTTACAGAAGAATTATAATGATTACTTTATTCATCTAGATCTTTTTAATTCATCATTATCAAGTTTAAAATCATATGTTTACTACATTAGTGTTAATTGTACTCACTGTTTCTTTAGGTTTAATTAAGTTACTTACCACGAATTTGTATTTTTATTCTCTTTTGTGTAATCCTGTTATTGGGCATTGAATAGCCTGTTGGATTACCTATGTCGAAATAAATAAATAAATAAATAGGTCAAAATAGAAAAAAAAAAAAGAAAACAATTCACTATAAATTGCTATCATTTCGGCTTGTATTAGGTCTTCCTCAGGGCTCTAAAAAAACAGTATGTTAATAGAATTTTGAAAATAGTAAAAAACAAAAATTTGTTTTTTCCTTAAACTATTTAAAAAACACATACATTAAACTATTCTTTTTGAATTGTTTATCTCTTAAAATCATTACCACTATTACAAAATTACAGCAATGCAGGCAACGCACTATTAATAGTAAAATTTAAAACATAAATACCAGTTGTTTCCATTTTTTCTTTAATTATAAAAATATAAAAATAATTACCTGTAGAATGTTTGTTTTCCTTGGTCAAAAATATGAGTTTCTTATCTATTTAATATTTCAAGACAACAATGGTTCGTCAATCATTGAAAAATATTTATTAAAATAAGGTATCTATGTACTGTCTAAGGCCCGCTACAGACCATGCGTGAATTCGCAATTCGCGATGCGCAATGCGTGGTTTGTAAGGAATTCGTGCATCGCGTGTAGGGTTTTTATGAATGGATTTTTAACAAATAAGACCCTACACACTATTCGCAATTTCCTCGCATATCACGAATCGTGCATAACGAATCGCGAATTCACGCATAGTCTGTAGCGGGCTTTATGCTTGTTATAGATTATGCTGGAATTCGCGATGCGCAGATGCGTGGTTTGTAAGGAATTTGTGCATCGTGTGTAGGATTTTTATGAATGGATTTTTAAAGAACAAGACATGAATCATGAATCGCGAATAACGAATGGCAAATACACGCATAGCCTGTAGCAAGCCTAAGACGTTGTTCACTTTCTATTTGTCAACCAATAAAAATCAGAAATAAATAGCAAAAACCTTAAGAGTTTCAAGTATACAGAATGTCAAATGTTTAATTTTTCCAATTAACTCAATTAAATTAAAATACGACGTGTTTAAATTTTGAATGACCTGCTTCTTATTCATAGAATTCTTAATGTTAATCATTTCATGAACTAAATTAAAACATTTTCATTGCATGTGAAGATTTGTTATTTATTTATTTACAGTGTGAAACTATTTATATACAGCATGGAATTATTATTTAAAGGCTAACTCTTTATGTCTTGAGACATGATGATATGAATGACTATGAGTATGGTTTTTATGGAATATAATATTATTTGAAACATGCTAGAGTGTCGTTAACTAGTCTGTAGAGTTTTCTTTGAACTTTTTACTTTCATAAAATATTAAGTAATTGTTTAGTATTTATATTAAGTAGTAGGTTAAGTTTGAAATGTTTTGACTGTCTCTTGTGGAATTATCGATGATAGTTGTAGTTTCTCAAGAAATGGTTTTTAAATTTCATGTGTGTGTAGCAAATAATATTTTATTCTATTTTATCGGTACCATCGGATAGTGCTTAATTTTTGTACTTTTTTTATTGAAATTATTTCTACTTATTTATGATAAACACGTAGAATAAAGACTGAATTTTCTACCGTCGAGTGCATTTATTTACTTACACCACATAATAAATCCCATGATTTTTAAACTACAAAACATATGTTTGTAGACATTTCTAAGAATGGAAGAAATGCAAGGCATTTAATTTTATTTTTACTGACAGAAAATCGAGAAAAAGTTTCCTCCAGGATTATTTTGCGAATTGTTAAAGTTCCATAGAGATATTGAAATAATTGTGGTTAAATGGACATATCAATTATTCTTTCCTGTAGCAATTCACAAAATAGGCAGTTGTATGTAATGAAATATATATGTACAATATTTAATGTTCCAAATACAACTACAGGGTAAATATTTTTTAACTATTTGACGATTTTCCCAAACTTTCAAATTAATTAATTTTTTTATGAGCGTTGGCCAATGCCGTTGTAATATTTACTTGTACTTCTCAACATTAATTTGAAGTTTTAAACAATACAATGAGCAATATTTTATTACGTGATATTAATATACAGGGTGAATCTTAAATAAGTACAAATATTTTAACCAGCAGTACAGCTCACTGTATAGAACACATAATTAATAGTCTTTTTACAAAAAAATCAGAAGCAAAAAAAGTCAAATTTTAAATAAATTTCGTGATTTTTCAATAGAAAACTTGTTGAGGACCGCTAATTCGGGAGTCATGGTGGATGTGCATTCCACAGCGTTGCCAGTGTTACACTAGAATTTTTAGACATGTCAAAGAATGATTGAAATATTTTTATTTATGGAAATATTAATATTCTCTACTCACAATCATAGTTATCCAGAATTTGTTCATTATCCATTTTTACTACACTCCGATTGATTTATCACAATACATTATTTTTACCACTATCACTGATTAACACTATTTAACAAATAATTATGCTTTTAGCATGTCAACCTTTTGACTGTTTGAATAATGCGCCATATTTTATTTAATCACACTGTATTTCACAAAAAATATTTATTAAATACACAAGACACTTAAGAGAAAAACACTGTCCGTAAAATAGTCGATTTAAATACGTTTCATACGTTAGTGCCGCAACTCTTAAAACAGATGCGTCAAGTCCGTTTTTTATAGTTATTCTGTTTACCAATGATAGTAGTTCTCCCAAAATCAAAATTGTGTAAATATGTTTGTGCATGTTCCACAAGGGTCACTTTATTATTATTATTTAATAGTGGTTTGATGCTTCTAACATGTTCAGAAATCCGTGTTTTGAGGTATCTTCCTGTTTGACCTATATAAACCTTGTTACAATCTGCACAAGGAATTTTGTATATGATATTGCTTAACAGTTCATTAGGAGTAACATTGCCAGGGCCGCGCCAAGGGTAGTTGCCACCGGGATGCGGAATCTTTGCTGCCGCCCTAGCAGCATTCTAGGTTAATCACCAAATAGTGGGGCAATAAAATAAATATGGAAATATACATTAATAATAATAAAAATTTATGTATTTTTCTTCAACAATTAACAGAAAACAAACAATATTAAAAAAACAAGAGCGAAGAATAGGAACTTAGTCTTCATAAGTAACACAAAACTTAAATACATATAAAATTCTCGTGTCACAGTTTTAAACGCCATACTCCTCGGAAACGGCTGACCGATTTTTATGAAATTTTTTATGTATATTCAGTAGGTCTGAGAATCGGTCGTAATCTATTTTTCATATCCCTAAGTGATAAGGGTGGTCCACCCCAAACAATTTTTTTTTATTTTTTGGACAAAATTTTTTATTTTTATTTTTTTATGATGTGGCATTAAAAAATACCTACAACCCTTAATTCTTAGTTTTCATCCTTCTATCACAAAGCCCTATTTTTTAATAACCATTTTAGTAATTTAATCATTTTTAACCCTGGTCGATAACTGATCCGGTGTCACTTCTCACCTAGTAAACAGTACGTAGTAGGGATGAGAACGAAGCCGGTCTCCTGTCTCTCCCACACAATAAGCCTTCTCTCACTCCCTACACAGTTTTCGACCATTATTATTGTGTATGAATCGAGCGTAGTAGTGACGTTTACAATTATCATTTTACCTCCTAAGTGTAATTCTCAAGTAAATTTATTATTAATTTGCTGGGCCATAATTATTTATTTCCTATTTTATCAATAATTAATAAAATTATTAATTTTAAGTGTAGTTCTCATTATTAGTTAATTAAGTGATCTACATAACCTCAAAAGTACGCAACACGTGTCACGAGCGCCAACAACGGCTGCTATTTTACTATATGGCTAATTTTTTGTACAGTGAACAATGCCAACAAGACGTAAAAGGGCTAATTTGGGCCGTCAAACAAGTAAAATTGCAGGCACGCGAAATAATTCAAAAAATGAATGTTTCGTGTTTTGTTATTCTTATAGGCCGCCATCATTCACAGTGCTCCATTCCTCTTTTAGTCATATACCACATCTCCACACACTTACAATAAATTAGTGCCAACTGCCAAAATATGTACTAGAAATAATTCATATGGCAAAACAACGTTTGCCGGGTCATCTAATTTATAATATAAAATACATGTGTAAAAATAACAAAAACACGTAAAATGATGGTTAGATATCAGTATTGTACTGATTTTTCATTTAAATAATAGGTATCTTCTCAATCAAAAAATAATTTTTCGAGCCTTTCTTTTTGCAAATTCCTCAACCAAGTGAGTTATATCTAGGTTTTTTGAAATTTGACTTTCGATACTTATTATAGTTAAATGAGAAAGTCTATCTTGTGTCATGCTAGAACGCAGGTAATTTTTTATTATCTTTAATTTTGAGAAAGATATTTCGCCAGAGGCTACCGTTACAGGTATGGTTAATAATATTCCTCGTAATATTCTCAAAGCTATGGACACGTTGGGGAATACATTTATTAAGTCATTTTAGAATAAGTATTCTAAAACTGCTAGGGGCGTTGTTTCTGGGTTAATATCTATCAGAAGGTTTTCAACTGCATCATACATATCTATGGCATTAATGTCCATTGGTTCTGTTGGATCTGAAAGCTTAGTTTGCAAGTTCATGCAATATTTAATTTTTATATCCTTACTTAGATTTCCGAATAAATGAAGATCATTTAAAAACTCGAATGTATCTTTGTGATTTTTTAGCTGTTCAATGCGCTCCTCAATTTTGTTTAAGACTATATCCAAAATTGTATAATAAAAACTTATTTTAAAATATCTCTCAGGGCATTGAATAGTTTCATCCTCACTTTCATAAGAAAATATTGCCTTTTAACAGGGAGTGTGCAGTTTAGCTTAACTGACGTTTGTCGCCCCTGGATCGTGGCGCCCGAGTGCCACGCACCCCTTACACCCCCGGGTTGGCGCGACCCTGAACATTGCTAAGAACACCCAATACAGACCGAAAAGTTGGCAATTAATTTCTTGTGAATTATTTTGTTTTTTTCCTATTTTAACCTATTACCGGACCAAATGAAATTAAAAAATAAAATTACACCCAAACTAAATATCAACTCTTATTCTCAACAAATATGTAAATATTTAGTAAGTCCAAATTAGTTGAAATATTTTTTTTCTGCTACACTATTTAGAATAGTATTATTAAACTGATCTGGAGAAAATAACATCTTACAAATGATTAATTTATCTCTGTAAACGAACCTGTCCGTTTTGATATAGTACGAGGTAGGTTCAACCGTAACTAAAAAAACTGGTAATTGGGAATAGTAGGCTATGCAATTATGGCTTCCCGAGACGCACCTTAAGAGAGAAGTCAATAGCTTTTTCTATTTGGTTACTATTATGCAACCTGAAACTGGTCTACGTGAATATTTCTCTTTAATTGATATTAAAATGAGTTTAATCCATCAGCACTCCATAACAGTGGAATTATTAATTCGCACGCTTTATTTAATACTTTAGTTCTAGTTCCCGTTAATATTTGATTTATATAATAACAAATAGGCAAACTAGTTGGTAAATACATTTAGTCTTTTAGAGGAAAATGTGAGTTAGAGCGTCTTTTATGTCCTTCTATGTTTTATTTCAGTACATTTCTTTTCTGTTCTCACTCTGAAGAAAGAAATAATTTTGTCGAAACGTCGACTTAAAGTAAAACAAGAAATCAAATCGTGTTTAAATATTTTGAACGTTATGGAGAAAATTGAGAAAGTTATTTTAACAGTACAGAACAAAATGCAGCTTCAAAGATCTCCTGATGTTTATTGATTATATATTTTAATTTTGCAACGTCGTGGTACAGTACCAATTGTTTTTATTTGGTATAAAAGTTTACTCTATTAGTAGTATTAGTATCTATTTCCTCAACTTTATAATATGCGTGTATAATTAGTATTTTTCCTTACTGAAGTTTTTTCCCAGTCTTGTTAAGAATTTATTTATATTAATGGTATATTACATCAACTAAAGAAAAGGCACGTTGTGACCATCACTACTGGTGACATTGTATAATTATACGATAATTTTTCTGAAAGGGGTAGGTAATATTTATGATAAGGTATCTATAATATTTGTCTCAATACATGACAAATATTCCATTTAGTTGCGTTTCTAATTTATTATTCAGAGCTCGATTGCATTGCAATTGTAATTAATTATTCTTTGTTTTTTTTTTATATATATTATAAACCCCTTTTTGAATTAAAAGAACAGCAATAACTACAAGAACACAAATATTATGAATTGGTGAAGTTCTAAAAGGTAATTTTATTTTTGTAATAATGATACGATACGAAGAAGTTTCCAGTCAATATCAAATGTCAAATTCTGACATTTATGGCATGATGTGTATGTTTCCAAATACTAACGTTGGTGTCGCCACACTACAGCACATTACAGAATTCTATATTGAAATTCAGGTGATTCGACAGACAGACAGTATTACAAAGGCGACGTGATTTAGCAGACGATGCTTCAACTGAGTTAATGCTTCGCATACTGCTACAACTAATTGTGACTTTTACGGATATAATGCTATTAATGGTCTTGCTTTAAAATGGGTCATTTTGTTCAAATCCTAGAAGATAATTTGACTTTGATAAAGATTATTTGACCGCTTTAACTCATGATGTGTTGTGACTAGTCAGTCAGTTGTTTGTACCTCTTTGCTAGATCGTCAGATTTCAGTTCGTCAACAACTTCGGCGGTTTTTGTGCCAGATTGTTACTGATGATAAAAAATGGTACGTCAACTTCATCTGCCTGTTGTGGATGCTGTTTATTTGGTAGGAAAGAGGAGACGTCGTCTCGTCTACTAGTATTGCTTCTAAGGAATGTAACAATTTGGATTTTGGTATTGTGAGGAGGGTAGGTTAAAGAACTAAAGCACTTCGATTAAATTGGGTCCCTCGTAATTTCTTCCATCATGAGATCAAAGTGATGACGTTGCTCAGTGAGAAGTACTGTCTCATCTTTTTGTTTGCAATTTTTACAAAGTGGTGTTTCACACTTCCTCATATAGTAGAGGTATTTCCTTAGGCAACACTGTTTATTTTCCACATTTAAACTCTATGTGGATTAATTAGATCAGCAAATGCCGACAACGGAAGCACATTGTAAGGATCGAGTCCAGATATTGAGACCCTATGCATTCCAGACTAGCGTTTCTTTATTGCTATTACAGCGTTCGTGTCGCGTATGTTGTTGGCGACTGAGACCACTACCAGTACCTGATAGCATTGCCATGCTGATTTAATCATTATCTTATGATTATTAACCAAAATCAGTACTGATCGTCTACATTCTATGTACATTCTGATAGTTTTGCTCGTTGTATGGCTACAGGCAATTCTTTGGAGACTGCTAATTCTGTCCCACGGTCTATCAACTGCCTCTGGTATCTGGCACCTTTCATCCTCCGTGAAGGTGTTGGTTACATTCTCATTGACCGTCATCTCCTCACTCCTGGTGAGTACTATGTAGAGTCTGCAAAATGAAGTATTGTCAGTGTCTGCAGAATGTAAGCTTATTGCTAAGGTTTCTACTATATAATGGGAAAATATGATCAGTTAATTCTGCAGTTAGACTGCTATCATCACAAAAACTAGTGCTCAATAGCATAATTGAGAGACATACCTGTTTTATTTCACTGATTTTGCTCTATCAAATTCCATCATCAAAATTGGTTTGGTTAATTCTCTCTTCTAATTCACCGAAAAGGAAAAAGTGTTATAATGTCGAGACGAAAAAAATGAAAATCGAAATTTTTTCAATTTTTTAAAAGCCTTTATCTCGTAAGGAAGGGCTCAAATCGAAACATTTTATAGATCATCATTAATAATATAATTTAAAAGAATCATTAACCACAGTTAATGATTCTTTTAAATTTGATTCATTATTAGATTGCAATTTTATGTCATACGTTCAGTTTTAGAAAAAGAATGTTAATATGGGTGATTCTGATTCCAAAAGTGTCTATTCGGATATCGAAAACATTGAGTAAAGCGTTGGCGGCAAAGTTATGCACAACTTGAAGATTGGTGTACTTAACATCCTCCAAAGGAGCGCACATCATTATGGGACACCCTGTATAAGAGAATATATTCTTATTTAGTAAGTGATTCTATCCTTATTCAGTTCAAGTGATTTCGTTTGTTAAAAAGGAATATATTTTGACTTCACCAGAAACGCTATTAACTTATAAGTTAATTCCATATAATGAATTGAATTTTCGTGCAGAAATGTAAGTAAAATACCGAATACAGATTCTTACAATGTTACAATTCCACATACTTTCATCCGTTACATAGTACTAATTGTGCAACTAAATACCTTGGTATCCACCTAACGAGCATTCCTCGTAATCAACTGTGAATGAAAACAAACATTAATTAATACATAAAGCGTTATATAATTCAAAATAAACTAGGACAAACGCTATTATGTTGTTCTATTAAAGTCTTTTTTTTGACATTCTGCAACTTTTGCATGCATGCATATTAATAAACCTTCTGGTTTTACACTCAGATATTATTCATATGTGACTGCAATAATCTGTACAATTTGACGTAATTGTATACATAGCTATTAAATAAAAAAAATATTTTCACGATGTAATTTAGTAGAAAATTATAGGGTGTATAAGGTACTATAAAGGTCCAAATAGATTTTATTTGCAGATTCGATTTATCTTAAAATATAAGAAACGTTTTCATAAATTGAAATTAAAAATTCAAGCACTCAGGAAATAAATTTTCTCAAAATACGATACACTTATCATCTGCTGGAATTAATTTAACAAATTGTCCGGAAGTTGTAATTAATGTACAATAAATAAATGTTGTTGAATATTTTATAATTAATAATAACAAGTAAAAGTAGTGACTACTTTTGTTTTTATTTATTTTTTACTTTAAAATTTGTGTGTTGTTATGAAGGTTATAATGGCATCCAAATGATGATGCTAAATGGGTAATGACACCGTCGTAGATTAAAAAATAAATAAATGTGGATGCTATTTGAAACTAAAAATAAGTGCATACTCTTAAATGCTTCTACCCTAATCCTATTGGCTTAAAGAAAATTAAAATTAACGAATAACTTTCGTACATATGAGGCGTCTATGTTGTCTGTAGCAATGCGTCTGGGTTCAATAAATATTCAGCTGTAACGGAAATGTTCTGAGTGCGATATATTTTGAAATTACTGGCTACATTATTAATTAAAAAAATCTTTCACCATTATATAACCCTAACACTTTCAGTGCGTTCTGAATTACTTAGATTTTGTCCTTGGGCGAAATATATCCGGTTCCATTCGTCATGTATGTTAGATAATATTTATTAGATATTTATTTTATTCAGATAAACAAAGTTGTACGGTATAAGATTTTGAGATTGAGTAACTAAAATTTTTCTTGATATTATACATTTAGAACATTAGGCCCTAAAACATCTTTGATGTATTTAATTTTGCAATATAGCCAGGAGTTATTTTAAAGCAGTGATCATTTCGTGAGAATTTTATTTTTTCTCAGCAACAGCATTATGAACTTCAAGTTGATTCACACGGTGCAGCTATGATATCTTATTAGAGAATCGTTTCAGAAAATATTCAACAATTAAACATGTCATTATAATTACATCTGACCGACCCAAACTTCTATATTAATTGTTGTTTCCTTAATTAAAGCGACTACAATAATTCGTATTGTTTTCATTTAAATTGTTGTCGAAATATTTTAAATAATACCCAGGTCAGAGAGATTGCAATAATTTGCCATTCTGATTATTCTATTGTTGCATGGCCCTCGAGTCGTGTATACTTGTATTTGGAGTGTCTTCTATAAAAAGTTATTACATTGTTATATTCGAATTCAAAGAAGAACATTGAAAGAGCTTCCAAAACTGATGATACCTATATTTCAGGAACCCCATATGAATGAGCAAATTGCATGAAGTTTGAAATCTATTATAAGGTAGTCTTTCAAACATATTGAAAGATCAGAATCTGTGCCTGGCGGCAATAATCACATAATAATTGAAATATTAACATTAATAACGCGATATCATTGGTGTGACGTCACACGACGTTCAGCGCGGTTTATGTTTCCGTAGATACAGGTGTTACGGTATCGAAGATGAGCGTTTGGTTCTTGTGTTTTTGCGTCTTTATGGCATTTTTGGGTCATATATGTATAGTGTAAATATTATAGGTTATGCTGTGCAAATTCCACGATGATGGAAGCGGGTTTTGTGTAAGTATAAGTGGATGATTATTATTAATTTGCAATGAGTGGATCTTTTAATTTCATACTTATTAACTTCATTAGTGTTATTCCCAACTTTATTAGTGCAACAAATAGGGAGAGTCAAAGCAAGCAGATGTTTATTATTTTAACAATACCATCATTATTAGTGGTGATGTGGTAAACTTACGGTATTGTTGAACGTAACTTATTTCTTTATTTATAATATAGATACACTCGTGAAAATTGCGATGACAATACTGTTGGTTACGTCCATATAGAGGGTTTTACTTTAGGTATTTATAAAATATTGCCTTCTGATTTCACATTAAAACTATTTGTTTTAAATTGAATAATACAAGTTAACATTTATTAATTTTTTATTGCTATTTACTACTGATTTCATGTCTCCTCAAACATTACATCACTTTTGTTTATTGATTTCAGAATAAAGCAGGTAATTCAATGTAGTGTCAATTGGAATCGGAATTAAGCAGTGAATACAATATATGAAAAAAAAGTTACCATTGATTTTCTAAACGCCTTGTATACATTCTGGTAGCTTAATAAAAAGTTTAATTGATTTTAATTTATTCGGTACTTATGTATTTCCCAATTAAACTTACATTAAAATGGCTTTCGGAAAAAATTTTGCAATGCTGGAGAGCTTAAAGTTTGTCTTTCGTCGCTCTTCATTGCTCTACACCACATTTTTCCTTTAATTTGTTGTCAAGGTGAAATATTTTTATTAGGCGCTGTATGCTGTATTCGTACTTAATGGTATAATGCAATATTTCTTTCATTTGCCCGGTGAGATGCACTTTCTTTGCTCATTTTACGAGTCTGTTCTGCAACTTTATTTAATACCAATGTCTATTTAACACATTAACAGTTAAAATGACACAACTCTTCTAAACGCAGTACTGCGTTGTCCAAAAGTGGGAATCGTATAATACAACTATAAAAGCACAATGCCGTATTAGCTACACACGAGCAAACGTCGTCTGACGTCACAGATCTTCCCTGTGGCGGTCACCGTTTTCTGAGGGCGTGGCCCAACAGAAATTTTTAATACCGTTTTCAGGATTATTATTCCACGAAATTGTCTAGGACAAACACCATTTCGATTAAAATATCTCTTTTCTGCACATATTTGGAGAGACCATCCAATTTCCTCTTTCAAAATCAGGTTATTGCAGAAAATGAATCCACATAAATCATTGCATTACACTATGAACAAACAGCAGACAAGTCTTATTATTTTGTTTTAAGAATTCTCTTAAAAACAGGCCCCATGGTGCTCATTCACTCCAACCAAACGGATTATCAAATTGGTGGGACATTTATTATTTTGGCAAAATCGTAATGTGTTTCATATAAATATTGTTCTATGTGGTGGTTTGTGTGACTTAGACCATGCAGAAAACTCACATGTTCATTGTTTAAAACATTGTAGAAAGATATATTTTAAATAATAGTAAAATATTTATTCCATTTCCTCATAATGTACTTTTGTGGACAACTGAAGTTTCTGCATACATAGATTCATACGCTATCTTATTTGGAATAACTTAGCTGTAGGTAAATTAAGTCTCATTGTCTTAGTTTTTATTTTAATATATGCACTGGTCCATGACATACCAGTTCTTGATTTTTACGTATACATTGTCAAATTGCAGGTAATCCTAAGTCCTCACTTCGGTTGAACTTATTCACTTCACGCTCTGGTACCATTGATTGATTATGATTTGTATTCAATAAAGTTTTTCTGCAACAGACTGTATACTTAGAAAAAACGGTTTGCGTAGAAAAGCAATGCATAATTTGCAAAAGGTTACACGTTCTATTTGACAACGGTGTATTCAGAAAAGTACCTCCATCGATTTCTGGTGAAAATGTGGGAGTTGCTATCAGCAAAATTGTTATGCCATTGCTGATAAAAAAGATTTTAAAAATACTCACCTGCATACCCGTTTTCGCGACTCAATATTTTGTTACATCTCATTGTTTCTGTACCTCTATTATTTTCATTGACCGAGTAAATAATTTAGTGACTTGCTTATTTTCAATTTTGGAATTATCCTAAAATATTCTGGGACTTCTAAGATACAAGAAGAGTGTACCAGTTATTCTGCTACATAGTTTTATACAGGTTTATTTAGGTGCATATATTTTCTTCAGTAATTTAGCATTTTTTAATATATGTAAAATTTTAATCGACTTAAGAGAAATTTATAACAAGGAAGTTGTTGACAGAAGTAATAAAGACATTATATTCGAGAGCGTTAATTATTGTTGAAATAATTTAAGTGGATAATAGTGCAGTTCCGGAAAAAGGAGAAAATTACGACACTTCCAATTTTTGGGTCATATACGGGGCCCGCCACTTAAAACTCCCCAGGCCTGTATCTCTTACAACTCAAGGTATTATTTTGTAGGTCTGTTCAAGCCCTTCTAAACCAATCTATTTAAATTTAATTAAATTTTACAATATGGCCGCCTTCGAAAATTTATTTTGTCAGACACCTCCTTTACCTTGTTAGCTTTGCACCAATCTTCAAACTTTTTTTACTCCAACATATACCGCACCTTGGATTTTGTAGGAACTACAAGTAGGCTTGAGATCACTTCATTTGCCGCTGCTATCAGATGATAAACTTCTATCAGAATCAGTCATTTTGAAAAGCGTTTTTTATATTTATGTGTTGGTTTGACAGTAACTATGCGAAAGACAATATAAGAAAACTTGTTCATAAACTTAATAGCAAGTACTTTTTTTATATATTTTTTATGTTATTAAATGAAAGTAGATACAATTTTGTACAATATCCTTGTTAAAATTTATATTACTTTAGGAAGGAATAATCGGAAAACAGGACAATATAGTTAATTGTCTAGATTTTCTGACTAAGCCAAAGTTTCGATTTTATTTTAAATCTTCCTCAGGACTACAATAGGAAACAAGAGATAAGAATTATAAAACAATATTAACAATTTAAAATTTAAAACAAAACAAAAAAATATTTATACGTACATATGAATAATTTAAAAAACCTATTAGAATACTATTAATTAAACAACAAAACAAGACAAAAACATTAGATTAAAAAATTAATTTAAAAATTATTAGTAACCTTACCTAGTTAGATGAAACCAGAGTCAAAAAGATAAAATTGTTATTCATATAATGAATAAGTCAAATAAGAAATACTTTTACTCAATGATATAAATTTATAGTAAACTTATATTATTACACTGGATGTTTGTAATATGAATTTTTACAACACTATATTGTAAATAAAACTATTACTTAATGCAAACATTGTTTTGTATTTATTGTACCTAAATTTATGGTACCGCTTTAAAGCAGTAGTTATAATATTAAGAAGTTTTCTTCTGATAATTTTCCTACACTTTTTATAGTGCAGGAGAAACGAGGTTTTAGGTCATTCAAAAAGTAATATTGAAAGAGAAGAAGATGAAGGAGAGAGGAAAATTATCAACTATTGTTTTAATTAAGTGCTTTCTTTATATTTGATTGAAATCCACCGTTTTTCTTATGAAAGAGAACTAAAACTAAAAAAATTAGCAATGCGACATGGTTTCAGTGCTAAGTATCTAATAAACAAGTTTTAAGTTACATCTGTCGAGTTGCATTCGGAGTAGTTTCGTAAAATATCATAAAATAATAACCACAGAAGTGAATAGTGTTAATTACAGTGGTCTTTACTTTTTTTAGGGTAGTTGTAATATTGAATGAAACCACACTGTGACTAATGCGGATAAGATACGCAAGTCTTTCTTGTACATCACTTGAAAATATATAGGCCGTCATTTTATAAAAGTTCAGATATTTATTGTTTTGAATTTGTGTTTCGTAACAATAAGGAAATTACATTTTATTTCTACCGCTGTCACGATCGTCTGGTAGAATCTAGAAATCTCTATGTTCATAAAAGATGTTTTTTTTAAATAAATAAATTTAGATGTACTTGTATGTATGTATTAGAGATTTTTTCATAAATTATTTATTTGTTTTGAGTTGAACCACATATTAATTTTTAGCAAGAATACAATATGTCCGGAATATAAGTGGCGATACTAAAGAGACTTGTATACCAGGCCAAAAGCAACAAAAAACTGTTGATAAAAAAGTCTAAAACGAATAGTTTTACTACAAATACATTTCAAAAATAAAAATAAAACTGCAATCCAAAACTGTGTTGCAAAATTATGAACAAAGTTACAACTAAGGTTAAGTAAAGGCTCCTGTAACGTAATTTGTTTTTTGTATCCGTGCTAAGTGGGCTTTCAGGCCAAAGTTGCATGGTACCTACGTGCGACTTGCCATTTGGAAGCAGGAAGCACGTCGCATCATACGTCTTCCCGTGATATTTTCACACCAAAGTCGCATAGTATGTTGCTACACTCAAATTCTCTCAGATAGCATGAGTTCGAGCTCAGTTAAACAATTGTATCCTTAATAATGTCGCTGGAAGAAGACGATATTGTGTTAATAGCTGCGGCGATTATAAGGAGGAAAAATAAAATAAGGAGGTTATGGATTCATCCATACTTACGAGACAATGCTGATACAGCACGTTTGTTGTTTCTCAGCAGCTACAAATACATCCTTAAAAATTCCAAAACTTCTATAGAATGAAAAGAGAAACATTCAACAAGCTTTTTGAATTTATGAAACGTACAGGATACGAATTTTCGTAGAGCTATTACTCTGGAGAGAAGATGCTGATATTTTTAAACTAAGGGTAAGGTATGAAAATAAACAGGTAGTCGAATATTGATTTATTTAGGTACTTCATAAAAAAATAAAATAGAAATAGTTGAATTTTTGCTAATAGTTAGGCAAATGAATTACAAGTACTTTAGCTAATGAGCATTCCACTAGATGATTCTAGAATAAAGTTGTCAGTATTATTAGAAAGTTATTGGAAATTCCTTTAACATGTAGTGCCGAACAGTATTTAGTACGACTCTATTTAAATATTGCTTACCCTTATTTTTCCCACAAAAATATAGTTATTGATTAATAATTTGTCTAATGGGATTACCTTATCCTTTTGTATATTTCCCTCAGATTTTGCCAATTTAATGGCTAATCAGAAAAAGAATATGTCAATATTTTGAGGGGATAAGTTTGCTTTATAACGAGCACGCACCAACACACGTGGCAAACTAGCAAAATATACGACATGCTTTTGAGTGGCAAGTCACACGTTGCTACATCGCATCCATGCCACGCGACTTTGGTGTGAAAGCATCCATTTGATAATATAGGTTTTAAAACAAGTAGCATGCTTCCTGCTTACAGGCAGCAATTCGCACGTAGCATGCATCTTTGGTTTGAAAGTCTAATAAAGTAAATAATTGAAATTTCCCAAAAAATCCTTAAAACTGTATTAAAGTAGTGTTTGCTGTCATAATTATGTTATCGTTGGCCAGAAAAAAAAACATCTAGCACAATAAAGGCACTTGCACCCCGAACACCCTGCATAATACAAAAATAAATGAATTTAAGATTATTCTTTAGATCATTTTAATTTTAAGCGTAGATATTGCCAATAAAATTCACCTTTCAACAAAGGTACATTAATAATAATGATGTAAACTAACCAACAAAACGGTACATTTAGTATACGACTCTTAATTTGTTTTGAGCATAGAAAGTAGCAAATCTAATGTTCCTGCTTCTGTTGTTTCCGCATTGATTGTCAATTTCCCTTGAAATTATTGCTTCTGTGAAATTTACCGAGATGTATCAAGAGGTCGGCCAAAATTATCCCCTTAAAAAGGAAATAAACTGGACCTCAGTAATTACCGCCCAATTAGAAATCCATCATTGTATGAAAACATTATACCACAACAACAACAGCATGGATTTGTCAAAGGTCGCTCTACATAAACGAACCTCGTTCATTGTGTGAACAGCTGGTCCACCGTTCTCGTTAATAATAATAATAATATCTCTACCCCTCATTTTAATCACAGGGATTAGCCCAGCAGTCGGAGACATGTGCGGGAGAGGGGGCGGCATATTATTATTAAGCAGGCCGCATTTGCGCCCAGGAACGATTTACGTTGGTAGGCCCTAACCACTATTCAGTGCAGGAATGAGAGAAACCTGGAAAACCTCATTAATTAGGGGGGTAGTCAAATATCAACCGGTATCAATCTCTCACATTGACCCAAGCCAACATTCTTCCACCCTACCATACCCGCAGAGAGGGCGCCAAACCTCTCCACGAATATAGCTTATATACGGTCTACCGGCAGCTGGGCTCGAACCAACACCGATCTAGTCACCTCGATTCAAGTACTGACGCCTTAAATCGCGCGACCACTGACCGACCCAATAATGCCTCCATTAATGTGATTTATGTTGACTTTTCAAATGCCTTCGGCAAGAAGATATTCGAGGTGCTTTAAACTAATGGATTAATAGTTTTTTTAAACGAATAGATGCTTTAGAGTAGGCGATTACTTTTCCCGTGACAGACCAGTCCTTAGCGGCATACCACAAGGTTCAGTGTTGAGGCCCTTATTGTTTATTATTTATGTCCGCGATATACAATATCATATTGTTAACAAAGTATGTTGTTATGCAGAGGATATCAAATTATATTTCAACCCAGTGTGTGACCTCTTGTCTTATAACAAGACCTAACATCCATTGCTAATTGGTGCGAAGAATGGCTACTTCCGTTAAATATGAACAAGATATTTAGGCTAATAAATCTTCTTCTGGCAGAGTATTTTTTACATTTCAAAAATAAAAATACAAAAGCAATAAAATGCAAAACTTTGTTACAAAATTATGAACTAAGTTACAACTAAGATTAAGTAAAAACTCTTGTATCGATTTTTTTTGTATCAGTATTAATGAAGTAAACAATTGAAGTGTCTCAGAAAATTCTTAAAAGTATACATAAACATATAAGACAACATTGTAATCTATCATATTCTACTTAAAAGTATTATTAGTCATAGTAGTATTGTGGCTAGTGTGTTTTGTTTTTCTATACTTGCTTGATATTTGTGAGTTTGCAAAAATAAAAATTGAACAATTTTTAGTTTCTACTATATACGCTTTTCGCAAACAACGTAAGTCATTTTGAACAGTGGTTTTTTAGGCTTTCAAGGCCGGTGCAATTATTTGATATCCAGTAACAGAATTAAAGTGCACATCCCTAGCTATAGTTGGGATTCTTTGACCTGTCCTTGTTTTTCTCGGATTAGGTTCTGTGGACGCAGACCCGCTATCGGTGTCTCTGGGTCCGCCCATATATTAATGTCGGTTCCTGCTGTTGGTATTACGAATGTTACGGTCGGAACCGTTCCTCGGATAATGGTGGTCTTCTGAGACGTCCCATAGCCGCCTCTGTAACTGGTCTCATCCTATGCTTCCAAACGTTTTGCCGCTATTTAGTGGTAACTCCGAAGAAGCATGGGAAGCATGGTATGCGACCAGTTACAGAGGCGGCTACGAGACGTCTCAGAAGACCTCCATTATCCGAGCAACGGTTCCGACCGTAACAATTGTAATATCAACAACAGGACCCGAAATCAATATATGGGCGGATCCACGGATACCGATAGTGGTTCTGCCTCTCACAGAGTCTAGCCCGAGAACAACAAGGCAGGTCAAAGAAATTCAGTTATAGCAAGGGATGTGTACTTTAATTATGTTACCGAGGTCACGAACACAGAAAATCACTATATATCAAATTTTACATTTTAGTGTGTTATGAAGAGATTATTATGTACAAACACCTGACAATCCTGACATGGTATGTGAGCGACGTTATCATATATTTAAGATCTGTTTGCTGTCATAATTCTATTACCTTTGGTTAGATATAAATATGTCTTGATTGATATAATTTATCATCCAGCAAAAGGCGCTATTATTCCGTACACTCTGTATTACATAAGTAAACTAATTTAAACTTAATTTGTGTTGAGCATAGGAAGTAGTAAATCTATTGCGATGTTTCTGTTTCCGCATTGATCGTCTAATTTCTCTTGAAATTATTGCTTATGTAAAATTTACCGAGATATCTCAAGAAGTGGACCAAAATTATCCCCTTTAAAAAAAGGAGATAAACTGAACTCCAACAATTACCGCACGATTAGACTTTTGGTCAGAGTTTGCAAAATAATGAAATCCATAATTGTAGAGTCAATGACAGACTTCTTATTGCATGAAAACATTATACCACAACGACAACATGGATTTGTCAAAGGTCGCTCTACATTAACGAATCTAGTTGATTGTGTAAACAACTGGTGTGACTTTTCAAAAGTTTTAGGCAAGATATCAATGAGAAAACTATTGTATAAGCTTGATCGTGTGGCATTCGGGGTACTTTAACCAATGGATTAAGAGTTTTTTAACGGATAGACACTTTCGAGTCGATTCCTTTTCCCGTGTCAGACTTGGCGGCATACCACAAGGTTCAGTATTGGGACCCTTAGTGTTTCTTGTTTGTGTCTGCGATATACAATATCATATTGTTAACAAAGTATGTGCTCAGCCACGAAATATTTTAACGTCCTCAAGAAGATTGTTGTTGTTTCTTTCGAACGTTAAAATAGAATTCACGGCATAGGTATATTAGTATACCTAGGCCGTAAACTAATGTTTCATACTGTCTTTATAATTCTTTAAAGTATTAAAAGAAAAATTATTAAAATCAAAAAGATATACACGATGATCCCGAATAATGTGCAAAAAAAATTTAGAGTAGATTTTAATAAGACTACTTCATATAAAATTTTTTGATATGAGATCCCTTTAAGGAGTTACCGCCCTTTAACAGCGGGTGACAAATTTAGTTTTATTTAATTTATTCCACATGCTTTGAGATTAAGAAGTAAAATTGGGCAAGGTATTTAGGATAATAAAACTTCTTCCGAGTATTTTTTATTCTCCTCGTCTTGTCATTGACTCCTATCATTAACTTTCTCTATATAAATAATAATAATAATAATAATAATGTATGTTGGATTTATAATGTTTATTTGCCTCTTGCAATTTTTTCATAAATAGTACAGTTTTTGAGTTCAAGATTCTATATGACGTACGTACCCTGTATGGCTTATGCGAAATAAAATTATTATTATTATTTTCTTTCCAATATCTAATTTATACATTGATATCGAGTAGTTTTCCATCATTTTGCATTTGATGACAGTCTATGGTCCTTTGATCATCAAATATGTGTATTAAACATTTGGAACTAAATAACACGGTCGGATATAAGTGGTCTGCTTACTTCCTGCTCGGCCTAAGCGGCTCGACTTGCAGGAATCGACGTACATTGCAGCATGTACTTAACGCAGACCTCTCGCCTTGGGCGACGCGCCATGAAATCTCTAATTGATACTGCAGGTAAGAACTACTTCGCGGACTAATGCCCCGACCGGCATTGAATTACACCTGCAGTATGTTTGTGACCAGCCAAGAACCCTTGTCGGCCACTCCACCAGACATATACCGGTTTCGAGCTTGTTAGCTCTCATCAGTATGCTATACGTGAGATGATCGACAATGCCGGTCGGGGCATTAGTCCGCGGAGTAGTTGTTACCTGCAGTATCATTTATAAATAACACTTATCGCCCTCTTTATTGGTCGTAACTTCCCCAAAGAAAAAATAATAATTATAAGAATTAAAACCTAAAAAATCGTGCGATAAATGACATTTAGTAAATTAAAATAAAAATATCTGTTAAATTTAATTTTTTCGTCAAGTTCAAGTAAAGAGCACTTATTCTTAAGATTATGGTCCTAACAGAATCTCAATTAGAGTCAAAATTTTATGTTCCACTTGGAAATTTATTTTAGGTACAAATTAAAAATTCGCTTAGACAACAGGACATCAATAAGGAAAGCTTTGGTACTATTCACTTCGTGATTTATATTGTACTTTGTATGTATCTTTAAATGCATCTACAAATTTTGTTTCATCACAAGGAAGAAGCAAAAGGTGTAGCTTAATAACTGAATTAACAAAATCCAAGTCGGACATGACACGAATTTGTTAAATCTAGCGGTGTTTGTCACGCTTCGATACACTTTCCGCCGTTTCCTACAAAATTGCAGAATACACCATTATAATTTTGTTATTTCTTTTAATGTTACGTAATTGCTTTGTATAAGTGTTCTCTTTAGTGAATTATATAAATTAAATCTACCTTTACGAAATATCTTCATTCTATTTAATTTGTTCGCGGCTCGGTTGTTTCTCTTTTCCATCATCCGTCTTTTTAGGCGATATAGAAGATTATGAGAATATTCAGTCTTGCTTGTCCCTCGTTTGAGGTTCTAAATTTATTCTATTATTTAGAGTTATGCCTACCAGGTTTTGCAGATATTTGCCAAAATTGTTCTGAATTAGATGCTTCTAAATGTTTGCTTCTAGTGGACCAAGGACAGCTGTAATTGAATTTGTGAGGGCCGCATCACAAAATACTTCGTATGCAACTTTATCAATGATTCGTAATAGGCACATAAAATGTGTTTGTATAATTATTTTTATTTACTAAAATAAACATAAATAAATGTAGTGGAAAGTTTGTGGATGTTGGTTTTCGCCTACCAGGGTATCAATATTAACATTAATGTTTGTTGGTAACAAATAAAGCAAGTGAGTAAGTATCTTACAGACAGGGATCATCTATATTTTGAGCATACATTTCATGTTGGAAAGCTGCTTTCGCAAAAATACATGCTTCTCAAAATTGAATTCATCATAAGGCCAATCCTATTTCGATTCTTCCCAGGTAAAAAGGATCTGACTGCAAATCACACAATTCCAGTTGAAGGTCTGTCCTGCATACGTTCTCAACAAAAAGTAATACTTAAGTGGCTGAGTAAAATCTGAAATTTCTCCTTCGAAGTCGCTAAATCAGATTTCAATTTCTTCTGCAATTGTGTCTGTCAGGTCAGGTATGTGAGGTCAGGTCTGCCAGATTTGTTAAAAATTCAAGGTTTGATGAACATATTGCATCTTTCATTTTCTAGTTTCGTAGTGTTGGACAAATTTTACGGAAAATGAAAATTTTCTTGCATAGAGTGAGCAAACGTTATAAACAGTTTCCGGCGCTTATCCAACGTGTTAAGTAAGTATGTGTAACATCTACTTCGACCAAAACATCACGAGTCAAAGCGCGATTGCCTCCTTTTATAATATCATGACATTCAATTGACCTAAGAACTTGTGGCTTCTTGGTCAACAATGCAGTGTATCACAGAACAGTTGATATTGTTTTGTTTTAAGAGTCCTGAAAATCCAATTTCGGTTCCTATCATAGCTCTGGCTCCATCAGTAACAATACAGGAATATTTATCGAATCCTCATAGTCTCATACCACCTTATTTACAGCTTCAAAAATATTCATACTCTTAGTTGTCCCATAAAGAGGAATAAGATTGAGCATCTCGTCTGATATACTGCTGTCCTCTTGAATAGTTCGAACAAGTTGGCTGATGTCGGATATGTCAGTGCTTTCGTCCAGGCAGAGTGAAAAAAAATATTTACATTTTTCAATTGTGTCGTGTAATTTTTGGATACATATTGATTAATGTAGTTTACATGTCTTGCAAGTGTTCGATGCGACACTAAGACTGTTTCGATTTTTTCGTAAATTTTGTTTAACTGAATGATTTTGCCATTTTGATTGCACAACTAATTCTTAATAAGCATTTCATCAGTAAAAGGTTTTTTCGCTTTTAGAATGACAGCGCTACTTCGTAAGAAGAGGCAATACTTCATTTATTGTTAGACTTCCTAAAATATTTGTCTGGTGTTTTAGTTCTTTCTTATAATTCGTAACGATCACAGTACTACACTCTCCTGCATACTGCTAAAACGTAGTGCAATGTCGTTTAATACTGTATTCTTTATGAACTGATAGTACTTGTAGCATTGTTGTTTGTGATTATATAGTCTGATTTCTAACGGTCATTATAAACCCGATTGTTCGTACCTTAAATTGACTTGTTGCGTACCGCATACCAGAATAAAATAACTACAATAATAAACAATTGATCCCAAAATTAACCGAACCATATTTAACGATTTTTTGTCTATGAGTCTCTATTCTACACTATTAACTATTAACTCTGCTCCTCCCGCTTGACTCCACCTGACAAATGTTCGAGAGCGGTCCAGTAACTTTGCTGCGCCATTTTATCCAGCATCAGCCCTGTTCTAAATCAATTTAATTTTGACTTTTGAAGCTAAAATACCAAGGATTTCAAGGAACAGTAATAAACTAAAATAAAAAGACCTAAGAATGCGGTTTCGAATGTGCAGTTACCGTGCAATTTACTATCTTAGCATCTGTTGCAATCTCTAGATATAAAGTACCATGCAGTTTTTGATAAATTATTATCTTAATTTAAAAGTCATGAAAATTGCTGGATTCTAATCTACAAGAAATTTGAATCAGGTGTCAATGATCGCAGTAAAATGCTTCTGAATGTTTAATTCGTTAAGGTCTTTGACCTCTTTGCGATAGGGCTTCCTTGGTAAGCATTCATATTCAATCGAACGTTGTTAGAAACCACAGCTGTATCAATTTCTTCTTAATGAACTAGATATATTTAACTCAATTATTGTTTTTCTTTACCAGAAGCAAATATTGAATACTTTTGAATAATAATATTTGAAAATTTCAAATGAGCTGCCGAAAACTTCACACCTATGTTTTGTAGCCAATCGAAATATTTCATACCTGATCATGATTATTCTTTACAATCTCGTTTCGACTTGAAATTGTAATATTTGACTTTTCATTTCTTTTACTATTGAGGTATTAAATTTTCTTGCCAAATATAAATATGTGAATTGTTCTGAAAAAACATTAGTTATACGTTTCAGAAATATGACACTCATAATAACGAAATGGAACAATAACGAAAATTGTTTTAGTGTGTAGGTTCTCAAAATTTTTAAAATGTACTTTGACTTGATTTCTTTTCTGGCGAATTCTGAAACAGAATTGACAAAAGTGAGACAAATACATTTTTATTACCTATTCACTTTTTCTAACTAACCTGAAATTGAAATTATGTTTCAAGAATTGACGCTTTCTGAAATACTAAAATGTTTTTAAAACTTAATTATTGATTATTAAGCTGGCCGTATTTCTCGCCGTAGAATGATCAAATTTGTGATGTTTTTTAGGTACTGAAATCTTGAAAAATAAAACACTTAGAACAAAAGTAATATCAAAAATAAAATTACTGATGTTTCGTTTATCCACTTTTACTATTTAAACTCTCTTCAAGTAATATAATAACTTTTAAAATGCATTTGTATGACACACATTATTTCGCTATTCTAACCCCACATTTTAACAATTATTTTCACATACTTATAAACAAAAGTGAACAATCTTATATGCAGAACTATGTAAGTTTATGTTACAACAATGTTTACATCTATAGTTGAATTTAAAAAAATACGTATTTTGAAAGATTTCAGTACCTAAAAATTCGCTGGATAGATCGCTTTCTGACGTTATATATTGATTTTATTTCGGTACCTTTGAATATTCGCCAGTGGCATGAGATAACATTGTTATTATTTGCTAACCTCTGTATTATTTACTTCTTAAATGTCTAAAATTACTTGTATTTATAGAAAACACTATTTCAAGAATACGGCACCCTTAAGGTTATAAGGTCGGTAAGTATATGTAGATAAAACATTACATTTGCTGGTCACTGCTTACTTCTGGTACATTAAAACATCTTTTTATTTATGTTAGCTACTATCTTTAAATTAGAATAATTAGCAGTATATTTGTGTCAAGACCGTTGGCCATCACAATAACAAATTATTGTTCTATTACTATAAATATCAAATAAATAGTAAATAAGAATGCGGCTGAACCTTAAAAATATTTTATTATAACTTAAGTCTTACAATAGCTCCAGGAAGCAATGAAAAGTTTAATTTTTCACTGCACACTTTACGACAGTTTTATTACCCCCTTACGTGTCTATTCATATCTTAACACTTTCTTTGACCCGTGCTATAAATAAAAATGATCAGTCTGAAGTGAAGTAGCCAGACATTTCATTTGGAAATAGGTTGTATTGTATTATTACGAATTAATTTATTATTATAGTGTTGCGATTACAACCTAGTATGATATCACTGCGTGTTAAGGTGAAATTATGGTTACAATTTTCTTTAAAGAAAAAGTACTCTCCTCTGAAGTTGCTGTAAGCAAATATCTAGATTTATTTTTAATTGTATTTTAAAGAAATTCACTATTTCAAATCAATTTTCTTACAATTCTCATTAAAGAAGTCATATGCTATGTATGATTTATGATAGTAAAAATATAAGGTCGACTACCTTCAGAACAAAGTAAGGTTTAACGCAAGGAGGAGTTATGAGTCCTATACCGTTTAGTGTGTTTATGGATGACATAATAAAGAAATCAGAAGGGTAGAAACCTCTATACAAGCTGATTCAGAACTTTGAGAATATGTGCATTCTTAAATAAGACGATATCCCAATAAAATTATAATAAAAGTGTAATAGAGTTTGCTAGCATTGTTGCCGATGAATGACAAAATGAATGTCCAGTGCATAATTTAGGATTAGGCAGTTTAAGGTAGGTAGCTATCTTCTTTCAAATTTCACCAAAAACGTTTTTTCCAACAACTTGTCTAGTGCAATGTCCATTTTTGTATGCCAGAAAAAAACAACGAATTTTTATTTTCGATGGGCGCAAAGAAGAATATTCTTTTATAAATATACAAAAAAACTCAGTTGCTTATCATTGTTAATAACACTGAACATTCTATTTTTCTTCGTCTTGGTATCCTAAATCTTGAATATCAGCTTTCAACTGAACGAGTTCCTGCTTTCGGCATACCCCAACCAAACCAAAAATTATCTCAATCTATTTCAATATATTCGAATTAAAGATTTATGCAAAATGAAACATTTTGTCTAACTTTGTTGATTAAATATATTTCATCGGGTGCTTGATACAGAAAAGAATCGATCTTTCTCCTGATAAGAACCTTAGATTTTTTAGACTTGTATCCGTCCGGTTTTCTGTTCAAAAACCCAATTAAATTTGGATAATTGCCAATATCTACGTCATGATTGACTTTAATAGTGACCTTAAGCATCAAATAATAGGACCATGTAGCGATGAAGCCTTCCTTTCCCTGGACAAATACCAGGAGACTTTTTTCGGACTGATACTTTTTGACCATATTCTTTCATACGTTACACTTATTTGATTCATTTAAAAACAGTTGATGCCATGGACGAAGTTAGGTTATCAAATCTGGGAGGGCTAAAGCTCCGGGTGGACTGTATTTTGATTTCAGTTCTGAAATGTGTGTGAGATGTATATGAGTTAATTCGATTTTAGGGAGGACTAAGCCTCCCCTAGCTCCCTCCTAACTTTGTCCATGGTTGGTGCCATCTTTCAGTACAGCTTCGAAATGTTTTGATTACATCATCATCAATGATATTGCTTACTCTTTTCCTGCGCCAGTTGTATCTATTTCAGATAAGAAACACTGTACATAAAAAAGTGATTGTGAATGCGTGCTGATGATTTGCAAAGCCAAAGTAAACTAGCATATTTCACAACATTTATTTTCTTTACATTTTGTTTACAGTGAGTGTATCCGTCACTTTTTCTCACGTAACATGCAAAATATTGGCAATCTAAATTTAGCCGTAGATTATTTATAAAAGTCCACGCCTTCCGAAGAGAATGAGGTTAATCTAGTTCGCTACTTAGTCTCGTAACGCTTAGTTATAGCGTAATTACTCCAACTAGTAAATGTTTACAATTAATCATAGCGCAACCGTAGCTACCATTTCTCGAATACGCCACATATTGTGAAAGACGTTATTAGATAGTTAGGCAGGTCTTTCACTGAAAGATAACTTTTTTCTGTGCTACTACCGAACAGTAGCAAAGTTAATTTCAGTAAATATTATTAAAATTATAGATATACAGAGTGATTGACTTAAAAATACCAGAGCAAACTACAGGGGAACTAGAAAAGGTAGCGATGTTCTGTAATACTCAGCTTTTGGGGATTTTGTAGTTAATGGACATTGCGACGTCCCTAATATCTTGGTCTTGAGTGGTAGTGGAGGGCTATATATTATATACGAGCTGTGGCAATTAAGTTCCGTAAATTTGTCAATGAAAACACAAGCAAATTAAATTTCCCCAAAATTTTTTTATCGACCTTCACAATAGTCTCCTTTTAACTCTACACAACGATTTCAACGTTGCTCCCACGATTGGAAGCACTCTTGGTAATCCCCCGCAGTTAACCCATTCAGCACCATGGTAAACAGCTTATTTGACCTCCTATACGTCGCCATGATGAGTTTCTTTGAGGTGCCACTTCATCTTGGGGAATAAAAAAAATCGCAGGGGGCAATATCGGGGCTATAGGGTGGGTGCGGCAACGTTGGAGTGCCTTTTTGTCAAAAACTCTTGCACTCGGCGAGTTCGGCTCGAACAAGGAAACTCCGGGCCCGCAGCCGTTCCAGGACGCCAACATAGAACTGTCTAGTCACTGTCTGGCTGGCAGGAACATATTTACGATGAATGATGCTGTGGATATCGAAAAAAACGATCAACATTGTCTTCAGTCGTGACTTGGACATCCTTACTTTCGTTGGCCGCTCTCCACCCACTGCTGACTTTGTTTACGGGTCTCTGGGTCATACTCAAATATACAGGTCTCATCTCCAGTGACTATCCGACTCATCCAGTCTCTACCGTCGTTCCGAATACGGGATAACAAATCCTCGCAGATCGATTTTTGCATGTCTTTCTCTTTACGGGTGAGAACTTTTTGGCACCATTTTTGCACAAATATTTCGCATATTCAAATTTTTGCGTAACACCTTATGAACGCTTTCTTTCTTGACGTTTAACTCGTCAGACAACGCACGAATGCTTAGGCGGCGGTCAGACTTAATCAGTGCTCGCAAACGGTCAACATTCGCGTCAGTATGAAAGGTGACGGGAGCTCCTTCACGTGGATCATCTTCTACCGATTCACGCCCCTCCTTGAACCGTTTTGTACATTCAGACACGCGTGTTTTCGACATGCACTCGTCTCCCTACACCATCTGCAATTTTCGAAGAATTTCCGAGGGTTTTTCGCCAGATTTCACTAAAAATGGAATCGCAACACGTTGCTTGTAATTTGAGTCACTCATTTTCACGACACCACTAAAAAAGTTACTTTTAAAAAATACACATAAAATACAAACCAAACGTGCTAGACTAGACAAGCTTGGACTGAAACTAAAAGGAAGGTCCCCCCCTCTGTAGAAAAACGTTGATGAACGATGCAGTGTTGCCAGTTTCCCAGTTATAACTAAATTCCCGAAACTTATTTGCCACACCTCGTAGAAGGGTTGTTGGTTCCTAAACCTTTTTTGAAGCATACATTTTTCCGTTTAGGCGAACAAATCCGAAGATACAGGAGGTTTTACTAGAATTACATAAAAATTTGACTTTTGCATTGTTTATTAAAATATTACAATGTCTCCCAACTTCTAATTTCAAAAGAGTCAAAAACTTTGTTACCGTATTGAGTTTTAAAACGTAACAGTTGAAATTATATTATTTATTTTTAACATTATTACTGATTATAATAATAATTGTTAAATGAAAAATAAAACTTATAACAGTGTGGCAGTAGTGACTTGCATAATTAAATTTCAAGATTCGTATAAAAATTAGTCAACAGGAGGTATTGAAAATTGCTTCCATTTTGTTACATGTCGACGTCTGAGGGTTTCATCACAAACAGTTAATATATTATTTTGGGAAATATGCTGTAGACAGCATATAATTTATTACATAAGTCGTCCATATCTTCTATTGGCTTTTAGTAGATAGTATATTTCATTTGCCACAGAAATAAATCAAGTGGGAACAAGTCAGGAGATCGAACTAGTCAATTAAGGGAACCATTTTTTTTCAATGCAGTTTTCGTCAATCTGACATCTAGATAGAGATCTTTAAATACATTTTCAGTGTGCTTTGATACCATATGCTGCGTCGCACGTTTATAGATATATCTTCTCGTAAGTCGGAAAGATCATTTTGAAAAAGACTCTTCTCAGAAGAGTCAGGGACTAATTGGAAACTGTCGCCCAACTACTTCATAAGTTATATCGAAAACACATTCACAACTTAACTGTTCGAATATTTCTAATAGTTTGAAACCAATCCCTGACTCTTTTGAGAACAGATCTAATATCAGGCGATGGTCTAACCAGGATGATAAGGTCTTAAGAGTCTTTGATTCATTACGTAAGATAAATATTCGAGCCCTGCATAAGCTGTACTCATAAACATGAAATAGTCATCCCATTTGCAGGTATATCATGGGAAAGACTAATACCAGTCAATGTTTGACCGTTCACAAAAGAGGTTTTCTTTCTTTTTTCTTCACGCACGAAATTTTAGTTAGGACTAATTTAAGAACATAATAATATATCGCTATCCCCTTCTTCTTAACATTTAGGTAGCATTAAATTAAGTATTTTCCATATTATCATATGTAGCTTGCATAAAAATTAAGTATATGTGGTAAATAGACCTAAACATATTTTCTATATTTATTTATCCACAATAGGTTTACCTCAGCCTTCGCTGCAGGTAAAGGTAATTTTAATTAGAGAATAAGTGTAAGCATAAATGAGTAAGGACAGAGATATGATCGCAAAGAATTTTAAATAAATTCAGTTTCATATGTTTATTCTTATTTATTATTATTAAGTATACAATATTGCATAAATCAACAATTTATAGTAATAATAATATAATATTGAGGGAATTTGTTACTTTAAGTCGAACATTGTAATGTACGTAAGAAAATAGTTTTAAAAATCTTATAATAAAAAAAACTATTAAAATCGTAGTAGAATGCTAAATAATATACAGGGTGACTCAGAACATACCTGAAAGAATTTGGGAATAGATGCATCATGAAAAATTGAGTAAATATCTTAAAAAAATTGCTTGTAAAATCCTTGTAGTTACTAAAACATTATTAAAGTTGCAGTATTTTTAACCTTTACATTGTTGGGCTACTATAGTCTCTAGACAGGTGATTCTGAATATTGAAATCCGATTACTTTTTGCAGACAGTAAAGTTTTTGTGAAGCCAGTCTTTACATTAGCTTTTCAAATGTGAAAAATGGCTTATTCTAGCTACACACGAATATTCACGCATAGCTTGTAACAAGCATTATGCAGTGCTTTCGAAAAGTAACGAATAAATTCATTATTTTTGAAATTGAGTTTTCGAAAAAATCCCCTGGCATGTCGATTTTGTTTTTAAAAAAGGCACTTTTTGACATACGACCCACATTTGTGACGTCATCGTTGTTCGAGATATAACGTCATCGACAATTTTTTTTAAATAGCAACCCCCAATTTTCACCATGCCATTTGAAAGAGCGTGTCATTCTACATACATACAAAAATATTGTGAAAATTAAATTTTAAAATCTTCAAGCATTATTTTCTTGAAATCTTTGTTATGTAACACCATAATTTTTTACTGTATTAGAAAGGTATTTTAAGCTAATATATATCAAATCTCATTTCCAATACTGTAAAAAATGTTACAAAAGCTAATAATAAAGAATATATGGGTAGATATTGTGGTTGTAATTCAACGCTGGTTGTGATAGTTAGTTTCACACAATATTGTTAATACCTACCTAAAAATATATAAAAAAAACATAATTTTTCATGATGTATGTATGTAGAATGACACGCTCTTTCAGGCTGAGAAACACATTTTAGAAATTGTTTAAGAGAATCCCCGAATAAGTACTAGGCGAACAGTGTGGCGTATCGTACGCGAGGCTCAATTTTACCAATAATTTCCGAGTGGACAAGAATCATGCAGAATCATTTGTGTTAATACTTAGAAACTGGATAAGACGGGCCTAAATGTGTATGTGTTTACACGTTGGTGGATAAAATTTTGAACAGTTGTACACTGTAAAAAAACAATTACACATTTTGATATAAAAGAACACAATACTGTGTTAGTCGAGATCCACACGGGATTGTGTATATTTTTACACATTTATCTATATAACAAATGTTTTTGTTTTTTAATTATGTTCCCGTTTGCTTTTTGTAATACCTTTATTTTGACATTTTCCCAGTCGTCGAGAATGAATCGAATATAACCTGGAATGTTCTACAAAACTCCAAAATAAACGTATTACAAAAATTAAAATTATATAATGTCAAAAGCAAACATAATTCACGATAATATTAACTATACGGTCGGGGCCAGGTGATGTGACAAAATACCCGTAAATAAAGACAAAATATAGTCTTTCTCGAAAGATGGACTGAGATAGACTGTGTCATACGTCATAAAAGTCCTCAGTTTTCAACTAAAAACTAAACTTCCGTCTCAGTATACAGGGTGTCTGTGAAAGGTTGGGAAATCTGGGAGCTGGAGATACTGATGACCAAAAAAATCGATTGAGCCAAATATGCCTTATCCGAATGTTGCTGGTTTCAAAAATACAGGGCGTTCAATGCTAGAATTTTATTTTGAAATATCTCAATAACTTTAAAAACTGTTTATTAATATATAATTTGGCACAATTATGTTTTTTGGCAAGGCAAATAAGAATTTTTAACTAATTTTGACGTCAGTAGTAGAGGGCACATCACATTTCTTTTATATGGCAGAACTTTTTTGCAGCTTAGTGTATCCATCTGACTATAGAAACAATCGATTCTTCTAAGTCGTTAGGAGTAACAGTTTTCGAAATAATCCTATTTGAAATATTCAGTGCACCGATTGAAAACTGTTATTGTTTCATGTGTGCCTTTTCTACTGAAAATACAGCAAAATGTTACTTGAAAAAGTTGTTCAGAATGGTAAATTATGGGGACGTTCAAAATTTCAAGAAAATCTGCGAGGTGTTAAGTAATAATAAAATAAAAGATATTTTATGTTCTTTTTTTATGATTTTATTAAAAATATATAATTCAGTTCAAATGAACAAAAACCAAATTTTCTAACAAAATATTTAACAAAATTAGTAGTTGTAGTAGTAGCAGTATATATGCTAATACGAGACTTATAAACTAATAACTTTACTAGTAAATAGTAAATGTATTTAGGCACTACACAATAGAAGTTTAGGAAAATTACTGACTATTAACTGACAGTATTCTGAATATATCATTTTCTTTCTCTTAATTATAAGAAACTTAGAATACAGACTAACCTGAAACAAAGGCCTTTTTTGGTAGAATGTATATAACTGTAAATTACATCGGTTATCTCGCGGTATATAATATTGCGGTAATTTTACAGTAATTTATGTAAGTAACAATCGCAGTAACAATTCGTCGTTTTACCATTTACATCAGTAGTGGCAGTGTACTAAGAAACAGCATGCTCTACTCTCAAAATACCATAATGAATAAACAATGTACGTACTGCTATGTGTTTTACGTTTTCCCTTGTATTTTTACAATAATTGTACATAACTGGTTAAATATTCGCGGGAGCTGTTTTGTATGTATTCCGAATTACAAAACCTAGCTACCGAGTTACTAAAACAAGAACGATTGCACTGCTCGATATAATATCGAAAGAAATATGGAATTTGCTAATAAGCGTGCCGATATTATATCGCTGAGCGACTTTCCAATTTGTTTTGTTCAGATGTTCTGCACATTAATGTAGGACAGTAGGCCAGGCAATCGTTGAAAGTGAAAATCGCCGCTTTTGAGTTCACATACTTGCAAATCGAACCGGTGTCCCTGTTTTGCATATTTTGTAAATTATATTCACTACCACTATTGTTTACAACTTTTGAATGGGGCCAATGTAATTTGCAAATGTGTCGGTCATTTTCCATTTATACACGAATAATTTGTGAGGTTATCCTACTGACCGGACCTATTGGTATGCTATTTAGATGTAGAATTATAATAAATTTGAATTTGAGTTCTTTTGTCATGTTAAAATGGAGGGTGAGGTGATCAAGAACTATTTAGTCTGAGGTCAAAGATTTCTTGAACATATTTAACAATAAACGTTGATAAGTTTTAACAGAAATAGTGATGGTAGAATACTACTATACATATTAGTTTGCCAAACAGTTTTAGTAATTACAAAAGAAAACCTATACATATGCTAATAAATTTTCAATTATTTAAAATGTAATATGACGTATAATGTTTTTTCTATTGGTATGGATAAAGTAGTACTTTAACACCAAGGATAGATAAATAGTTGTTTATTTTTAAGTAAGTACTTATATCTACCTATTCACTATTTGTGAATACAAATATTAATATTACAGTTATTCTTCTCATAAATATGCAAGGGAAGAAGAAGAAGAAGAAGAAGTTTTTTTTTACTCCGACCAGGATACCAATGTATTTATTTATTTTATTTATTTATTTATTTATCAGTACCATATCCAACGAGCAAGTTGCCCTGTTACAGGATAAGGGAAGAAACAAAATAGTACAAAAAATAAAGCAATTACAGAAACAAAAGGCGCATAAAACTTGAACAATAAAAGTAAATTACAAACATGCCTATACCTACTTGAACAAACAAACAAATAAAACAAATAACTAATGTATCAAAATAGTATGTTAAAATGATGGATATGTTCAAACATTAAAAGCAACAGATAAAAGCAAGTAGGTAAATTATACATATCAGAAAGTAACGTATATTAAAACCTAACTAAGTCAATAATATGTTAAAATAATAAATATATTAAAATACTAAATATGTTATAATAAGAGCTATATATAAAAATCAAAATCAAGCAGGTGCATTATACAAACTCTTTATCTGATTAAATTAGTAGATATCTGTTAAATAAACTAATCGATTCCATAAACTGGAGATATCCCATGAATTCGGTTTCTGAACCATTCGATAATGCTTATCTATTGTATAAGTTATCGAACAGATATCCAAAGAAAAATGGCAAGATATCTATCCAATAAACATTAACGCACGCGCGCAGCGATTTAGCTGTTGCTTGTTTACATCTTTATTGTAAGGCTTAACCCAACTTTTTTTGATATTTTCGTGACGATTACTTTGTGCAATGGAAAATTCTGATTCGTCTGCCTCTTCACATGAAGAATATTTAAATATAGTCAGATATCTTGAACGGCCAAGACGTTATCGTGAAAGAGAAAACCAGTATGAAAAATACAGCGACAGAATTTCGAGAGAGGTTTACGCGCGCCGTATTCTTGAAATAATGTTTTCTGCAAATACAAGTAATTTTAGACATTTAAGAACTGAATAATATAGAGTTTAGCAAATAACAACAATGTTATCTCATGCTACCAGCGAATATTCAAAGGTACCGAAATAAAATCAATGTATTACATCAGAAAGCGATTTATCCAGCAAATTTTTAGGTACTGAAAACTTTCAAAATACGTATTTTTTTAAATTCAGCTATAGATGTAAACATTGTTATAACAAAAACTTACATATTTCTGCATATAACATTGTTCACTTTTGTTTATAAGTATGTGATTAATTGTTAAAATGTGGGGTTAGGATAGCGAAATAATGTATGTCATACAAATGCATTTTAAAAGTTATTATATTATTTGAAGAGAGTTTAAATAGTAAAAGTGGATAAACAAAACATCAGTAATTTTATTTTTGATATTACTTTCGTTCTAAGCGTTTTATTTTTCAAAATTTCAGTACCTAAAAAACCACAAATGACCATTTTACGGTGAGAAATACGGCGACCTTAACGAAAGAAACTGTAAATTTACTGATAGATTTAATAGGAGATAGTATTCAAGTCTCTAGTATTAGAGCAAATTAGCTATCACTATTAGAAAAGGTTTTAATAACTTCGTTTTTATGCAACAGGTTTGTATATATTTTTATTTAGTTAATGTGATGTGATATCATTAGGTAGCCGATAGTGGCGCCATCTACAATTATTTCTTGAAAGTGTCTTACTTCCATAAATGGCATCTGCAAACAGTTGTGCATTAGCTAGCTCCTTCTATGATTATTGCAGATATTAAGATATCCATTCAACTGTTATGTATTCAACAAAATTTGGAAGGCATTCGTTCAGAAACCAATATAAAGTTATCGGTCTGATAAATTTATGTACTCGATAGTTATCGAATGGATTGCGCCAAATGTTGAGAAACCGGCCATAAGAGTCGTGCATAGAATATCCAACCGTGACTCAATTTCGGTGTAACTACTAACCATTTGAAAAACTGGGAAGGCTCTATATAGAATAGTACGATAATTTTTCATATGTAAGAGGTGTTGTTGCCGCGTACTTGCTATAGGGATATGGAAACTTATCATTCCTAATAAGTCCCCGCATTTTATTATATTGCTCAAAATTTTATACAAAAATACCACAGATGCCATTTTGCGCCTGTTCAGTAGACTGCCCATATTAAATTTTTCATAATATGCCACTTGTGGAACACCTCTCGGCGGGTAATGGCCATCCAGCACAAATGCAGCTGATTTAAAAAATCGGCGTTGTACTTTTTCAATTGACATTATACTATTTGCATAGAGCGGTGCCCATACCAAGGATGCATATTCAAGCTTAGATCTAACGAATGTATTAAATAATAAGATCAGTGTATCAGAATTTTGGTAATTCATCATATTACGAACAATAAAACCCATATTTTTATAAGCGGTTTTCAGCACGTTTTCAGTATGTTTAGCAAAGGAGAGCTTGGGATCGAAATATACTCCCAAATCTTTAATTAGCTCAGGCCGCTGAAGGACAAACCCATCAAGTACATAGTCATACAAAATTTTATTCATCTGCCGACTAAAAGTCATTAAATTACACTTCGAGGCGTTCAGAGTTAGTCTATTAACAGTGCACCAAGATTTTACTAAATTCAAATTTTGCTGCAAATTAAGAGCATCAATTTCATTATCTACCGAACAAAATATCTTCAGGCCATCAGCGTACAACAAATAACGCACATTTGAAATCAGAAACCATGTCGTTAATGAAAAGTGTAAACATTAGAGGTCCCAGGACAGAACCCTATTGGCGCCAATGGTCTGATTTTCCACACGGTTGTATGCATTACGATATAGCAATCTTGTTGGCCACTCATTGTATGTCTCTGCTACGGAAGGAAACTCTAACTACCGACCCGCTTTTCTGGTATCAAGTTTGCGCCAGAATTTGCAACCATCGTAGCTGCAGAACGGCAAAAGCAATGTCTAGTATACATTTATGGATTTAACTCAACTATCTTCTGTGAAATAACAATATATCATCTTGTATAAAAATAGCTGTGTGTTTATTTAGATTCAAAATTATCATGGGATCATACCGGCTACGTTTGCAAAAAATATCATCTATATCTACTAACAAGCTAACCTCAATGACCTCAAAAATAGTTACTAAAGACTAGAAAAGGAATAGAATTCTCTTTTTTTTTTTGTTATCCCAAAATGTTTGAACTTTGCACTTTACTTTATTTAGGACAAAAATTATAACTTTTTTTAATATTTTCATGGTAATTTTGACGACTTTTAAAAACTTTTAGCTTAAAATTTTTTTTTATTCAATATGTTTTATTACTTTTTAGTATTTTTCATTTCATTTCAATTTTCTAATGTTCTATTTACAGATTTTTAATTTTCATAGTTGCATTAATTTTATTTCTGTACAGTTAATAATTTTGTTTTTATTATGTACTTGATTTATTGTCCTTTGACTTTTATTTATTAACGTCTTCATTAGTGATTTTATTTAGGTATAGTATTAATTGTATTCAGTTTCTTCTTTTGACGTGTACAATGTACAAGCACCTTGGTGTGCGTGGTACCAAAATTAAATAAATGAATAAATAAATACTACTTAGTTGAAACTTGGCACACCCTAATAAGTATTTAGAGACTACATTTCGCAGGTAGTAAATTATTTTTAATTTAGCCAAGAGAAAAAAATGGCACTACAACGATTTTTTTAAAATTCGAAAGCTCTGTCGATTGAAACAATTAAAATTACACAAAGATTGTCTCTTGGTAATTTTTGATACGATGAACCGTTTTCGAGAAAATTTCCTAATTTCATTCTTATGCATGCAATTTAAGTTAGTTAAAATTGGTCAGAACTCAACGCAAAATTATTGCGAGGTAGGTCATGAAAATAAATTAATAATAATTTAATACCCGCAAAATTTAGTCTCTAATTACCTATTACGGTGTGCCAAGTTTCAACTAAGTAGCTCTTACTATAAAATTTATTTTTATTAAATTATTAGAGAAACTTAATTCGTATGGTATACGGGGGATACCTTTATACTGGATAAAGTCTTTTTTAAGCGACCGTAAACAATTTATTAGTTTATTGCACGCAGATAGTACGAGAGTACCGATGGTAAACTCAGAATACAAACATAAATATGGGAATTCCACAAGGCTCTGTACTTGGCCCAGTATTATTTTTATTTTACACAAATGAACTTGATTGTCTTACTAGTGAAGCTAAATGTGTTTACGCAGACGATCAATCGTTATTGATTTTCGACACCTCAGACATACAGTTAGAACGTAAATGCACTGAAGTTCTACAGTGGTTAAAAAATTGGTATAGTTGTAATGATCTTTACTTCAATACAAAAAAAAACACGTGATAAGTTTTACAATAGACAACAATATTGTAAAGTCTTAAGCATACCCCTAAATGCCTCAGAAACATTATTATTTGACCAAAAAGTAAAATTCTTAGGTGTTACAATTCTGTTTGTTTTTTGATAAGAAATTTTTCAAACTTTCACACCCTGTATCTGGAAAACAAAACCGCTGCGGACCCATGTTTATAAGAACCTTTTGTCTTAAAATCAATCATAGATTAATCCCTTAAAGTTTGTGCACATACTTAATTACCTCCCTGTGTTTTAATTTAAAATTCATTCTATGAATATTCATATATACCTAAAGATTTAATTTGCCTCCACGAATTCATGTTACTGTGAACTGATTACATTTCTTGAGCTAAATCTTGTTTATTTTATTTATTTGAAATATATCTGCACATTTATTATATTTCTGCTAGTCATATAAACATGTATAATATAATTCTTCTAAGTTTTCAATTTTATAAAGTAGGCCCTGTAAATTTATGTGAAAATGCATTTTTTCTGCGTTTTTGTATTGTATTCAACATTTTAAAAATTTCAAATATGTCAAATTTTTAAAAATGTAACCCTGTGCATAAAATGAGAAAAATGTGATATAATTAGGAGTTTTAGAACACATTTAGTACATAATAATGACAGTGCAATATAAACTGTTGCCAACTAAGATACTTCAAATGAAGTCAAATATACACTATAGATAATCAGTTTCATCACAAATGCCAAATATTTACAAATATATCAGTGGCTCAACAGGTGGTATTCGGTGAAATAAGAAATGTCAAAACAATTTATATCGGACATCTATAGAGGTCAACCTTTGTATAATATTTTTTTACACGGCTCTTGAGCATTATTAATTAATTTTGCAATAATATTCATTCGCATATTTGTCATAATCCATTGATTTGATACGAATTGTTTTCCATATACGGCAGCTGTCCTCGACCTACCGTGAACGTGCAAAAATTAGTGAGCGAGCACGTTAATTTTCAATAATTAATAAATATTTAATAAATAGTAATGACGTAAAGTTGATAATTTTACAGCAGCATTCCAATCGACAGCTTTACATTATCATTTAGGCTTTCTGAATAGAGATGTGTGTTCGTTCATTTTATAGGGATTGAATCGATTGGTGACTGATTACCAAAATGATCGAATCTTTTGTATCAATCGATCGATCATCAGTCATCGATCTCTGTCATAGATGATTGTTTTAGTCAATAGCCATCACGACTGAATTGAATTAAATTATTAATTGAGTGAACTGGACGATGCAACGAACGGACTACAATAATTTAGCTTAAGTTTAGTTATAATCGATCATATTATGCGTTACGAGCTTTTCGTCTGTAAGTGGTGGTCTCATATATGTATGTGTCACTATACCAATAGGTCTATAGCTAATGTTAAACCTGCATTTCATCTATTAAAAATCTTAGATAAAGTAGTACTTTAATCACAAGGGTAGATAAAATGATACTATAACACCAAGGAAAGATAAAGATCTTTATTTAAATCATTCTATGTAAATACAAATATTAATATTACAGTTAACATTCCCAGAAATATGCATAGGAATATGCCTTTTTTTGTTTCTACCAGAATACCGATGTATTGATGTCAATGGTCTGATTTTCCACACATTCTAATACTGCAATCTTGTTAGTCACTGATTTCTCAATGTATGTTTCTGCTACTGAAGATCCAATCGCCTAACCGTTTTAATGTTACCAAGTCTGCACCATTGAAACCATTGTAGCTGCAGAACGACGGAAGCAATGTCCAGTATATATTTCTGGATTTGACAGCTTTTAAAACTCATCTTCTCTGGAATTTTGTAAATGGTGTTTATTCCCACAGGTTGAATAGTGTATTTCTACTGTCGATAGTTGATGAAGAATTTGTTATGGGGCACGTTCTGAGGACGTAGGGCGATGGATGTATTTTCGTATAATCTTCAGGATGGTGTCTCCAGATATCTTATTCGTAATACACAGCGACTGGCCATTTTTGGTTTTGGTGTTGCGAAGAGTAACAAGCATTAGAGATTCTCGAGAATCAATGTTTCCAATTTCTAATCTGTGCAACTCATCTGAATGGCACGCTCCATATAAACTCATTATAGCTGCAACCTGTAAGTCAAAAGACTAATATACACATCTAGATCGAGAGTTCATAGGCTATTTTAAGTATGCCTGTATTACTTCATGAATGTGAAACGGTCGTTCTCAAAATATAAGCACATTTTTTAAGCCCAACGAACATCACTCGTGGAGACAATAATACAAACTTACCTGATGCTGCAAAGTTAATACATAGCTTTCCCAGTTTGTGATCACTGGCAATTAACCTAGTACATCGAGATAACCAGCAGGGTGAGTTTTGAATACATTGTTATAAATTGTACTAATTTATTGCTTATTTTCTAAGTAATTTATTTTATTACGTTTAACATGATGCGGACGCCTATGTCCCGCGGCTGTCTGGAACAGCCTTAATCATAAATCAGAAAAGCCTGTGGTTCTAATTCTCCTTGTCTATTGGTTTACTGTCTCTGTCTTGGCATTAGGAATTTGGGAACAACGTACTATTGCTTGCAATAATAATGGCACTACCTCAATCACTATTTAAATAACTGGAAGTTCTCAGTAGATATTTCGTTGGATATCTGTTGATAAATGGAACAACTAACTGTTAATGTTGAATGTTGAAAATATATTTCATTATCAATACGTCAGTAGTTCGAAATAAATAGCCAAATTTGTTTTAAAGTATGTCATTAATATTGAAAACGATTGTACGTCTAAATAACTAGTTGGCCAGAGGTATATATGGTAAATGTATACTTTTAAATATTGAGTAATGCGACTATAAACTTGAAGAACGCAATTTCTTCGATTTTCCGGAAAGTTTGCTAACGATACATTCTCACTTAGACGACCCTTGATGTTCTTTGCGTTTTTCCATTTTTGAAATTTTGCGAAGGTCAATTGAAATTTCTTCTTTTATCTTCCGTTTAGACATTTCTGCCTCCAACAACCATACAAAACGACATCAAAGAATAAATAAATGTTGACACCACAGTCTGACTTGTTTAATAATCAAATTCCATAGAAATCAATGCTAACTATGCAATGTTTCCCTCGCTTCAAATAATTTATAAATTTTTCTTCATATTAAAAGCGTCCACATATAGGCTATAGAAGAAATCATTGTTCTACACACAACGATAAAATTCCATTATCATCTCCCAAAGTTAATTCATTCGCAATTTCGGTCGACGATAAAATAACATTTTATTGTCTTGTAAAATAAATAACTATTATTATATCTATTTGATATACCTATACAGGATTTTTCCAATATTTCTCCAGGGTATTCTATATCAAAAAATATAAACATTTACATATTTTAAGAAAGTAATTATAACCACTGATTTAAATTATCAAATTCAATAAATTTATCTCAACAGATTTCGCAGTTATTTTAAAATCATCACTAGAGTGGCTCCTTTATGTGGCTATAACTTCCTTAGGAATAATTTTTGTACCCATATATAAAGAAACAGTTATTTATTTTGCTTAGAACATCCTAAAGAAATATTTTTCCTTAATTTCGGGACACCCTGTATTGAGGGACATATAACTTATAATATAATTTTCTTACTTATATTGAAAACCTACCCATCCATTGTGTTCTAACTGTGATAAATAAATACCGCAATTCATTCGTAGAACTCAGGTCCGGACTTGGCGGCGACATTAATATTTAAATATACTTAATTTATATTAAAATAAATTTAATCTTATTCATGCCAGCTAATCTACAAAAATATTCCATTTTTTTACCTGCATTTTAATTATTCATGAATACCTTCAGTTATTGGCCCTTATGAAGCAACTATGACATCATCAGAATATTCAATAAATAACGCAGTAAATAATGTTTTTCATTTGCAACAGTTTATTTCTGTTATATACGCAGTCCTACATGCGCTTTTTCAAATACCTGAATAATATCACGTATATGTCCGATTTTTGAAAGTGGAGATAGATGCGACATTTCTAATTACCGTTCAATTACAATCATTTCTAATTTGGTAAAAGCTTTTGAAATGTTATCCACTCCTTTCTCTATAATTATGTCAGCAATATTATTAGTCCTTGTCAACACGGTTTTAAGAAAGGTAAATACTGACATGACGATACCTTTTGATCGTATCCACCATCAGATTCTTCTTGAAAAACTTGATCGCATAGGTGTTTTTGGTAAATTATGTTAACTCTTTAGGTCATATCTTCACGATAGATTACAATTTGTCCAGTGCCAAGGATTTAAGTGGCCACAATTTAATGCATTGTCCGGGGTTCCTCAGGGTTAAATCTTGGGTCCTTTGTTATTTAACATGTATGTTAATGATATATCTTCCTGTCTTGATGTTGAGTACTTATTATAAGCGGATGATATGATAATCTACTGGTCAGTATCTACCGTTGCACATTGTGAATTATTACAGAATAACCTAGAACGAATGAGTGACTGGTGCAACTCGAATCATCTTAACTTAAACATCAAAAAGTGCAATATTTTGACATTTTCTTGAAAGCAAAGTACATTTAGGCTTTTCTTATAACGTTAATGGCACTCATCTTATTAGACCCAAAAGACTTAGAGATCTAGGAGTTACTTTTGATTCTGGACTCTCATTTAACCATCATATTCACGCTACCATTGCACATGCCAACTGGAATATGGGTTTTATTATACGCAATTCGAGAGAATTTGTTGATGCATTAATTTCTCTTTACTTTTCTTTAATACATTCAAAATACTGTTCCTCAGTTTGGCATCCTATGTATGGCAATCGTAAGTACATGGTTGAAAACGTTCAAAGAAAATTTCTAAAGCACGTTTATTTTAAGGCTCATGGTTTTTATCCACCTATAGGTCATCCACATGACCTATTATTAGCATAGTACAGAGTTGACAGTCTAGACACTCACAAACTCTGTATTTCTTTCATTTTATTGTACAAATAATTTGTTAGACTGTCCTGAAATCCTGAGCAGACTGGAATTTAATGTGCATCGCGTAAATTCACGGCATCGTAACGCATTTAGACTTCCGATACCGAAAACTAGTATGTTATTGTCATCTCCACTGTATCAAATGTGCCAGATATGCTTGATGCCTCGGCTTTTAAAATAAAGACTATTATATTGCGACCTTTTAGAGCATATTTTTTTAAATACCACAATGATATGGTGCTGACTGAAAATATATTATTTAGAATCCACACACTTTACTGCAAAAAATGTGCTCTCATCTTAAATCCATCAAATATACGAATTTTGAGAAAACTCGACCTTTATGCTCCACAATGGCCAATCATTAGCAAACTATAAAAATCAATTTATTTCATCATTTAAAATATGCACATGGGCTAACTAACAGCTGCTATTTCATAAAATAAGATTACGTGTTGTGATTTATTGCTTATTTTATTTTATGGCAATTATTGAAATTATAAGGTACGGATTGTGTATTAGTAAGTGAAGATAAACTACAGATAAATTAAGTATAAAAAGCAAAGAGGTATTCTATTGCGTATCGTCATAAGAATACGGCCCATGCTGTCTACATTGGAGGGAAAGTTTACGTTAAACTTAAGCATTGCCAAAATCCTCTGGAATTTAGGACAAATCGAGTGTTGAAATTTCTCCGAGCTTGCCGTGGAAGGTTCCCGCTGCTAAAAAAAATAATTACGTGAGATACAGTAGCTGAACTGAAAGAGAGTATCGCCAACAAAATAATTGTTTTTGACAATGTTTCAGTGTTGTCTATTTATGCCAATTTTAATTGGTCTAATATCATATCATGCTTTTACATTTGACCGTCTATTACTTTTAGTAGGTATACAGAGTGTTCCGTAATGAATGGACCATAGAGAAACTGTAGATTGTAGACGTCAAAATAATAAGATTTGGTCAAACATGCTATAGTAAAATGTAACTTGTTTAAGAGATACAGGGTGTTGAAAGTGAAAATTAATTTTTGCAACGTAATAATTTGTAAACAGTTGAACTTATTGGAGCTAAAATTGGTATCATTTTGTATTTATTGAAATCAACCACACCATGTTAGTTAGTTGTCGTGTTAATTCATTAACATAACAAAAACAAATTAATAACTTATTTAAGTTTGTTTATAGTGATGAAATTTGAACTGGATAAATTACTACAGAAAATTGAAGAGTTTGGTAATTTAGTTAGATATAGTGAAGGTATTTTCCTCAGAGTTCGACGTCATCGAAAAAAAATCTTCGAGAAAGCCATTCATGTTAATGGTGAACATTTTCGGTACTTTCTTAAATAAATTATTAATTTGTTTTTTGTTGTTGTGTTAATAAATTTGATGTTTCACTGGTAGGTAATCGATTTAATTTAAATTTTACCTTTAAATACAAAATTAAATTGCTTATATCTGGAAAACGAAGTTTGACAGCGAGATCAATGATGTGGGTATACCTTTTCTACTTAGAAGAGTATCTTCTTTCATAATTTATTATCAATTAGACTTACACGTCGAAAATAAAAACTAGGGAATACATGTACCATGTGTCTACAACTGGCACCCTCTATGAAGAATTTAAAAATAATTGTAAAATTCAGATTTTTCGTCCTAAAAACACAATTATACCAATTTTAGCTCGAATAAGTTCAACCGTTTTCAAATTGTTACGTATTTTCAAAAATAAATTTTTTCTTCAACACCCTGTATCTCTTAAACGAGTTATATTTTACTAAGGCTACATAAAAAATAATTAATAACACAGCTCTTCACATTTATATATACCTAATTATTTATTATTAACTATATGATATCAAATGTAGCGTATTTATAAAAAAAAAATCCAAAAGGTATATTTAAATAAAAAATATGACACTTTAGTTGACTATGTACTTACTTTGTATAGCACTGTAATTCAAAGTATATCATTTTGTAATATCTTATAAGCATAGTAAAGAAACATATGAGGATTAGAAACATTTTATATTTTGTTTTGTTGTTTCATCTGATAACGTTCAAGTCAATTTAATACTAGCACTTTCTTTGTAACAATAAAATTATGGTAGTTATTTAGTTTGAATAGAAACAAAGAAAAATAATCAGTCAATTTCTTTAAAACATCAAAGCAAATGGCAGCAGTAATATCATTCAAGTCATTTTGGAAATATACGTAGACATTCATTTTTAAGAAATTCTTAGTGGCCTATCAAATTTCAAACGTAGTAGTGGTATTTTATCATATAGACATAATAGATATTAACTTTATTAATTTTCACACTCAAATCCGCTTTTTACACCCAACCTACAATTGTTTCTTGAAATATCGAATAATATAGTAAATATAAAAATGTATGTACCTATTTTCCCAGAAATGTTCATCAGTCCAAATCAATGATTTTGCAGAATCAGATGTTACTTTTACACTGACATAAAGTTTGATAGATCTATTGCTTATAGTAAAAAAAAGTTGCTCAATAACCTTGAAACCTGTCGGAGTATTAAAAAAAAATTGGCACAATTTTTTTTTGGCACAGCAAATAAGAATTTTTAACTAATTTTGACGTCACTAGTAGAGGGCGTCACTTACGGCACAGCATGTTTCTTTTAAATGGCTGAACTTTTTTGCTGTTTAGTGTATCCATCTGTCTATTGAAACAATCGATTCTCCTACCTGTTGTATCTAAAAAAGTTATACCTTGTTGAAGTTGTTAGGAGTAACAGTTTTCGAAATAATCCTATTTGAAATATTCAGTGCACCGATTGAAAACTGTTATCGTTTCAGGTAAAGTGCCTTTTTTACTGAAAATACAGAAAAATTTTACTTGAAAAAGTTGTTCAGGACGGTAAACTATGAGGACGTGCAAAATTTGAAGAAGATCGGCCTTCTTTGATAAAATCTTTGTGCTTTGTTGAAAAATGGTTTCAAAATCAAACCTCGCCGATCTTCTTGATCTATCTCCAGTTCAGAAACTGCCCATTCTTAATGAATCACCCTGTTTGTATCAATTTTTTTCACTGCTTAACAAATCGTTCTATTGAAAGAAACTTCTATTCTAGGAAGTTTAGGAACCTTCTCTTATATTTATACAGTGGAGTTCTTTTTTAAATGGAGATCAAGGAGATATACTCTTAATAGAGTGGTAGATCTCTTATATTTTGTAATGTCTTAAATGTTTTTTGATATATTGTATTGATATTTTATACATAGATTTCGGACATTTGAATACTAATTTACGAAATATCAGGAAATAATGTAGGACCCTTTATAAGATATCAATTCCAAATACAAAAAATATGTTTAAAGGTCATAAGATAGTTAAAATACCATAATAATTACATCTGCAAAGTTTTACAAAAATTAAAAAAAATGATTGGATGGGGAAAACCCAAAACAAACAGGTACCGTTTGCTAGCTTCATTAGTTTCTATGTTTTTATTTTTAGTTTATTTTAAACAAAAAGTTAATAAAGGCATTTTAATATTACGGACAAACGAACAAACGTTTTAAGCGGACGGTGAGCGATGATATAATATGTATCTATTTTTTTGTAATGAGATGTACTCCTACAGACAAGTAAACCACATAGATATAAATATATATTATAGCGTCAGTATCAGATATATATTATAGCTCACCGTGCGTTACCGGCTTTATTCTTATTGCAGTATATAGGTAACTGTGCCTACTAAGAATTCTTAAACATTTTTTTGTTAATATTATTTTACCTAAGCGAACTGTCCGCCGCACGTTTAAGGAGTCACAGTAGGCAATCAACAAGCAACGGTAAAATTCACTGTCATGTCATAATTCAATTCCTGTGTTTACGTTGTAATTTTGTGTTCTTCTTTTATAATTATTAAATAAAGGAGTATGTGTCGGATACGGATATTTTCCCACAATATAGTTCTCCGCTTTGTTTTTCTTTTAGGACAAGGCTGGCGCGATTATCGGAAGTATCTACGTAGTATCTAAGTAGTATCTACGCATTCCTCTCGTTCGATTTTCTTATAATAAATAGGCATTTTATCTAACTGTACTTACGGAAAGTATGTTTTATCGGTACTGAGTGGTTGTAATGAGTGAAAATGTAGTTTTGACAGTTTATAACGAAATAATGAAAAACGAATGCAAAATACTGGAGTTATCTGGATTAACTGTTACCTATCTATCTATCTGTTACCTATTACTAATAAGAATATTAATTTTTGTCGTTTCTGCATTTAGAAACGCTGCAAAAAGACAACCGCATGGTAGTTGACATTATTGACAGTTATAAGCTTTATCTATGGATCTAAGCCATTTCAGGAGATGCTTATCACAGGCGCCGACTTTCCGTAGGAAAAGAGGGTTTTGTCCCATTTTATAAATATCGAGCTAAAATCCTGGAATAAGAAAAATTTTGTAGTAGTGTAGTTTAGTCATAGTTAACCCTGTACTTTGCAAGAATGTAGTCAAAACTGTATATAATTAAGTTGAAACAATTTTACATATTAGAATGTCAAAAAGAAGTAAAAATTAGATTTCCTAGATCATTTTCGAACACAATGGGTATGGAAAAAATCTTCAACTATTTAATTATTGCGTACAGTTTTAAAAACGCACACATTTAACTTTTGGAGCTATGCTCATAGAGACTTTTCTTATTTCTGACAATAAGACCTGCCGTCAATGTTACGTAACAACTGTTATGAACATTGTATACCGAATATACCCAATTATAACCAGAATCGCATTCTTAACACTCCATACCTACCTATATTACAAAACAGCAAGTAAATTAATTTATCAAAGACATAAAAAAATTATTTAAACATTAACACTTACGTTCGATCCAATCAGGGTCATGATGCAAGAATCGGCGCCAGTTCGGGCTACACCGAATTAAAAACAAACTGGTCGCGGTACCCCAGACCGCGGGTACCGTTTAAAAGGTACTGCTGTTATGTCACGCCGTCACTGCGAACAAACGACCTTCGAAGGACGATGGCAGAGCGCGATCATAACATTAACTGTAAATTGTCGGGTCGTAGCAGTTATTTAGATATTTATAAACAATAACAACATTATCATATCCAATTAACGGTGTTCAGGAAGCAAAATTATATATGAAAAATATTTTGAACAGATGTTTTGGAAAATGCGTTAAGGAATCTTGTAGACATCAGTAATGTGTATAATGAAGATTTCATCCAAGAGGATAGGGTTTGTCGCTTATCCTGCTATTGAGGTCTCCTGTCATTTAGGTATACAGGATGTTTTATAAGTAATAGACCACGTACCATCTGGTAATAGTTTCAGCCAAAATATTAAGAATACACTTATATGTGTGGAGGAATGTTAATATTAACAGAGATACAGGGTGTTGAAATATAACATGTTTTAATAGAATTTCTAATAATTTTTCTAGTGATTGACGTATCGATTTCAAATTTGGTGCCGATGGATTTTTGGGGATGACAAATTTAAATATCATTTTTTAGCTATCTTATAGGGGGCGCCACATAGTGTATATCTTTGATATAAAAAAAATGTTTTTTTACCTTACACTAAAGCAAATATTTTTTAAAATTTGGGACATAACAAGTACCTAGCTGTAACACAATAAGTAATTTATCGGTATGAAGGCAGCAGCCAAAGATAGCAGCCAGGCGTTACGGAAACACCCGAATGATCATAGACGTTCGTCGAGATAGAACACGGTTAAAATTTAGCATACGTTTAAAATATTCTACATAAAACATTTATTTAACGAATATTAATTGTGAAAAAACGAAAAGAGAAATAATTAGGGCGTACGAAATTTGCGTGTTAAACTTGGTTACAGCTAGAACTCAAATATTACATAACAGATACATTTGTAGTTTGTGCAACATGAGGGCGTAACAAAAACAATTTATAAAAATCTTTGAACCCAATGACATCCACTCGCAAGCCGTCAGAGGAGCGAAAATTGGGGTAAATTAAAAATATGATATATATAAACTGGAAAGCCGTCGTTTCCACAGGCTGATACTCGGTAGGTAAATATTTTATAAAATCATCAATTTTCTTGTACCAGTAGCATTAACTCGCAAGCCATCGGAGGGGTGGAAATTGAGATAAATTGACTATTCGAAATTTATAAAATTAAAACCGCCATTTTAACAAGCTGAAACTCGGTGGAAAAATATTTTATAAAATTGTCAATTTTCTGATACTAGTGTCATCTACTCGCAAGCCGTCGGAGGGGTGGAAATTGGGGTAAATTGAATATTAGCGATTTTTAAAACAGAAATCCGTCACTTTAACAAACTGAAACTGGGTAGAAAAATATTTTATAAAATCATCAATTTTCTCATACCAGTGTCATCCACTTACAAGCCCTCGGAAGGGTGGAAATTGGGGTAAATTCATTATAATAGTAAGGAAAAAATTAACTGTTAGCGTAGGCTAGAAAACGATTAACGATGTAGGTATTTTTTCAATTCATAAACAAAAATATTGAATTCATTCTACATTTAGGTGGTGGACCATTTGGAGTAAAAAGACATCACGATTCTATAACGATCACAAGGCAACAGTCAAGAAAGCGATAATGTCACATTCTTTCAGATAGCAAGTTTTTTGTGGCACACATAAGGACAACCAACACCCAGTTCTTATTTCTGTCTGTGATGCAGAACTTTCCCACTTTCACTGGGAATCCGGGGACCTTGAAATGACTATATTATGACGGTCCCACCTCATCGATGTGATTTGTATGCGTGCCATACACGGTTCCTTAACGTTTATTGTCACTGTGTGCCTCACGTATAACTTTGACATCGTCTTAGATACAGGGCATTTAAAATTACGGTTTCAAATTAAAATGAAAAAACTATATATATAAAATTGTGTATGATACACAGAAAGAAATATATTTATTGAAGTAAGAATTCGTATCCAGCTTTATATATTTGTCCCGAGGCAATCTATTTTATTTCTTTATTATTATTATTTATTCTTATATAAAGTTTGGAAAGCTAGAAGCCCAGAATAGGATTCACAACTTCATATAAGAAAAAAGTACATAAATTGATAAGAAAATTTCTGTAATTTCACATAAGTTTACGTTGGCAATTAGTGCCAATATACATTGTTAAAATTACTTATGTTATAAATTTACCACTAATAATATTAAATTCTACCGTATACTATAATTTGTATTGACTTGATATTGAAATATTTAGGGTGGGATTAAAATGTATTTAATTTTACTAAGTAATTTAAATTTTCTTATATTTTATGTATACATTTGCCTTTATAACTGGTTATGAAATATGCATAGACAAAACTTTTGAATATCTAACATTATAACACTGAATATCAGTGTAAAAATACAGGGTGTCCGGAAATGATGAGCAAAAAATTAAAAGGATAATTGTAGACGTAAAATAAATGCTCTATAGCATTTTTTCCAAAACTGATTATTAACAGAGTTGCAGGGTGTTAAAGTTAAAATTTTATTTTCGATATTTCTAATAACTTCTTAAGAAATCGAAATATGTACATTGTAAATCGGGGGTTTTTACGGACGAGAAACTAAACTAAACTAAACTAAACTAAACTAAACTAAACTAAACTAAACTAAACTAAACTAAACTAAACTAAACTAAACTAAACTAAACTAAACTAAACTAAACTAAACTAAACTAAACTAAACTAAACTAAACTAAACTAAACTAAACTAAACTAAACTAAACTAAACTAAACTAAACTAAACTAAACTAAACTAAACTAAACTAAACTAAACTAAACTAAACTAAACTAAACTAAACTAAACTAAACTAAACTAAACTAAACTAAACTAAACTAAACTAAACTAAACTAAACTAAACTAAACTAAACTAAACTAAACTAAACTAAACTAAACTAAACTAAACTAAACTAAACTAAACTAAACTAAACTAAACTAAACTAAACTAAACTAAACTAAACTAAACTAAACTAAACTAAACTAAACTAAACTAAACTAAACTAAACTAAACTAAACTAAACTAAACTAAACTAAACTAAATGGTGTAGCAGAAACCAATTTAATAAAAAAATACATAGATATACTTGACTTTCCCTTAATGCGTAATGCAAATTATAAATTACCAGTAAGTAAATATTATATAAAAAGAGCATAACAAAACATGGAAATTTTCACTCATTTTTATCAATGTACTATGTATGTTTACAAGCAAACTACTGCAACTACATTGCACTAGTACAACTACATTCCTGACACATATAGAGTACATTAATAATTTATACGTATAAAACGACTTATTTTACAAATGAAAATATAAATATTTGAACAGTATCGGTCATAATTTCTACACATTTAATGTAATGACGAATTTAACCTTAAATTGGTACCGCAATAGTAGTCTAAAGATGTTTATGCAAATAATAATCTATTAGACGAGATCTCATGAACCCTGCACACTCCACGAGTCCATGAATAATTCAGAAACCTCAGAAACTTATTTAAATTCAATACGGGCAAGTTATATATTACGTCATAATAAGGATTTCATATATATAATATAGGTAAAATTTAGTCTGTTGTAGATATATACAAAATAAATTGGCAGATCAAAATTATTTCTTCGTTGTATTGCTGGAAAACTTTTAATGTTTCAGATGAAAAAAATCCTTAAAGGATTTTTTTTCAAAAAGTGGGCATGATAATTTGTATACACTCGTATTTAGATACTTCATGAAGTTTAATTTGCAAAAATTATTTTCGTATATACACTGAAAAAAATTATTAGCGATATTAAACGGGGAATGGTTGGTTATTTATTGCCTAGGTCAATAGTGTGAAATAACACACCAGAATGTAATGTTACAACTGTAACGGAATCTTACTATTTTTTACTGTATTAGAAAGGTATTTTAAGGTAATATAAATCAAATCTCCTACAATTCCTATCAATGAAGTCATATGTATGCTCTCTGATACCAAACATCTAGGTATGCTAATGAACAATTTCATAGACAAAGCTCTATTGAATAATTATCTAAAGAAATTAATCTATGTAAATTTACTAACCTTATTTAATGAAAGCACTCTATAAATATCTAACTTCACTTTTGACAGTGGGAACTCGAAAATTCAACCACAATAGTTAGATATTTATAGAGTGTTTTCATTAAACCAGGTTAGTAAATTTGGATAGATTAATTTGTTTAGATAATTATTGAATAGAGCTTTGTCTGTGAAATTATTTATTAGAATACCTAGATGTTTGGTATCAGAGAACATACATATGACTTCATTGATAGGAATTGTAGGAGATTTGATTTATATTAGCTTAAAATACCTTTTTCTACGTTCATGCAAAAACAAAACTTTATTGAACTATATTTAGTGAAAAAAGTGGTTCTTTATTGCACTAGTGTAAAAAAATGTTTATTGCATTCATCTGTCATTCTACTACAGCGTTTTGTCGTCATGACAAACATAAACGTTCAAATCGACACACACACATTTTCCTAGACTTAGTGTCATCTAAATAACATTTTTTGGTTTTTGCATGAACGTAGAAAAAATATTGTATGCAACTCGTACAAAAAGTGCTTATTGCACGCGACGTGAAATTGTCAACACACACAACACTTACTTTTTGTACTTGTTGCATAAATAACTATTCTAATACAGTAAAAAATGTTACTACAAAAGCTAATAATAAAGAATATAATATGGGTAGATATTGTTGGTGTAATTCAACGCTGGTTGGAGCTTTAATTCACAGAGTAGTTAGTTTCACACAATATTATTAATACCTATAAATATATATATATATATATATATATATATATATATATATATATATATATATATATATATGCATATATATATAAAAAGAATATTACTATTTATGAATATGCATTTTTCATAGTAAACCTGTGTTTTTGTACACATGAAATGTAATTTTACAACGTTATTGTGCATTTTTAGAAAAAAATCATGCAATTGTACCTAAGAGAAGTAAATGTACTGTATTCACATGGATATTCTTTTAATGCAGTATGGATTTGGTATTTTTTACATTAATGTATGATAAGAATGTGTAAATTTACACACATTTTTATCAGTTTGTATCATCTGAGAAAATATTTTTATTATTTTCAAAAAAGGCAAAATATCAATTTACTAAATTAATTTTCACTTATAATATCTCTAGTGCTTAATTTATTCCCGGAAATTTTCTTGAGGTCATAAATATTTTGAAAATTATCTTCAACCGCTGAAAAAGATATTCACGAACGAGGACAAATTTTCGGTTATTAATTTAAGTTCTAAGAATATGCGGTAAGAAAATTACACGCACAATTATCTCTTAATTTGAAGGTAGAAAAAATGGAGATCACCTTAGGTATATTGTATTGAAAATGATAACTTCCGGTTTTTGTGTGTTTCAGTGTACTATAGACCATTAAAAACTCAAAAATGAAAAATAATTAAAATATTAAGTACAACAAAATGTCAATCTGTATATACAAAAATTTCCAGTGTAAGCACATGCCAGTTACTTGAAGGAGGATGAAAATTTTGTTGTCCACGACCACTACAGGGTGTTAAAAAAAGAGTGTAAAATATTTAAGGAGGTAATAGTATGAACCAAAATAAGCATAAAAGTCATAAACATGAGTCCACAAAGTAACGGTTGCGGAGATATAGAATGTTTTATATTTTTTAGCCCATTTTTATTTTGCAAAAACGTTGTGTATTTTCTTATAATAGTTGGTTGATGTTTACTGAAATAAACAGTACGTATTTGACAGTTTTTCTCAGTGCACAAGTTTTATTTCGCTATGGCTGGTTACTCTAACACAAAATTAACAGAGACAACAAATGTGGTTCCAGTATGATGGTGCTCCAACTCGTTTTTCCATGGCCGTTAGAGAGCATTTACACCAAACTTTTCCACATAGATGGGTAGGAAGGGACGGACCTGTTTTATGGCTTCCAAGATCGCCTGATCTGAACCCTCTTTCTTTGTTTGAGGATATTTGAAGACATTAGTGTAAATAGCCTGAAGAGCTGCAGCTACGGATTAATCAAAAGTGTCAAGAAATCCAAACCAAGGAGGGTGTTTTCGAAAGAGTTCGAATATCGTTGAGACGAAGATGTCGTGCCTGCTTGGAAATGGACGGAGGGCACTTTGAACATCTGGAATAAAAGCTTTTTAATACACTAGTGGATTAGAATACAAAATACCACGCTTCGATTTAATAGCATTTTATTTAAAATTATTATTAACATTAACATTTATCTGAAGAACGATCTCGTCATTTTGACCGGTATTACTTAAATTCACTCGATAAGGAGTTTCTGAAGGACTGGAACGGCTCACAACTTCGCCGCTAGGAAGGACTTTTTTAGCAATTACCATCTTGCTGGACAGTGAATTTTCAATATAACATTCCGCTACCGTAGTCGATTTCCAACCACCATGACGCTTCACAGTGGTAATGTCACCCCAGCATTGGCCAGTAATGTTGCGGAAGAACACCTCATTCCATGTCCGGTTAAGCCTTTTGGATCAGGAACCCCAAAAAATGCAGCCACTTTTGAAAACGTTTTCGAAATTGTGTTATGCCTACATGTTGTGTAGTACATTTTCCAGCCACATAAGAAAAATCTTCCACCGGAATTTATTAATCGTATATTGATGTATTTTCGACTCATTCTACAGCATTTGCTGAAAAAGCTTCTCTCATGATCGTGAAATTTCTTGAAATATTTGTTTTCGTATTTTGAATGAGTATGTATAGGTAACTGCCTTTGTCTTGGACATGGGTGATATCCAAGGTTAATTCATTACATTGACAAGCACCTGCGACTCCCAAGATCGTTGCAACCTGTAAATAGTTTAAAATAAAACGCTCAATGTATAAACTGAAATATTAGAATCGTGTATTCTCTACCTTACCTTGTAAATATCCCTCATCCGGTGCTTTTTTCAAAAAATCTTCGATTTGGTTTCTCTCTAGTATCTTTGCCTTCTTTGGTTTACATTTTTTTTTATTCTACTTTCAAATAAGTTTACCATACTTCAAAATATCAATACATTTGTGTACTTTCCACAGATTTTAGCCTAGAAAATTTTACCCACATCTAAGAGGCAACAAATCGTTTCTCCACATTGAAAAAGTAGGATAGTAGCACCTTTTCTGTAATTACTTCTTCTTCTATGCTCCTTTTTTCGCCAGTTATTGAATGCCACTAATTCATTCTCGTACACACCTTTGCTTTTATCTGGTAACAGACGTAATGCTGCTTCTTGGGCTTCTTACTATATTTCAGCCGGAATGAAGAAACATTTTCACTCATTTTTCCATTGAGTGTCCATTTCTTTTCTCGTGAATTAAAGGCTTGTTAATTCTCTTATATAATTAATACCTATTAATTGTCATAGTAAAGGAACAAAATAAAAGCTTCTAATTGGTTACAAAACGTTTATGAGACTCATAAATAAATGCTGAATGCTTGTAAGAAGACAGACTTCCATTACTCTTGTGTTTTCAAAGACATTTTTTACAAAAGTTTCCTACATGCCAGTTTAAAAAGTAGAACGATGTTATTGTTAATTTTACTGATGGACCCAAATAGTTACTACATTGGTTAACCTACTATTCAAAGGTTAGCAAAAAATTCATTTGCTTAATAAAAGATAAAGATACCATTTCTCGATTTGCACAATAATATTATAAATTGTGACTTAAAATGTCACGCCTTAGTTCCTAATAACCTAATGACATGGATTGTAAGAGTACTGTAACATTTTTAAGAGATGAATTATTGCATTGGAAATCGCACGCCTCTTTTTCCAGTATCAAATCAATCAATTAAATAAAAAAACATTAAAGTGTGCTTAGGTAAACAAACAGGGTTGTAGATTTTTTCTTTGGAAGAAGATTCTTAACACAATTTGATAATATTTTTAGCATCTTACATTTTCTAAATTATTCTTAATTATAGATATCTAATAGACCGTAATTTTTAGTAATTACTAAGTTACTTTTGGAGTTAATACGAGGTTCCTTCAAATGGACAATAGGATGTAAAAATAATACCTAATTTCCAACTATTTGTTGGAAAATGAAATTTGGAATTTGGAACTAGTCAACTTTAAGAAACCAATAAATATTGTGAATATGATCTTGCGTTTTTTATATAAAATGTTTAGTTTTGTAGCAAATTTACAAACTTAGATGAGTAAAGCAGGTGAGGGTTGAGTAGACAAGATTCCATAGGCGTAACACTTCGGAAGGGCAAAAATATTATAATAGTAATATTTGCTGCACCTTTGTAGAAAAAAAAATAGTGGAAACTAGGATACTGAGAGATATTTTTTTTTTCTTTATCCGTTATTCTGTATCGTTATTTTATTCATAGTTTACACATTACTTATGGCTTCCTAAAGCTGACTAGTCCCTGAAAGTTTCATAATGTTTTCTTTTTCCAACAAAGATTTTTATGTCACAAAAACTACGTTGTTGCACCTTTCAAAGTCTATAATTACAAAATGATGCATTTAAGATGCTTATTAAAGTTTTTAAGCATAATATTTTTTATGTACGACCATCACCCAAAACTTCTAACATATTTTATTTCAGAAATAAACTACTAATTATTATCCATATTAAGAAATTCTACAAACATTGCTCAAAACTATTCATAATAAGCATGCTTCTAAGCGGTGGTGAAATTTATATCGTATAGGTGCCATGCTCCCAGATATAATTTTCTTGGGTGCAGCAAAATTATGCTGTTAAAAATAGGTGGTGTCTGAAATACATAAACACACATCGCAATTGCTAATTATTGATATGAATAAGACATTTTTTAATATAACAACGTAAATCATTCACGCAGAATGACTGAACTTGACTCGGTTAATGCTTTGTAAACAGTTGATTAACTGGGAAGATGCAAGGTCAACCTAAATTTCGCGATTTTTTAAATTTTTAGGTCTTCTATTTTATCTCTGAAGTAACATACTTATAGTAGAAGTAGAATGCTGTAGAGCAAAACACTAGTAAATTTGAAAATGAAATATGTCCTTTTACATAAAGCCACACATAACAGTTATCATAACACACCAGAACATGGAGACATTAAGTATCTAAATTTGAATTTTAGTTTATAAATATTTCACTCTTGTATACATCTGCAATAAGCTTTAGAACAGGTACGTAACAGTTACTTGTGCGGGAGGGGGTGCGACATATTATTATTAAGCAGGTCGCATTTGCGCCCAGGAACAACTTACGTTGGTAGGCCCTAACCTCCAATCAGTACAGGAATGAGGGAAACTTGGAAAACCTCATTAATTAGGGGAGTGGTCAAATGTCGACTGGTATCCATCTCTGACATTAACGCAAGTCAACTTTCTTGCACCCTACCCTATCCACAGAGAGAATGCCAATCCCCTCCGCAAATATAGCAGGTCTAGGTCTACCTGCCGCAGGATTATTTTTAACTATTAATAACACTTCATTCTGATCACCAAAAATAATGCTGTAGAGTATTCTAATGCATTTGAAATATGTTTTTTCTTTAACATAAAGCTACACATAACAGCTATCATAATACATCAAAACATGGGGACGTTAAGTATGTAGACTTGAATTTTGTTTTGTAAATATTTCAGTGTCGCATTTGGTACATTTGCAATAAGCTTTAGAACAGGTACGTAACAGTTACGATTACTTCGCCGACAGCAACTTGATTACACCGATACAATTCATTCGCTTTTCTCTAACCTCAATAAATCATCTTAAGACTAGCTTAATGAGATCACGCCTTAAATCACGGGAATTTTGGCCGTCTCAGAGTTTCATATAGTGGCTTGTGCGTTTAACGATGACATAATACGTGACCAGAGGCTAGGTAGAGAAAGTATACGTGTTGGTTCACTATGATGGTAATATATGCATAATGTATTGTCAGGATAATTATTACAATGAACTTTCTTCACGTTGACATTATTCAAGCGGAACTAGGCTCGCATCATAATATTATTTCATAATAGAGTCAATATTGGATAGGAATGTATGAATCGGTGCAAATTATTTAAAAAAATAAGACTGTTGGTGTAATACTGGATGTAATAGTTTGTTTATTGAAGCGGTTTTGTCCATTTAAAATAATATAAGAAGTAGACTATTAACTAAGTAGATATAATAAGGTGGCAAGATGTATACTATTGGTTGTATACGTGTTAACCCCATAGGCTAATTAGAAAGAGGGTGTTATTTTGTCGAAATTTATATTAATATTATTATTCCTATAGTTAAATATTTGTCTCAACTTAAAGGAGTCCACCTAAAAAGCAATTCTAAAAATGCAGAAATAGGTCAAATCTCATCTATTGTGGTTGAATTTCCGAGATCCCACACTTTCAAAAGTAAACTTAAGTATTGAATGTTTATAGAATGTTCTCACTAAACCAGGTATGACTTATTTGTATGTAGTAAATTTAGCTATATTAATTATTATTTTATATAATTATTGAATAAAGTTTTGTTTATGAAATTGATGAAAAAAAAAATACAAAATCAAATTGCGTTTAAGTTTATGTGGTTATTTCTTAATTTATAATTTTTTAAATGTTGTATATTTTTAATTTTATCATACTTCTGTGTTGTGTTCCATGCTGTTTAACATTTAACTCAAAAATCAAATAGATATTCGTGTTTATCTCACAATAGACCTTGTTTTCTCAAATTTGAATACAATTACCCAACAAATAAGAAAATCATCGTAAAAAATAAAATAAAAAATATAGTTTCTCGGGCCTATAACTCCTTAAGGAAGGCAAATTGTACAAAAGGAAGTTGAATTAAATCACATTATTTTTGTCCAAGGAAGTTGGTCCATTCTTTACTAAACATCCTGTATAAAATTACCTATTTATTGTTGTGGTGACAAACTCTTCTGTCACATTAAATTTCTTGACTGGTGCCTATTTAGCAAATTTTTTGGTTGGAATAGCAAACAGAAATATTACAATTATGCCTTTATGTTCAGTTTTGGAAACATCATAGATCTTTTAGAGAGAAAAAAAACTCTATTTTTTATAAATTAAGAGAAATCAGCTATAAGTTTGTAGCAGCTAATTACAGCCTGTTCACATTAATCTACTGAAAATAAGTCTCTTATTATAATCTTATAATGAGGAAATTGCATGATTTTTTCTAATAAGAAAAAAAAAGAATCGAAAATCGAAATGGCGTTTGTCCTCGAAAATTTTGGAGAAAAATAAGCCTAAGAACGTCAGACGCCATACTCGTATGCTTTAGTTCATATTTGTATACGGTTTCCATGCTTGCGGACAACGCAGTATGTTCATGCGTTCAGAAGAGTTAATTTTTTATTTGTGATATTATTAGATGTAGATGTAGAAACAAACAAAGTTCCGTTTAACAATATTGTAAGGTCACAACATTACCACTAATAATTATGGCATTGCCTACACGGTATTTACGCTTTGTATCTATGACCGACAAAAACACAAGAAACAAACGCCTATTTACATTACCAATACAGCAACCTGCACCGAAGGGCGGTAACGTCACACCAATGATATCGCGTTTTCGGTCACGTGGTTATTTATTAATGTTAATATTTCAATTATTATGTGATTATTGCCGCCAAACACATGTACTGACCTTTCAATAAGTTTGAAAGATTACCCTGTAACATATTTCAAACCAATATAAAATTCATGCAACTTCCTCATTGAATATACTGTGATCAGTTGCCTGAAATATCAGAAATCCTCCAAGCTAGTAGGTATTAGAATATTTACCTAATTCTTTTTAATACTAATCAAAGTTTGTCCACTTTCTAGCAACGCGAATACGTGTACTTACATAATCTTTATACAGATACTCAATTGCTTCGCACAATGCTATAATTTGTTGCCAGTTTTGGAAATTCAGGGTCGTGGCTCATGATCCAGGGTAAATAGTGAGAGTATGACTACTACGCAGAGTATCAATTTACACGGACTTTCTCCGGTTAAGTGCCCATCTCTGTTGAATTTCCGGTGATGTTGTATCGATGTTTTACGTTTGTTTATGTAAATCAGTGACGTCATTGTCATTCATGCATTTAATCTCACTGAAGTAGAGTAACATTTCTCTTTATTTAATTCAGGAAGATTTAAACTCATTGTTTGATTACTGTAAAGCCAACAAGCTTCATTTAAATTTAAATAAGTCTTTCTACATTTGTTTTAGGCTTAACCAAAACATCATAATTTTGATAAGAATATTTTAAATCGAGTTGAGGAAATAAAGGATCTTGGCATTGTATTCGATAGATTGATTTCATTATCAGGGTTTCGAAAACTTTTAGTTGGATGTCTCTATTAAATCCATATATTTAGCATATGTGCATAGTATAATCAACTTTGCTTTCATAGTATGGAGTCCTCAGTATCCTATACAGGGTGTTGCATAAGAACTGGGCGTGTCAAACTAATATGGGCCTGGTGTGAAGATACAAAAAAAAAAATATTTGGGACACAAATGGTGTTAAATGAAATGAAATGAAATTTTCAATCGAAAGTATTATCTATGGGATTTGACAGAAACAGCTAATGATGTCATCAAGTGTGTTTTTCTGTTAAAAAGCTCTTTTTTTTCCAATAAACTGTTATTAGAGAAATGTTTCTGTATTACTTCCGTTTAAAAGTTATAAGCATTATCGTTCTAAATAGTCTCAAAAGAAATCCATACATTTTTTTCCTGTTAAAAAGCTCTTTTTCTGTATTACTTCCCGTTTAAAAGTTATAAGCAATATCTTCCTAAAGAATCTCAAAAGAAATGCCACCTAAAAATCACATTAGCGGTAGAAGGTTCAAGTAGCCGTTGGAAAATAATTGAATGTTCGTTGTTTAAAATGCATAAAAATGTTATTAAGAATAAACAAAAGGATTAAAAATACAGTTAAAACAAAAAGTGACGATAACTATAACTAAACTTAAAAAATGAGGCAAACACTCTTATTAGTCGAGGCAATGAAGCACTAAAAATGCCAAAGATAGGGAATCTTTTAGGATAGGACGTATCGGAATGCGGTTTTTTGCATTCGCTTGCAAAAATTATTTATATCATTCGTATCTACTTTGTACCTATTACAAACCGGAAGTTGCATTGCAGCAGCCAAAAATGCATGCAAAAATGCATGCAAAAATGCATGCAAAAATGCATGCAAAAATGCATCTTTTGAGAGGCCTTTTGGCAAATTTAATAACTTCGTAAATAAGAATCAGAATTGGCTCAAGTCGGGTAGCCGGGGGTTTTCGAGGTCGCTGATCACGATTATGATGTTCAAATTGACCCCCCGAACACCTGGAGCTCAGGAACGCCGACGAACGTCATCTCCGGGGACTATCCCGAACTTTATGCAAGAGAGGAGAGAAACTGGGCACCCGGGGGTTTTTTGGGTCGCTGAATCCGTCGTCATCGGCGAACACCCCACGGACACCTGGTGGGCCCCAACCTGGACGCGGACGTCATCTTCGAGAATTTTTCTGGAAATATCGACAATAACGAACCGAAAATCGTTATGGGGGCTTTTTGTGTGCGCTGAATCCGAATTTTATGTTGAAAACGACCACCCGAACACCTGTTGCGCCCTAACCTAACCCTGAACGTCATCCCCATGGTAGGGCGCACCAAGTGTCTGTGGGGTGTGCGTCGGTGCTATATTTGAATTCAGCGACTCAAAAAACCCCCAGTAACAATTTTTGGTTGGTCTTTTTCAACTGTGTCTGGAAACCCATCGGGGATGACGTTCAGAACCAGGTTAGGGTGCACCAGGTGTCCGTGGGGTGTTGGCCGGTGCCATATTTGATTTCAGCGAGCCAAAAAACCCCCCGTAACGATTTTCTGGTGGTTTTTTTCAATTATGTCTGGAAAACCCTCGGGGATGGCGTTCAGGGCCAGGTTAGGGCGCACCAGGTGTTCGGGTGGTCGTTTGCAACATAAAATTCCGATTCAGCGCACACAAAAAGCCCCCATAACAATTTTCGATTCGTTATTGTCGATATTTCCAGAAAAATTCTCGAAGATGACGTCCGCGTCCAGGTTGGGGCCCACCAGGTGTCCGTGGGGTGTTCTCCGATGGTATATTCGAATTCAGCGACCCAAAAAACCCCCGGGTGCCCAGTTTCTCTCCTCTCTCGCATAAAGTTCAGGATAGTCTCCGGAGATGACGTTCGTCGGCGTTCCTGAGCTCCAGGTATTCGGGGGGTCAATCATCATAATCGTGATCAGCGACCTCGAAAACCCCCGGGTACCCGACTTGAGCCAATTCTGACTCTTATTTACGAAGTTATTAAATTTGCCAAAAGGTCTCTCTAAAGATGCATTTTTTTGCATGCATTTTTGGCTGCATCAATGCAATTTCCTGTTTGTAATAGGTACAAAGTAGGTACGAATGATATAAATAATTTTTGCAAGCGAATGCGAAAAACCGCATTCCGATACGTCCTATCCTAAAAGATTTCCTATCATAATGCTTCATTGCCTCGACTATATACTACATACATTTACAATCTATTCTCTATATGACATATTCAATCTTTGCCTGACTTCTTTGTGGGCTGCGTTTACTAACATTTCGACGTTTAACTCTTTTATGATTTTTCGACGATTAATATCTCGCGAAGGTATTTTGTAAATGTTATTTTTAAAACCCCCCATAAAAAATCGAGGGGTGTTAGATCTGGTGACTTTTCGGGCCACTGAATAGGTCCATTAATCCCAATCCATTTCTGTGGGAAAGTGTTATCTATATATTGCTCCATAATCCTGGCCTTGTGGGGTGGACCTCTGTCGTACTGAAACCATAGGTTTTTTCTTAAGGCTGTAATGTTCGCAATTTTACAAAGCCGTTTTTAGACGTCCACGCGCTTTCATATTTCTCCTCAATGGAAATTCATATTAAGATGGAGCAGTTTTAATCAACTAATAAAAGTCTATTTTACTAGACAGCAGAGCCATATTTCGTCGCAAGGTTGCCTCTTGTAAAGGTTCTATGATCAGAAATCTCTGGATAGTTTTCTCGATATAACTCTACAGCTCTTCTTGAATTTTTTTGTGACTCGTCGTAAATTAGCTACATATTAACTATTTCTGAATTAGAAAACTTTTGTAAGCAGAAAAGTTATACGTTTGACGTTTGTATTGATAATGATAAATATTTTGTTTATTTACGCATTAATCTATCGACAAGAAAATCGAATAAAATTTGAAAAAATATGTTCTTCATTATTTAGATTTTGATGTCTTGTCTGCAGCGAAGAAAAATTCATGGAAACACTACTGAAAAATGTTAGTTGAAGGTGTAAGGCAAAAAATATACGAAATGATCCTAATTATTTGGAGAAATGGCAGAAATTACAGAGGAATATTATTAGTGGATGTAGGATATAAAATTATGACAACGTTAATAAAATAAATAATAGAACCCACAACAGAACTACAACTAGAGGAGTACCAAGCGGGTTTTAGAACAAATCAATAACGAATCAAATCTTCATAGTGAAGAAAATCCTTATTACTACTGTGTGAAAGGGAATAAACTAAGTAGAATAATGAAACAATTTGAGATACCATCTAAACTGATTAGGTAATTCAACATTCATAAGCAAATACTAAAAGCAAAGTGCGAACAAACGATGAATGTTCAGAAGAATTTGCTACTACTAGAAAAGATTATAAGAGATAGTCAACTGAACAGAGGACATATCATTAGAAAATGTAATGAGAAAGCTGATTTAGGAAGCAAGTAAAGTGGGACTGCAGATAAATCAAGAGAAAATCAGTGTTTTGAGAATAGGAGAACAAAAAATGATATACATTTCAAATTGGCAACACAGCACGAAGAGATAGAGTTAGAAGAAATATAAGAATATGTGTATTTGGAGATGCTGATAACAACTATGACGAGAAACAAGAAATTAATATAAAAATATTTAAAGCAAATAGAAGTTCGGCAGCAACTTAATGTAATCAAAAAATTTGTCCAGGGGAATAAAATTTAGAATGAACAAGACAATTTTAAGGTGACGGCGATATATGGCATCTATCTTTTCAATTTTTCTCAAAAACAGTTGAACAAACAAATGAATTTTGACAGGAACGTAATACTTATAAAATGATATTTAATGACATATTTTCCATTTTCCTGGTTTGCTATATAAGGGGGTGAAATAAACTAGCTATTCCATGATTAACTTTCAAATTTTTACTTTTTACTTTACTTTTAAATTCCTTAATCGAAATGTAGTTCTGTTTATTCACAAACTTTTTTGGCTCTTACAGAAATTTCATATTATTCTTAATTTTTGAGAAAAAATATTTTTTAGAACGATGGAAAATACGATATCAACTTCTGAAATTTGTGTAATTTATTCTTAGAAGGCTATTGTCACTAAACTTACTTTTCAGTAAATGTGAAATAATTATAATAATATTTGTTTGTATCCTTTTCGACAGTCGGTCATTTCTGTTCCGAATTGAAAAAAAATATATTTTTAATTTTTTCAAATATTTACGTATATCTGCATGATTTACAATACTTACATACATACAAACTGGTGCTGATGACTCATTTCTGAAGGATGTGATTATTTTTAATGCCACAAGCCAAATTTTCCCAAAAAACTAATTTTGTTGATGCTTAGGAGTTTCCTTTACCGTAAATTCTACATACTTAAAGACGTACGCGCTACTGCTACAGATTTTAGTTATACAATGTTAGTTCTCCTTTTTTTTTAAATTAGTAATCCCAAAACTTCAACATTTAACAATCGATTCTTTGTTTTTTTATATACTTAATTAATGAAATCTTTTGTTTATAAGGCAGCATGTAAGATTCAACTCTAAGGATATCGAAAACCGATGATAGACATTATTTCTGGAGAATCTAAACAATAGAACATAAAAAAGTAGAGACACTGCTGAAGTAGCAGACGTTGACGATCGTTATAAAAATTTTATTAGTTTGGTAATATAAAATATTTTATATAAAACGTTAAACGATAAAAAGAGTACATGATTTTAATTGTGATTAAGATTTTGTGACAAAATAAATTTGGGGACAAATTGTATCAGCAACCATTTAGTTAATACTTTGTCGATAAATAGCTACTTCCTGGATCTGTGAACCTTATAGTTTTAAAGTTTCTATGAAATTCAAGAGAATATTTAACTTGCGATGGCAGAGTGCAATTTTAATGGAATTTTATAACGCTGGTAAGAGAATTTTTACTGATGGATTATACAGGGTGATTCAGGTTTAATCTCGATAACTTCAGGAATCGATAGAACAGGTTAAAATAATGTTCATTTGTGATACAAACTTATTTCCTAAAACGCATCGTTTCCGAGATAGAGGGCGTTGAAGTAGGAATTTTTTTCTCGTTCTTCCCTCATAACTTTTGAACCACTTCCGATTTAAATGAAATTCGGAACACAAACACTTCTTATGATCTTACATAGCTTCTTAAGTTTGAACTACCTACTCCTCATAGAAGTGTATTTTGTATGCTACCCCCCTCTTACTTTATTTCAAAACTACAAAAAAAAATTCAATAAAACATCTACACACAACTTTGACCTGATTAATTTTGAAACTTTTTCGTCTCCTTTTTTTCCGATGTTTGGTCTTGTTTCTGAGATATTCAAAGAAATTGGTGACAGTGTAGTGCACCAGCCGCGTAAATTTCATTTAACGTTATAGCAACCCATGAAAATGAAACTCAGTAATTTGTGAAAACTGACGTTTGTGAAAATCATTGTCAAAAGTATTATTTAAAGAGCATTTTAGTGCTAAGAAAAAATGCCAAGAACGTTTACAAATGCTGAATATGTCGATATACATTATGTTTATGATTTCTGTGACGGAAATTCCAACGCGTCAGTTCGAGAGTACCGAACACGCTTCCCTAATTCTAAATGCATAAGTTTTTGTAGATGTACATCGTCGATTTTCGGAATTTGGTTTGCGCCGCTACAATGATCATAATCGTAATGTACCGCCAATAAATAATCAGCGAATTCTTAATATTTTTGATATCGACAGAACTTTAAGCACACGTCGAGCAGCTCGGCAACTCCATTTATCTCAATCAAAAGTACTGAGAGCACTCAAACAAGATCATCGAAGGGCTTTCCATCTTCAACCAGTTCAAGGTTTGTTGCCAAGAGATGATGAAAAACGTTTAAATTTTTATAGATGCGTTTTAGATTCAACAGAAATTAATCCACAATTTGTGCATAAGGTTTTATGGACCGACGAATCTAATTTCACAAAAGTAGAAATTATGAATTACCACAACATTTACGTTTAGAGTGAAGTCAATCCTCGATGTGACAATCTTCATTTCAGCAACAGTTTAGTGTAAATGTGTAGATAGGTGTTTTAAGTAATACCTAACCTCTGTGGGCCACATATTTTGTCACCTCGTTTAAATGGGGATTTATTTCATGAGTTTCTGCAAAACTGTCTCCCCGACGTGCTTGACGATGTCCCCTTAAATTTACGTCAAGGGAACTGGATGCAGTTGGATGGTGCTCCTGCACATTACGGAAGGCAAGTCCGGCAATGGTTGGATGATAATTATCCTCGTCGATGGATTGGACGGCAACCCAACAACCACCCAAATATGTGGATTCTTTGCGAAGGGTCTGTGGCTTGGCCTCCGCGCTTACCAGATCTGAATCCTCTGGATTATTTCGTTTGGGGCCATCTAAAAGCAACTGTGTATGATACGCCAGTACATACCCGTGAGGAATTGATCCAAAGAATAAGACATGCTTGTGATGACATAAAAAACAATCCCGTTCAAATAGCAGCTGCGGTTAATACACTAGTTTGTCGATGCCAAAATTGTATTGAGGCTGGAGGAATGCACTTTGAACAATTATTGTAATTTTTTAAGTAGTTGATAAATTTGTTGTAAATCTTGTAATAAGAAGTTGTTACTAATGCACTTTGAACAATTATTGTAATTTTTTAAGTAGTTGATAAATTTGTTGTAAATCTTGTAATAAGAAGTTGTTACTAAATTTATGTTTGAGGTTATTGCCATTTTTTCTTAACACTATGAACACTCTTTGCCTAACCAAAAAATCTCACAATGATGAGGTTTTTTGGTTAGGCAAACTTAGTTTCAAAAATAACCCTTGACTAATCCGTTTGGCGTAAGGGATTATTTAATTAATCTTTATTTTCTCAGAAGTATGGGAAAAACCCAATAAAACTAAAGAAAAACTAAAATTATGCCACAAATAAATAGCTTCAGACAATGAATTAACTTCTTTGGATATCACCCATGTTCACGTCCATGTCCATGTTACGTACTCATTCCGAATACGAAAACAAATATTATCAATATCTGAATATAAAATCGCTATCCCGTTTGTTTTCCATTTAATTTAACCATTATTTTATTAGTTTCCATATATTATATTCCTTTTCTTGATCATTGTATACTTGTTTAAACTAAATTAACATTATATAGTTTGACACTTCAAGAAGAGTCACAAATTTGAAAAATATATCTTTCTCAAAAAAATTGTTAAAATACTATTAATTAAGGAATGTGAAAATCACTCTGTATTGTGGAAAGTTACTGTTACATATTAAAATATGATGAAATGTCGTAACGTTACTGACATGTTTAAATTCAGAAAAAAATAATTTAATTTTAGAATTACATCCACAAATTTGATACTTTGACCATAACCCATTATGAAGATGTCAATGTTCGTATAAATATGTATAATAAATTGGACATACTCGTTTGTCTTATGTACGTAATGGTCAAACCTCACATGGAGAGAAAATGTTAACAACTTTTCTATTATACAACACTATGCACTTGACATGATAATCATAGAATTTCTTTAGCTGTTGACACACGATTGTAACATAAATATGTGTTACGATCATGTGTCAATAACTAAGATGTTCAAGATTATTGGAAAATAATGGCAATAGTGATTCTGTTTAAGGTATGTTCGCTCTAACTTGACTGAAGATGAGGTTACATTCTGAGGATTAATTATTGAAATATTACCCAATCTTATTTAATTGCGCATTTAATTTTCTCTCTTGCTTGTTTTAGAATGTATAATATAAATTGCAAAGCAATATATATTTTTAATTAGCTACATTCTTGAGATAATCTCTAAATATTCTTTTATTTGAATTTTAAACTTTCGTCCGTGAACAAATGTAAATTTTATTTTATTAAGAGACAAATTTGTAAATATTAATAGCCAGCGCGCGACTGTTATGCTGGAAATAAAAAATAACAAAAGGACATACCATTTACTAAAATCTTATGTTGTCATAAATAGATATTAACATTTAAATGTTCCTCCTTTTTATAGAATAGTGTAACCTCAATATGAAATATTATGTATATCTAAAAATAATCCGAGTTGAATTGATAATAAAATAGCTGATTTTGCCAGAGAATCCGGATTTTGCTGATACAGGTAACAAAATTAACGTGCCAAATTTCAGCCTAAGATTCTATACGACTAAAATCGAGTAAAAAAGTCACAATAAAGAATATATTGTAAAAACAGTTAAAAATTCCAATCAGAGGTGTCTCAAACTGGTGGGGTCTATGGTAAAAAATACCCCATTTTTTCGTTGTATATAATATTTTTCAGTTATGACTCAATATTGTGATGGATTGCAGATTTTTACGAAATCTAGAATAGAGGAAAGGAGAGAAATAATGAAATATCAACCAATACTACTTTCAACGTATCCAGAAGTAAATCCAAATATCGAAATTATTTTCATTTTAGAATAAAGGTTATAAATGGATTTTAAGACACGTAAATATTCTATTAAATGTTCTTTTTCTACAAAACTGTTAAAAGTGGGCTTTTTAATTGTCATTTTTGATGTTAAAAATGTCATTTTTTCACACGCGTGTTAAAAGTAAATTACTTTTAACACTAGTGTTAAAAGTAAATCAAAGTTTCTTTAAATTTTGTTATGAAAATTAATAAAACGTTTTAACAAACACATGAACAACTTTTTATTTTAAATAAGTACAAACCAACATTTTAACTAGTTATTACTATTAACATTTATAGTAAAATTAGAACAATTGGAAATTGTAATTCCCTGCGGAGTCATCATACTTAAGTTGGTTTTACTGTTAACATGTGTGACACATCTATTTTCTATAGAAATACTACTGGTAGTACTGGTGGTCTTGCTAGTAGTTGCAGCAGTAGGAAGTATTTGGCACGCAATTTCCTTCTTCTGCTCCAGTGAATTTTTAATGTAGCCTTCAGCTACCGTCGAAGATTTCCATCCTCCATGTCTCTTGATGCACCAGAATCTGCTAACAATGTCGCCGTTGAGGGTTTGGTAGATTCAAGAACTCTGCAATGTCGGCAGGCATTTTACCAAACATGATAATTCCGACTGGATTCTTCACACATTTATTTTTCATATATTTAAGAAAAAGTCGTCTATGGTCAGCGTTGGGTGGCCGGAGTGCCATATACTTTCTAAAAAAGTTTAAATAGAATTCACCAACAACACTGAAAGTCCGAGGCACTTTCGTTTTAGTATCTGGTAAGGTCACAATAACCGAAGTGCCCAAATATTCGATATTGTCGATGGTCATCTGACACAATTCCTCCCGGCGACACGCCCCGAAGACACCCACTATTGCTGCGACTTTCATCATCAGATACTTTTCGTCTTCTGCTTCTGTGAGAAATTTGTCGATATGCGTCTTCGTCAAAACTTTTGACTTTTTTGCTTGATATCCTTCACCTTCCGTTTTAAAAAAAGCAATAAGTTTATAATGTTTGCTTATATTTTGATCTTGCTTTATTTTTAACATAGTTTTGATCATGGAATAATTTGACGACAGCGTTGACGATTTCCATATCTTGGCGTTTTCCTCAAAATATGCCAGTAAAACACTTTCCCAGGGACCTTTTTAATGTTGCACCATTCCGAAAAGCGTCTATAAGCGATTTGGTACTGTTCCTTTGATTTCGCCGGCAATAATTCCAATGTTGCTCGACTGGCGGCTTCTTCGATTTCAGCAGGGATGAATTCGTTACGCTCATTATTGAGATTATTCATTATACTTATAATATTACTAGAAAATGCTGTCAATATTTTTGCTTTTTTTCCGTAACTAACAACAGCACTGGTTGTTACGAAAATTTTGGTTCATAAACATCATCTGTGTGGTATTTTTTGATTTCTTATTTTTATTGAGTTTAAAGTTCTTCCGATTGTTTTGTAGAAAAAATAGTGTATGATATACGTGTTAAAAGTGATTTTATTTCGTTCCTGCGATTCAAATAGCAGTGTTGACCGTATGTGTTAGTTTACATCTTTAAATCTATTATATCGATATTAGCTATAGATAAAACCTGTATAAGCCTAATAAAAAATGGCGCTTTGTTCCTTTTATGGGCGCCCATTTATTTACGTGTGGCTTTCAACTTCATACAGGAAGTATAGATACATAACATTTTCATCGATATATTAGGGTTATAGATCGATACATAATACGAGCAACCGTTAATTTGTGGTAAGCATGCGGTGAGAGGCAGTTCGCACTTATATAAAAAAATAATTCACATTAATATACATTTCAGCATTACAACTTCCTTAATACCTCTGAGGTTTTAATAATAACCACTTACATTAAATAAATCTGTTGCTGAATAAGTAACTGGCAATGATGTCATATTCGAACGCGCATCATACAAGTGGTTATCGTATTTTTTTCACTAAAAAATGGAATTTCGTTATGTTTGTGTATAGTGTCTTGGCATCAAGAGAATAACAATTGTTAAAAATGTTGAAATCTGGATAAACTTTAATAATAAACGTCCTGACTAACTGAGAGTATTATTTTGCTGCGGTTAGTAAAAACTCGGCAACTGTAGCAAAATATTTGCAGTAAAAGCGTCAAATGAGCTGTTTTTTAACTACAAGGAAATATGCTTTGCTAAAACAGAAGTTTTTTGCCTGAAATTATAAATCAACTTGACAGGTGCGTTACGATGAACATCAATTAGTTCTTCGCATTAGCTACGGCAGAGCATATACGAGAGATATTTATAATAATATTGCTATGCTAGATATTAATATAAATTTTAACACTGTGATAATAATTGCATTAGAATAGCTTCAAACGTATATTAATTCATAAAATGTTGAATTGAAATGCACAGAATATATTCGTATACACCTATGGGTCTCTGCAGGTGTTAGTTTAGCAAATTTATGATATTCGATAAAGGCCAAACTATATTGCTGACACCTTCAACATTTATACGTATTGCTGATATTGTAATTTATAAATTTGAATTACTGTTAATCAATTTTTTTATAAGTGTACCTGTTGGGATTGAACAGTAAGATCTATGACCAGCTATCAATAAAATTAACTCACTCGAAATTTATCGGGCACACTCAGTATAACCGTTTCGCAGGACACTGGGTATCAAACAAACCCAATAAACAGCCAATAATCGGCCGTCGACGTTCAGTTGGTTGAGCAAGAGATGTGGTTTGGCAGAGGGGAGAACGAGTGGCGGGGGATGGAAAGAGATCCAACTGTTAGTATATTATCTGAATTGTGGTTTTGTTAGAAATTTTGTAAACCCCAAGAAAACTCACTAGTTAATCTCAAGTAAGCAGCTTATCTAGTCAGTCATATCGATATTGTATTTCCCTAAGTCAGCTCATTGCTATGGCGTATTTATAAATTGTCTTCTAATTACTAGACAGAGGCAGACAGATGGATGTGTTATACAACGATTTTTCTAAGGTGTTTGATCGTCTTAACCATGATTTATTAATTAATAAATTACATTCTGTGGGTATATCTGATGCTCTTTTAACTTTATTTCGCTCATACTTTACCAATCGTTTTCAATTTGTTAAGTATTGGGGTTTTCCGTCGAATAAATTTCCACAATTGTTAGCTGTTCCTCAGGGATCTGTTCTAGGGCCCTTATTTTTTATTACATTTATCAATTACTAAACTGAACGACTAAATATGAATTATTCAATGTATGCGGATAACCTTATTTATTGAAATAAAGTCCATTTCTGATTGTTATAGATTACAAGATAACAGCTGAATTACACCGTTGGTGTCAAGAGAACTGTTTACTATTAATATCAGTAAATGCAATATTATGTCGTATTATTGCCGAAAAAATGTTCTATATTTTGATTACCTTTTGGATAATACTAATTTAAACAGAGTTTCGCAGTTCAAGGACCTTGTAACATTTTGTGATAATTTACTATTTGATGCACATATTTATTCGGTAAATAGATAGATAGATATATATTTATTTTTATTTATTTTATTTATTTTTTTATTCCTGTTATATACAAAATAGTATTCCACACGTCAAAGTAAGCAAATTTACAGAAATAGCATATTATAAATATAAAAATAACATAAACATAATACCACAATTCAAAAGAGATAATGCAAAAATTTACCAAATGTATAGAAACAATGATCCAGTAACAATTTCTTAATATGAATTTTAAACCCTTTATATAGTTTTATTCCCATGTACCTGGGATTTCTCTCATAAAGGGTCAAGTTGTGACAGGGTATAACTAAGTCACTATATCTGCGGGTGTAGTAATCGTAATTATGATTGCTTTTTATAAATGTATTATAATTTAAATATACAAGTACTAATACTTCTATAATGTAAACACAGGCTAGGGCTCTATCAGAAAAATGTGAAGAACCCCAGAATACGATGCCATAAGAAATCCGAGAGTAAAATTGACCATAGTAATAGGTAATGTGTCTCCCAGTTAAGAGTATTATCTAAATATAAACTTAAAAAGTTGTGTGTTTAGTGGTCTGCACTTGTTCTAGAGATTCTCCATGAATCTGTATTCAAAAACTTGGGTTTTATCTTCGCGCAATTCTAAGGGTTTTCACAACACGGTGATATTAAATACACTATTCAATTGTTTTGTTCGCTGTAAACTTTAATATCTTTTATATCTCACGTTTGGAGTTCAATTTATAACATTCATATAACCCAGTGCAGCGGATATATCTGAATACAATGCATTTTATCAGCTTTGGTATCTATCCAGTTCGTGGAGTTCCTGAAGATACTTTGTTGTCCACATTTAACTTAATTAGCTTGTGGTGGAGGCACTTATGTACCTACTCTTTACTATTTTTATACAAAATTGTCAACAATTTCATGAATACGCCTTCTCTGGTGTCTTGAATTTTATGTTGAGTTCGAGCCAACGTACTAATATTCTTACAACATATCCTCTTTATCAAATGATAATTAACTACCAAATGTCTGAAAATCGACTTGATATATTTGTTCATTCACTTAAGGGATTAAATTTTTATTTTTTTAACCGTCTGTATTTTGTGTACATATGGTTGTATATTTCATTAGTTATTTATTGTGTTTCAAACCATGTGTTGTTATTAGTCTTTGGCTTATTTTTGGATATTTGTTCTTATTCCAGTTGTTGATTGATTTTGTTTGTTTACATTGTATATTTTGATTACTATTTTCTACATTGTCCTATAATTGGAATTCGTCCCGTTGGACACGGTACTTGTTAATTGTGAGTTGTTAGTTTTAATTTTGGCCTTGGCGATCTGCATCAAGAAAAGGGGATTCAAAAAATGACTTAACTTCTCATATTTTTAATTATAATTAGGTACAATGATGAAAATAGTCTATCTATGTGTAAGTGCGCTATTAACAAATTTAACTGACATTTACTAAGAGGTAGAAACCAATTTCCTTCATAAATAAGATATGGAAATATAAATACAATAAACATAATTAGTTGGAAAACGTTACTTACTTATATTACTTAATTATTAATAATTGGAGAATAATAGAGGATTTGTAAAACCCAATGAGATAATTCAGTCCCGTGACCTGTCTTAAAACATGTAATCTGCGTTCGAATTGAAAGGGTAAATTTATTATCTATATTTAAAAATTGGACACCTACGTTGTTTAGCCTACTTAAAATTTTGTGTTTTATGTGAATAAAATAAGTGTGCCAATGTAAACCTGTGGAAATATCAAATATTTTAGTGATTTTTACGCGACACAATAATTATAATATGACCTAGGCGAACAAATTATTATTATTGACATTATTCGAATACCAATTTCTAACCTGTTTCGCGTAAGGTTTCGAAACTAAAGTAACACTTTAATTTTAGTTACACGGTACAAGAGTTTCTTTTACTTTTTTTTGCAAATAAAGTTGCCTTTGGATATTGTTAAGTAACTGCAACTTAAGATATATTCGTTGTCAATTTCATTTAAGCAGTAGATACGTAATAAAAAAGTTAGTAGTTATATGATCGTATTTACAGTATCCTCAACTAGAAGAGACAAGGAGGTGTCTGAATTACAAAAATACTTCTGTCCACGACTCTCCTATAAAATTTTCATTACACATGTGTTTTCTCAATAATAATAATAATAATAATAATAATAATTAGTGAATAATGAAATCACCATTCACTAGTTTTAAAGAATCGAGAATGAACTAACAAAACAAAGATTCTCCGTTGTCAGCAATTGAACCTGAACCTTCTGTGTGAAAGTCAAATGCTATCTACTAATGATGGTAGATATGATGGTACTAATTAAAGTTTTATTTTTCTTTTTTAATTTATCAAGTAAACGACAAATGTTAAACTTGAAAGTAAGGTCTTATAATAGTTTTGAATTGTATGTTCATGTTATGAGTGTCAAAATATTGTATTGTATGATGTTTTCAGTAAAAAGTTTACTAAAATAATTATTAATAGTCGTAGACAAAATATAGTATTCTTTCTACTTGCATAATAGCTGAAATTCACTCGGGCGATTTACGGCTCTCGCCGTAGCCTTCACCCTCGTAAATTACATTATATGCTCTTTGAATAATATACTATAATTTTTAATTTTAACCAACTTCAAGCAACACTGAAAAAAAGGCCAGTAACTTTACAAATATACTTTGTAAAAATATCCTTATAATAGTCTTAAAATAATTCTAAAAATAATGATGATATTTACACTGACGATTGCAATTTTACAAGAAAACTGCCAATATACAACAAAACCGTAAACTGCATATGTAATTATAATGTAATATGTACATTTATAGAATATATTGTAATACATTTACAATTAGCAATGTGAAATTCACTTCTACATTGTAAAATTACTGAACATACCAAATTTACTATATAATTGACTGTAAAAATATGCTTAATTTGTGTGTGAAGATACTACTAATTTTAAAACGCACTGCCACTAACCGTTGAGAGCGTTGGGTGGTGACGCCTTCATTATTTCTTGCTTCATTTCGATGAATGCAGCGTGTACCTAGGACCTAGGTACTTACATAATTAATTTAGTGAGTAGTGACTAACAATATAATCATATCTAGAGTGACAAGTGAGTGTTTTTAGTACTATAAATAGGTTTGTCTAGTGCTGGTTGTAACATAACCTAAATAAAGCATGCTTTATTTCGACAAATGCAGCGTGTACCTAGGACTTAAGTACTTACATAATTAATTTAGTGAGTAGTGACTAGCAAAATAATCTAATCTAGAGTGACTAGTGAGTTCTTTTATTACAATAAGTAGTTTTGTCTTGTGTTGCTTATAACATAACCTATATGAGATAACGTAATAGGTATGTATTTTATACAGAATTATTAAAGGAAAGGAACAATGGTATTTTTGCATCTAAAAAATCAAATACCAACTGCAGACTGAACTCTGTTCATCTTACATATAAACAATATATTATTTTCTACGTTAGAATTATATTTAAATTGTAGGTACCTATATTACACATTAGATCTCGTTTGAATATTATAAAATATTTATTTTTTTTTATGTTTACATATACAAGAAACTTTATTATTTGATATATATAATATACAGATTTACTTTGTTTTATATGTTTTGTATAACGTTAAGTGCCCTGTTTTGTAAAAATGGCCTAAATGTACAGGTACCAAATTAAATAAAAATATCGAAAGACCTTAATATTTTATTTTTCATAATCTAACTATATTTATTCTAACATTATAAACTCTTATTCAAAATTGTATAACATACTAGAAAAAATAGTAAAATTAATGTTGGATCTGTGAAAGCAGTAGCAGCAATTTTTGTAGTCGACAATAATATGAGCCATTACCTACGTTTTTATTAATCTATCAAAAAGTAAAATATATTCGTTATATTCGTAGCGTACCACTTAGGTGTACCTACATGTTTTTCTCACTTCAAAAAATTAAACAAAATAAGGTAGTTAAATTATTGAAGATATAATAGATAGCTGTAACTACGGATTAGCTAACTGAGCTGAACTTATATAATCGGTTAGTAATAGTATGTTTTTCACACAATTTGTGCAAAAATGTTTAATAGAACGAATATTTAGTTTACAAGATTTTTCTTTTAAAATAACATCCTGATCCAGTGATGTTATTGAGAAACTTACAGAAAAGCCTGACATGATTGTTACGTAAGGTAAGTAACAATTGTTAATTCTGGAATTACTATTCAGAAAATTTATTAGGTATCTATGTCAAAACACTGTTAGAGATTTCGTGTGTTATACACAAGATGCCATTAAAGTAACTTTCTTAAAATTGACTGTAGGGGTTTCGGTACTTTTAGGAGGTTTCTTTTATTTGCGGAAAAGATAGAGAAAACAATAGTATAAGTGTCACGGAAAAAGTTTTTGAGAAAAGTTGAATGACGAATATTTCAATTCAATATCTTGATTCGTTTTGATACAATACATTTGTTAATTTTAGGCTTTTTCTATGGTATTCTATATTTTTTATTTCTGAAAATATTTGTACTCTCTAATGAGATTACTATATTCAGCTTTTTGTGTAGAATCTAGTGGCTTACACAAACTTGTAAAAAAAAATAATAACATCCTATACATTTTTTGATATGAAGTTTTGTACTTGATACGTAGGTATGCATAAAAATATTTTTAAGTTATAAATATACTAGCAAATTCTTTTTGTAAATAAATATTGCGAAAATATTCACGTAAAATGAAATAAATTACAAGTTGAATAATAATAAATTAAAACACATATGTTTCATTAAAAAAATATGAAAGTAACGGAAAACTAGAAGTGATAAAAAAAGCGTAAGCCGCTGAATATGTTTATAAGTAGAAAAGTTTCACAGTTATCATAGAGAACGGCCAAAATTGAAAAACATCACGTAGGTATTTTTTAAACAAATCGAAATGTTCTTCAATTCAACTTTTCTCGAAAATTGAGCCCGAAACAGCTGCTTAACTTTTTTCTGTCTTTTCCAAAAATAGGAGAAACCTTCTATAGGTACCTAAGTGTCCAAACTGGACCATCCTGTACAATAAATAAAAATTACATTGTAGTTATAGTGAAAAATGTTTTATTACAATGTAATTATACAATTGATTGTAAAGTTACTTTGTACTTTTATAAGTAATTATATAAGTTACATTGTAAAAATTTTTGTATTGTAAAATTACAAAGTAATATTACAGTTACTAAACGGAAAATTACATCGTAAAATAAATTTACAATGAAATTTTACAGTTTCATTGTAAAATCACAATCTATAAGAAAATCACAGCAATAATGTATGGTAAATAAATTGCCATCTATTTTTACTGTAATTATTTTTTACAGTGAACTTTAACATAAGTTATTTCCGTGGCGTTTTCTATTCTTTCACGCAATTCTTCCATTTTGTTAATTTCAATAATAAACACCAAAGTTTTATGCAGGGTACCTGTAAAAGGTTGGCGACAAAATACTACTAATACTATAAAACTTGGTAGAGGGGATTTTTCTGGCACGAGAAAATGAAAGATTGTCTCGAATTTGCACACTTTTTTGTGTTCTAGTGTACTGATAATCAATAATTCTTATTCTTTGACATTTTTTCTTTAAAAAAGGTATGCTTAGTAAATGTCGTTTATATAAACCCATTGTCGTCCTTCACGATTTATTCAATTGCTATCAAATTTTGGACTAAGATATATTGGGTTAGATCATCATATCATGACCCCAGGAACATGTGGAAGCATTTTGTCCAGATCTTTTAGAAACACCCTGTGCATCTACACATATCCTGTACATCCAGTATAGGGTGTAAGGTATAGGGGTGTCTTCAAAAAGATGAAAGATGGACAAAATGCTACCATATGTTCCTGGGGTTAAAATATGATGATCTAACCCAATTTCCTTAGTTCAAAATTTGATAGCAATTGAATGAAGTGTGAAAGAAGACAATGGGTATATGTTTATGTTTAGAAATAAAACCTTGAAATCCAAATATCCAAAAAAAACGGTTGTTCCAAACGACATTTACTAAGTATATGCTTTTTTAAGAAAAAAATCGTCAAACAATATACAATTTATAATGAAATTATTGAAGAAAAATTAATACTAAATTTGTAACTCCAACACCCTGTATCTCGGAAACAATAAAATTTTGGACACTTGAATTAGACCATTATATTTTGGCCCCTGGAATATATGGTAGAATTTTTTCTCAACCTATTACAGACACCTTATATAATTCCATGTATAAAAATCACATGAGTTTAAGTCTGGCGATATCGCAGGTGATGTTATTGGTCAGTTGCAACCTACCTATCCATTGGCAAATGGGTTATTTAAATAGTACCACATTTTTATCTAAATTGGGGTGGAGTACCGTCGTATATGAACCATATGGACTGTCCAACATTTAAGACCATATTCTCAAGTAGTGTTGACATCTTGTCTTGATTTTTCTTGATTTTGTCTTGGTTTTACTAGAACTAATTATAAATTTACTGTCACTTGACTAAAAGAGATCCGATTCTGCTTCGCCTATTTCGTCCATTACTTATTATGGCAAACTGGTCGTTTTTATACTTTCTAACATCTACCAATCGATTACTGTCAACGACCGAGAGTAACCACCACTGTTACCAAATTTTTTATAAACTTCCATATTTCTAATTTGCATACAAAAGTCTTGCAAGATTCATGCAAGAGTCTTGCCAAATTGCGAGACAAGAAATCTACAAGATTTTAGCAAGACAATACATGATCTTGTAAGTTCCAGCAAGAATAAGACAAAATTTGTTGTCTTAGCCAACACTATTCTCAAGTAGTTAAAGCAAATTATGTTCCGAAATGAAGCTAGTTGGAGCTTATCAAAAGGTATGGAAGAAAAAAAAAGCAGTTTGACAAAATTTTATTAATTTGTTGCTTTTTCCACTACTGTAAAATTGCCTGTATAGTCGCGTCAAATTAGCCTTTCACTTGTAACTTTTTGCGGAGAGGTCCGATTGAGATGCGGTTTTCTGCAAAATGTTCAGCGAATTTTTTATAACAAAAGGTATATCTAACCTCTGTACGCTCGCAAATTTTTAATTTTTTATTTAACAAATGACCCATTTTTGTTGAACATATGACAAATATCACACACGATTCAACGAAAATGTCTGGAAAATGTTCTCTCGGGGGTTTTCGAGGTCCCTCTTTATCACTTTGGTGTTAGCTTTATTATTTATTGCTAAATTGTTGTAACTGGACTAATTAACAAATTAAAAACTCCACCCACGAAATCACTAGAGAACCGGAATTTTTTCCAGGATTTCTGACTTATTAAGGCAAACCATCGGCACAAGATTTTTGCAAATATAATTGTTTATTGTTCGATTGTTGCAACCTCGCTAATTAACAAATTAATAACTCTACTGCCGGAATCGTTAGAGAACCAAATTTTTTTTCAATAACTCTGGGATCATGGGGATAACCATCGGCACAAGGTTGTTGCACGAAATTGTTTATTTTTCTATTTTTGCAACCTGGCTAATTAACAAATTAATAACTCTCCTCCCGGAATCACTAGAGACCCGAAGTTTTTTCTGGGATTTTTGTCTTTTTAAGGCGAACCATCGGCACAAGATTTTTGCAAATATAATTGTTTATTGTTCAATTGATCCCAGAATTACTGCAAAAAAAATCCGATTTTCTAACGATTCCGGGAGAAGAGTTATTAATTTGTTAATTAGCGAGGTTGCAACAATCGAACAATAAACAATTATATTTGCAAAAATCTTGTGCCGATGGTTTGCCTTAATAAGCCAGAAATCCTGGAAAAAATTCCGGTTCTCTAGTGATTTCGGGGGTGGAGTTTTTAATTTGTTAATTAGCCCAGTTACACCAATTTAGCAATAAATAATAAAGCTAACACCAAAGTGATAAAGCGAGACCTCGAAAACCCCCGAGAGAACATTTTTCAGACATTTTCGTTGAATCGTGTGTGATATCTGCCATATGCTCAACAAAAATGGGTCTTTTGTTAAATAAACAATTAAAAATTGCGAGCGTACAGAGGTTAGATGTACCTTTTGTTATAAAAAATTCCCTGAACATTTTGCAGAAAACCGCATCTCAATCGGACTTCTCCGCAAAAAGTTGTCTATTTTCACATTTTTTATGCTAATTTGACGCGACTAGTATATTGGTGCCAGCTGCATCTATAGCATTATCTACAGGTCAGAACCTTGAATTTTACCCTGAAAAGCACTCTCTGAAAATAAAAACACAGTTCATGGTCGATACATTTACACTGTAATGCAATTAGTAGCTTTAATAAAAGTAATACATTGTGCACATAATATAAAATTTCTAAGATATCCATTATTTAACTGACAAAGCGTTTATTGTATTGAAAAAATGGGTGCTATTAATTTTATTCTTATTACATCATACTGGAAAAATTAAGTTGAAAGATGTGAAGCTGGTTTCAGTGGGTATCAAATAAGATTTGATGATTAATATTAATTTTATTATCTCATTATACAGGGTGAATCTTAAATAAGTACAAATATTTTAACTGCTGGTGTAGTTCGCCATTTAAATCAGTCTAGTGAAAGCCATTTTTAAAAATTTCTAATATTTACGGAGATATTAATTTTTTAAAAAAATACCCACATTTTGAGGACCGCTGGCTGATTTTTCATCCAACAACGTAATGAAACATATGATTTGTTGCGAGGTTGCCATATCTCCTCCAATATAAATATTACGTTTCCTTTAACGTAATAGTTCTATTTTAAAAATACTTGTTTTAAGCATAAGTACAGTAAAATTGGGTATGTAGTATGATACGCAGCAATATTAACATAAATTTTAACATCTCAACTAACCTTACTATACTTCAACGATTAAAAATGAATTTCCGCAAGTTCAATACTACCGTAAAATATTTAGGAAGATATTACGTGATATCCGTGATGTCCAATGTTCAAAAATTATACATAAACGTGCACACAAGCTTACCTGTTTGTTAAAAAATTAACTATTTAATCAGTAATCCACATTTCACAAGTTAAATGTCATTGTACACTGTTAGAAAGGGACACAAAACACAATTTCCTTAAGTTATTTTATGAAGAATAACGAAAAACTATGCACGCGTTTTTTATTTAAAATGGAAAAAATGTCAACTTTTAGCAAATTTTATTGCTATTTTCATGCATTATGTGGGGTTAACAAGTTTGACTTGGGCTTCCGATAATCTGTCATGACAGTCAATGACAGTTTGATAATAAAAAATAATATAAAATGTTACACTTGACAAAATTCGCTAAAAGTTGAGATTTTTTCTTCCTTGAAGCAAAGACATTTGTGTAATACTGGCAACACTGTGAACCACACGTTCAGTCTGCAGCACTATGACTCATAAAAGTATGAAGGGTCTGTCTAGGCCAGCGGTCCTCAACAAGTTTTCTGCTGAAAAATTACGAAATTTATTTAAAATTTCACTTTTTTATTTCTGATTTTTTTGTAAAAAAACTATTAATTATGTGTTCTACACACAAAACTATACTGCTGGTTAAAATATTTGTACTTATTTAAGATTCACCCTGTATGAGTAGAGTAGAGTTATATAAGGTATCAAATGCAAATGCAGATATACCACGGTAATACTTTTTATTTAGCCGTTCCTTTATAATAAGTTATACATTTATAAAAAAATATTAGCTTCGGTGTAATTTAATCAGTTGTTATGTTGACATGTAATTCATGTAGCAGTGGAAAATGGTTCCTGGAAAAATATACTCAAACATTGTTTATTGTTTAACGAAAATATCATGTTTAGTCATCTATGGGCTTTCACGCCATTGTTTGTTTAACCATTAAATTGTCTGAATAATTATATTCAAAAGTAGTATACTTTCGTAAAGCAACGCATAATGAATTATAAAATAATAATAGAGCAATTATAGCTTCCTTTGCTACAATGGCATTTAAATGTTCTTAAGTCTTTTAATGTTTTCGCACTTTTTTATGGCACTTTGTTCGTGAAGAGGCATAATTCGGCAGTAAATTAGTATTCTGACGCAATGTTTAGGTATTAGAAAAATAAGGAAGTTACTAATAAAGCTTATCGATTATATTTTTTCGTCTTTAAATTTATCTGTATTTTTAATTAAAATGTTTTATGTAATATCTGTTTATCTCTAAATTTCTGAAAGGCATCAATTGAGAAAATAATTAAAGCTGAAGGTTTATGGTGTTTACAAGAAAAATCGGGAAAATAAAAATGTGCGATGAATTGTTTAACAAGGAAATCTACATTTTTTGAGGACAACCTAATAAAGGAAGTTGTAGAGGATGACAAAAATTATGGAATAGATCATGATAAACATGCTACGGTGAGGCAATAAGTATATGTATAAATCTATTTCTTTTTGTACGCCACAATTTCTCGCAGACAAATTGTTGCTAGAACGTTCGTATTAGTGTTTACTTATTCTTACTCAGTAGTATATATGAGAGTGCATGACATATTTAAAAGTTCATGATAAATACGATGACGATGGCGACCATAACAATGACGACGATAATGATATATTTATGGATTTTTATTTTTGCCATTTATCGAACCTATATAAGAAAATTTGTATGTAACAACGAAAGATTTTCTTCTATTTCAAAATTTTAAAATAGGTACCTACATTTTAGATCTAATCTAGTACATTTTTTAAAATGTAATATTAGGCACATAAAATTATGCACCTGTCAACACTACATACTCATTATTTAGACATTTCCAATCCTTAGTCATCTGTTAAACATCTTTAGAAAAAAGAGAGAACTAGTCCTTCACAGACGCATCGTTTATGAGACGACTACAAGAACTGTCTCCGTCATTCACCGTATATAACTAATATAAAATAATACATTTATAGAAAATTTATAAAAAGAAATTATAAATCTAGTCGATATTCTTAAAGAAATAGTACTATGGCGCCAAGTAACCTGAGAAAGTTTAGAAAAAGAAAGTGCAGTGTGAAAATCTACCTACACACCCAAAAATGGTAGCAAGCCAACTCACATATGAAGTGAAAGAAAGTTAACAATGATATAATTTTTATTTACGGGTACCCTTATTTAAGGTAAAACCGTAACAATCTTAACGTATAAACAAAAACAAAGGTCTGAAAATGTAGCTAAAAAGTAGTATTTTTATGAGCTATTAAAAATATATAATAACATGGTAGGTATATGGTTGTGGATAGCAATTGGTTGTTTTGTTATAATATTTTTGCAATTTATCTCCAACTTATTCCATGGGATACTTTATACCCTTGATTATTTGTCAGATAAACATGAAACCAAATATCACTCTTAAGGTCACTTAATGACCTATCAAAAGTTCATAAGCTATATGGGTATGCTTTGGTATACATTTACATGGAGAGACAAGATACCTACACGATTCATAAAAAAACTAGGATTACCTATTTAAATTAAATCCAATAGCAGCACAATAATTGAAACATGACGCAACTATTATTATATAAGGAAACTATTGGCTGGTTCAAGTCTTGTTTATTTGGCATTAAAATATTACTTCATGAGTACCACCTATGAACTTGTGTATTATTCAACCATTACATTTACTCATCTGGAATGCAGCTGCCAACTTTATAGGTATTATGTGTAAATCTTAATGAGGATAAGAGGGATTAGATTTCTAGATTTTGATGGGATCCACTATATAATAGAACCGGAAATAGAGCAAGAGGTTCGCATTTTGTGTTTTTGTACGTCTCGTTATTAGGGTTCAATGATATTATTATATTAATAATTAGTGGATCGGTCAGTGTGTTTGCCACCCGTCACAGGTTCGAATACTGCGGCCGGTAGACCGTATATTGGCTATATTTGTGTAGAGGATTGGCACCCTCTCTGCGGGTATGATAGGGTGGAAGAACGTTAGTTTGGATCAATGTGATAAATTGATACCGGTCGACGTTTGACCATCCCTATAATTAATGAGGTTTTCCAGGTTTCCCTCATTCCTGCACTGAATAGTGGTTATGGCCTATCAACGTAAATCGTTCCTGGGCGCAAATGAGGCCTGTTTAACAATAATATCCCGCCCCTTTCCCACACAAGTCTCTCGACTTCTGGTCTAATCGGGGAGGGGTAGAGATTATTATTATTATTATTCTTAATCTTAGTGATTAATTATGTAGTAGCATTTTATTACACCGACAATATTTTATACATATTTATCTGTTATTGGTAATTTCTGTAGTTTTCTACATTATTGCAAAGGTCTCATAGATACTAAATAGTTAGACGTTTTTTTTAAAAAATGGACTTTTTAGTAGAGATAGCAAAATTGAGGATATTTAAACCATATTTGGTATCAGTTGCAATTCACATTTTATACATTTTAAACAAAAAGTTTTATTTTTTATATATTTTTAGGTATTAATAATATTGTGTGAATCTAACTACTCAGTGGACAAAAGCCCCAACCTGCGTTGAATTACACCCACAATATCTGCCCATATATTCCTTATTATTAGCTTTTGTAACATTTTTTACTGTATTAGAAAGGTATTTTAAGCTAATATAAATCAAATATCCTACAATTCCTATCAATGAAGTCATATGTATGTTCTCTGATACCAAACATCTAGGTATGTTAATGAACAATTTCACAGACAAAGCTCTATTCAATAATTGTTCATTAGCATACCTAGATGTTTGGTATCAGAGAACATACATATGACTTCATTGATAGGAATTGTAGGATATTTGATTTATATTAGCTTAAAATACCTTTCTAATACAGTAGAAAAAGTTTTATTTCAAACAAAATTGTATTTTGATCTATTTTCGTCCTTAACTTAAATGAAAAAATAAAAAAACTTTACTTTCAGAGAAAAACTGTTAAAAAACTATAGTTCTTATTATCATACAAGTTTTGATGTGCATGTTAACAGTTTTTATTATTTCAGCCTGGTGGCAGACCCGAAGCTGATTTCACACTGGACGTCCCACGCTCAGAGCTGTTGTCAAAGAGGATGAAAGAGGACAAGAAGTGGAGGTGCAGGTGCAGGCTGCTGACTTCTTTTCTGGGTCTCATCTTCTTCCTCCTGTCCGTAATGGCTGTCAGTCTGATGCTCACCAGAGGGAAAAGGATGTTTGGTTCCATGGTCTAACATACAATGAAAACGCTTTTGAAGGATCTACCTTAGCCTACACGTTATTTCTTTGAATTAGTACGATGAAGTCATATTTGTAGCCCCTGTCATTTCGTCAAAATGTGCATGGTAGCTTTCAATAAGAATTGGTTTGTTAATGCCACAGGCAAAAATAAATTCAAAAACCTCTTTTTCCTGTCCGTGGTTTAAAAATGTGTTGTCTTTAATTTTAAGAAAGAAAGAGTTTCTTTTAGTATAACAGAATCAAATGTTTATTTATGATAACTCAAATGCTTGTTTTACCCATTTGACAGATGCTCTAGCACATTATAACACGGTATTGGTATACACTATGTTGAATTAGTTTCTATATTTTACAATTTCAAACTACAAAATGCAAATAATTCTGATTAAGCAATGATGCAAAAATCAAGAGAAACACATATATAGTGTCTAAAAGTTAGTCTGCGATATTTTACCAGCTTATTCTACGGTAAACAACAAATAGTCGAGGCAATGAAGCATTATGATAGGACATCTTTTAGGATAGCACGTATCAGAATGCGGTTTTTTGCATTCGCTTGCAAAAATTATTTATATCATTCGTACCTACTTTGTACCTATTACAAACCGGAAGTTGCATTGCTGCATCTTCGAGAATTTTTCTGGAAATATCGACAATAACGGACCGAAAATCGTTATGGGAGCTTTTTGTGTGCGCTGAATCCGAATTTTATGTTGAAAACGTCCACCCGAACACCTGGTGCGCCCTAACCTTGGTCTTTTTCAATTGTGTTTGGAAACTCCTCGGGAATGACGTTCAGAGCCAGGTTAGGGTGCACCAGGTGTCCGTGGGGTGTTGGCCGGTGCCATATTTGATTTCAGCGAGCCAAAAAACCCCCCGTAACGATTTTCGGGTGGTTTTTTTCAAATATGTCTGGAAAATCCTCGGGGATGACGTTCAGGGCCAGATTAGGGCGCACCAAGTGTTCGGGTGGTCGTTTTCAACATAAAATTCGGATTCAGTGCACACAAAAAGCCCCCATAACGATTTTCGGTTCGTTATTGTCGATATTTCCAGAAAAATTCTCGAAGATGACGTCCGCGTCCAGGTTAGGGCCCACCAGGTGTCCGTGGGGTGTTTGCCGATGGTATATTCGAATTCAGCTACCCAAAAAACCCCCGGGTGCCCAGTTTCTCTCCTCTCTCGCATAAAGTTCGGGATAGTCCCCGGAGACGACGTTCGTCGGCGTTCCTGAGCTCCAGGTGTTCGGGCGGTCAATTTGAACATCATAATCGTGATCAGCGACCTCGAAAACCCCCGGGTACCCGACTTGAGCCAATTCTGACTCTTATTTACGAAGTTATTAAATTTGCCAAAAGACCTCTCAAAAGATGCATTTTTTGCATGCATTTTTGGCTGCAGCAATGCAACTTCCGGTTTGTAATAGGTACGAATGATATAAATATATTTGCAAGCGAATGCAAAAAACCGCATTCCGATACGTCCTATCCAAAAAGATTTCCTATCTTTGGCCTTTTTAATGCCGGTTAGCATTTTCCTGATATCTCTGAAATAATTCAAGACTCATGGCTAACTTTTGCTTTTATCTTTTCCATTGTCTGTCTAAATATTAAATTAATTTTGTTGACATAAAAAAGGATAATTGTTATTTAAAAAAAGAGTAAACTCGTAGTATAACCGCGAAGTATACACTCGAGAGACTCACCAATAAAATAACATAATCGACATAGCACAATTTTCAGAATGGGCGTATTTGTCTCTTTGTTGCGTACAGCAACATCTACAAGACGTTTATTCTAAACTAAATGTCAATTTGTATTTAGTGTTATTTAGAAATTGTTAAATTGCTAAATTATTATTATTATGTTCTTAAAGAATAGTTTTTATTAACTGCCTTCAAATCATATTGGCTATGAATTGAAATGAGTATTTAAAGATTCCGTATCATATGCTTTCAGTAAAGTCAGTAAACCAACACAAATTAAAGGCGCAAATATCTCCAAAACAAGCGACAGCAGAATTTTTAGATTTGTATAAAAATTAACCTGTTATTTTGTTCATCTCTATGAATATTTGTGCGTCCTGAGTCAAATATTCCAATAGGTAGATACATTGGCAAATATGGGGATGCTGATTTGTCAAACAGCAAATATATTATAGACAAAATACAAATATTCGTGTATTTGCTAAAATTCAAAAGTGTGGAGCCGCTTTAGATTAGTTTTGAGGAGATGCGACCAGTTATAAAGGCTGTTACGAGACATCTCGGAAGACCACCATTATCCGAGGAAAGGTTGTGACCGTAGCAGTCGTAATATCAATAACAGAAGCCGAAATCAATATATGGGCGGGCCCAGAGATACTGATAGCGGGTCTGTCCTCACAGAGCCTAGTCCCAGAACAACCAGGGCAGGTCAAAGAATCCCGGCTAATCCCGGATGTACACTTTAATTCTGTTTCTGGCAGCGACCAGTTGAGATCAAGACATAACAATCCGGAAAATCACTATGTGTTAAATATGGGGATGTTGATTGGTCAAAATGCAAATATTAACAAAATATTATAGACAAATATTCGTGTATCTGCTAAATATCTGAATGTGTGAAGCCACTTTTAGAGGTTTGAATTTTAACAGGCGATAGTACTCGTATATATTAAAATGCAAGTATACTGTTTTCATATTGTGCGGCTCTTCTTCGAATTTCATTGATTAAGAAATAAATTATTATTGCTAGAAGTAAACAACAGAGGTAATAAACATTGCATTTTATGATATTCTATGCGGAAAATTTCGGAGATTTCTAAATTAACACAATTTTTGCACATCAAGCCACATATTTTGATCATTTTTTTCTCGAAAACGGTTAAGATTAGGACCCATGTTATAAAAGACATTTTTGTTTCTTTTGATATATACTTATTACCTGTTAAAATTATGACAATCAAGCTTGTAACATCCTACATAATATAATTTTTTAATTAATATTACTCCAAATCAGTACAATCTATTGAAGTAATAGAATAAAAACAACAACCCTATTCTGAGAAGTATCTGTCAATTGTTTTTAAACCATTTTTTGCGATACCGGCGATAGCTAACAGAAATATTGAAATTTCGTGCATTAGGTATCGGTTTCGGAAATATCTGAAGAAAATGAGAGCTAGCATTTAAAGGATTACAGCTACCATAAAACGCAATTTTCTTCCTGTCGTTCTATAAACTTCTTCTCTTATTATTTTTAATCGTAGAATGTGCTGGTAAATGCAAACTAATCCTGTATTACTATATTGTATAGTAGCAGTGCCACTATTTATTTTAGTTTGACATATATACAGCTTTACCAATTCCCATTGTATGTCAGCCTTTATGATATAGGTACTTGTCAATGAAAAGTATGACAATAAAATATCATTTTGTATGAATGCATTAACATAATTTTTACAATACCAATTGAAGTGTATTTTTAATTATCTAAAGATGTATATTTGTATATAAGTACATCTTTGATTGTAACCCTTCTTTATTTTGAATTTGTAAATACATATTTGACTTAAGAAATACTGTGTAGGTTTATGAGCTTCTATTTAAGCTAAGAGAATATAGGCAACCAGTAGTCCTCCCGTTGTCGAAAGCGATTGCTGTTACTCTTAGTTGAGCTATAATACATGATAATTATATGAGTTGTATGTGAAATAAACAAAACATTTTTCTTTAATAGTAACCCGTGCTTGAATTGTTTGAAGTTTAATTGTGAACATTGAAGCTAATTTAATGAAAACTAATGTAACACAAGAAATAGTCTCTTTATTAAACTAAGATATGTACTTGTTGCCTATATCTGTCATTATTTTTGAAATATAAATAACTGCTGTCACTGCCATAAATATTGCTCATAACTTAATGTTAGAGGTGCCAAATAGTTACCACATTTGTTACAGTATTGGTTCTTGTAGAGCCTTGTATAGTTTTGTGATAAAAAATGATCAGTGTCATTTTAGTAATATAGTTTTGTGATTTCGTATATTTATAATATTTATAATTAATTATAACGTACGAGTACTTTTCCAACAGTTTTAACAACACACTTGTATCTTCTTTAAATATTATAGTTGTAAAAGAAAAATATTTTGGATTAATATTTTTATTTCTGTCTTAGGGGAAGTTATGGAAATCATGACAATTTTAAAAACAAGGTAGTCTTTTCAGAGAATTAAAAAGAAAATAAAACAATCCTACATGCAATTCTTGGTAAATCATTGAATGTTGTAAATATGGAAGTAAACATGCAGTAGGTATTACATAAAAAATATATTTTTGTGGAAATTGTCTTGGGAAAAGTATTAGTTATTTAAAAATTGTTTGATTTTTTTGTTAAAATTGTTGGTATTCTTACATGAATTTACTTAGATAAGCTAAATCTTATTAACTATTGTTTCTGAAATCTTATTAAAATTGTCTAAACTTTTAAGTCTGAGTGTAAATGTAAATATGAATGTCGTATTGCAGCTATTGCAACAATGTAAAATAGTTAAATAATAAAATATTTCAATTTTCCACGGAATTTTGATTATCAAATTTAATGTTATGAAAACTAAGATCTGCACAACGCAAGATGCAGATAGAGATATCCATGTAGTTTCAATGTTGAAAAATTTCAGTTTATGAATAAAATTTGTACATTACTAATAACTTAGTACTTATGCTGCCAAATAGAAAATAATTGAAGATATATCTTAATCAAATTTCAACAATTTCTCAGATTTAAAAACAAAAATAAGGAAAATCGATACAAACTTTCCTCATTCCTGAAATTATAAATGTATAAAGTTATTTAATTTTGTAAGAAAATATTGCATGGGAAAAACACCCTCATGATATGATTAAGAAGAGATTCCTGTGAAATATTTTCGGTAGTAAGTGTCAATGTTACAGCAATATAATAATAATAATAATTTGGATAATGAAAATAAAGACATAATAAATGTCTTTATTTTCATTATCCAAAAGAAAAAAACAAATTGCACCGTATAATAAAATAATATATATATATACAGGTAAAGAAAACCACAAGGGGTAGTTCACAAAATTGTGCTCTACCACTTAACCCTTGTTAAAACCTAGAGAAGATTAGCATATATATCTGGTAGATAAGGCAGAAACAAAACAATATTTCATATTCGACGCAAACAACATAATACAAACAATATGACAATATAATAGTTTCAAGCATAAGCAACACTATACTTCCAAATCAGTATCACTACTGATCTGAAAATAGAATATCTCTTAAACATTTCTTAAACATAGATGAAGGATACATTTTGAGTTCTATAGGTATGGAATTGTACAAACGATAGACATCAAACGTGAAGCATCTCTCAAAAAGAGCAGTATTGTGAATAGGAGGAGAGATGGAACCCTTATTTCTTATATTTATATGATGTACATCACATCTGAATGTAATTTTGTTATATAAATATGGCGGTTTTTGCCCAATGATAATTTTATGATATAGAGTTAGCAAATTCAATTTTCTACGATTTGTCATATTCAACCATTTAATATCAGCTAGTTTGTGTGAAATATGCTGAAACTTTCTTATGCCAAAAATGAAATGCAAACATGCATTCTGTACCCTTTGAACGCGATTAGAAAGATCCACATCCAAAGAGGGTCCATATAATTGAGAACAGTAATTAAATTGCGAAAGAACCAAACTATTACACAGCATCTTTTTAGTGGCAATATTTAAATATCCTCTATGGGGATACAAACATCTTAAAGCTCCATATGCCCTCTGAATATATTTAGAAACTTGTTGACGGTACCTGAGAGTGCTGTCCAAAATAACACCTAGATTTTTGGCCGTATCTGAAGCTGTTATTTGTTGTCCACCTATTTCTAGATTAAAAGTATCCCTAAGTGTGTTTCTCATATTCCTGTTGCCAAAAATTAGCATAGCAGATTTTGTAGGATTCAGCAACAAATTGTGCTGCCTTGATATTGTACATAAAATCTTTAGATCCTCGTTTAGCCGATTTTTTGCTAATTCGTACTCATTTTTAGGAAAAGAGTAATAAATTTGCGTGTCATCTGCATACATGTGAATTTTAGAATATTTTAAAAACATTGGAAAAGAAGCTGTATACAAACTGAACAGCAAGGGTCCCAGAATGGAACCTTGAGGTACCCCACAGTACAATCGTCTTCTCTGAGAAACAACACTTCCTAGCTTAACAACCTGAGTACGTCCAGTTAAATAACTTTCGAACAGTTGCGACTGCCATCGTCCAGTCCAATTGACTTCAGCAAGGCCGACAACACCGCATGATTAACCGTGTCAAAAGCCTTGCTAAAGTCAAGCAGCACCAATACCGTCATCAAATCTCCATCTGTGGCCCTAATAATGTCATCAGTAATATTCAGTAGCGCTGTGGTGCAGCTAAACCCTGGGCGAAAACCCGATTGCTCAAGAGGCAAAATATTATTAATATCAATGAAGCTACGTAGTTGTTTCTCCATGAGTTTTTCGACTATTTTCGACAAGCAGGACAATATACTTACGGTCTAAGATCCTTCCATTCGCTAGGATTATTTACTTTTGGTAAAGGTATGACCAACGCCTCTTTCCATAAAGAGGGAAACTGCGATTCTAGAAATATAGAGTTAACAATATTAACAATAACCGGCAATATATAAGGATAACATATTTTAATAAAATTTATGCCAAAACCATCGCCACCAGCAGCATTAGACCTAATTTGACCGATAATAGTACGTATGTCAGCTTCATCGACAAGACTAAAAGAAAATCTAGGGTGAGTGACTTTACTTAAGTAGTAATTAACTATATCATTGTCAGTAAGCTGTGTGTTGGGTACACTATCAATAAAATAATTATTAATATTATCTGCATTATTGAGATGAAATGGAAGAGAAGCACTTCTTTGATGTTTTACATTTAACAACTTTAATTTATCCCATAAATCCTTATTAGAGTAATTATTAGATATATGATCAAAATATGCTTTCTTTTCATTGGTGACAGAATGATTTGTATAATTACGTAGGCCTTTATAATAATCCCAATCAGTCGGTAGTTTGGTTCTTTTAAATTTAGTCTTAGCTTTGTCTCGTAAATTCATGAGTAACTTTATATTATCAGTTAGCCATGGACAACACTTCTTTGTGATGCGAACCGTTCTTAATGGGAAATGCATGTCATAGAGCATTAGCAATTTTTCATTTAGAAAGTTTATTTTACCATTAATATGCCTGATGTGAAATATATTTTCTAAAGTTAAATTAATTAAATCATTGTTAAAAGCAATTTCGTTATAATTATTCCAACTTCTAAACGTATACATAAATGGTTCAATTTTAGTGGGAGACAAGTTAACAAGAAAACTAATCATATCATGGTCCGATAAATTTAACCCAGCTACATCAGCAATAGTACATTTAATGTCTGAGGTCAAAATTATATCTATAAGGGAAGCAGATGTATTAGTTACATGAGTCGCCTGACTCACAATTTGATGAACATTTAGAGATTCGATCATAGTATTAAAGTAAACAGTGGAGAAACAGTTCATCAATTTTGAACAAGTCATTGGGCGCATTCAGCAGAGCACATCGATAGCTAATCACTGACCAATTTTTGGCTGAATTTGCATTGTTGGAGCGATGAGTTATCGGGCGATTGGTAATCGGACGCCATTTTTTGCATCGCTCTTCAGGACCGATTAGTAATCATGATTAGTGATTTGTTTACTGTGATCTAACCTAAAACATAAGTTTGCAAATGCTTATTACTTATATTTTTACCCAGACATCTTTTCTTCTGCATGTATATTATGTAAATATTTTATACTAATTGTAGCATTCACGTTAAATCGTTAAATAAAGTTTTAAGAACTTTCCAAATAAATAATATAATTCTGATTTGTTTTAGATGGAGACTTTTTTGAAAACTATGTATCAAATAATGAAACTTCATTGGAGATGCAGGTGCCAGAGGACATACAAAGTATAAATACCTACAATATAAAATATCTTTCTTATTGCTGATTATTTTATTTTTATTAGATGAAGAATCATGGACATGGACCAGAAAGGCCATATTGTTGTTAGTTCAGTGTTTAAAAAAACGAAAAGTGGACTTACGAAACCCTAAAATAAAAAAAAAAGATTTATGGAAAACAATTCGCAAAGAAATGGCCAAGCAGGGTTATACGAACCTGGATGAAGCAATAATAGAAAGAAAATTTAGAAATATGAAAAATACATACAAAACCATTAGAGATAACAAAAAAAAAAGTTCTACTGGCAGAGGGACAGTTAAATGGGAGTATTACGACTTGATGGACGAGGTGTTTGAGGAGGACAAAACAATTAATTTGGGTCTACAGTCTCTTCTATGTCTTTGACAAAAAGAAAATCAAGAATTTACCATGAAAATATGACACCAATCGAAAACTTGACAGGTCCTCCATCTGCGTCTGTGGTCACTGAGGACTCATCTATGGCACATATTGAAAACTTAACAGGTCCTGTTGCATCCGTAGTCAGTGAGGACTCTTATATGGGTCATATTGAAAACTTGGCAAGTCCTTCAGTTGCAACCGCAGTCACTTCTGATGTCCAACCTTCTCAGCCTTCTTTGATACATTCTGCGTCCCTCTTCATCTGCAGTAGGAGAAATATTTTCCCCAACAACAAAAGCTGAGAGGGGAAAAAAACTGTATGGGTTGAGAAAGAAACAAATTGAATTAGAAGAAAATAGAGTCTCCGAACTAAGGTTACTTAGAGAAGCGGTGGAACAAAGCAATCACATCCAAGCAGAAAGAAACGAACTTTTGAAAATATTAATTGAGAAGAAATGATAATAAAAAATACACATATATGTACATATATATATATATTAATGTAAATTTATTTTATTACAATAAAGTAACAATCCTATTGCGTTTTTCAACTGCTGCCATTTCTATGTAAGCAACTTCTTCGCCTTGTTCTTGTAGCAGGTTTTCCATAGCATCTACATTTTCTCTCTCTATATCATATTCTACGCCTGCATAATTTTGACTTAAAATGAAATTGTGTAACACACAAGCAGCTGCGATCATATTATTGCCCAGCCCCATATCACTTATATCAAGATACTTTAATCTCCTGAACTTTCCCTTCAACAGTCCAAATGCCCGTTCAATAGTTGATCTAGCAGAACTCAATTTAATGTTATAATTTGTTTGAGCTGGTGTTAAATGGCCTGTATCTCTAAATGGAGTCATAATATTTACTTTTAAGGGATATGCTGCATCACCTAATAGATGATAATGAGATGGAATTAAATTCGTCTCTGTAATAGCTTCAAATAAAGGGCTATTTCTAAAAACTCTTGCATCATGCATCCTTCCCGGACTACCAATATATATATCTATAAATCTACCTCTATGGTCACATGCACCTAAAATAAATAAAATTGGTGAAATTCATGTTAATATCGCTACTTTCTCATGAAATTCTAGTAAATACCTATACCTAAGTTTTTATAATTATTAACCTACCTTGCAAAATAATAGAATGGAATCCTTTCCTGTTATAATAATCTACTTCATTTGCAATTGGTTGTTTGCAGGGGATATGACATCCGTCAACGGCACCAAGTATTCCGGGAAATCCATGCGACTTATTCAGAAAAATCTATAACATATTAATTATATGCAGAATCTGATTTTATTTAGCAAACTTACAGTAGATAAAGTTTCATATGAGTCTTCTTCAGGCCAGATTACAAATTGTGGTATCAAGCTAACTAAAACCATAATAATTTGCTTAAAAATAGCGTGACCTGTGCTTACAGCAAGATTAAATCTATCACCAGTTGCAAGAAAACTCTCTTGCTTGCTTAACAAAATAAATTTCCTACAATATGCACTAATTCCTAAAATATATCCAATGAGTAAAATCAATCATAATTACAAATAATTACTGGATATTTTACTGTAACATAAACTGTGCCAAGCTTACCACCTTCTTACCTCTGCAGACTCCCTTGACATCCTAAAATGTTCAAAGAATTGACCATCACTATAACTTGGTATTATTTGTTCAAAATAATTTTCATTTCTCACTTGTTGCTGCCGTGGTTCTATGGCTAATAAAGGTAGCGGTCTAGCAAGATTAACCCCTATATTTTCAACAATATTCATGTCTAATTCATCGTTAAAAAATGCATACAACGGGATATTCATTTTGCAATCATAAGTAATATAACAAATTGATTACACCCGGTATTTGAATCTAACCTCAAATAAAACAGCTGACAGGTGACAAATAAATACATCAAAAAAGACCATTCAGAAGAAAGCATCCGATTAGCAATCATCACGTGATTTTTTGACTAATCGATAACTCATGGATATTCTCTGCTGAATGCGCCCAATATTGATATCACCCAAACAATAAACGTCCTCTACAGTTTGCATGCATAATGAAATAGATTCCTCAAGGGCATCAACAAAAAGTTTATATTTCATCTTTGGAGGTCTGTAAAATACACCAACAGCTTAACATTTACCATTAAGTTTGATTGAGATCCAAAGTTGTTCAATACTAAGATTTGTTTCAATAATTTCAAAGTTAATATTATTTCGTAGATAAAGAGCTACACCTCCGCCTCTGGATTGTCTATCAGTTCTAACCAGCTTATATCCATCAATCTCCAATAAATCATTCGATATATTAGAATTTAACCAAGTTTCTGTTAAGCAAAAAACATCAATACTCGAGTTTAAGAGATATTCTTTAAACGCATGAAATTTTGGAAGCAAAGAACAAATATTCAAATGGGAAATAAACATGTATTATAATGTTACTACTCCTAAGGTAAATATTTAAATATAATATGAAAGAAACATTAGTTTTTATAAGATGAACAGAAATAAAGGCAGTAAATAGAAAATAAAAAACACTAAAAAAAAAATGTAAATATAAATATATAAGAAAAGTTCGACTGACGAACCAAGAAGAAGGTAGAAAAGGTGCTGCCATATCAGTTGCAATTATTTATTAATCCATATCACTCAGAGACAAAACTTTCTTGATCACATTGCCAGTTTTTACCCTAACTGAACCATTAAACGTCCATACATTTTTGGGACCATATTTAGCAATTGCCTCCTTCAATATCGCGACTCTACTGGAAGTTAGATCTTCTCTAATTGAAATCCTAGTTCCTTTCAAGTTTTTCTGTTAATAAATTTAAACTTATCCTATACTAGGAATCAAACTTGGATAATCTTATTTTTTTCACTTATAACATCACAAGAGCTTAAAAAAATTCCCGGAATAATTTACGTTTCTGTGGTATTCGGTAAGAAAATTTCACACCCCAAGTATAAATCAAACGTGATATTTTAAATTAATTTGAATGGGCCAACGTATTCTTGTTGATATATGTTGATTTATCATGTTTATTTAAACGGTTCTGTCACAGTAGATATCAATTACTAGTTCGAAGCGTATGTATGTTGAGTTTAATAAGTAAATGTTCAAAACCTAATACCAGATAACACTAGAAAATCAAAAATAAGTGTATGGAACCAATTTGTTGAATTTTGCAGGTATATCCATCATATTTCGTTAATAAAAAAATTACCAACTTTAATTACATCAAATGCTAAAACTCAGATATGTAATAGTTCAATATATCGTTCTTTGGAAATTTTAGGTCACTAAAGGTGGCATAATAGAAATATATTTTTTATAAATAGATAACACGACGCAATTTCGAAGAAATTCATATGCCATAGCCATATTTCGTATATAGATAAGATGCCAATGTGTAGATCATATATGTTTACCTTTTTAACTGTCAAAAAATTTCCACTAATTATCGCCTCGCCTCAAAAAAAAAAAATACAGAAATTTTTCTGGTTGCCATGGTACCGGGTCAAAATAAAGCTTAATGGTTTTAAAGTAGAGGTGTGAAATTTTCCTATAAATTCCATAATAATTAATACCTTCAGTGATAAGTTAAGTTTGGTAAATTACTAAAAAACATTTATGCATTCAATGAAAAATAATTACAGACTTATTCATTGTATTTACATCACTATTTATATCGTTATTATTAGAGATACAAAATAAAGTTTCCAATATCAACAACAATAATTCAAAAACGGTTAAATATAGATTTCATATCATATTTAAAAAAAAAGAATAATTCAAAAATTCATCAATACAAAGGACGTTCCATTTAATAATATATAATTGCCTCTTGTACCCCTCAACTTCTGTACACCACTGCGCTTCGATTAACTTATTAAAGGTTTGGTTACAGCCCTACAACTTTTGTTCGAAACTCTATTATGTATCTCTAATAATAAGCCAAACAATAAAAATTAGTAACTAACATGCGTTGTAAATATTGCTAATGAAATCCCGCAACGGAAGCAAATAGAAATTGTTTTTAGATATTTTTAAATTAAATGTTTCATGGTGTCTTACCAATTTAATATTATTAATATTACGCGTTCTTCTGGTTGTATAAGCTTCTTCATAGGTTTCGTTCACTATATATTCCTGTACCCATCTTACCATACATGCATTTTTAAACCAATATTATGCAATGAAAAATAATCATGTTTCAATATATTTGATTGTCAGCTTTAATAAAATATATCATTTCTGTAAATTGAAATTTCTTTTATTTTCATATAAATATTTGGAAGTAACTTGATTTGAATTATACCATACTGAATTTTACAATGATGTACACTTGTATCAAACTACTACCATAAGTACCATAGACTGGTCTATGCTACTACGGTAACAAATTGTACACCTAATATACAGGGTGTTTATTTAATAAGCGCATTGCTCCAAAGAGGTATACTCGCGACAAGAATTCAGACGACTTACGTCATACGAACAAATGAATAATTCATTATATTTTCATCAAAATATATAAGAAACTGCAACTGATAGCAATAAAACTATATACTACACTAAAAGTTTGCACTGTATATTGTACTAAATTGCAAAAAATGATTGTTTTCAACACGACAAAATATCGAAAATTACATTGACAATAAAAACAAATGTGTAACGTCAGCCGTGACGTAAGACGTCTGAATTCTTGACGCGAGTATAATAGATTTTCTCTGAAGCTATTTATTTGTGGCAAAATACTAGTTTTTCTTTAGTTTAATTGTGTATTTTGCCCCCACTTCTGAAAAAATAACGATTAATTCAATAAACTCTTGCGTCAAAAGGATTATTTTTGAAACTAAAGTTTGCCTAACCAAAAAATCTCACACTGATCACTATCGCGCACTTTCTTATTTTTTGACGTTTCGAAAAATTATCTGTTTTCGTTCTCAAAAATTGCATATCTATTAAAAATAAATCAAGTGTGACAGTTTATAATTTGTTAATCTGTTTCCATAGAGTTTAATATCTTTATTTTAATTTAAATTTTTCACACATACTCAGTTTTTCATTTTGAACAACTTTCCTTAATAATATTTTGCCGTATCTTATACAAAAACAGTACTTTACTGATGAAAAAATATCAATTTTATGGATTTTAAATCATAACTTGAGTTGAATCTCAGAAGGCAACTTTTCAACACCAAAATTTTTCCTCTTCGCCTTATATATTTTTTAAATTTTGCTAATACCCATATGAAACTATTCTAAATATAGCGGTGCACTCAGATTTGAAATCGCTAATCTTTTTTTTTTGGTCTTCAAAAAAAATTCTGCGCTCTGAAAATTTAATTTTCATTGTGAAATTGGCACTAAAGTATGGAGTTATTAAAGCTCTATCACTGAAATAAATGAATAAAAAATCTAATCGACTAACAAATTAAATTTTCAGAGAGGTGCTCCGCTTCCAAATGGGTCACTCAGTAGGTATATCTGAAAATTATTTTGTAATACAAAAATTAGATATAGGTAAACAATTTTTTCACATATAGGTATACCAGTGTATTTCCTTCTTCTACTAATATATTTTGATAATCACAGGTTTGTACTATTACAAAGTTTGTAATAGTTTATTTTTTCATTTTTTGTTTAAGAAATCCACTTTTTAACAATTCGGATTATATGGCATACAAAATATTGGCATTATCCTGGCAATTATCTCTTCAACTATAAAGACAATATGGATGAGAAGCCACTATCATTGTTGAATAAAATGATTTTTTCTTCAAATTGGCAATTTCAAATTGATTATATTTTCTTGATAAGCAAGGGAAACTGCGTCAGCAAGGAGGAAATCATTAGTCAATAATAGTGAATGACTTATTTGAATATTTTTAGGCTATAGACATGTTCTCACAATAGTCAGAGATTGGTTTCAAACTGTTAGAAATATTCGACCAGTTAAGTTCCTTCAACGAATTTACAACTGTCAAATTCTTTACTTTGACGTTTCAATCATTCGTGTTTGACTGCTCAATATAAACTCCAGCGGCGAAAAGGATCCGCCTATATAGGTTTTTAGGGTTCTAGAAGTTTTTGGCGATCTCGAGAATCAAATAGAATGTGGCCGAGAATGTTCCAAAAAAATGTCAAAACAAAGGCATCGCAAAAATTATATAACATAAACAGAAACGTAATTTACAAACTAACGAGGTATGTGAGCTTCAGTTATAAATTCCAACGTAAACAGGAACATAATTAACAAACTAAAAAGGTAGGTGAGCTTCCGTAAAAATATGAAAAAATAAAAAAATTATTTGAACTGAAGTTAGATGAAATTAAAATATCAGACTGAAATATTTTTTAGAAGTCTCTAATGAAAAATTTACGGTACGTCGCTGAGAAGTACGGAAATTTTGACGATGCAAGTTAAGGATGCAACGAAAGCTGGTAGTGCTCTGGGAAAATCAGTGCATGCATACATTTCAAATAAAATCTTCCTGCACTAGAATCATAATACCATAAAAGCGTTTATGTCGATCACACTTTACAAATGCGTATATGGAGAAAGAGTTTAGTGAAAACTAACACATGCCATTTGCCTGAAATATTACAGGGATAGTGTTCTCATTACTATATAATATTTTTATTAGATAAATTACTATGTATGTGTTTTTACCTTATTGTAAAGATATTAAACTAATTGTAATTAACTTTGAATTCCTTTTCCACGACGGAAGCGAGGGACGGGATTTTCAATTTTCTCATGTATGCTTGTACTAACTAGTCACCAACCAATGCTTAATTTTAAATGTCTAGATTGGCACTATGGGAGATATGGTAATCTGATATATTGTATTATCTATTAAATTATCTAATATATATAGATATGCTAGATAATTTATTATGAGAGATGCTACTGCCATTACTAGAAATTAACAATCAAAGGTGGACCTTTATCGCCAAATATATGCTGAACTTCTTTGTTGGGGTTATCTTAAACGATATAACACACTTAGAGCTTAATGTGGAATATTTAGGAGGGCACATAATTCATTTTTAAGAAAATATATTAGTGCAAACTGTACTTGTGTTCAAGGAGGACGGTTTGTATTTTCATATGCAAACTGACAAAAAGGGGTATAAAATCTACTCAAAAATGGATGCAACCTATTCAAAAGATATATATATATATATATATATATATATATATATATATATATATATATATATATATATATATATATATATATATATATATATATATATATATATATATATATATATATATAATCCATAACCCCTTCTACCATCATATGGTGTAGGGTTCGTTTTCTGCTTATTCATAAACAAACTTTTTCCATTCCTTACGGTTGGCCGCCATCAACTTAGCTTCATTACAACTTCTGCCTTTCCTTCCTAATGTTTTTACTACAACTTTATCCCATGTTTTTCTTGGTCTTCCCTTTTTCTTATTTTTTTTTAATTTTAGCTTCCCAAACTTTTCTTACTGGTCTATCTCTCTCCATGCGCTGTAAATGTCCCCACCACTCTAATTGCCTACTTTCTATGTACTCTAATGTTGACTGTATTCCCAATTCTCTTCGTATATCTACATTTCGCATTCTATCTCTTTTTGTTACACCTCTCGTTCTTCTTAAATATTTCATTTCAACAGCCTGTATTTTACTTTTCTGCTTTTCTGTCAAAACCCAAGTTTCACAGCCGTATGTTAATATTGGTCTATACACTGACTTAAATATTTTAGTTTTTGTTGATCTCGATATTTCTTGTTTACTTATGAACTTGTTATTTATTGCATAGTATAGTTTATTTGATTTCTTTATTATGTTATTTATATCTGCTTCTTGTGTTCCCGTCTCGCTTATTGTTACGCCTAAATATTGAAATATTTCTACTTGATCTACTGTTATGTCATCAATTTTTACATTAAGTTCCTTTTTTTCTTCCCCTATCATCATCACTTTGGTTTTATTTTTATTAATTTTCATTCCATATTCTTCTACCTCATTCCATATATCTAAATTTACTTGTAGGTCATTTTCACTTCTTGTTATTATTACAATGTCGTCTGCAAATGCCTCTTCAGAAATTTCCACTCTTTGTAGTTTTACGTGGCCTATAGCCAACTTTTTAGATCTTAATGTGCATTTTTTTATTATCTCATCCATGAAAATGATAAATAATAGCGGACTCAAGCTTCCTCCTTGTCTTAAACCTTCAGTGGTCATAAACATATCTGATCTCATATTATTATTTATTACAGCATTTAAATTAGAATTGTAGATATTTCGTATTATTTTTATTATTTTACTACTAATGCCTCTTTCTTGTAGTATATTCCATAATTTTTGTCTCGGTACCCTGTCAAATGCCTTTTCCAAATCTATAAATCCTAAACATATGTTTTTTCTCTCTTGTATCGATTTCTCTATTATCTGCTTTATTATAAATATATTATCTTGAGTACTTCTTCCATTTCTGAATCCGCTCTGTGCTTCATGTAAGGTATGTCCCACCATTCTTCTTATTTTTTTTTCTATTATTTTTTAAAATATTTTCATGGCAGTACACAATAATGTTATTCCCCTATAGTTTCCACAGTCTCTTACGTCACCTTTTTTGAAAATTGGTACTATCAGTGCTATTCGCCCTTCATCTGGGAATTTTTCTTCTGTAATTATTTTATTGTATACTTTCAACAGGATTTCTCTTCCTTTCTGTCCCATATTTTTCATCATTTCTGCTGTAACTTTGTCGCAGCCTGGAGCTCTTCCATTTTTTAAGTTTTTGATAGCATCTGATAGTTCTTCCATATAAATCGGTTCCACTATATTTTCGTCAGTTATTATGTCATATATATCTTTTAAGTTATCTTTTTCTTCACATAACAACTCTTCAAAGTACTCCTTCCACCTGCACATTATGTCTTTATCTTCGTTTAATATTTCTCCAGTTTTACTTTTTATAACATTTGTTTTGTACCTTTTTTCCGTCCTTAATAATTTCAGTACACCGTAAAATAATTTTTGGTTTCCTTTGCTATCTTTTTCAATTTTTTCACCAAACTCTTTGCATTGTTTTCTTTTAGCTGCTGTTATTAGGTCTTTTACCCTTGTTCTTTCCTTTTTATACACGGTGTAACTCTCCGGTGTACTGATCGATAGATAGTTCTTCCACGCTTTTTTCTTAATTTTTACCTGGTTTTTAATTTCTCCTGTCCACCATGAAGTTTGTTTCATATTACTATTGTTTTTGCTTATCCTACATACTTCTCTGGCAGAGTCTAATAATATGTCTTTAACTTGGTTCCAGATATGTTCTATATCTCCATCTTTAATCTCCTCCTCTCTGTTTTCTATAAGCTTTGTCACTGACTTTTCATATTTATTTCCTATTATTTTGTTTCTTAATTTATACGATCTTATCGATTCATGTGTAGGTTTATTAGTCTTTGTAAGTTGTTTCTTATCTTCATTTTTAATTTTCTCTTTAATTTCGGAAACTACTACATAATGATCGCTACCAATTTCCGGTCCTCTACGTACTTTTGTATCCTTTATCATTTTTTTATAATTATTCTCTACTAATATATAATCAATAATCAATTTTTCACCTCTACTTTTCATTTCTCTTGTATATTTATTTATATCTTTATGTTGAAGGTAAGTATTTGTTATCACTAAATTATGTATCAAACAGTAATGTAACATCCTTCCTCCATTGTTATTTCTGACGTTTTCTCCATATTTTCCTAGTATCCCTTTGTATATTTCATCTTCTATTCCCACTCTACTGTTGAAATCTCCTGCTATGTATATCTTTCCTTTAGCTTTTTCAGTGACCATCGCCAATTCTTCCCAAAATGCGTCTTTTATTTCTGATTTCTCGTCTTCATTTGGGCCGTATACAACTATTATTGTTCTTCTTTTGTTTATTCATTATATCGTTCATTTCTGCTTCTAATATTCTTTCTGACCAAGCTTTCCATCTATGAACTTGTTCACTTAATTTCTTGTGAACTATGCATCCAACTTCGGCTGCTGCCCTAACTGTTTCTTCAACACCACTGTATATTAAAATATTACCTTTTTCTAGCTTTAATATTCCGTTTCCTTTTTTCTTCGTTTCCGTTATTGCCAAAAAGTTTAATCTCATTTCTTCAAACTCTTCCTCCAACTAGATATAATAATAATAATCTTTATTGTCAAAAAGCGAAAAATTCATTTAAAGGAAATATATTTTACAACAAAAAATCAATAAAACAAGTAAATTTGCTAACAACAGTACGCTCTTTAAATGTTACATTAAAATATAGAATGGTTTAAACAATAATTCATACATCTAAATATCGCTACTAAATCTCAGACCAACCATCTAATTGAGGATGCTAAAATTAATATCACTTAAAATTTGATACTATATTAAAATTGTGACACATAATATGCACTGGACACATTTCAAGACAATTAGACCTTGCCCTGGCACATATAAATGTATGATTTTGACGAGCATTTACACGAGGAGCATGGAAATAAAACTGGCGTTGGACATTCTAATTTGCTATAAATTTTGGTACTGGCTAGAATCCTACGAAACTCCAGAGAACCGAAATTGAATCTATTAAGTAAAATAGTATGGTTATAACCTCTCTCTGGATAAAACCCGTCTACTTTAACTGACATACATTTTAAAAATCTTCTTGTGTCATTTTTTCATAGAAACATTTAGATAACCATAACGCTAATACCACACCAATGAACAATATTCCATTTTAGATCTTATGCAAGAGTTATAAAGAGTCTTTAAAACAGTTTTATTAGAGAATGACTGACAGTTGCGTATAATACAACGCAGCATCCTTAACGCAGATGAAGTACATCACTGTGCTTAGTGAATAGGAGCTGTGAGTCAAACAAAACACCTTTTATAGAGTTTGCCCTGTCAAGCATTTCCGAATTCAATGCGTAATCATGTTATTTGATGCAACTTGCGAGTGCAAGTACAATTTTGCACTTCATTATATTCTATCACAATGATTATTGATGCACAAGTTGTAATTTATTGGTAACCTCTGACAGTCTTCAATAACTGATATTTTATTAAATAACTTCATAGCTTCTTACAACTCAACTCAGGAGAGAGGTCATTAATAAAATGCAATAAAAGCAGGGGCCCTAAATTGGAGCCTTGAGGAACTCGCGAAGTTACAGCAAAAATATAACAATTGTGTCCAAAATACGTAATATATGTTATCTGTTAAGGAGATATGACTCGAAAAAGCTACACAACTTATGAGTGAAACCAAACACACTCAATATTTGTAAAATAATTATGTGATTGACGCGATCAAACGCTTTTGCCATTCAGTGTAAATTACGTCTACTTGGTCTTGCAAGTCAATTTCATTAGATATGAATGGGGAAGTTGCATTTTATATTGGTTTGACATTGGTATTACAGGGTAACCTTTCAAACATATTGAAAGGCCAGAACATGTGTCTGGCGACAATAATCACATATAATTAAAATATTAACATTAATAAATTACCATGGAATGTAAATAAAGCTACGCGGCCAAAAACACGATATCATCGGTGTGACGTTACACGCCGTTCAGCGCGGTTTATTTCCATGGATACAGGTGCAGGTTACGGTGTTAGTGATGCAAACAGGCGTTTGTATTTTTTCGTTTTTGTGCCATTTGTGGATCATAGATACATAGTGTAAATACTGTGTAAGTAATGCTATAATCGTAAGTGGTGCTGATATACATCCGCTCGTGACAATTACGGTGATAATGCTGTTGCGCAAGTATCAGATATATGGTTTTCACATTAAACTACTTGTTTTAATTTGGAAAGTAATAAGTAAAAGTAAAGAATAATGATATTTAACATTTATAATTTTTTTATGAACTAAAGAACAGTGCTGTATGTAAACTTTTAAATACCGTTTATAGGCTTATTTTTACAAGAAATTACGACTCCATTTCTACTAAAATAATACATTCTTTCTTCTGCACGTGTTTGGAAAAGTCATGCACTTTTCCCATTGTGTAAGTAGGCATAAATTATATACTGTGGAACGTCCCTGCATGAAGCCATGCTGATCCCATGATATAAAGCTTTTTGTAGCAGGATAGATACGATAGATATAAGAGTATCATTTCTATCTAATTTTCCTTGATTTTTTCGAAAATTCTGCTTACTATTTCTCTCTACCTTGAATTATCTCATTTATCATTGACGTGAATCATTTTCTTCAGGCAGAAGGGAATGCTGAATGCTGAGAAATTCATCGTAGGATGAGTCGAATATACGGAGAAAACTTGATGAGTGACGATGTTGTGCAACAATGGTACAGGAAATGTAAAGATGGTCGAACTGACATTAACGGCGGTTAGGGTAGTTTTCTTCCTATACTTCATTCTGCTATAAATTTATGCTGCGCTATTCCTTTCTACCTGAAGAAAACCAATGACCCTTCGCAACTCAAACTTGGCATTTGTTTTAAAAACCAATAGACCCAACCATGTTTACGGATCTACAGCTCAGCTTCATGTGGCAAGTTGAAGTTGACAGTTATAGTGGAGGAGATGCGCTGTCGGAAATTGAAAAAATAGCCCTCGTATATTAACCCGTTTGAAAGGTATAAACAAGAACATATATTTATACAAAAATTAACACTACTTCAAAAACATCTTCAAATATATGATTATACAAACATAGTATCTTACTTTTTTTATAGAACTCTTTGCGTTTAAATCTTTTTTAACAGGTTGTGTACTCACAATATAATAATAGTAATAGTTAAGATATCCTTTTTCTAGCATATAACTAAAAGACAAATTGGATTACAGGTTGTAGGCCAACGTGACATTGTTCTCAAACGCATTTGGAAAAATATAATTTCAAACGTTATAAGAATGCACATGAAAGTAACTGATTTGACTCTTATACGGGAAGAAGCAATTATCACCAGAACAGGATATTTATGAAATCAGGGAAAGTAAACTATATCCTTTCTTATCGAGAGAAGACTTCTACATGTATATGTAAAAAAATTAAGTAGCACTGTTTCGTACCTCTTTTCACATAAAAAGCAAATTCATTTCACAAATAAGTGAAAATAATGATCGGTTTGGAAGTTTCAGTTGCTATCTATAACACATTTTCATTTCAGCATGAATGCATTTAATTTGACGTATACAGGGTGATGAGTTTCTTGGTATTTGGCGCACCTGCCCTACAGTAATAAGGAGCGACAATTGTATACAGAAGGGGGTGGAATATGACTCATTCCTATATTGAATTTTTAAAGATCAGTGTGCTTATGTATCTGGAGAGGTATATTCCATACTTCAACCAACAACTGTAAATTGTACATATAAAATGCTAAGTTGATATTGTCGGTAAATATTAAATAGTTAAATTAAAACAATCCCTACTTGTTTTTCTACAAATTGAACTGACATTTCTAAGCATAAGATAAAAATTAAGGGTTGTATAGGCCAGCATCAACTATAATCCCATCACAACACAGGGCGTTCCAAAAAGGATATCTTTAAAGGGGTAGTCTATTTTTGATAACTTTTTTGCCATTCTGTAAAATATACAGGGCGACTTAAATTAGAAAAAAGTTGCATCTTTTGATGGTCAATCCAACAGATCCAAGATATATGCTGCCATTACTGAAATGTTGTGAAAAAGCGATTTTAGCATAATTGCCATTTAGGATCATTATTTCTCAACAGAACGAGCTGAAATTTGGTACAAAGGTATAAGAATTTACGAGAAATCAATATTCGTCAAAAGAAAATTTCTACGACCACTAATTTCGGTTATGCAACATTCCATTGTTTTTTTTTTCTTATGGGAGCCATATTGGATGTTGGCAGTACCTAACAGATATAGAATAAAATTATGAACAGGTCAATATGTAACACTACTATTTTATATGAAGGACAGCCCATTAAATATAAAACAAAATTTAATACTGAACCAAACAAAACAGAAATAGTCTACAATTCCTAAATAAATACTTCCAAGTGACGGCTATTATCGCTCACAAAGCTAAGTTTCTGACCTAATGCTATCCACAAAGCTTTGAAAACTTTTTAAAATAGACCTAAACACAGCATTGTATGTATTGTATTGTTCTATTGCTTTCTATCTATATTTTCACAGTGAAGTTAGATATTTTTAGAGTGAGTAAATTAGATTATTTTCTTTAGATAATTATTGAATAGAGCTTTGTCTGTGGAATTGTTCATTAGCATACCTAGATGTTTGGTATCAGAGAACATACATATGACTTCATTGATAGGAATTGTAGGAGATTTGATTTATATTAGCTTAAAATACCTTTCTAAAACAGTAAAAAAATGTTACAAAAGCTAATAATAAGGAATATATGGGTAGATATTGTGGGTGTAATTCAACGCAGGTTGGGGCTTTTGTCCACTGAGTAGTTAGTTTCACACAATATTATTAATACCTAAAAATATATAAAAACTTTTACATAAAAGGTGAACATTTTTCAAGTAGGTATTGTCATATTTAATTCATTGACATGATGTCATTTTTTGTCATAGTCGATATTTAACTTCAAATAATTTTAATTTTTATATACTCGCGTCAAGAATTCAGACGTCTTACGTCACGGCTGACGTTACACATTTGTTTTTATTGTCAACGTAATTTTCGATATTTGGTCGCGTTAAAAACAATCAATTTTTGCAAATTAGTGCAATATATAATGTAAACTTTTATTGTAGTATATAGTTTTATTACCATCAGTTGCAGTTTCTTAAATACTTTGATAAAAATATAATGAATTATTCGTTCGTATGACGTAAGTCTGAATTCTTGCCGCGAGTAAATAATTTTTATAGTTAGATATTTGATTCAACTTAAAGGAGACCACCTGAAGAAGCAATCCTAAAAATGCAGAAATAGGTCAGATCTCATCTATTGTGGTTGATTTTGTCGTGTTCCCACTGCCAAAAAAGTGAAGTTAGATATTTATAGAGTGAGTAAATTAGATTATTTTCTTTAGATAATTATTGAATAGAGCTTTGTCTGTGGAATTGTTCATTAGCATACCTAGATGTTTGGTATCAGAGAACTTACATATGACTTCATTGATAGGAATTGTAGGAGATTTGATTTATATTAGCTTAAAATACCTTTCTAAAACAGTAAAAAAATTAATAATGATCTCAGAGAAAAAAAATGTATTGGATTGGCCATGTAACAGACCCATGACTGTCAATCCAGTTACAGATTTGAAAAGCGTCCATTTAGATATTGGAACACCATTACATAATTATATGGTCATGTGTCATTTTGCTAAACTATTTCTAAATTTCAAACACTCGTAATTTTATGGATGATTATCAAATCAAATATCGAATCTGTCAAAATGTTTGTCGATTTTTGTTTACGTCAAGAACAACTACATTTTTTTTTTGAATTATTGTATTTTTTTCATTTTATGGGTTATTCTGGGTTTCTTGAGTTTCGTTAAGGCATTGTTATTGATTGTTAATGATTTTAATGACGAAAGAATATTTCAGTAGTTTCCTTTCTTGACAAATTAAATTGTTTTTAAAATAAATTATAGCCAAAAGAAGGTGTAACTTCTAAAGAATGGATATCGCTAATTTAAATGTGTTACTGTTTCTTAGAATTCTGAGACAAAATCTTTCTATACAGGGTGCCCCTGAAATACATGTACCAGTAAACCATCCTAAATTCTAAAGGTTAAAACACAAAGATTTTAATGATGAACATAAAGATGTTATTTTTACTGTTTTAGAAAGGTATTTTAAGCTAATATAAATCAAATCTCCTACAATTCCTATCAATGAAGTCATATGTATGTTCTCTGATACCAAACATTTAGGTATGCTAATGAACAATTTCACAGACAAAGCTCTATTCAATAATTATCTAAAGAAAATAATCTAATTTACTCACTCTATAAAAATCTAACTTCACTTTTTTGGCAGTGGGAACACGACAAATTCAACCACAATAGATGAGATCTGACCTATTTCTAAAAATATATAAAAACTTTTACATAAAAGGTGAACATTTTTCAAGTAGGTATTGTCATATTTAATTCATTGACAGGATGTCACTTTTTGTCATTGTCGATATTTAACTTCAAATAATTTTAATTTTTATAATAATTTTTATAGTAAGATATTTGATTCAACTTAAAGGAGACCACCTGAAGAAGCAATCCTAAAAATGCAGAAATAGGTCAGATCTCATCTATTGTGGTTGAATTTGTCGTGTTCCCACTGCCAAAAAAGTGAAGTTAGATTTTTATAGAGTGAGTAAATTAGATTATTTTCTCTAGATAATTATTGAATAGAGCTTTGTCTGTGGAATTGTTCATTAGCATACCTAGATGTTTGGTATCAGAGAACATACATATGACTTCATTGATAGGAATTGTAGGAGATTTGATTTATATTAGCTTAAAATACCTTTCTAAAACAGTAAAAAAATGTTACAAAAGCTAATAATAAGGAATATATGGGTAGATATTGTGGGCGTAATTCAACGCAGGTTGGGGCTTTTGTCCACTGAGTAGTTAGTTTCACACAATATTATTAATACCTAAAAATATATAAAAATGTTAATTTACCTATATGTAAAAATGCACCGATAGAATGTTAGGAGGTTCCAAAGTTTATTTGATTATAAAACGATTAAAATAAGAGTCACGCGGAGTAGCTACATCTAGCGGCCATTCGTTATTAGCTCTTATCCATAGAAATCATAAAATATATAGAACCCAAAAGAGGTGCCGAAAATAGTCAACCTATGGAGAAAACTCGAGTTTGGTAATATTGCAGAAACTTAGTTTTTACGAGTTGGTTGCACTAACAGGATAGCTTCACAGTAATGGGAGGGAATTTCAAAATATGATAATTTTACGTTCAATTCGTAGAAACATATGATTTCTATGGTCCAATTACAAACATTCCGTTTTGGTTTCAATGGTATGCTGGGATTAAAATCCAGTATAACCAACAGCTTACATTAAGTTTTCCCTAGATGGCTGCTTCTTTAGCTTGTCCATAATCTCACTATTTTTGAGTACCTAATGTAAAGGCTTCTGGCGTTCTATATATTTTATGATTTCTAGGCTCTCATCAGTATACCATAGGTATACCGACGAATAACGATAGCTGCTTCAAGTTTGTCTAATCCGGCAATAGGGCCCATGAGTAACGCGATATAGTAAAGCTACATCTAAATAATAATATGTCGCCCCTTCTCCCGCACAAGTTTTCGATTTCTGAGCTAATCCTCGTGATAAGAATGAGGGACTGAGAAGCCATGGGCATGAAGCGTTCTACATCGCAGTAGAAACCATTGACAGCTAGGGACCTCTATCGCGATTCGGCGATAACGATATGTTGCAAACACGGAATTTAAGGAAACAACTACTCTGCGGGCTGATGCCCAGATTAAATAAAAGCTGGAAAATTAGCTCTCATCAGTATGCCATAAGTGAGGTAACAGTCTAATAATCTTGATTCAATTAATGTTAATTATCGACTTGCACATATGCCTTAAACTGAACACCTCAGTTAAAAAAATATTTATATTTTTTTGGGAATTATCTGATTGTTATAATGTTTTTTTGGTAAAAGTTAATACATTTTTAAATAAATTATGTCTCTTTCAATTTGTTTTGCTGGTACATGTATTCTCTTGTTTCAATTTATCTAAATTGAAAATGTTTAAAACCATTCAAACCTAAGTATAAGTGATAAATATTGTATTAATTGAAGTTAAGAAAAAATCGTGATCTTTATGTTTATCCGGCGGCTAGAAATTCTTACAAATTTGTTGAATTCGGAAGTAAGTCAGTTTCTCGAACAGAAACGTCTTCCGCCAACTTTACAGCTGATACTTTCATTGCGTTTTCTAATAGATCATCGGCGCTATTTTTTTGCATTTTGCTATTATCAGATCTGTATCTACCGGTGAATGTTAAGCCGTTGCTCCGCATATAGGCGGTTCAGACTATGAAGAAAATGTTACATATTAAGGAATTTTTGCATATACAACGCCTTGCGATTCACACACCAGTGGCGCTGCTATATTTCTATAACAACTTGTTCTTATTTCAGGAATTAATTATTTAATATTTAGATAAATCTATAAAACGTCGTATTTGACATTTTATATGAAAATCGTAAATACATAAGTTGAAAAGAGGTTTTGCCTGTATAATAAAACAAGAACTAAAGTTGTCCATTCACGAATAAAATGCATATTTGCTTAGATGTGGGGATATTTTTCTCATCTCTTCAAATGCAATAACTTCAATAGGCCAATTTGTTTCAGCTCAGGTTCTGGTTCAGTTGACATAAAATAGACAGATTTTTTGACAGTGGTTTTACTTTGGTTCTAAATTCATGACGTCATCATTATTGCCAATTGAATGCACTGGTTCTGTGGGGTTGTGCTTCATACACGTTTGAAAATATTTGTTAATTGTAAAGTAAATAAACCAAAAATTTGAACCGCCACGATTTGAGTGGTTCTAAAATTAACAAACCGAATTGTGGGCCATTTTGTGACATTGGTTTGACATTTTTAAGTATTACTAGGATTAAAGATGATAAATCTGTGACCTTAATGCAAGAAAAGTAAAGCAAGATTATTATTAATAGTTAAATTGACATTTTCATAATTTACTTTTTTCTGAACAGTATTAAAGAACGTGCATACTGTTTTATCATAATTGACAATAAGACGGTTACTATTACACCATGTACTAAACTGATCAATGGCCAAACTGGCTCAGCTCGCTCATGGATTTACTCCACACTATAATGGATGCGTCATCCGCGTCTATAAACACCTAACCACAACTAATATGTTCCGGCAGATCATTCACATACAGAAAAAAAATAAGTGGACCCAATACACTACCCTGTGGAGTGCCGAGGGTAAGCTTTTGTTCATCTGAATATATACGACTAACCTTTACTCTCAGGGTTCGTCCAGTTAGAAAAGAAGTTATCCAACTGTTGATAGCCCCACGTATACCAAGTTTTTCCAATTTAACACCAACAAAAGGAATATGTAGGCTGTCAAAAACAGAGGAAAGATCAAAGAATATTCCCATAACATACTCTCTGTTATCAATTTTGTTATTTATTAGTTTGATTAGTGCAGTTGTAGCAGTAGAAGTCTCTGTAGAAAAACTCCTTCTGAAGCCATGTTGGGCCTGTGATAGTATATCATATTTTGATAAGAAATTAGAAATCTTACAAACCACTATTTGTTCAATTATCTTGGAAAACACACTTAATAAAGAAATTGGTCTAAAATTGCCGTTCAATTGTTGCGGAAACACCCCCAGCTCAATAGACCTGTTAACAATAACAGCAATACATTCAGCAAATAACAGTACACAATTTTTAATTAGAAAGAGAGGTGTTTCGTCTAATTCAGTAGAATTTTTATTAGTCATTTTGAGTATGGTGGATATAATTTTGTTAGTAGTAACTTTCTCAAAAAACATGATCTTGATATGCCGTGGTGATCTAGTGCATTCATTGGATAATACTGGAAAATGTGCATTAAGTTTATTGAAAATATTGCTTGCAAAATAGTCAGCAAAAATATTCGAGACTATTTCGGGTTTATCAAGTATATGGTTATTAATGTTTAAAACAAGGCCACTCTGTTCCTTTATTGATCTCTTTAAATTTTTATTAACTATATTCCATAGCGATTTAGTTTAATTATCAGACTGGTCAATTATGTTTTTATGGTATAATTTTTTTTCATGGACAATGTTTTGCTGATATAGCTTTTTCCGAGTTTTGTATTGCCTATGTATATTTTCATCGTATTGAGTATTTTTAAATCATTTGACTCAGTTATTAAGGACTGAGAAAATTTAAAATTCACAGATCTGTTACGTGTTCTGCAATAATATCTTTTTTTTCGGAAAAGCGCATTCAAAACTATATTCAAATTCTATCAAAAATAAATTAAATAGATCATCTATGTTATAGTAGTAGACTTTATAAAATTTGACAGGTAGTAATAAAACTATAAAATTAAAATAAATAAAATTAAATTAAAACTAAACAAATTGTTCAAAATGGGCATCATTTTCTCTGAAATATAAATTTACTCTACGCCGAACATTGAAATTTACTCTGTCTAATAAATAATGATGGTTTCTTTTAACGTTATATTTATTTGTACTACGATTCCAAAAATCTTCGGGATTCAATTGGCGAGGAATAAACAAATTCATACAATGTTCCCCAAAGAAAATAAGAGGTCTGGTGATTGCGGTTTCCATTTTTGAGAATAATTATTTCCTTGTCCTAACCGTTTATTTGAAAACAAAATTCAAAAAATCTCTAAACAGTAGCATTAAAACGAGGCGGTCCCCCATTATGTATAAACCAAAACTCTAGTCTGAATTGTAACGGTAAATCATCGATCAGGGAGAGTATTTTGCAAAAGTTTCAAATAATTTTTGACATTTAATTGATTTAGCAAAATAACTGGTTCAATCAAATGTAAACTTTCCAGACATTGTTAACAACAAACAGTAGCAGACTACTAACTGTTAAATTTTAAAGACAAAGCCTACTGCTGACTTTTTGATTTCTTCTAATAAGCACTATTTAGTATTGTTTTGATTAACGCATTTTTTCTTGAAAACCTTAAAGGTTTTTAAAATTTAACAAGGGTAAAAAAGTGTTTTAAGTTAAATTCTGAGCGGGATATTATTATTCTTTTTAAATTCGATCAATGGAAAAAAAGTTTGGTATAATATTAGGGGTGACTCACTCTCAATGGACACACCTTGTAGTAATTCAATTTACTTGAACTCATAGTCAAAGAAGACCAAATTAGGTTATTTCATGTTAAAGTAATTCAGAGATACTTATTCCTTTCGAAATATTTTGCTTAACTTTGAGGGCCTGTAACTCCGCCTGTGTGCAATTTTGTATATAGATATGTTTGAATAAATCGCAATATTTTGGGACACCCTACATCATGTATGTTAGGGTTAACACTAATCATACAAGTTAGGACTATACGTAGGATTTCCTATGCGTAAATTTAAAAGATATCAGTAAAACGGTTTTATTTTCTATTTTAAATACTTGATATACTGTCACTGACTCTAGTATTTGTAAAATGAGGTTAGAGTTATTAAACCTAGCAAATCCGGCCAAACAATGGTAACTAACAGTTGCCTGTCTAGACATTTAAAATAGACAGACAAACAGGTGTAGCAATTTGCCTAACAGTTGAGCTTAGCTGACAGCCACTTATGGCCATTTCCACCGCATTGCCGTTTAAGTGTGGTTAACTAAGGGCGGTTAAAATTTGAGGCCTAGTTTAAAATAGTAATGTTTCCACCGCACAATTATTAAGTTTCATTTGTAAAGTCTACCTACAAAGCCAATATTCATAATTTTTCGGTTTTTTGCACAAGTTGTTAGCTTCATGACTATTTCTTAACCTCAAAAGTGTGACACTTCGCTCTCACTGTTCTGACTTTATGTTGTTCTGCTAAGTTCTGTTTTCGAATTGGTAGGATTTATAATGCAAATAATTCTCAAAAAAAAACACGATTGGCAAATTTTAGCAATGATGAAAAAGTATTACTAATTGACATAATAACAAATTATAAAAGTACGGTGGAGAATAAAAAACCGATAACGTCTGTACAAGAAAAATGATAGCAGGTGAATTTAACTCACTGTCGCCAAATAATATTCACAGAACAGCAGAATCATTAAAAAAGTTTTTTGAAAACAAGTCCGTTTTATTGGCGATACAGAATTATTATTAAAGATTAAAAATAAATGTATTTTTTTTTGTAATTTTATCAATGATTCTTTTTAAGAGCTTACATATTACTTGGAAATTCAAGATCTTCTTCGATTAAGGTCAAAATGTGCAGCTGTTTCTTTATGCAGCCGGTATCTTCTAAAAAAAGTTATCCATCGTATGGAAGTGATCACTTCTCTCGTACACTTTTCGAGGAAACCCATACTCTATTATTTTTAATATATCTAAATCATTATTAAATATATCATTTTCATCATAGTTCATTATTTTTTGTTTATTTTTCAGTGGAAAAATAATAAAACCAAATTATTAAATTAGGTTATGTAGAACCTTTAAGTATCGTTAAAAGAGATAAGCCTAGAATTTCGAGGGCTTATATTTAAGAAGGTTTAAGACATTTTATGTCGGGTTTAGTAAACGGTGAAAATGGCCATTAACAGGTGAATTTAACAGAACATTGATAAACCGTTATAAAATTTATCTTTATCTTTGATATCAATGTTACATTTTAGTACTATTCACAGTACTCTCAGGATTAGGCATAGTGCCCACACTTCAATAATTGAGAATGAAATGTATAACAATCAAATAATCATACCGATCACAACAATTACGTAGAAACAAACGACGTTAAATAAAAGGAATGCTGTTTTTAAATATTTTAATGCAACAATAGTTCTAGTAGATTAGAATCTAGATATATTTATTCGCATATCTTTCTAATCTACTCTAATTGAGGCATCCAAAATATTTTAATTAATTAATTAAATCTAACAATTTTACATGCGTGTAACGCTCCTGTCCCTCTGAATTTTACGCTCTGCGCGCTTCTGGATCTACATTTTTTCATTCAGTTCGTTTAATCTTACGGTAATAATTAATAATACTTCCATTATAATGAACCCCTCCAAATCAAAGCGAGATATGTATAAATAGAATCACCCCTCTGATAAAAATATTCAGTGTCCTCTTGCACAACTTTCTCTTATCATCCAGCCTGTGTTAGCTGTGAGTAGTGAAAGTCTTTCTTTTGCATTTTATATTACATTACTTTTTTTTTTGTTTTAGAAAAAAATGTTCGGGATTTACGTATTTGCTGTTTATGCGAGTAAGTAGATATTTTTCTTTATCGTTGACTGAAAATTAATATAAGGGTGCTCCGTAAGTAATGATCCAACAAAACAGATTTTTTATTTCAAAATATTATGATTTAAACGAACATACCTTAATAAAATGTTGATATTAAAAAAGATACAGGGTGGAATTTAAAAAGTGAAATTTTGTTATAATTACACTGTATTTGAATGTATCAACTTAAAAATTTGATTTGGGAATAGATGTTTTTGGATATGAGAAATCATAATCCTAGCGGGCGCCACATCCGCCATATTTGTGACGTAAATGTGAGCGTAACTTTTTTGGACCTAACGTTATTATGTGTTTTATTAAAAGATCTTAAACCTACATTGTTTTTGAGAAAAAAGGTATACTTGTCATTAGCTACAATCAGCTGCATAGTTCCTTATCACGCTTTCTTTAAATATAAATAAAGTTTCTAACACAAGGTCTTATTTAAAAAAATGTTCATGGTATTTTTATTCAAAAATACGTTTTTCTTCTCTTCTTAAAATACTTAAATGAGATACTTTTGACGGATACCGATAATCTCCATTATTTTCAGAGCTGATGGTACAGATTCTGAAAATCCAAAATGTCATGAATTCTCTTAAAAAAATAATTTTATCCATACTGATTGAACTAAAAGAACAAGTTAGCAAGGTAATTAGTGGTAGAATGCTTTAATATCCTATAAAAGCAATTAAAAGCATTTTTGAACTGTAATGTGCAAAAGAAACTAGATATAAGACATGCTTTTATGAACAAAACACCTTGATTTTTGTTATACTTTCTAAAAAAGTCTGCCGTGTCATCATTATAAAATTTAAACTAAATAGTAATAGAAGGATATTAGCAACAGTTCAAATTTTTTATATACAGGGTGCTTCATTGAACAGCATATTCTGTTTTAAGCGGCTGCATATTTGAATACTTCCTCACACAAGCAATCTCCAATTAGCTCCATTATTAAAAAAAGAATTTGATTAGGAAAAAGCTAATGAAGTTGTAAAGGAAATTAAATCATGTATATTTTGTAAACATTATAGATTCGTTAAACATTATCTTCTATCTATTTTTTTGACTTTTTGCTTTATATGGTTTTGTATATGCAGACATGTAATATGCACGTGGAACAAAAATGATTGAAATTCAAAATGCAAAATCTAGGGTACCACAAGGCTCCAGTCTCGGTCCAATACTTTTTTTTGTTATTTATTAATGACATCGAAATTGATATAGCATGTGGGCAATTATTGTTTAAAGATAACTTTAAGATTTATTCAAAATTAAGTTGTCAGATTTCAAAATTATTCATTAACTGCAATGCGGTGTAAGAATATATATTTTTTTCTAAATGCATTTAACTGCAAAGTTGTTACCTATGCGAGAAAAAATAATACAATCCTAGTATAAATAATGTTGTACTTGGATGCTACGAATTAGTAGGTAAAAGATTTGGGAGTACTATTTGGCGTAAAACTGTCATTCTTAGATCATATTACTAAAATTATCAAATCGGCATTGAAAATTAGAAGCGTAAACAAGGGATAATAGTTTCCGTGTCTGTGATTAGAAACTTCAACAGGCTTGCTTCACTAATGAAGTAGGTAACTCTTAAAATGTTATATTATTGTTTGACATCCACTATATACAAGCAATAAGCAGTTAATTGAGTTTTTGTTCATCACTATTAAATTTGTTATTTTTTACTGTGAAACTGCTAGGACTGCTAGACAAATGTCAGGTTCCACAGTTATAATGAAATTGCTAATCAATATTTATATTAACAAAAATAAATAGCCAATGCAGGAGTACCTAGGTACTTTTATGTAAAATATTATTTTAATTTAGATATATTCAGCAACGATTTAAACACCTTCTATTATTAATATTTTATTTGTTCTGTTACTGGGCTGTGAATCTGTTAGACAATAAATTGGAAATTACTATTTTTATACTGAAGCCTAGTTCTAAACACGAAATAAATCTTGACAATTTTCAGCAAGCGTCGCCTTGGCCGGAATTCCAGTCAAGAAACTGAAGATAGTAGTTCCCGAGCAGCATGCCCAAGCTACGCATACCCTGGTGACCGTAAGCGGACACGGATTCGAAGGCGGCGACTACGGCGGAGATTTTGACGGACACATCAGCCTCAGCGCCGACGGTGGAAAATCCAGCAGCGGCGCCGAACTTACCAGCCTCGCTCATAGCTCCGCCTTACAAGCCAAGAACGCCGTCCAGAACCAGCAAACTGCTGGCAGTCAAGCTGCCTTCGGAGTCAAGAGCAGCCTCGCTAGTGCTGCCTTAGGGGTAAGTCTTTGTTTTGGCATGTTTAAGCGAGTCTTGTGGTGTAATCACAGTCAGACGGCTGTGAAGAACGATTCTGGAATTGTGAGAGAGTAGCCTTAAAAATCCAGAGCACTTAGGCCTCATTGGGGCCCTAGTGCTTCCTTCCATTAAGAAATCCATCCACCTGGACTGCTAACCAATCTAATAAAGAGAAAATGTTGGTGACGTTGCTCAGAGTATCCCTCTAATGTGGGCCATAGAAGGCCATCGCTCTCCCAACACAAATTCTCTTGTTAATGAGACTGCTATGAAGCATGGTCTCGTCTTCCTGTTCGCAACCCCTACAAAGAAGTGTTTCACATATCCTCATATAATACAGGTGCTTCCTTAGCCAACAATATCCAGTTTGCATACCTGTCACTAGACGAAGATTCATCCTGGTCATAGCCAGGTATTTTTTGACTGTATCCTTGCCGGGGTACTCTAGGAACTCCTTAGCAAATTGACAGCTATTTGCTTCATCATCATCACCTTGTATCATCATCTTCATTTGTGAAGAACGATAAACGTTTATTAAACAAAAGTTTCACTTTCCTGATCGAATTAATCTAACACCATATGGTAACGGATCAAAGAGTCATCTTGTGGAACATGGAACATGTCATGATATGATTGTTAAAGAGTTCCAGAATTTATTATGCTCGGGCTTTCATTCACGTAAACGTCGTGAAAGAAAGTGTATTTGTTCCTTTAATGGAGTCAAGACAGATCTCAAATCATTCTAAACATACGAGGTGTCCTAAGCTGAGATCCATCTATGATTAATAAAAAATGTATTCAGAAATATAATCACAAATTCTATACTACTATGCCTATACTATATACTGTATAACACTACCAGTATTCTGACATCTATCCTACTGTTTTATCAAACGATGTAAACTCTGCTCATAGAATTCTTATGGTTGCTAAATAAAAAATATCTAGTCCAACAGACGTTTAATATAAATTTCAATGGTTCAAAGATGTGAAATTCACAAGGTGATAGATCTAAGCTATAAGATAAGCCTCTGATTTTTCCATTTCTTTATTGAATATTTTCTATTACCACATAAGCGCATGGCCTCCTCGTCGTTAAGCCAATGACACCACGTTAAAATGTTCCTGGACGTTTTCGTCTCATTGTTGGATGATTTTAAATATTTGGTGGTGGCACATTTATATATTGCCTTGTTGACAATATACTGAATGATTCAATATAACGACCGCAAGTTTTGTCTTCAGCAAATACTGTCAAGAGGAATTCGATACAATTTTGAGTGTACTCCGTGAGCTGTTGCAAATATAAGGTCATTTCCAAGCATTTTTTTATCTTCAAGTAATAGAGAGGTGTCCATTCCGAATACTTTGTGCAATTCGGTTTATGTAAAATGCTATGGACAAATTCTACACTCGAACCAATATTTTGATCTTGTTGCAGTCCATCTTCACTCTTCTGTTTCCCATCCATACATTACTGGCATCATTCCTTCATAGTTGAATATGTAATATATGTGCTATTAGCATGATTTTGCAATGGTTAGAAACTGTCAGCGTACAAAAACATCAGTTCAAAGTTACACTGTTTAAAATCCCTATCAAATGTAAATGATGAAATCAGTGTGGTTAATACAAACACTACTAATACATATTACAAAACGTCACTTGAATGATTGCAATCGTTTATAAGGGTAACTTAACTAGGAATGGATTTCAGTTGAACAAATCTGGTAGTTAATAAATGGAGCAACCGTTTTCTTAGAAACTATAAATTCTACTGATGTGGATATTTTTCATGAAATTTATTACTAATTTTTATATTAGTCATTATTAAACTCATAACTTCTTCATAATTTTCAGCAAAACGTTGGTGAATGATGATGATCACGTAGTTGTTTCAGTTATTTGTATTATTTTAACTGTTGACTGATCTTCGATATCATGTATTTCATTTTCTATCTGGTGATAATAAGTATTACATTTAGACAACAATGCATCAATATTTAACAATAATACTGAGCAACTTTCAGAGTACCTCTACAATTAATTTACAATCAAATATGTCACATTTTTTGTCTATTTGAATGTTTTGTCAACTCTACAGAAAGTACAAGTCAAGCAAATAAACCGATTCAAAAAGAATTCCTAGTTTTTGTGAAATCGTTCTCATGTAACTGAAAATCTCTCACTGAAAAATGCATCATTATGTGATGTTTCAAAAAAATAATATATTTTCGTTTCCAAAACTACAACTGACGTTCTTTTTAAATTAGTTCCATAGTTTAACTTTTCTTAGTTTATTTGCCAAAGAGAAAGACTAAACATATGATTTCATCAAGTCCAAGTCTACAAAAGAAGCTATTTTAAATAAAATTGCAAAAACACTCCTGCACTGCACTGAAAATAAAATAAATAATAGTAAATTTTGCAAGTTTACTTGTGAAATAATAATATACTTCTTATTTTACAAGTAATTTCACCAAAATCTTTAAGTTTTACAATTTTATTGCAAATATGGTTTTGGCATATACATGTTTGATAAATATACACAAATTATATTCTCTATTATAATTTCACGTTTTTATTGATAATTTACAAATATTCAGTATTTCTGAATTGATATTTTAGGAATATAATCGTTATTTATAAAAATAATATTAATTTACAGAAAATTTACATAAAATTATAAAGTTACAAAAAAGCATGTTCACTATTATTTAAGTAACTTTTGTATTTGTACAGTAGTGTTATAGCGATACTTCACTATTTTTTTACAAAATCGAAATAAATCCATATATAATTTTTTAGAGTAGTTTGTATATGACTTAGTTATAAACGAAGGTGCTTTGCCCAAACTTGAAATCACTATAATTGAACTCCTATCTTCCATTTTTTTTATCAGGCTGCTCAGACTGCTCAAGCTGCTCTCGTTGGTAAGCGCGCCATCGTCCAGAACCTCAGAAATCAAGTCGGCGAAGCCCAACAACAGCTCCAAGAAGAAATCGCTCAGTACCAACAGATCGAAGCAGTGGTCCAAGCAGCTCTCATCACCTCCCAGCAAGCCCAAGAGCAACTCAACACTCTCACAGCCGCTTTAGCGTCTGCTCAAAGTGGCGCCCAAGGGGCTGAAAAAGCTGCTGGAGAAGCTGCGAATGTTGCTGCCAGCCAACAAGCGATGGTGGCCGAAGCTAAGCAGCGAGTATCGAACATCCTAGGCCAGCTTCACAACGCCCTTAGCGATCTTCAACAAACAGAAGCGGCGGCTTACTACGCAGCTGAGTCAGCTCAGACGGCTCAGTCCAACGCCGCAGCTGCGGGCTTGGAGGTAGCCGCAGCCAGTGCAAAAGGGAATCAATCCAGAGATAAAGGGAATCAGTCTAGGGGTTCTAGCTACCATCACTTTTAATTCCATTTTTTTTTATATATTTTTATGTTTTTTTAACTGTGTATTTTAAATAAACTGTTTTATTATTATTAAATTTGTCTGTGATTACTAAATCCCGCACTTCTTTCGCAGGCCTCAGGTCCATGGGCGTCGTTTAGGGGGGCAACTGCCCCCCCTTGCGAAAAAGAGTGTCTTATCAAAAAAAGAAAATAATAAAATTAAATAATGTTTAGACTTATACCTTAGGTAAACAACACTAGTGCGCTGTGCGTTTTGTTTTCTTTTTTCTAATACGCATTATGAGTGAGCGTCGAGCGCAAAAAATGGTAAATACAAGCCTGCAGCTTGCAGACATAAGTCTCATAGCCTCGAATCGTTCTCAATGTACACACAACGTCAAACGTCTTGGACCCCCTGTATATGAAATGATTCGATTGAACACAGTGGTTTTTCTTAATGTGGTAACAAAGTATATGTACTTAGAAAACAAAAGATACAATAAACAATTGCAGACCATGAACCATTACGTTTCTACAAATCTGGTGAGTTTGACAGTGTATTCAGCTCAGTGTTCCTTTGAATTTTTGTACATTATAATGCCAGGACGTGAAATTTCTACGTTTACCTGAACAAGGATGACTGATTTACATGATGCAGGATATTCTAATCATCAGATATAGAACATGCTGGGCATTCCTACATCAGCTGTTGTACAAATAGTACACAGATATGAATAATTTGATACAGTGGAAAACAGACCACGTAGTGGACGTCCTCGAGTATCTAACAAAAGGGAGGATCGGTATTTGGTGCAATATGCCCGTAAACACCGCACATCTTCAACTTCAGCTCTCAGGGCCCACTTTCAAGGTATGTTTCGCCGTGTTATATCGACACCTACTATTTGAAGACGACTCCATAACGCATATATACGTGCTAGAGGACCATTACGGGTCTCCACTCTACTTCCAAGGCAACGTGCTGCCTGTCTCCAATGGGCGCGAGAACATAGGGGTTGGCTTTTACGCCAGTGGCGGTGGGTTTTATTTACAGACGAAACCAGAATTCGGCTGGTTACTGATGACAATCGACAAATAGTCTGGAGAGAACCAAGTCGTCAGCGACTTCATTTTCTCCGTGAAGTTGCTTCGTATGAAGGGGGTACCGTAATGTTTTGGGGTGAAATAATGTTCAACCGCCGCACCCCATTAATTGGCATACCATAGAATATGGCCAGTCAAATTTACATCGAACAAGTTATTACGTCCATTATCTACCTCCTACGTAATAAATTAGGTGAAAATTTTGTGTTTATGGACTACAACGCTCGACCAAATCGCGCAAGAGACTCTCGAAGCAGGACATATCAATAGATTAGATTGGTCAGCCAACTCTCCTGACATGAATTCTATTTAAAATATGTGGGATTTTGTTGCTGAAGCCATTTATAATCACATTTCTCCAGATCAGACTGCAGATGAGTTAGTCGTGGCGGCAGAAGAGGAATGGAACAATATTCCGCAAGAAGAAGAAGAGGTCCTTAACCGCTAGATTATCTCAATGCACAGACGTGTCAATCTGCTATTGGAACGTTAGTCATACCGACTATTAGTCAAATAGAGAACTTACACTTTGTTCCTTTTTTTATTTAATAAGTTTCGTCAAATATGTCGCAACATTTGCTGGTTCTGCTGGTTTCTTTAACAAGTATAAGGAGGAGTCCAGACTTTTGACGTTATGTACAGTATGATGCCCGCAGCTTTACTATTCAAATTGACTCTATTTAGAGCAGAAACAGAACTTTTGACATCATATCCTGCTGTTTTATTTTTTTAAATATATTTTATTTTTTTATGTTATAGTACTTATATATAACATTTTGTTGTTACGTTTTTGAAGATATGATGTTTAAGAATTATGTGAACCTTATATATCCTTTTAAAATGCATATTTTGTTGTTTCGGGTTTAATATTTTTGGAGTTTGCCCCTTCTTGAAAAATTTTATAACGACGCCCATGCTCAGGTCCCGAGTTGGCGACACCCTTAGTATTTAATAGTTATTTATACAACAAGTACATTAAGTAAGTGTTTATTGCACGTGACGTGAAATTGTCCAAAGAGGCCGTCAGGTCGAGTAGGACAACACATAACATAACATAATTAGGTTTTTGGGCGAGGGCGAGAAATACGAATTTGGCATTAGTTTCAAGATATTTCCTAGAGGCCGCTTGCTACGTACTTCTGTTGAGTCCCGAACTCAAGTCACTAAAACAAATTTCGTTAACATTCAAGGCACATTTGTAAATTAAATATTTTTCAGCCATCGACATAATGTGCAATGACACATTCAATCGTGAAAATCTGGAAAACGGCTTGAGATATCGAGATCGACCAAGAGTCCGTGTTTTACGTAAAAATATTGGCTCTTTTATAGTTTAATTTATAAATTCTATTAACTGTACAGGTAACAAAGTATTAGTGAATTAACTCAACACAAACCACGTAGCAAGCACCCTCTAGGAAATATCTTGAAAGTAATGCCAAATTCGTATTTCCGCTCCCAAAAACCTAATTATGCCAATTTTAAATTCGATATCTTCAAAATGGTAATGATTATGTTCAAAATCGACTAAATTAAATATTTAAATTGTGCACCGTTGGTTGCTTGACAGTAGCCAAGACGATTAATAAATTCTTTTTGGACGTTATCAATAACTTCAGGAGGTATACGATATATCTCGTGATGAATTCTTGCTTTTGAATCTTATAAATTAACCGGTCTAGTCACGTATACTTTGCTTTTTATGTATCCCTATAAGAAATAATTTAGGGGTGTCAAATCAGACGATCTGGCTGGCCACTCAATCGGCCCCCTTCGCCCTATCCAACGATTCGGGAACAGCTCATTTTAATAAGCACAGACAGGTGTTGCATAATAGGGAGGTGCACAGTATTGTGAAAATTAAATTTTAAAATATTCAAACATTATTTTCTTGAAATTTTTGTTATGTAACACCATAATTTTTCATGATGTATATATATAGAATGACACGCTCTTTCAAATGGCATGGTCAAAATTTGGGGTTGCTATTTAAAAAAATTGTTGATGACGTCATAAATGTGGGTCGTATGTCAAAAAGTGCCTTTTTTAAAAACAAAATCGATATGACAGGGGATGTTTTCGAAAACTTCTCAATTTCAAAAATAATGAATTTATTCGTTACTTTTTGAAAGCACTGTATTTATTTACACGTTCAGTTAATAAAAACAAGTGAAGACTAATATTTTCCCATTCAATTTATATCTGCTAAATGAGTGAAGAAAAGAGATATTCATATAACTATTGACTATTATCATTTATATTGTCACTGTAAATACTAATGGCATATATGAATTATCTTGTCAGTATATTACAACATGATTTAATGAACATGTGGAATTGATTGTATATTTTAAAAACCAAGTAATTTCAGTCTATAGTAAGTGGGACGTATTCAACTAGTTATTATGATGATTATCATGATCTTCTGTTTCTTGTTACAGCATAAATAGGTAATTACTTGGATGAAATTTGAGTTTTAATTTTATTTTGTATTATAATGCAAAGAGCGGAAGTCGTCGATTAGTAATTTAAAATATCCAATATCGATCCAAATTGGAAACTATTAAAATTACTCGCTATATTTATATATATTTGAAAATGAACACAAAAGTATATTCTATAGATAAGTGACAGTAAATAATTATGTTCCAAATTCAAGTATTAGACATATAAAGGCTAATCCATTGTAATTTATTTCAGAATATTTTACCACCTGTCAACTTAAACAACGAAATATTCTTGCACTTTTTAAATGTAGGTATAGCATAATTTATCGAAATAATTGTTTTTTACTTAGAATATAACCATGAACCATGAAAAAACTACACCAACATAACCACATTCAACTTCTGTATATTATGTTAAAAAAACATTTTTATATTTATTCCTTTAGCATAGCTGCAATCTAAAACTACAAATGGAAAATATAAGTAGTAACAAAATGCCTGAACTAATAGACAAAATTAATGAAAATGTCATTCAAAGGCCGAGGAGTGGACGCCCAAGATCTACCACCCCTGCACAAAACCGGTTTCTAACAGTATCCACCCGTAGAAAGCCTATGAGTACTTGTCAGATCATGCAACAGCGACTTTTAAATGCTTTTGGTGTTACGGTTTCAATTGAAACAGTTCGTAGAAGACTTCGAGATACTAATCTACGTTCACGACGACCTTTGAAAAAGGTTCCACCGACACAAAATCATATACGACTTCGGTTGCAATGAGCTAACTAACATGTGAATTATAATGATCAATAAAGGACTGTATTGTTCACAGATATGGACGGTTTTCTGATAGTCGGCGTGTTCGAGTATGGACCCTTATTTTGGTACACAGAAATCGTAGAGCCATCCAGGCAGTTCATCCATTCAAAGGTGGAACAGTTGCTATTTGGGGAGGCATTTGTTTTAATGGGCGTACAGAGTTGTTGGTGCTTGACGGAAACATGAATGTACAGATCTATGTAGAAAATTCATCAACAATGGCATCATGCTGCAATTGGGCCAAATTTTTTATTTCTCGACGATAATGCGAGACCTCATCTTGCGTAGATACCCTGAAATTTCATGTTATTCCGGACTTGGTACTGCCGCCTCTCTCGCCAGACCTCAATCCAATTGAGCACGCATAGGACCAGTTAGTCCTACGCGTGCTCAAATGGATTGAGTAGTTTGTAGTTACAAAGAGCCTTAGATTCGCATCTACCCCCACATATACTTCAGGAACTCAGAGGGGTTTTACCACGCTTGTGATGAGAAATTGATCAAGGCTACTTCAACAATCTGATAGATAAAGACATGCCCTGTATTAAACTTTTTTTGTAATTGTTTTGAGAATTTGAATTTTGTATTAAATTTACCAAAAATAAAACTTTGCCAAATATTGAAAATGCTTTCGAACGAGAAACAAAAAAGGCACTCGTATTAAATAATAAACATTCAAGATAGCATATAACAAATATTTTTTCCACGGTCGGGAGTAGAAGTCAGTTTCTATGACATCAAAATTAAAACAGAAGTAGTCGATTATTCCCAAGGGAGTATAATGCTCCCAAGGGAGTTTACACTATGGAGATCGTTTTTCATGCAAAAAAAGGATAACATTGAAATTATTTATTGACATTTAAATTAAATGTTACATTTGTACAATTTTCAAAATTAATATTAGAAGGAATATTACTTTCGCTTACATTTACAGTTTTTGTGATTGCGCTAGTAGTGGTACCCACTAAAACCTGATTAGGAATTTTGGTCTTATTTTCAATGGAGTTCTTGACATAACCCTCAGCGACTGTCGTTGATTTCCAACCAGCATAACGCTTTATTCTCGTGATATCCACACCAGCATCTGCCAGTAATGTCGCTGAAGATCTTCGTAAGCAGTGACCAGTATAACATGCAGCATCAGGTAATTTTAAATACGAAGCTACTACACTCGGAATTTTTCCCATGGTATTCTTACCAACTGGCTGCGAACTACATATTCCTGCTTTGTAGTACAAAAAAAGGCGCTTATGCTTGACGTGGGGAGGACGAAGGGACAGGTCGAAACAATTCAAGCATATTTCCCACATCGGTAACCAGAAAGGTTCGTGGAATCTTTGTCTTAGTGTTTGGAATTTTTACAATCAAGGAAGAGCCTACATCCTCAATATCATCTACAGTCAAATTGACTAGTTTATCAGTTCGACAAGCTCCGGCAATCCCCAGAATTAATCCAACCTATAAAAAATCAAAGTACTTAATAATTGAAATACCTAACAACAAAAGTAATGTTACCTTAATCATTAAGAATTCTTTGTCATCTGCACTTGATAGAAAACGGTCGATTTCACCCTTTGTCAATATTTTCGATTTTTTCGCTTGATATCCGTCACCGGTTCTTTTCAAAAATGCGATCAGCTTGGGGAATTTGCTTATATCTATGTTGTCGTAAATTATCAAACATGACTTAACCATAGAATATTGCGCCCATAATGTGGAAGACTTGTAATTCTTTGCATTTTCACTGAAGTATGCCAACAAAACATTCTCGCTGTATACTTGAACATTTTTCTCGGCGCAACACTTTTTGAACCGATTGTAGGCTATATCGTATAAAGATCTTGACTTCGTAGGCAGTAAATTGCTTATTGCAATATTTGCAGTCTCCACAATCTCTTTCGACTCACAATTATTCATTGTGCACTAAACAAACTTTAAACTAAACCAAACTAGCACCTTAATTTGACAATTCTTTTTGTTTGTTTATTTTGTAGTTATGACAATAACTCAACGACTACTAAATAAATGCTCAAATCCGAATACAATAATTCTGGTGCTACTTACTTCATAATGACAAAATATGTGTTTTTAAGTTAATGAGACCGTGGAAAAAATAGTATATATCATTCGGGAGAGATGCTATTTTGTCCTCGATGCCTTGTGTGTGTATTCAAATTGCACCTCTGCCAAAATAACGCATTTCTCTCCCTTATAGTATAATGTACTATTTGAACAAAAGTTTTCAACCTTTAAAAGAAACTCAAGATTTGTGAACTTAACTTTTGTGGAGCAGTTTAGCATTTCATGCAAAATGTACGTAATAAATAGCAAAATATGAAATAATACTCGTCACTGCCTTCAGACTAATAAAGCAATGTACATACACACAGTAATCTTACATCAAGGTAATTAATATTTACGCTATGATTCATATAAAATGCAACTAAGGTAAGAGTTAATCTATGCGATCCATATTCGTGCTACAGATATTATTATCCAAACACCGTTCTGCAACAAAATTAAATCAGTGCATCTTACGTAACTTTAAAACAAGGAAGGTACCATCACTTTTAGAGATTGCGGCAATAAATTTTCTATTTTAAATTAATTAACTTCCTTTGCAAAGCGTTATCTAAATACATATTTTTGTAATTGCATCTGGTCTGATTATTTGGCGTGGACTTACGAAATTTTAATCCTCTTTGTTTGGAAAACCATCGTTTCGAAATATTCATTGCACCTCTGATTCACAAATTTAAATATAGATACTAGATTATTAAATTGTTTTTAATTGCATTTGTTGTTCAAGCTAATTTAGTTTTGTCAAACTCTAACTTTTGACCATACTCAAAACACAATGTGATATTTGGTACATTTGAATTAAAAAAAAATTAATATATATTAAATTATACCGGGTGTTCTCTCTAAAATTTTCAGTGTTGATTTCTCAGAAACCGTCATAGCCAGTGCGACGAAATTTGGTATACAGACACTAGATGACGCGTAGAATCTGATGATAATATCAATTCTTATACAGAGTGTTCCATTTTTCAGGAAATCGATTTAATTTTGATTTTTTGGTAGTCAACCCTGCGAAAATTTACACCTCCAAAAAGTGCACAAATGTCATTGGTTTGTTGTATAAAATATGTATAGTTATTGAAGTGTCAAATATTAATGGCATAAAGCACGACGAACGGAATGCTCCAAAAGCCTCAACTCAAGTATAATTTTTTATCGACAAGTCTCAATAATACTATTATGCATATGTAAATTAGATTCAATATATTATTTAGCGTTATTTATGTGCAATAAAATTCTGTATGCCATTAATATTGGACAATTCAATGATAATTCATAGTTTCGACGTTTCCCGATGTTAGTTTCTTTTGTGTAAATCTGGCTTAAAACTATGCACATTTTACATGACAAAACAATGAAATTTGGGCACTTTTTGGAGGCGTTTTTTTATGTTAAATTGTAAAATGTTTCAATGTTTGTTTTCTAGAATGTGTTCAGAATTAAGTATATAATTTAAACATGTTTTAGCCGGGTTGACTACTAAAAAATCTAAATTAAATCCTGAAAAAATGGAACACTCTGTATAAGAATTGATTTTAGTAAATTAAAATATATACATTATAAATGCGAAGGAAATGCAAAAAAGTGTGATAAAGTTAGTCCATCGTTGGCTAAATCGTAGCAGCCGTGCTTTTTCTAGTCTGTTCCTTTGCCCGTTTGCATTGACTCACTGTGCAGCACTCTACAGCACAAATGACGTAGTCGGACATAGTCGTCAGTTGTTTCATAGAAATTATGATAAATGTCAAATATCTGTTTAGGTGTACGTTTCTGTTTATGTCTCATTTTTTAATTTATAAATTGGTTCAACCTAAAATAATAAGTATTGTGTTTTTATGGTAAAGATGCAGGAGTAACAGTCCATTAATACCTATGTACCCAGTTTTATGAAAAATGTAAAATATTTGGACGCGAAAGCTTTGTATCCCTGAACTCTTCCATGTACATGTCATATTTTGTATAAGAGAAACACCGATATGTTGATTATAATCTAGTTTGAATAGTAATTTGTCTTTTTGGAGAATATTGTAAACTTTCTCTAGTTTACTTTGTACAAAATAATAATAATGATGATAATAATAATAACTTCAGCGTGTTTGACCCCACCAAAAACCTTCGTCTGACAAATTTTAATCAAATCTATCATTAAATAAATTACACCTAAAATTTGATTTTTTAAAATTATCTTACCCTATATTCCAAAAATAAGTGGCGCTAGCACATCAGTTTAACAAGCAAACCCCACTTATTTTTCAATGGTCTATCAGCCCAAGTAATATTGCTATGTCTTTTTGAAACACCCAGTATTTGCTTAATAAGAGATATTTCACAGTGCTAAAACGAAAGAGTTAATTGCTCTTTTTACATTAATAAACCAAAATGGAATAATCCATCGATTCAAGCAGATACTCTGGGCGTTCTAAATTTCTAAAATTCCTCATATAGAAGATCTTATAAATTCATTACGTCAGCTTCAAGTCAAGAGCTATTACAATTACCATTAATTTATCATTCACATAAAATATCTGAACCAGAATGCCAGCTATGTCGTTGTCTATCTTCGGCAAATATAAAAAAAAACTAGTTAATGCCTGAAATTATGTTGCTCATTTTGTACTTTTAGTAATTATTTCTATGTATGGAAAATATTGGTTCATGAGTTTCGGATTTTTTTAATTTGTAGTGTTTCAAAATATCACAAAAAAGAGAAAATGTGAAATTCGTTGAGGACTTAATGTGGCATTTACAATGTATAATAATAATAATAATTATTGTAATACCAGTACATTTCAGTAAATCAACATTTCGATAAAAACCCAAAATATGAACGCCGGTCCTGTGATAACTTATCAAACATGTAGGCAGTTGTCTGGCGGACTGCTTTTAGCATTCATTAAAATTACATAAATCACTCTGGAACTCGTCATAGGCAATGCACGGTGCGGCCAACAGTCCGGTGAAAAAAAAATGTGAAAGATTGATGTAATCATATTTAGGTCATTCGAGCATTTAATATATAATATATAATATATAATATATAATATATAATATATAATATATAATATATAATATATAATATATAATATATAATATATAATATATAATATATAATATATAATATATAATATATAATATATAATATAAATTCAAAAATAAATTTTAACGTCATCAGTATATAGAAGCTTCTCACAGTTCAATATACTATCAAGATCATTAAGGAATAAAGTAAAGATCAGCGGACCTAGATAGGAATCCTGAGGAACCCCGCTGTAGTTACATAAGTCTTGGATTTAAAACTATTGAATGTAACATATTGCATCCTTTTATACATATAGGAGCGAAAAAATGTGAGCAAATCGTTACTAAAATCAAAGGAGCCAAGTTTTTGTAGTAAAATTTTAAGATGTATTCTGTTGAAAGCCTTAAAGAAGTCAGTATAAATCATATCTACCTGACCATGGTTATCTAAAATATTTAAAACATATTGTAGATGCTACTGTACCCTGAAATCTCAAAAACCTTAGCTGAGTTATTTAAGATAGTAATGGAACGACAGTTTGCTACATACACCAGCTCTTTTTCATAATGATTTGGAAACATCTAATATTTCTGAACATTGACGAAGGAAGTAATATATCTCATACTCCATTTTACCTGGAAGAATGCAAATTTACTGCAATTTGTTGCACTTCGAAGAATAATTGCCTTTACGTGCCGCATTAACAATTTTATTTACTTGTTAATTAGTAGTATAAAGTGCATCGCTTTTATAGTAAGCCTTTCAAATATTATTAGCGAACTAATGACTATTATTAGTACGAATCATTTTTATTAGATCACTACAACTACGCTGTGATCTACAACTTTGTTTTTTATTAATGAAACCTAAAGTAGTTTGTAATGCTTTTGATTTCAACTCAGCTTCATAATATGGAAGACAGATCTTTATCATAATTATATTATTAATACTTTGAGCGTGATGAATTATTGCGATTAATTTTGAATGCTCGTAAGCTGTCATATGATTTCCCGTGAGAGTTTAGTAAAATAAACAGAGCAATTAATATTCTTTAAAAAATGCAAGTATTAGTACTTGCGCTTATATAACTGCTAAAGCTGTTTACAGATTACAGAATGCTTTTTTGGATAGGTTGACTATACTTCTATGTGTCTATTATTACAGACATTACGCTAGTTCATCTCAAAATGCTTCCTTTACGTAAAAATATGTTTTGTTATAGCTTCGTAATACATAATAAATGAATTATTAAATAAGTGCCAAGAATTTGAATGAAAGTAATTGTAGAAAGTTAAGTTATTGAAATATTTTTATGGCTGGCCTTTTATGGACGAAGAATAACAGTTTTAGAATTATTATATTACAGTTAAAGTGTAAACTTGATTAGTTTGTAAACTAGCTGGCTAATATACAAAGTAACTGAACCGTTGGTTATTTTGATAGAAAAGCATATTCTAGAATATTAGCTTACACTTTATAAACTAAGCCACTCGCTTGGCTAATCTACTTGAAATATTCAAAGGTACTAAAATAGTTTTGTTTTCTTTGGTTACTTTATAAACTATCTAGCTGGAATGAAGACAGTCATTCTGGTAACACAAAATAACTAGTTCTTTGGGTAGTATATAAACTAGCCACCTATTTCTCTATTTTCTCTGGTTAATCTTATAAACGCGATATGGAAACAATTAAATAAAACAATTTCTAAAGTTTCATGTTTTATTAAATATATAAAACAGTTTTTTTTATGGAATTATATGTTAAGTACAGGCAATCGCTATTATTTTACAATTTAGAAAAAGGAAAGTAAATACTTGTGTATTTATTGTTGCATGGTTTACTATTCTGACACTTACTGCCACATGTTGTACCTCATAAAGATACATGTAACATAAATAGTTTTACAGTAACTTTTATCATCAAACGTCAAAAGTCTTGGACCTCCTGTATATAAAATGATTCGATTAAACTTAGTGGTTTTTCTTAATGTGGTAAAAAAATACGAAAGTATGAAAAAGTATGAACTTTTACTTTATTATCATTGCTTTTATAAATCCGGTCAGTTTGGCAGTGTATTCAGCGAAGTGTTCCTTTAAATTTTGTAAATTATAACGCCAGGACGAGAAATTTCTGCGTTTACCCGCAAGAATGATGCTTTACATGATGCAGGACATTCTAATCATCAGATATCGAACATGTTGGGCATTCCTAGATCATCTGTTGTAAGAATAGTCCACAGATATGAAGAATTTTGTACAGTGGAAAACAGATCAAGCAGTGGACGTTCTCGAGTATCCAATGGAAGGGACGATCGGTATTTGATGCAATATGCTCATAGATAACGCACATCTTCAGCTTTAGCTCTCAGAGCCCACTTGCAAGGTATGCTTCCCACAATTCAACACACCGTCAAGGTCATTAATTAATACCAGAAACAGTAGCGAACCCAAATTCGAACCCTGAAGAACTCCCGGTGTAGCGACATAAGTTTTAGATTTAAAACCATTGAACATATTGCATCCTATTATGAAGGTAGGAACGAAAAAATATATGCAATTCATCACTAAACCAAATGTAAGTTTTTGCAGTAAAACGGAGTGATGCACCCTGAGGAAAGCCTTAGAGAAGTCAGTGTACACTACATTAACTTGACCATAGTTATCTAGAATATTATAAATATACTGTGTAAAGCAAACTAGGTTGGAGGTGCTGGATCTGTGAGATATAAAACCATGTTGATTTATTGAAAGTAAATATTTACCGAAAAATAAATGCAGTTGTGCAGTGAACTGCAAAAAAACTTTGGCAAAATTATTTAGTATGGTAATAGGACGATAATTTGCTACATCAGAAACATCCCCCGACTTCAAGATCAGGCACACACTAGCCCTATTCCACAAAGAAGGAAATTTAGAACTCTTCAGAAATAGATTTAATAATATACAGCACATGAGCATAATCCCTTACCAAATACGTTTTAATGCCAATATTATTTCCTCTTCAGACAGAGATGTAATGCAAGAAATATTAATGTTACCGTCCATATTGGCAATTATGTGCTCTGCTTTACGAATGAATTCTTTGTAAGCTGCACTTGAATAGTGTTAAGTAAATATCGTATAGAAATATTATTTTTATTTAAAGAATAAACTGTACAACGTAAAATTTCAAATAACGAACGTAGAAGTGCATCAACTGAAAACAAAGGAATGCAAAATGCGACTCTATGCTCATGCAATCGTCTTAACTGAAATCGTATGCTAGCTATAGTATCAGTATCAACTAACAAACATACGAACAAGCGTACTCTAGGTTCGTAACGAAAATATGCGAAATACGATTCGATACTCGATCGTATGCATGTGTACCAAATCGTGCATCGAGTATTGAGTGGATCGAGTCGCATTTTAACTTCGTCCAATATTTCTCGCTTGGGCAAACTGCTTATTTGACATCACAGGTCTCGAGTTTTCGCGTAACGATTTGATATGTCGCATCTTATCAAATATCCGTTACTTACAACAAAGTTTACAGAATAAATACAGTAGAACCTCTATTATCCGGGCCGGCCGGGACCGAACCGTTGCTGGATAATGGAAAACACGGTTAATCGAAATGATGCTCAAACTCACCAATTTTTTTTTAAAAATATGAACTTTATTACACATACCTATTAAATAATGTAAAAAGAAAATTAACATTTTTATGTTTGCGTTTTTCATTGACGCCGTGCCGATTCATTTTATCTGCATGTGAACGGACCAAATGCTAGACTGCGTAAAAGCCGTATGACACTACAAATAATTTTCAGCAAAATTACGTATAATTTTTTTTGGTAATTTTTGTTAGAAAAATGCGAATTTTAGTTAATTTATGAATACTATTGTGAATAAAAATTATTCACAGTAAAATTATCTTCATACGTGAGCGTGTTAACTCGGTTTATGTGGCACCATCTGTGCCCTCCAATATTTTGTGAAATATTGAAGGGCAAGGGCAAATGACAATTATATCAAAATATCGTTATTATAACATAAATATATTATGTTTACACAGCACAGCACGAAGTAACTATCACAATTATAGTAATTAGTCCAATTTGCACACTGCGCACTTTCTCGCGCAGATTTACATAAAAATTTAGAACATTTTTATGGACATACAGTGTCATACGGCTTTAAGTAAATAATGCGTATACGACAAACAAACAGACTCGTCTCTGTTTTTGTTTCCGAGCGCTTTTTTCAGCCCGCCACGGATAATCCGCCGTCATAAACATCGCATCGCACGAATAATCTGCCGCACGGATCAGCCGCGCACGGATAATCGAGGTTCTAGTGTATATAAGTTGTATCACTCTCCAACACGCCCTACCAATTCCACTCTCCTCACGCGTCTCGGGTACCGTTCGGTACCCAAGCACCTACACGGTGTTTTGTATGAACCAACAAGTAAGTTATTTGTACTGGTATTTATTAAAAAAAGTGTAATGTGCAATAATTATGTAAGTAGGTACTTAACTGTGTCATGTAATATAATATTAAGTACTAAAAAATGACCTGGACATACTTATACATTTGGTTTTCATTAGAGTATTTTTTTACTGAAAAGAATAAATAGTTTATTAAATTGCAACACAAAAATAGAATGCATTTTTATTATATTTCAGATCAAGACTGTCAAACGTCACAAACACTTTCGTGTAGCAGTCCAAAAAGCAAGTAAAAATCTATATTGCAGCATTTGTAACTTGTTAACAATATAGATTATATTATTTCCTGTTTTAGTTTTAAAATAATGTACTTATATTATTTTTTAAATATTTAAATACACATTTTATTGCAAATTTTCCTCATGGCAACTTTGTTTTTTATATCGTTTTTATAAGTCAATATATACGACTTCCAAGAATAACTAACAAAATACTTGTAAACTTTATTCATTTAAATATAATCGTTTTATAATATTTATTATATTTCAAATATTTTATTTATAAAATAAGCAGCTTTAAAGACACTTTTGAAATATCCCTCATATATAAATATTTCCCAATTACAAAGAAACTACTTTCTTAAGTCCCTAGTAATTGGCAATTTTTTGCGTCAGTATTAACGTGCGTCGGTACGGCTTTGATCTCAAAACATCAAAGTGCAGCCAGAGAGTGGTATAACATATTTATTCAATAAACTTTGCTCACAACGAATACATACGGTTTCCTACAACTCTGCATTCTAGTAAGCGGTCACAGAATCAAAATGATCTGTCTTTTCACAATGTGTCGCTTCTCTTCAATGAACGAGCAAGTTAAATGACATGTACATTTAAACAACGTTGTTTATATATCTCAGTTTCTAACCGACTAAAGTGACATTTTTACCAAGATCAATTGCATCTTAAATATTACATCAACAATTTTTTTCACATTTAATGGGAATTTAATGGTTTAACCTGGACTAATAGCAGCGAGTGCAATGATGTCATATCAAATTCTTGTGTTTACTATATCACTGCATTTCGTGGTTAGTAAAAAAAATGCGATCCTATTAATTTAATGAACCATGGTTGACGACTTTTTCCGATGAAATTTAAAACAAGAAGTAAATTACTTTTTAAAAGAGAAATACCGCAGCTTATCACAGTATTTTTTTCTATTTTACATATAACAACCACGACTAATGTACGGTTAATGAGCTATGAATTTACTGTGAGAGTATATTATAATAGTCTATTAGAATTTGAAGAATTAGTAGAGTTACATAATAAATAAACTGCTCAGTGTCTCTTTTCATGTCTTTCTTAAAGATGTTACTTTAATGCGAGTTAAAGATTTGACAGTTTTTCTCAATTTCTAGTCAAATGATAATTAAATTACGTAATTTTTGTGTTTCGGAGTATAGCTAAAAAGGGACTATTTCATTGTTAAAAATATAAACGAAATAATTAATTGTGTGATGGATTTTCTACGGAGATTTTCAGTAACATATTTAAAAATAATTGAGCTATTAGCTATTAGAATATTAAGTAATCAAAAGTTATAATTTAATTACGTTGTTTCAATACCATTAAAGAAATTTACGGTTTTGAAATTTTTTCAATTTTCAAGTATACTTTCAAGTATAATAGGAAAATTAACAAAACTTTCGAATTTGGCACTCCATGACAAACTTTGGCAGATAGTAGATGGGTTAACGTTAAACATTTTTTCTTATATGAACATAGACCCTATGCTTCGTTTTTATTTAGTTACAAGCATTTAAAAAAAAATTATTTCATATTTCAATCAAAGCAGCCCGATAAATAAAATTGATGGTTGCTATAATAATAGTTATTATCTGTATTTAAAGTTTTAACATTAATTAACCTTTATTAAACAAATTAACAAATTTTAAATCTATAACAATTGTTCAAGATGTCCACCCTTGGCTCGAATGAAAGTCTCACATCGGAGAACTAAAGATTCTGTTACTCGACGGATGAAATTTAGATCATTTCTTATCTAGTTAGCTGCATCCTGAATTCTTTTAAGTAACTGCTGATGGGCAGTGATTTTAACATGGTAGACAAGATGCTTCATATGCATCATAAATAAAAATCCATAGGATTTAGAACTGGGGAACGCAGTGGTCATGCTATTGGATCTTTAGAAATGATCGTTTAACCAAGCAGTTACTTATCTCCCTCTATGTGGTGGTGCATCAACATGCTAATACCACATATTGTGAACAATATTAGACCTAAGTAATTAAGTAACGTTGTTTTCCAAGAAAGTTCTATACAGATCTGCATTTAAACGATCATTTAAAACATGTACAAGCAGTATATTATTGTTGAAAATGCTACCCCAAACGTTGACACTGAAACGTTGCTGAAGTCGTCTTGAACTAATTGCATGCGGATTTTGTAACACCCAGACGTGTTCATTATAATTATAGTTTAAGTCGTCCCTAGTAAAAAACGCTTCATCAGGGCACGTGGCAAACGAAATTATTCTTTCAGTTTGTGTATAAAATTCTACTCGCTGAGGGGCATTTCCAACATATAAAGTTTTTACATTTTGGCGATAAAACGGATGTAGCATTTCTCTGTTCAATACGTGCCACACAAAATTCGGTGATAAATAATTACTTGGTATACGTCGAACACTAATTGAACAGTTGTCATCTTCATTTTGGACATTCACTTCAATAAGACGAATGATTGTTTTTTGGAGTGGCGTTACCTTCTTCTCAAAATCTACGAAATGATGCACTGAATACCGTGTGGGCAGGTTGATGTCTATTTGGGTATCTTCGTCGGTATTCTCGGGCTCACTCTCTGACGTTTCAATTGGAATACCCATAGGTATACAAAAATAATATCTGTATACTTTTCAGTGGTAAATAAATGCATTTTTCATATAGCACTTTAATGCACAAATAATAATTATTTTTATAGCAACCATATTCTTATTTATCAGGCTACTTTGATTGAAATATGAAAACAGCTCTGAATCAGCTCAGAATATCAATTCATTAAATGCTTATGCGAATTAGTTGTGGACGAAGAATTATACCAGTAGGAACAACGAAAAAATAATTTGATTTTACGGCTGATTTATTGTCGAGTTCGTCTTCTTACATACTACCACATAACGAAGTAAGAAATATTAAAGCATGCCAATATATAAGAAAAGTTGATATAGGTGTTGTATTTTCTGGCAGTTATATAACTGTATATGTTAGTACCACACAATAGTTTAAACTGCACTCCATTTCTAACGCAAATTATTGTATAGGTAGACTATTGGCCATTACTCATCGGAATACAGTGTCTCTGAAGAATTACATAATATTGGTCATTCTTATTAAATTTTCAGAGTTTCACATGATATGCTACTAAACTTATAAAACGAAATAGAAATATTACAACATATTCTGTGAATGACTATTACACGCCTTAGGTATTACCATAATTAATTTGGTAAATATTAGTAGCTCGTTAAATATTATAGTCAAATGAATTTTACAAAAGAGTCAAAGTTGATTATAACAACATTCTTAAGGCAGCCAGAGTTGTATAGAACTCTAATTGAAAAATCTGACAATAAACAAAGAAACAGTTGGAAACGTAATAAATAATAAAACGTAGGAGAGCGGTATCCGGAGGTATAGATAGCTCTCAATATTGAAGGAGAAACAAAAATTGATTCGGCAGAAGTAGCGCAGGCGTTTTGTAATTATTTTCCGAGTTTATCTAATAATGCTTAAAAGTCATTTTGGAAATAATATATCAAACATGTACGGTAACAAATCATGCTAACAGGACATTTTTCTATACGCCAACTACAGAGGATGATGTTTTAAAAGTAGTAAGAGAACTTAACAAATTAAAAAGCGAAGAGAACTGTTCATATATCGGTTAAAATTATAAAAAGTATTGGGGAAAATATATCTGAACATTTAGCCTATTTAATTAATCTATTTATTACTACTGGTAAGTTTCCTGATATCCTAAAAACATCGACAGTAATACCAATTTATAAAAATATGATCCACATAAAATCGCTAACTGTCGCCCAATATTTATTTTAAGTGTTTTCTATAAAATATTTGAAAATGTGGTATATAGAAGAATGTATACATTCTTAACAGAATTTGACTGTACAACGGATTGTCAACATGGTTTCAGAAGTGGCACATCAACACAAACAGCTGCATCGACTATGCTGGAACATATTTATAAATGCCTTGACAATGGAAAACACGTTTCAGGATTCTTTTTCGATTTGACTCCAGCCAAAGATAGTTTAAATTTTAATTTTATTGAAAATAAACTGTATTACTTAGGATTTTCCTGGAATGGCTGACGTCTCTTCTGCGAAATAGAAATATGGTTGTGAAAATAGAAAATGCTACTTCTGATTGTCAGCCTGTAGAGGCGGGCATACCTCAGGGATCTGTGCTGCTTTTCATTAATGACCTCCCCAGCAATATAAAAACTGATAGAATTTGTCCATTTGCTGATGACACATCTTTAGTGGTCTCAGCGCACAGGATCTCATTTAAATTTCTACAGATATAGTCAAGTGTTTTGTCGTGTGGTGCAGCACAAATAGTCTGATAGTTAACATCAATAAAACCCAAGGTATATACTTTTAGAATAATACTATACATAAAAATTTAAATATAACATTTCAAAATCATAATATCTCTTCTGTTGATACTGTAAAGTTCATCGTAATTATTGTTGATAAAAAACTGTCATGGGTAGATCACATGGATTACTTAAACAAAAAATTTAATAAATCACTATATGTAATCTCCCGCATCAGAGATTCTCTGCCCCTGACAGTTTAGTATATAGTCACACATGTTATAATGTTTAGTCCAGGGAAGTTAGGAAAAATAGCGGAAATTTTTAGGCACAGAAGATATCGAGATGCGGTTTTCTGCATTGTGTTAAGGAAGGTCTCAGGAAAAAAGTCTATATCGCCTGGTTTTGCCATTTTTTGAAAAAAGCCTTATGGACCGGAAAATGCATTTTCCAATTGCATCATTACTTGCACCATAATAGGAACGACTGGAAATTTGGAAAAATCGCTCGGAAGGCTGCGTGGGTATCCGAGGGGTCATTCTGGGGGGAAATTGCATAGTCCATGGGAAGCGCTCCAAACTCGTTATTCGGGGGTTTTCGGGGATGCCGAATTCAATTCTAGCATTAGATTTCCCCGGGGGAGGTCGGGGGTGGCTCTGTGGGAAATGGTAAAGGAGAAAGTGAAAGATCACAAATTATGAAAATAATACTTTATTCAAATAACAAATAGGATTTTTTATTAATGTTGAATTATTTCCCCCCCAGTCTCCCCCAGACAACCCCACAGAGGGATCCCCGAGCGCTCCCGGGGAAATCTAATGCTAGAATTGAATTCGGCATCCCCGAAAACCCCCGAGTAACGAGTTTGGAGCGATCTTCATGCACGCTGCCATTTCTTCCCCAATTCATCCCCAGACAACCCCACAGAGCCACCCCCGTGCATCCTCGAGTAATTCTAATGCCAGAATCGAGTTCGGCAACCCCGAACACCCCCGAGTAACAATTTCCTAGCGATTTTTCCGAGTTTCCAGTCGTTCCTATAATGGTGCAAGTAATGCTGCAATTGGAAAATGCATTTTCCGGCCCAGAAGGCATTTTTCAAAAAATGGCTAAACCAGACGATATACACTTTTTTCCTGGACACAATGCAGAAAACCGCATCTCGGTATCTGCTGTGCCTAAAAATTTCCGCTATTGCGGTTGATTTTGATCTACCCTGGACAAGTTGTATTATTTCGTAGTTCAACTGAAAGTAAAAGAATTTTTATAGTGCAGAAATGTATAATTCGGAAAATATTTAATATTCAGCAGAGAGAATCTTGTAAACCATTGTTCGTAAGACATGGAATTTTTACGTTTGCTTGCATATATATTTACAGGACTTAACGAAAAATAAATTTTATCATAACTATCAAACTAGAAATTGTGATATGTTGTGCATTCCGGGCACAAAACCAGTAGATTTGAAAAATCTCCTTTTTATATGGGTACAAAGCTCTATAATCACCTTTCACTTCGACTTAAAACTCTAAATGAGAAAACGTTTAAAAAATCTATTAAAAAACCACTATTAGAAAAATCATATTATGATGTGGATGAATATTTCTCTGATGAAATAGAATAATTTGTATTGATCGAGGTTTTCTTTTTTGTTATCGTTCTGTTATTTTTTGTCTGTGCAAAACTATTTTCTATGAGTGTAGTATTGTGTGTGTATATATGTGCATTGTGATATATCCTATACATTTATAGGTAGGATAGCTGAAAAAAAGCCGTGACTCATTGAAGCCGGGTCTAGACCACCGCCACCCAATGCGAATGCTCTACATAGAATTTAAATTAACAGGAAAACAAGTTTTACTTTATGTGAATGGTCTTAACAGTTACGTTATATTTTTTAGTCAGACAATCATTAAAAAAAATCCTTTCCATTTCTATGAATTTCTATAAAATGTACTACTACTTACCTTTCAGTTCCTCAATGACAAAACTCAATTACTTTTTGTTACGGGTTTATATGGTGACAATGGAAAATAGTACAATGTGGAAAGTACCTATTCAATTCTAAATTTCAGGGAATTATTCATTTCTCAATTTAAGAGATCGTATTATTTAAAATATATGATAGAGCTTTTGGGACTGTCTGTATAATATATTAACAGGGAAATATTATTAAAAATTGTTTGAAATGGTACGCTTTTGTGGAAAAAGATGGTTTGGCCCATTACGACAACAAGTGTTAACGTTAGGTACATTTTTTAACAGTTTTCTGTTCACATTTTTTTTCATAAAAACCTTTGATTGAGGTAAATACGTAGTATATATAGAGTAGGTTATGTTTACTGCTACACTGAAAAAAACGAATGTTGTAAAACTACGTACAAGATGTAAACATAACAATAATCACGTGCAGTACGGTAAATTTATCATAAACTCTACTATTTCTGCTTTACTCAAATGCCTGAACAGATTTTTAAAAATCCTACACACAGCGTGTTGATTATGTGAATAAACAAAATAATTTTTTTATGTCACTAGAATAGAATAGAATAGTTTATTTACCAAAAATGTTGCAATTATAAAGTATCACAAAAATACCTAAACTGGTAAATAAACAAAAGATTCATATAAGTGTGTATGAACACACTGTGCATGAAAGAGGTAAATACAAAAAAAAATACTTAGTTTAAGTCATTATGCCTATTTATATAAATAATGCAACAGTAACAAACAAACATTACCTAACTAGTTTTGTACTTATTACCTATTATCAAAAGTTGCATGTACATACAAATACAGTCGCACATATCAGACAAACCAAAAACAAAAACGGGCTTGAAACTTGAGCCAAAACAAATTATTAAAATATTGTTTGGAATTAATGGTGCTATTAATTTCCGTTCTACACAGTTCCATCAATCCATTGATTTAAGTTTTTTAAAATATGTTATATCCCTAATATGGCCAGGCAAGGTAAGCAAGCATCTTTGCCCACAAGTTGTTTTATATTCTGGTATTCTTAACAAATTATTTAAATTTCTCCTTGTTTTTCAGGGTTGATTTTTCTTTATTTTTCCATTGATGCAGAACACACTGATAAAAATATAGCATTCTATGTCCATAGATTACTTGATGGGTAAGTACGTTCTTTCCGAAGTATATTTTTTAAAAGCCGTTTCTGCAAATTCTTTAAATTTCTTACTGTTGTATCTAGTACTCCTCCTCACCTAATATGCCATATCTTAAGTGCAATTGAACAAGTGCAAAATATAAAATTTTTAATTGCTTAATACTGAGTATATCTCTCACATTTCTAAAACGATATAAAGGCTTCCTAATTTTACTAGAAACGTAATCAATATGTTTATGCCATTTTAATTTACAGTGAATTAATATTCCTAAATATCTAATATCTTTTTCATACGATACTCTCAGATTTTGGTCCACAACAAGTATCATGCAGATATAAAATGGTAAGCATTTTGTTTTTGTCGAATTTAATGTCAAATATTGTCTGTCAAAGTAATTTCGTATATTTTTCAAATCTTTTTCAGTTTTGCTTTGCAGGTTTTTCCAAGTTGAACTTGAATAGCACATGACCCCTATTTCTGTTTCGCTTATAAATTTCGTGGATTGAATGAAGTAAGTAGAATACTGCTAAAGAATTTTACTTAATTATCTAGAGTGGTTCGCATTTTATGGCAAGTTAAAGAAATAGCCAAAATCGATAAAACGACCTGTATCTCGGTAGTGACAATGGCTACATCAGGCAACAAGGAGGTTTTTTGAGATCTCCTAGATGACCTATATTAATTTTTAACGTATGTACGTTTTCCATTGAGACACCCTGCACAAATAGTTACATAAAAATATATATTTTTTGTCAAGAACGGCAACAGTTAAAAATATTGCTCAATAGATGTTATGTTGTACTGAAACAGACGGAATGTAACGGATTTTATAAGTATTTTGATTTTCTGTAAAAATATCGAACGGATTTTATTGGATACACATGACAAAGCAATATTAACTAATTTTCTATATATTAAATAATATTAATTCCATCGCAAAATGTAAAATCGTATCGAAAATATTTAAAATATATGTTGAAAAAGGAGTGGGCGTCTCAGACTAGACAGAAAAACCACCATGCAAAATGGCAATTACATGGTGCAATAGCGGCAACGATATAAAAAATAAAGTACAATTAAACGCAATTTTGTCCGAGTTTTATGGGCTTCTTGCTTCGGTGGAGAAAACCTAATTATACAAATATAATGAATACCGCAAAATTTTAGTTAGGTTACGCTTCATTAGGCTCAAAGTCGTTTTACATAAAGCTTGATAATGAACTTCATCGGTTGTCCTGATCCTCAGCCAAATCAACGACCTGTAGAAAAAGAATTTATTAATTAATTTACCTAAGTTGTATTTACATTTATTATTTGTATAATGAAATGCAATTTGAATGTAGTACATAAAAGTGTCAATTTCTTTGTAAGTATTTTTTATTTTCATATTCTGTTACCTATATTCCATTTTGAATTAAATATTCGATAACTATTTTCCGGTTCTACTTTATCTTATACTTTTTAAAAAAACCTTTTAAAGCAAATCTTGTTAAGATTTATCACAGGTATACTTCCGCGGCAGTTGTCATATTTAACCCCACATGTTATATATTGATGGAAAGAGAAAAAAATACTATTGCAACTGGTGCATGGCCACCTATGGTTTATATTAAAAAACTTTAGATTGTAAGTCAAAAATTAATAAAGTTACAAAAAAATTAGGTACGCCACTGGATTCTACTCAAAAAAGTGTCTGAAGTACGTATTAATTATTTTTTTCTAATTTTACAAACAACCAAGTTACAGACATGTATCGAAAAGTGGAAAATTTGAAGTTTTGTTTATTACTCGAAAACAAAAGACGATAGGTCATTTTGGTTTTGACCATCAATTTTCTCTTAAAAAAAGAGATCGAGAGTGGGGAGGGGGACTTTTTTATATCTCCTACAGTTAACGAGATAGCTTATAAAAACATCGAAATTTGCCCACACCCCGTATATGAGCAAGCTGAGGCAGTTCGTATTTCTTCAGCCACTTTCTAAGGAAGACGTCGTCATGCACTTATAAATAAAATAAATAGCAAAATAAATACTAAAAAATTCTAGAAAGTACCAATAAATACTAAAAAGTACCAAAATGCCAATAAACTGTTAAAAATTATTTGCAAATACCAAAAAGTTCAAATAAATACATAATATATCAAATAAATATCAAAAAATCTAAAGAGTATCTTAGTACCAATAAATACCAAAAAGTAGCAAAATTACCAATAAAGAGCAAAAACGATTAATAAATACAAAAAAGTACAATATGCCAGTGAACTGCCAAAAATTATTAGCAAATACCAATAAGTACAAATAAATACATAAAGATATCAATAAATATAAAAAAAAATTCTAAGCACAAATAAACACCAAAAAGTAGCAAAATTACCAATAGAGAGCAAAAACAACTAATAAATACAAAACAATACAAAATGCCAGTAAACTGCCAAAAATTACCAATAAATAGCTAAAACCAATAAATTTCCAAAAGTACCAATAAATTCCAAAAAGTACCAAAATGTCAGTATATTGCCAAGCATTATTAATAAATACCAAATATTCCAAAAAATTACAAAAATTTGCAAATAATTCCAAAAAGTACCAACAAAGAAAAAATAGTTGTTATAATATGTATTTGCAAAAAATGGGTTGTTTTTTAATCTAGATTTACCTAAAAATAGTTTGATAGGTATGAGGACACAGAATTAAATCTTATTCGTTTGTCTTCAGCCACAATAAAATAAATACCAAAAAATAAAATAAAAAAATTAAAAAAGTAGATAGCAATAGATACCAAAAAGTACTAAAATAGCAGTAAAATACCAAAAATTCCAAATTCCAAAAACGAAAAAAAAAAATAAATAGATATCAAAAGGTATTAAATTTATTAATAAATACCAAAAAGAAAAAAGAAATACCAAAAATTTCCAAGAAGTACCAAAAATTCTAAAAAGTACCAATTAACACCAAAAAGTACATTTGATACTAAATAGTACCAAAATACCAGTAAAATGGCAAAATTACCAATAAATATCGAAAATGCCATAAATTCAAAAATGGTATATAGTTATTATAATATGTATTTACTTATAATAAAACTATTTTTTTTATAAGATTTTCTTAAAAATAATTTTACACAAAGAAAAGTTAAATCTTATTTTCAAAAGTAGTCTCTATAGTTCAAGCGAAATATAAAAAAATCGTTTCCAGTTATTTGTGGCAACTTTCATTTTCATTTCATTTGTAGTTCCTCGAAACTTAAAGTAGTAATTATACTTCAAAATGAGACTGAAAAATTGCTTGTAGGAAATTTTATTTAATTTGTTGTTCCTCGAAATCTAATCTAGAGTCACAGAGGTTTGATTTGCAGACTTTTGTTCAGTCATCACGTCCCTCGTTGACGATATAAAACCATCCAGGAAATTGTTCAACCAACATTTCCAACCGTTGTACACAGATGTGATTGGGTGCTACACATTTTCGTCGACGTATCATTTTATGACTTCTTACAAAACAAAACTATAAGATCATAATTCTATTGCAATCGTATCAATAACTTTTTACTAAACATTTTCGGATCCATGTTCGCAGCAAACTCGCTCCAGAGATTTCGTATCTCCAATTTTAGCTTAGTGTATTATTTTACCGCACTGTGTATGTCACAAGTAATGACCAAACACTTTCTAGGCATGAATAAGCTGTCGACTTAAAGGCACTTTTTGGAAAGTTCATTAAATTTGGTAAGAAAGTAATATACTTATAAAAAAACGGTTCATTATTATATCCATGTGGTATACCTATTATAGTAATTGGTTAAACGTTCGGCTCTAGCGACAAGAGAGTTACGAGACTTCAAATCTTAAAAAATTAGAACAAGTTACAAAAAGTGATTGTTAAAATTTTCATAAAGGTTAATTAATAAACGTTTTCGTTCTTTATGTAGGCGTATACCGGCACGATGGAGTGAAATTGAAGCTGGAGTTTTTTTTTGGACACCTATTGTTGTTGAAATGCAACGTAGAATTTGGGAAACACACATTTGGAGAAAACGATTATCACTAAATTTTAAATTTATACAAGTTATTTAAGAAAACTGATAATTTTTTCAATTTTTTCAAGGCTTTTTTTAATCAAAATATAAAATAGTTACTTCTATTCAACCTAATTTGTTACCCTGTATTAATCCGTCATCAGTAACCATAAATATGTAAGTATTAAATTTGGTACTGTCACTTCAACTGTTCAAGTCATTTATACAGAGTGACTCATAACTTATCTAAAAAAACTTGGGAAAGATCTCCTGACTTAAATCTTTTGGACTTCTTTTTGAGGAGATATTAATAATACAGTTAACAACCGTATAGAAAATGTCCAAACATAATATACAAGTAGATAAATAGTAAGCACCTATAATAGTGGTACTCAGTCAATTTACTAAAGTAACTATAGTCTGTTTAGAAATGAAAGAGAGTAATAAAAGCTTATTATGTATGCAAATCGTAAATAAATGTAGTACTGGTACTTATATTCAATATTTTTATATTATGTATTATCGGTGTAGATGAGGTGTACTTTTAAAAAAACTTTGTGTGATCGAACCGTACTAAATTGTAGCAGGTAGCTAAAATTTAATCCCCGACAATCCGTCTTTGTCTATGCCGCTTCAATTTCTCGGTCCATTTCTCTTATAAGTAAACAATATAAAAACAGCATTTCAAAACTAGAGGCTACTTTAAGCATCATAAGCGGGTTAAGAGGGTTTTTAGTAATTCAAATAAAATTATTCAATATTATTATCAAAATATTTATTTAAATTTAATGAATAGACTTTTAATTCACACAAAAATATATGTATTTTGAAAATTCAAATTATGGTGAGTAAATGTAGTGTTGTATAAATGTACTATAAAGAAAATAAAAAAGTAGGTATATTAAAATTCATCCTCTGAATATTCTGATGAATTATCTTCGTCTCCTAGATTGATAACGATAAGTTCCACAGTAACGTCAATTAAATTATCGAGTTCCCACATCTTCTCCTCTTCTTTTTGTACATGATGTATACATCTTTGTCAGTTATCTGCAGTTACTCGTTCCAAGAATTTTTTTAACAAAATTTTCACGTCAGTTAATTTAAACGTCGTATTATTTCGCGCTACATCTCCTTTTACCTGCGCCCAGACTAATTCGATTGGGTTAAGTTCACAGTGATAAGGTGGTAACCGTAGTACTGTTATTTGGCGATTTGCTGCCATTTCATCATAACATATTTTTTCTGATCTTTATTAAGATTGACAAGTGTCAACAAGTGTCAAAAGTTCCTTTTTCACCATATTTGTTTTAAAAGAAATGTTTTTTTTCCGGATAACCATTGAATTCTATGGGCTTTCCTCCAAGCAGTCGTAGGCGTCCACTCGGTCTGCCGTGAATGGAAACTGGTATTATCCATGACAATTACAGACCCCGGAGGAATAAGATACAACATCTGTGTAAAATACTCTTCGAAAACATTTGCGTTCATGTCTTCGTGATAGTCACCTGTATTTTTAGATTTAAATAAAAGTAAACCGCCATCTACCAAACCACTGGCACTACCTATATGTGCCATTATTAATCTTCGCTCTTTACCTCAAGGTGCCTTAAACTCTGTTGAAAGTCCATCCAAAAATGCTCATCGAAAACATTTTACATTTTTGTCTTGCCATACTTTTGTTACAGTATATCCCTCGTTGACCCAAGTTTCGTCTAGATAATAAATATTCCTCCCTTCGTCATGGAATTTTCTAATTGATCTTAAGTAGGATCTTCGCCAGCAAATAATTTCATCTTTATCGATAAGAACTGACTGCCTGTTCTACTTTTCCCAGCAAAAATTCAACTCTCGTAAGACGACCCATAATTTGCTTCTACTGATTTTTGGCAAACCGTTGTCCTCTGAAAGTTCATTTAAAATTATGTTTAGCGTTGGTATTTATTTTTTAAAATAAAATGAATGTACTTTTCTGCGAATGATATTTTAGAAGAAATCATCTATAACGACTTTTGACCTCCCTGTAGATGATTTTAGGGGATTTACAGTATCTTGTCATTTTGGAACACTTTTCCACGATGTCGTTAACACTGTTGGTAAGATTTTGGTGTTTCAATGCATTAAATACATTTAATATAATAATCTTCTCATTCTGAGACAACGCACATCTTTTCACGCGTTTAGCAGGTACGTAATCTGATAAGCTCGACATTTTACCCAAACAATATTATATCCCCTGGCACAATAGTCACTAAACACAAGTCGAATTTTACTCTACTGCACTAGCACTTCTTCGTATATTTAGCATTACATGTTTTTTCGAGTATGGTGCCGGATTTGTTAAATACAATTATTAAAGATGTATCATCGGCATATAACGTAAAATGAACCTCGGGTAAAATTTGCTAAACAGCATTTATATAAACTAAAAAAGGAATAGGTTCCAAAATAGATTTTTGGGGTACACCGATATTTATTTGAGCGCTAACAGAATTTGAAGTAATTTTTTCATTCCCAATAATGTTTGAAATCGTTGTAAATACTTTCTGATTTGTAGAGAATGATTCCACTCATTTGAGAGCCCTTCCCTGAATTTTACCTTTGCAGCTTATATAAAAGTTTTTTATGATTGACATAGTCGAATGCCCTGGCGGGATCACAAAATATCCCAACAGGGCACTCGCCTGCATCAATCATGTTAGTTATTGCAGAATACAATGAATTAGTGGCAGAGGTTGTTCACTTTTCCTGTATAAATCCATGACGAGCATTAGAAATAACTATAATTGTCCAGAAACAAGGTTAGTTAGTCTATTTAAACATAATCAAAAATTTTTTAAAATACACTAGGTCTATAATTTTCGACCATCATAGGAACTTTTTTATGTAAAGGTATCACTATACCAGTTTTTAAGTATGTTGGGCCATTACAAAAAGATAAATTTAGTAGATCTGTAAACTGAGGTGAAAAAATAAATGTATAACGTACAAGAACCAGAACATTTGTGTGTATGTGTTTATACGTCGGTGGACAAAATTTTGAACAGTTGTGTAACATTTTTTACTATACATTTTGGTTTTGAACTTAAACTTAAACAATTTCTTATTTATTAACTTCCTTTACAGAAAATTAAAGGATTCAGTTTGGAATTACATAGAGAGATACTATTTTCTTTTAAAGACTATAGACTAAAGACTGTATAATCATAAATCCATCAGTTATGGCCATCATTGAATGTTAAATAACACAGTATGACAAACAAGTTATTTTAATAATAGGTATCTGACCTTGTTAGGAGTTTTGTAGATAAATCTTTCTATGAAATTGGTAACTAACATTTCCAAGCACGCTTCATGACTTTATGTATCCCAGAATCTACAAAATTATATATTACCAACAAAATGTTACTTAAAATACCTAGTAGTTTCTTTAAAAACTATTGTTATCTTTAAAAGTGCATATCTTATTTAAATGACCAATTACTCTACCAGTTTGAAACAATGCCTTTCAAGGATATTTCTTCATTTTTCTAACTTCCTTCTAAATCGAAAATAGCTATATTAATTTAAAAAATTATTTTTTCTGTATTATCTGCCAAACATATAGTATGTTAGACGCTGGGTGGAGAATTACCAAATATACATAAATTCGGATAAGTTTCTCCAGGTGTTTGAATGCTTTAATACGAGTTGAATAGATATTAAAAGAAATAAGAACCATATACATAACTTATTGTCCATGCAACAGGTAATATAAAAAATGCATTTTGTCGACACGGTGCATTAAAACGGTGTTAACATAAATAATAGGTATTTTACGGTTTCAAATTATTGTATTACAGAGTAAAATTATGGGAATATTCCACAAAACTTGTGTTTAAAAAACAGAAACAGAAAGTCGAATAGAAGAGTATATTTTTCGCTTTATTATTGACTTCAGTCTACCATTAATACATTTTTTTTGGATTATTTGTCTATAAATTGTAATGCATCGTAAACAATGGTTTTAAATTAAACATGGGACTTGCCACAAGGATTACATTTTAGACCCGCACTGTTTAACATATTTATAAATACTTGAACTGACTTTAATAGCTTCAACCTATTTTTATACGCAGATGATTTCAAATCTATAACCCCATACTGGGTGTCCAATATGCATGGAATAATTTTTATAACTTTTTACAAACACACTGAAAATTGTTGAGACAAAAGTTTTTTTTGCACCCTTTGGCGACTGATAAAAATTTGTCTGTAATTTCACAAAACTTTAGTTAACAATTTGTGATGAACGTAATGTCAGTCACATAATAATTTTGAAAATAAAATAAGTACATTATAATATTACAGAAAGAAACATAGATAAAATTCCATATTATATCTACATATATTATTTGATAATAACAAATATTTACAACTACTATACTAAATTCCATGGTATATTTACGAGATTATCATTTATATTGATTTGTAGTTTTTAGCCGACAACCAGTTTTGTTTTTTAAATGGCATTATACTATTTTCTTTCCTTATTTGGAAGTAGCTCTTTTTTTACAATCCCAAGTAACTCCTTACAAGTGTATGGGGTTGCATCACAATTTTTTTAAGAAAATCTAGCAGTTCTAAGCATGCAAAAATCTGAATTCAAGAGCTTTGCTGAAGAGAGGAAGGTGCCTGATGAATGTTTTGATATTTTTGTATGTAATGTAAATTTTTCAACATGTTATATCAGAAAGAAACGATAACTGTTGAGTGCTCTCAGTATGGAAAATGATTCATGTAACAGACACAGAAAGAATTCACATTTTAACAATAGTCGGATACAAGTAACGCAAAAGGACGCAATTCGAAGCTTGAAACTTTTTCAACAAACTCCAACCCATGAACCATGAACCATTTTCACATTGAGAGCACTCAATTGTTAATACTTTTTCTGTTATGACCTATGCCATATTGACAAGTTGACTTAGATTTAAGTGCAAAAGTACCAAAAAATTTACTAGACAACGTCCTCTCTTGAATTTGGATTTTCGCATTTTTCCAATAAGTATTCAAATATTTAGCTTTTGTCTCGGTGAAAAATTCGAAATTTTTTTTAAAATACTGCTGTCTGATGCAACTCTCATAAAATATTTTTGAATTAAAATATCAGGGAATTAAATCTTTAGGATCTTTAGAAAATCTTAAGAATCTTTATTACTTCCACATACTGCGTTTTGTACTTTTTCATACTGTTCTTTAATCTTTATTTTCATTTTCGGTGTCATCTCTGTCATCTGCCTCCATGCAATCCGTGCAATTTTTCTATATCCGACCAATTTTCTCCATAGTAATTTTTTAGAAGTAATTCAATGTCTTGAATTTTTAAATATTTTATTGTTTCTGAAGATTTAATTTTCCGGATCAATAATAGAAATTTGCGTTTTGATTGAAACATTTTTTGGAGTTTTTTTTAAAAAGTGAAATATTACTTTTTGATTTTAACGCAACCCAAATATTTTATATTTTAATAATCTACGACTTTTTCACAATAATGATTACATGATAATAAAAATGCATCTATTATGTATCTTTTACACTCTTTTACGGTTGATGCACAAAATGCAGAGGTTGTGCCAATATGATCTGATTGTCTGGCCCCACCTATATCGAAAATAAGGTAGGTATAAATATTACAACGTGAACTAGAAAATGTATCATTACTTCCTTCACCTCTAAATCAAACAATCAATTCTTAACAGAAAGTGCATAAATACTAAACTGCCAAATTAATACAAAAAACATATTTTGCAGTAAACATGTTCAGGTTTTTCATCGTTGCTGCTTGTGCTTGTAAGTATATTTATTTTTTTACATAAAGGCACTCGGTAGTGATCTTTTCCTTGGATTTTTATACTCTGTATTACAAAAATTAAAAAAAAAATAACTAGAAAATATAATTGAAAACGACTTAATTGTCAATTCGATAAAAACAGACTAAACAGACTATTGTATTAAATACATAATATTATGAATGAGTGAATGAATGAAAAATAGTACTATATTTTTTTAGTTACATTTACAGTATCTCAGAAACAGTGTATGGTGGCTACAAATTTCAGGAGTAAACGCAATTCAATTTAAGTTTTAGTCTAACAATGCTTCGTCTAAAATAGGTCTTCATTAACATCTGACATAAGATATTTCTTTTAAAAATATATTTCTCATCTAAGAATTTTTTAAGAAAATTTTTAAGAAATTTCTTAATTATCTTTGGATTCCATATGATGCCTCTACTAAAATTGCTAAAATGCCAGAAAAAAAAGAATATTCAATTTCCTGTTTCGAAAAAACCATACTTATCTGCAAGAAGATTTAGAAGCAGTTTTGTTCACTTAAGGAAATTAATCAAGTATGCAGTAAATGTTATGTTAATCTTAAGACTGCAAGTTTTTGTTTGTTTCTGAAAATATTTTTGAAATCTTGAATTCAATTCATTTTATTGCATAACTTCAAAAACCTTTCACTTCTCAAATATACAGTCAATCTGGCATCTTAAAATAATATTTTTCTAGAGCAATAAATTGACTCTTCTCGTTCTTCTCGAAATTAGCTATATCAATTTTAAGGTATCTTTTGTGTGGAATCGAAATATACAGTGAAAATTCTGGCCATGCTGTGAGAAGGTGTTTTGCAGATTTTAAAAATTCTTCCAATCAAAATAACTCAAAAAACTGAAGAGCTATAACCGATCTGCAAAAGCCATTCAGTTAGTAACTGATCTATCCAAAACTTTCCCTATTTAACCATTTTCCTATGTCTTGCAGTTTCCAGGATTTCCAATATATACAGTTTTCCAACACTGTATACTTAATATTCTGCGAAATTATTATAATTTTCTAATTTAATCTATTTTTCAAGTTGCTCTGAGCTCTGCAGGAGTTGTAAAACACCACAATGTAGTCGTTGATCACGGTTTCGGTGGAGGGTACGGCGGACATGGAGGGTATGATGGCGGAAAAGATACCCATGGTGCAGAGCTTTCTAGTTTGGCCCATAATTCCGCCATACAAGCCAACAATGCTGTCCATAACCAGCATACCGCTGGTAGCCATGCCGCTTATGGCATCAAGAGCAGCCTTGCCAGCGCTGCTGTAGGGGTAAGTAAACTTTTCATAGCAATGTAAGATATGAATGATTATTTAATAAATTTGCTACATTATGAATTTGTGCATTCTAATTTAGAATACGCTCTGATGTCCGTGCTATAGAATGCATTTCGATAGCCTTGAATTTATCGAGCGTTGTGTTTTGAAATTTGTTGTCTGTTAAACAGGTGACATATATCACAATATATATTCATATATTCTTTTTCGCAAAATCTTTGCATAATAATGATATTTCGATTGTCATTTCAGTATCGAACAATGATCACAATCTTTTAGGCACATGTACTTAAAATAATATTTTTTACGCACATGTGAGTAAAAGTAAAATAAAATAACTGAATTTTAAATTATTTATTTATTGTAAATATTAATAACACAATCTTTCAAATCGGATAATTGGACATTAGGTCAACATATATTTGTTTCTTCACTTAATCTTTGCCTTCTGAGTCTGCAATGACCTGTCAGAACGCCTACCATTTAGTTTAGGAACCTTTGAGAAAGGTTCAGCAGCCACAGCGTTCTATTAGGTCCATCCAAAGCGTCATGGGCCTGTCTGTATTCCTTCTTCAATTCCATCCTAATTATTTTCACCCAAACAATATGTGGTTTAACGTTTCACCTACCTTTTGTAACACCGTGTGTATGTATATTGAATGTTAAAATATTTCAGGCTGCTCAGACCGCCCAGGCCGCCCTAGTAGGAAAGCAAGCCATCGTTGGAAACCTCAAACAGCAACTCAGCGAAGCTCAGAAGCAACTTGAAGGCGAACTTGCCTTGCACCAGCAAACTGAAAATGCTGCTCATTCAGCGCAAGAAGCAGCCCAACAAGCTCAAAACCAGCTCAACACCATCACTGCTGCACTAGCCACAGCCAGAGCGGGAGCGCAACATGCTGAGCACGCAGCCGTTGAAGCTGCCAACTCTGCTGCTGTCCAGCAGAATATGGTCGCTGAAGCTAAGCAACGCATTGCTCATTTATCGGGACAGCTTCAGCATGCCAGCGCCGATCTCCATGAGACTGAAGCTTCTGCTGGTAAGGCGGCTGAAGCTGCCCACATCGCCCAGTCGAATGCAGCTGCAGCTGGAGCTATAGTCGCGTCTGCTGGAGCTAAGGGAGGTTACTCCGGACATCACTACTAAGTTGTTTCTGTACTGTTTATAATTTTTTAATAATATATTTAATATGCCATGAACTACAAGTGTTTCAATTATTTACTCCATATATCAATTACTATCAATATATATAGGTTCAGTTTACTTTAAGATTGAAATAGCATATTACAATATGAGATGGGAAATATTTCACTACTGTCGAGAATTGTGTTAAAATCTCGAGACATTAATAAAAATTCCCATCGAGAATAGTATACTTTTATATTTTCCACCACAAATGTCTGAATAATATTTAAAAAGTGCTTCAATATAATTATTATTATGAAAAAAGAGAATGTATTTCTAAAAGTTTCGCTCAGTAGGTAAAATTACGATAGTTGCTATGTTATTGCTATCGCATAAAACAAAACCAACAAAGAGGATATTTGTAATTTTTTTATGTTTCTGGGCGGTTTCGAGTTCCAGACACGAATTAAAATGAAAAATCCGATACCGAAGAATGTGATATACCAGCGGAGTTGCAGGGTGCAGATCACAAAGTAGAACAAAGTTTGCCGCCGATAAAAAGCAAGACGCAGAGGAAGCATTCCAAATTTATCGGTCCTATGGCCGGTTTCTCAACTAGTAGATATCTATTAAATAAACTTATCGATTCCATAAACTGGAGATATCCCATGAATTCGGTTTCTAAACTATTCGATAATGCTTATCTATTGCATAAGTTATCGAACACATATCTAAAGAAAAATGGGAAGACATCTGTCCAATAAACATTAGCGCACGCGCGCAGCGATTTAGCTGTTGCTTGTTTACATCTTTATTCTAAGGCTTAACCCAACTTTGTTGATATTTTCGTGATGATAACTGTGCAATGGAAAATTCTGATTCGTCTGCCTCATCAGATGAAGAATACTTAAATATAGTCAGATATCTTGAACGGCCAAGACGTTATCGTGAAAAAGAAAACCAGTATGAAAAATACAGCGACTTGGAATTTCGAGAGAGGTTTCGTTTAAGGGCGCCGTATTCTTGAAATAGTGTCTTCTACAAATACAAGTAATTTTAGACATTTAAGAACTGAATAATACAGAGGTTAGCAAATAACAACAGTGTTATCTCATGCCACTGGCGATGTACCGAAGTAAAATCAATATATAACATCAGAAAGCGATCTATCCAGCAAATTTTTAGGTACTGAAATCTTTCAAAATACGTATTTTTTTTAATTCAACTATAGATGTAAACATTGTTATAACATAAACTTACATAATTCTGCATATAAAATTGTTCACTTTTGTTTATAAGTATGTAAATATAATTGTTAAAATGTGGGGTTAGAATAGCGAAATAATGTGTGTCATACAAATGCATTCTAAAAGTTATTATATTATTTGAAAAGACTTTAAATAGTAAAAGTAGATAAACAAAACATCAGTAATTTTATTTTTAATATTACTTTTGTTCTATGTGTTTTATTTTTCAAAATTTCAGTACCTAAAAAACATCACAAATTTGATCATTTTACGGCGAGAAATACGGCCACCTTAACGAAAGAAACTGTAAATTTACTGATAGATTTAATGGGAGAACTAGTATTCAAGTGTCTAGTACCAGAACAAATTCACTATCAGTATTAGAAAAGGTTTTAATAACTTCGTTTTTATGCAACAGGTTTGTATATATTTTTTGTGCTATTATTAGGTAGGCGATAGTGGCGCCATCTAAAATTATTTCTTGAAAGTGTCTTACTTCCATAAATGGCATCTGCAAACACTTGTGCATTTGCTAGCTCCCTCTATGATTATTGCAGATATTAAGATATCCGTTCAACTGTTATGTATTCAACCAAATTTGGAAGGTATGCGTTCGGAAACCAATATAAAGTTATCGGTCTGATAAATTTATGTACTCGATAGTTATCGAATGGATTGCGTCAAATGTTGAGAAACCGGCTACTAGTCCATCCACGCTCTGGCCGGGCTACCTCCAGCATGCTAAGGATCATGGTAAAGACATAAAATAAAGACATTTCGAAATATGCAAAACTGACGATGTTTTTGAAGCGATAAAATGTAGGCTTCAAATTGAAGAAACCGAATGTGTCTAAGCGCCTGAATTTTTGCCTATCAAAGTAAGCAGGATTTTGTTTGGTTTTAATTTTTACGTGCAAAATAATATCAAATGACTTTTTGATTGTCAAAAATATCAGAGACATTTTCTATGCAGTGCAGGCATGGCGAGCTAAGCAATCAAGTTTTAGGATATTATTCAATAGTAGCTTTTCCTAAAAAAATAGCTTCCTTTTTGAAGCTCCAGAAAATAGAGACATTTACTGGCATATTAGACGTACTGCCGTTATGTTAGTGGTTGACATTGGTGCCAATGTTTTGCAACTGAAGCTGTTTGGCGGATGGAAATTCAGTGCTGTGGCAAAGGTGTACGTTGAGTCATCACTAGTCAGTCAAAGTGAGACAGTCAATTTGGTATCGTCGTCTGAATCTGCCAATATACTTACGACTACTAGTTCCACAGTCAATAAAGTACCTAAGCAGAACATAAGAATTTCCCAGCAGTATCAAGAAGGGCTTAAAATTTCTATCAGTGCCTATAATAATACCAATTTCGAACGGAAATTAAAAAAAACAATAGGTATTTTTAATTCGTTTGGTTTAATTAAATAGGGTAAGTTTGAGATAGATAGCCATAAAGAAATATTTTTGATGGTATTCGAGTTTAAATATCATAACGAGAAAAATGTTCTGGTACATATTTTAGGTTTTATCTTAATCTTATATCGTGTAGTGTACAAATAAACGTGTTACGAATATTTTGCAAAATTTAAAACAACAACAATTTTCCATCTCCCTTCATAACGTGGGGAGATTGCTATATCACTATGGGATAGTTGGTCGTGTTTTTTGTGTAAAGAAGCAACAAATAAATAAAATAATGTTTTGCAAACGCCCATTTTTATAAAGCACACATGTATGTAAAACAACTTCTCAATCTTTAGGTATTTCAGTTTTTAATATTTTAAGTTTTTGTTGGAATATCATGCCATAGAAGCATTTCTATTAGAGGAAACATTTTTATCGACCTCGACGGCATAGAGAAGATTATTTTGTATAAAGAAACTCGAGATACTCCAAGTGCTTTGATGTATGTACTTACTTCTAAGATTCTTGCTTGTTGCTTGCTAGCTTCTTGCGTCTAGATAAATAATACAGATCTGATCCGATTTGTCAAGGGAGTGATGGCCATCCCATAAATTTATAAAAAGTGCACAAACAAGACTATTTTAAGGTTAACTAAACTCAAGTGTGTTGTATATTTAATTTCAGTGAAACAGTTGAAACAGCTGATGCAGAAAACCAAAATACAGATTGATCATATATTTATTATTTCAAATGAAATAAAACAATATGTAGGAATTAAATATAACTGCGCATATCGAGTTATTTTCAAATCACTAAGAGACCAGATTATGCTATCTTTGTTGTTTTCTTTTGTAATTGGAAAAATACTAATAAAACATTTTAAAACAGAAACAGAGATAGCGACATAGTTTATAATAATATAATATAAACATCCAACAGAAATATAGTGATATGCACAATATTTAAGTAGATGATCCTAAAAATATTTTAGATGGCTACAAAAGATCTAGCAGCTTTCTGGCTATTGAATAAATACTCTGCAATAGTCTTGGTTAACAAAAATCAACAACAAATCAACAATGTTTATGCCTCCCAGATTGTTACTGATGACGAAAAACTGAGTGTTTCAAAAAGGCATGGCAATATTACTTGAGCTAATAGAACATTGGAAAATAATTGGGATTTGAGATATATAAATGGGTGGTCTGCTACTTTTTGCTCGGCCTAAGCGGCTCGACTTGCAGAAAGCGACCTACATTACACCAAGTACTTAAATGCAGACCTCTCTTCCTGGGCGACGCGCCATTGAATTTATAAATGATACTGCTTGAAACAACTACTCCGCGGTCTAATGCCTCGACCGATATTAAATTACGCCTGCAATATCTGTGTGAACAGCCAAGAACCCTTGTCGGTCACCTCACCAGACATAGACCGCTTTCGAGCTTGTTAGCCCTTGTACTGTTTGTCGATTTTAAAACAGAAACATTAATTTATTTAAGTTGGAAACTAACTTGTCACAGTCACGTTTCAAATTCAAATTCTCGTCGGCATAAATATCCAAAAATCATGCGAATGAGACAAAAAAGTGTAATTAACTTTGATAGTAATATTATCTACCTTTTTTGGTAATTATGAATTTGTAATCAATAATTTTTCTCGACATTAGAAAAAGGTTATAATTGTTAAGAGAGTTTGCAATATTATTTAAAGCGTCAGGCATTTAGGAGTCAAAACGACACCATTTTGCAGCAGAATTAATTTCGTTAATATATAAGATAAATAGTATAGGGCGCAGGATAGACCCTTGTGGAAACCCCAATGTCAACATTTAATTTTTTTATTTAAACTGCGATGTCTGATTAATGTTTGTCATATTTAATTGAAAAAAGCAATAGCAATAGCGTGTTGGGCCCGCCAAAAACGTATCCGTGGCAAATTTCAAGTCATTAAAAAAATATCGGGGTTGACGCTGTCGAAAGCTTGGCTCAAGTAATATAATACTGCAACCGGGCTGTCTCCTACGTCAAAAATTCAATTATTTGATTGAAAAAAAGAAATAGCAAAAGCGTGTTGGGTCCGCCAAAAACGTATCCGTGGCAAATTTTAATCAAGTGTGGTGGTCATTAAAAAAATACTTCCAAATTTAGATTTTTTTAAATTATCTTACCTGTATTTCAAAAATAAGTGGTTTTACAGCCGTAGTAATATTGCGACGTCTCTTTGAAACACTCTGTATAAAAGGATGAGTTATCGCTAATAGAAAAGCATTTCTCCAAACAAAATCTGGTTTAATTCTTCCGCTTTCTATCTTCAAGGAATCTCCTCCAATGGCAACATTGCTTTTTAAAATTGACTTTATAATTCCTTGACCTCTAACAAGATCAATGGGAGATAATCATAAACAATGAATGAAAATATGTTATATTTATAGTTCTCGCAGTTTGTTTACAATTTTGAATGCAATAATAATTTTGCGAATTTTTTCTAATGTGCTATACACGCACCTGAATATATTACAAATTAACACCACCCTGTACAATCAAGTAAACTTTGAATGAAAAACAATATCGTTTTTTTTATTTAATTGCTCTGCTTTGTATTGTCACCAGGCATAATTTGAATACACTAATATATTTTTTTTTTCAGAATAAATGAATGAATGAAAGACCAACTTAATTAAGGCATCATTTAACTAATTTAATTATCCGCCGATTTCATGCACGATTATGGCCGCGCACCCGCCTAAGAGCTCTAGCTTACTATAAAATTCCTCCGCTTCAATAATCACTAATTACTAGTATGTTGATATATTGTTCTCTTAATTGCATTTAACCGGCACAATGTTAAATTACTGATACACTGGCTAAATATTTGACCTTATTTTAGAGTGGTTATTTTTTTGCCAACGGCGATTGCAGCGAATTTTGTAATTTCTATATATTTGGCGTATTTCAAACTGAGAAAAAAAAACGAGCGGGTTCGTATTGGGAAATTTTGTTTCTTTTTTCGACCGCTGCAATTGAGCCTTGCACTTTTATTTTGTAACGTAATCCATATTCTTTGGTAGTTATGCGCAATTTTCCGCATACTTAATTCGTTTTTCATGGCATATTACTGTTATTACTATTTAAAAAATCGTACTAAATGTATATATGTGTAGAACGAAGTGACAGGGTAAAAGATATGTATTGGATTTGCAAAAAAAGACCTTGACGCTTCGCTATGACAGTTACAATAAAACAGAGACGGAAAATTGTTAAATAAACTATCTGAAGGTGTTGGGACTGAGGGTACATCCAGGGAATTTGGTATAGGGGTTGGATGGAATATTAAAAGAAAAGGCGTGTGACTTAGGGAAGTCATCATATACAACCCATCTTGAGAAGATATATTTTTGTATAGTGTTTTGAAAAGTTGTACATTTAGTAATTAATTTATTAGAAAAAGATCGAGTTTTTGTACTAGTGCGGCAAAAATTTTTCCGCACGCAAAAGGAAACAATTTTTCTATTCATTTATTGTCAACAGTAAAATTACAACCACTTTTATTTTATTCGACTAAATTTCTCGACCGAATTTGATGAAGCAGATGCCGAGTTTGTATTTATATTCATCTCTTTTTGACCCAATATTTTTGAGGCTATTTGACAATTTTGTTGAACAGAATCCTCTATGACGTTCGTTGCTTTCAATCCACCATGTCTTTTAAGAGTTGTGACTTTTGCTCCTGCATCAGCCAATGTCGCAGCACACGTTCTCCAGAAACAATGCCCGGGGTAATTCCCAGCATTCAGCAATTTCAAAATTCCTGTAATTTTTTTAGGGAACTCCCCTATAAAATTTATACCAATACATTGCCTTGTACAGTTTCCATTTCTATATCCTAGGAAGAATCTTGAATGCTCAATTGGTAAAGGAAGAAGACAGGAATATTTTCGAAACATTTCGAAAAGATTAACTCCTTCGATGTTCCCATTAGAAATAATGAATTCGCTTCTCATGTTTGTATTTGTGTTAGGAACCTCTATCAATATGTATAATAATAATAATATCTCTACCCCTCATTCTAATCGCAGGGATTAGCCCAGAAGTCGGAGACTTGTGCGGGAGAGGGGCCGGCATATTATTATTAAGCAGGCCGCATTTGCGCCCAGGAACGACTTACGTTGGTAGGCCCTAACCACTATTCAGTGCAGGAATGAGGGAAACCTGGAAAACCTCATTAACTAGGGGGGTAGTCAAGTATCAACCGGTATCAATCTCTCACATTGACCCAAGCCAACATTCTTCCACCCTACCATACCCGCAGAGAGGGCGCCAAACCTCTCCACGAATATAGCTTATATACGGTCTGCCGGCAGCTGGGCTCGAACCAACACCGATCTAGTCACCTCGATTCAAGTACTGACGCCTTAAACCGCGCGACATCAACAATATTTCAAATATGAAACAATTTTGTTTATCTTACCATTAAATAGGTTTTATCATCTGATTCGTTAAAAAATTTCTCAACTTCTAATATTAGACTTCCTAGATCTATGTCCTACTTCGTAGGAATAGTGTCTTTTCCTCATATGGTGTAAAAAAATCTGTAATTTTTAGTTGCTACATTCCAGAATGTAATGTTTGTAAATGTTCTAATTATCTAATATTGGTGAAAACATTGTTATAAATGAGGTGTTACAGTTGATTAATTTTATGTATGTAGTTGCTAGATTTGGTCTTGCCTTGTCCGGACCATCAAATTGAAACTTTTATCACATACAACACGTTAGCAATTAATTAATTACTACCTACATAAAATATAGACACCGTTAATAAAATTTCCCATTTTATACAAAACCCAATAAAACATCAAATTAAATGATTAGTAAAAGAAACATATTCATGACATGGCAAGTCTTCATAAAAGACTTAACGAGACATAAACAAATATATCCATTAAGGTTTTTCGCACACCCGAATATTACAATAAGTAACAATTTACTTAAAAACGGCATATAATTTTTATACAGCAGTTATAATTAATAAGAAGTTACCTCTATTTGTGTGGTTTCTAGAGTCGCAAAAAGACGTCATGTACCGGTAGATTTAGCTATGCTTTTTTGGTAGACATAACTTTACACCGAATTAGCTCTCACTGGCTGACATAACCGGACGAAATGGAAATATTGTGTCTAGAGAGGACGGAATTACAGCCAAATCCTTTGCCATTAAAGTATTTGTTATTAAATGCACTGAACCAAAAATATTCATAAATATATTTAAGAGCTAAGTTACTATGAGGAATATATTTATTAGAATTGAATCGATGAAGCCTTTAATTGAATTCATGTACATTAGTTGTAAATAAATTTATTAAATTATAAACGGTACATTATACCAAGGCGGTTTTATTTATTAAGTTCATTAATCTCATAAACATTTGTTACTGATTCATTATTTCCGAATCTGTGATAATTGTACATTATTTCAATTATCTTATTTATTTTATTAATATAGTAACCGCCAATTATTTATAATAATAATAATACATTATTTTAATAATCTTTATTAATATAATAATCAACAGTTATTGATCTAGTGATTTTAATAGTGAAAATTAGAGTTAGTACCAATGCGGAGTCTAACAAGGCATTTGAAACTGCGTTTTTAGTTTTAACCATACGGAACGCTGTAATAGTCGGTGTTAAGTCAATACGTTTCATTTTTACGTCTGCTGTAAGTTGTATTCGCCGTATGTATTTAAATAACTATTTTATAAACAGTAACATAATTTACATTAATAGTTATTAGTTGAGGGGAGAAGTAAATAAAGTGAAGTAACTTACCAAGGGAGAGAAGAAATAAACGGCAATTATTTCAAATGTGGTTTGACAGTGGTCGGGTTGGTTATAGGTATATGTACTAAAGGAAATGACCTTTTTTGTACTGTGTGTGAACGCATTATAAATTCTTCTGACAAAACTAAAGTGACAAGACATTTGAAGAGCCATGCATTGTCTAGCGCTGAAGACTGCATTTTTCTATAAACTTATAGACGCCTTTCTTACAAGCAATATACTATTAAACAAACTTGAGAATTTCAATTGCGTACGTTTTTAGAAAAATATATGGATTGAAAAATTCCTCATGAGTATGTTAAAACTAAGATAGACGATAGGATTTACAACAATGTACTAACATCAATATTTAATTGGTGTGTTAAAAAGTGACACTACTAGTGACAGTTACCTACTGGCTTCTAAAATGCTGGACAAAACCAATCACGAAACTATAAATTTTGTTATTGATTGTTTTCCTTATAAATGGCCCGATCAAGGTACTTCAGATAAAGTTCTTGTAATGCTAAGTGACGCAGCCGCGTACATGTTAAAAACAAGATAGATTTTCCTCAAAAATATTAAAAAATTACACATTTTACACGTGCTGCTCAAGCACTTAATCGGGTAGCTGAAAAAAGAAAAGAAAGTTTGCCTTTAATAAACACTTTTAAATCAACTATAAAAAAAGTTTGTATTAAGGTGTCTACAAGAATGGATGTTTTGGAATGGCTTTACCAAGCATACCACTGCCTCCCCAACCAGTCATAACTAGATGGGGTAAAAGCCGTAGCGTATTATGATAAAGATTTCAATGGCAATTAAAAGATGTTATTGTAGATAATGTTGTGACAGAAGCGCCATACATGCACTACAGAACTTACTGAAAGATTAACATATTTGCGAATACCTACATAGGTTACCTTAATAGATACACGAGGATTAGCCCAGAAGTTGGAGACTTGTGCGGGAAAGAGGGCGGCATATTATTATTATGCAGGCCGCATTATAATTAGGCAGGTGGTCAAATGTCGACAGGTATCAATCTCTCACATTGAGCCAAGCTAACATTCTTGCACTCTACCATACATTGATTCAACGAACCCAATTATAATCCACAAGTGTGCGTTATATTAACGAATATACCAAATCATTTATTTAACACATTTATGTTTAGTGTATGCTTACTGAATAAGCACTAATATTGGAAATCCTTTTCAGATTGACTTCTTATTTTCAAAAATTTACTGTTCCTGATACTAAAAACCATATCATCTAATATTTTTTAAAATACATATCTAGAACATAGAAAGAACGCAAAGCTAATTCCTGTTTTAAACTTTTAACAGTACATCTCAAACATTTACTTCCTAGAGGTATATTTTCCGGTACCTTCTCTTTGTTCTCTTTGATTAAACTGCAATTATTTATAATAATTTTATGTTAAAAATAGTTAGTTATGTTATGGCACACCATTTAATTCCTGACATGATAGAAATTCGAAATCTGTTCTTACCGTTATTATTTGTTATTAGTAGAAAAGCAAACTGAAAGAATTTTCCATTTTCCTTCCTCGATACACTAAAAATATTAGCATAAGCGTAGGTTTGGTTTTGTAAGGAGGTTGTCCAAAAATACGATTAAATATATTTATAACAATTCTAATTTAAAATACTTACACTTTCTGAATTTTTTTGCCATGGTTGGTAGACTTAAACTATTGTTTCGTGTACAAGTTTGGAATTGTGGATTAATGCTAATTGTTAACCACATATATCCAAAACTATAGTTTCAGATTACTCTTTTTTTAAATTGGTCAACGATTTCTACCTCCTTGTGGGATATTAACCTTCATTGTGTCCGAGTATCGATTTTTTTCTCAACCAACATTCTAATATTAGTCATGAAATGGGATGTAAACTATCTAAACTATTTTCAAATTTCTTTCGCAGCAGTTTTTTTTTATTTTTTTATCCTTGCGTTGTTGTCATTTCTGGGTTCTCTTAAATGTATAAAAGTTGCACAATCATTCGCGTTCTACTGTTTTGTAACATAAAAATCACCACAATTTCCAGTTATTGAAATATGTTTGTTTTTGTACACATTAGTATAAAAAATGTACTTTCTAAATGAGAAATGAGATACACAGTGCTGAGTGCTTATTTTTGTGTTAATACGACACAATTTACAGCGAGAATGGTAAATTTATACCCATATTTGTCCAAGGAGCCGTGCCTACCATAAACTAAAAAGATTGATTTAAGGAGAAAGAAGAAAATGTTTACTTATGTATTCCATTAAAACATCTACGTGCATTAAAATTGGAGCGAACGGAACTAAATTCTTTGATAAATGCTTATTTTTGCCTCATTTCCATTTCCTAGGTTACTTATTTCTTTTTGGCATTGAAGGGGCTCAAAAATGATGTATAATTATATAGGGTGTTACAAATTAGTAGGTAAAGTCGTTAACCTTGCATTTTTGGACAAAAATATAAAGAGACCTTCTTTATGATACTTTTCATTTTGAAATTCCATTTTCAAAATACTGGTTTGGTCTAAAATATCAATGTATGAACGAAGAAAAGGAGGGTTCCATATTTTTTTTTGAGTACACCTATGGTTTCAGAATATTTTTTTTTTTTAGATAATGCGTGTTTCTATGCTATTTTTCTCACTTCTATAAGACTTTGATTTGAGGCTCGATTTACGAGATATTTCCACATTTTTGCATGTGCTAAGTGTGGCACAAATATCGTTAAGTATTAATTGGTCATTTCAAGTAAATTGAAATAAATAAACGGCACAAGTAATAGCACACAGTAAGACAGACATTGAACTAAATTTTTAATATGGGTACCACCTTCACCTTCACATGGGGCTCTTTTAATTAGAAATTAAAGAATATTCTGGAAAATATGTAATTCCAGCCTAAAATGCTCTTCATCTTATACAGTTTGTTCCTTAGCTACTTTCTACCTAGTACTAGAACCGTATAAAACAAATCTTTCTTTTTATTTTCTTTTACAAAACTCTTTCATTACCTTGACGGTTTACCTCTGGTGGTTTGTCAAAATAAGTGATTTCAATTTGAAGATGCCCTTCGGCATTACGGTCATAATGTTCAGAATCGTTAAAACGAAATATTTCCTATAGATTGGTAGAGAACAGCTTGCATATGTTAAATGGCCATCCCTTTCCTGCGACTTTAACCCGTTGGACTCTAGTTTCTAGAGTTTTATGAAAGATTTCGTTTATATAGTTCTCAGGCTAACTGATTAAAAGGAAGAAATAAAATAATACAACTGATTGGCATAAAAATATACAGGGTGTTCCATTTAAAAAAAATATATATTTGGGCCATATTTTAAGAGAATATGCCACTTAATTTTGAGTAAGAAAACTCTATTAGAAGCAATTTTTATCATTCCGATATCTTAGTCCAGCATTACTAAAATTACATTCGTCTATCTCTTGTAGTTTCCGAGATTTTCTCGAAATTGTGACATCCTGCACAATGCGATAGACAAAAAAGAACACTTTTTATATTTTATTTTATCATTTTTGTTTTATTTTATTATTTGTATCATAATTCCCCTTCTAAAAGAGGAAGAAAGCCTTGTCAGGACAGAACAATGATTTCTATGCAGGTAGAGTGTTATTTTCATAAGAAATGTATTACTAATTTATTTAGAATTACAATGTACCCGAAAACAAAACCGAACAAATTTGAAACATCAATTTCTAAATAAAAAATGTATATACATCTTACGCAAGAAGTAACAGAATGTAAAAATTGAAAAAGTGGGTTTGTTGGATTCAAATTTAGAATAATTTTTCAAATAAAATATTCCGATATTTTGAATAAAAACGACATATACACATAACTTTCATAGTGAAATAAAACATCATTATTCAAAAATAAAGTAGTAATTACTTCTTAATATGCAGTGCGTACTCGAAAATGTCAAATTGCAACAAAAAATTTGTCATCATCATCATTAACGCCTTGAAAATTTGAGACTCGTTGTATAAATTCTTAGTACGAGATACTGACTTACTTAAACTACATATTTGGACATTTGATCACAAGTAGAATTGTTTATCATTAGTGATTTTGAAAAATAAATATTTTTTCTATTTTCAATTCAATCCGTGGAAAAACTTTATATATTTAAATTCAATAACAGTTAAAACCATTATCAAATGGTGTAGGTACTGTGCCCATTTATTTATTTATGGCAATCTTTACCATTTTTTAATTTAGTTTAGTAATTTGTCTCACGAAAAGAGAAAATAATTTAAAACTATTTTTAGTTAAGAAGCTATAATCCACCAGCTACCATAGTTCACATTAAAATAGTGAATAATTTATCGATTTTCACTAAAATTTTGCAAAAGTTTCAAATTTTCTATTAATCAAAATGTTTAAAGGTTAAAATGACTTCTAACAATTATATATTTAGCAAACTTAGATTAAAAATAGCGCAAAAAATGTTAAATTAGTAACATATTTCTGAGATAAACGTTTTTCCAAATGAAAGATGGCAGTTGCAGATGAAAAAATGATTTGTCGGAAGTGAACCGAATAATGGTACATTTCACCGATTCACAGCTAAGCTTCACACTGGCTCCTAACAAGTGATTAGCACGCCTATGGACATTTCTTGCAATTTTTACGCTTTGTGCACAATATACGTAGGACATGAAATCGATACACTATGTCCTACCCCTCCAAGGGAATGAATGGCTAAGGAATATAGTATAAATATTCGTATCAGCCAAAATCTAATCACACTGACTTCCAGTTCCTTAACTTATAATATCTAGCCTTGGTTAGTAACAGCCCTAGGTAAATAAATTCAGAAATATGTTTGATATTGGAATTAATAATTTTTTGTTGGTTTTCAGTGAAAATGTTCAAGTTTTTCGTTGTTCTTTCCTGTGTTTGTAAGTATAACCTTTTATAAATATTCTCAGTATTTATTTTATTAAAAAAGTATGAAGTTATTTCAAATAAGTTTCTTTATAATTCCATGAGGTCATGTATCCATGTTCTTCGATACCATATAACTAGGTATACTATCGAATAATAGATAGGTATTTAGGAAAATTAGTTTGCAATCACTTAATGTCTTCACAATAAAGAAAAAATCTGCTAAAACTAATAATAAAAAATATGCTTGTAAGATATTGTTGAGTCGACAATTCAATTAAAAAATTTATTTAAAATTTCGTCGCTAATAACATTTTCTGTTAAATACGTATTTACATCTGCTGAATTTTGTCATCTATATCTACGTTCAAATGAAACAAATTTATATTTTTTGTACAAAACAGTAAGAAGACATTAGAAATATACTGAAAGTAATTTATTAGTTGAACTTCCGGATCGATTGACTGACGCATAATTATAACTAAATATTCACATCTATTTAATATACATAGTCAATTACCACTAAATGCAAAAATTTGAACGTGCTCAGACATGCGTAAAAGACGGACAGACAAACTCGATGTTTAAAAAATATGGCAAAACCTTTTCTTCCTCAGCAAAATCGACGCATATGATATGATATGATCCGGGATGATTTAGATTTATTAACTACCACGCTGTCGTTTTTTACAGCGTTGCCAAATGTAGAAACGACGAAAATTAACAATTTTATTAATAATGATACAGTTAATCCGGTTAGTAGGAGTATTTTGCATTCGTTTTTCGTTCTCTCCAAACTGTCAAAACTAAATCTTCACTCATTACAAGTGCGTCAGGATTACCCACTGATAACAAAACACACTTCGCGTTCAGTTAAATAAAATACCCGTTTATTCTAAGAAAATCGAACGAATGGAATACGAATAGATAACAGAAATGCATCAGCGGTAGTCTTTTATTATAAAATCTTGTCCGATAACAAAGAACTTCGACTTTTGGTAGAACTAAAAGTAAAAAACCGTTGTACTAGTAGGTTGCCATATCTCCAGACGCCCATAGTCGTCGATAAATAAGAGTTTAATATATAATTTCGAACAAACATTTTTTCGCTTTATAAATAAGATTAGAAATTTGTTGAAGGATGATTATGTTAATGTTTTTCTCTATCCCTACTTAAATAAAATATTTGTAGTAAGTCATGGTTAAGCCTGTATAATTTTTGGTATTGTATTGCATTTGACATCAGTGATTCCTTCTTATACGATCAGAATTATTTCTCATAGTACGCTTTCCCTTACAAACCTATTTACAGTTACGCCAATTATACTCACACAGTAATATAAAATTCTGATTTAATTTTTTGAAGACCCAACAAAAGAACTTTTCATTTACATCACATTGATTAAAGTCAATGGACTTTATTGATTTAACCAGTTTAACATTTGACACGCTACGCGAAATTATAAGAGACAAAAAAACACGATTGTTCGAGGTATTCTAGAACTAAATTAAAATCATCAAATAGGCGCTAAAAAAATATGCGCTAATTCTAAAATTTATGCTTATTGTCGTTTCTTAATAGTATTTGTTTAAGCTGGAAATTAAGTCTGTACCTGTTAACTGTCAAATATGAGTGATAAATTTGCAGTCCACTGCTGACTTTGTCATGATTTTAATTCAGAGCGCTAGAATAATCTACTTTAAATAATCTTGTTTTCCTAGAAAACGGCTTTGGAATCGATTATTGTATAATATGAAGACTTTTTTAAATTAGTAAAAGTTGTTATGCTGGTTACTCTGTATATTAACAGTAAAACAAAAATTGCAAGAAAAAGATAATTCAGTATATTTGTATTTTATATCAATATAATTCTCTTAAGCTACTAGAATTGAAAACATTATTCCTGCACACCTTTATGTGTATTTAGGTCTCAACTGTTTCTACTAAATGATGATGGCTTGAACGACCTTCTAATTTTCTTATTTTCTTGAAATTTTCTTATATTAATGCCCACTTCTGCCTTCCAGTTGTCCTAGCTGTAGCTAGTGAACAGATCGAGAAAGACGACGTAGCTCTTGACTTAGAAACCCAGGCTAGTCACCATTACGACAGTTACGGAAACCATGGCTACGGCGGAGAGTATGACGGACACAACGGAGGCAAATACAGCAAAGGAGCTGAACTCTCCAGTTTGGCACATAGCTCTGCCATCCAAGCCAAGAACGCTGTCCACAACCAACACACTGCTGGAAGTCATGCCGCCTATGGAGTAAAAAGCAGTCTTGCCAGTGCCGCTTTGGGGGTGAGTAGATTTCCTAATCTTGAAAGTGATTCACTTTGAAGATCAGTAAAGAATATATTTCTGGAATATTTTAAGTTGGTAACATGCATTGTTCCATGTAAACAATTAAAGGTGTCAATGACTTATATCTCACATAAGTGGTTCGTAATTTTAATAATTACTAGTCTCTTGCCAACATTATTTTTCAAGAAACAGCGATTTCTATTTTCTAATGAGTTCATATAATTCGTCACTGATAAGAATTCCTTCTTTTTCATAAAATTACGAACAAAAAATTAAATAAACAACAGTAGCATCTTGTGGCGTATCGATGTTACTAAATTTCTGTTTTTTTCCTTATCTTATGGTCAATTATCTCAGACTTAAAATTGAGTTCCTATCCTTCTGCCGCCGCAGTTCATACCTCATAGTGACACGTCAAAAATAATAGCATTTTTACTATTGAATGTTACAAAAAAATTATCTACCCTGGTTTCTATGTTATGATATTGCAAAAGCATTTGAGACGACATCAAAACACGCGTGGTGTGGGAAAACATACAACATTTCTGCTGCAATCAGACATGGGTGAAACCCACAAGTTGATATTATTAAGTAATTCCTAATAATGTAATAAGTTATACTCTCTGTTTATTCGTTCGTAGATGCAAGTGAGCAGAAGCCATCATGAAATGCAATGTGAACTTTTCTTCATAGCTACAATACAAGCAGATTGAATTCTCTATTAGCTTAATTGTGTCAAATGTTCAACCAACAGTAGTCTGTCAAAAATCCTGTATATTTCTGCATATGCAGCATTTTATTTGTTTTCTTATTTAATGTGACTTTTTTCATCTACTTTTTCATTCTTTCTATCCTGGCTTCAGCACAACCTAACCATGTCGGAATTTGCCATCTCATTTAGCAATTGCAAACAGTCCTAAATAAGTTTTCAGTACATCTTGTTTGAATCCATTTTTTTTCAGTCTTCCTATTGAAGATATGTAAAAAAGCTTATACGTGTAGTTTCTTTATTAATCCATTATCAAACACGCACAGCGAATATTTTGATTTAGGGCGAAGAGAGTAAGTCTTCAGATCATAGCTTATTTGCCATCTGGGTTTCAATTTTACCACTCCAGCACTTGTTCTATTATAAGTATCAACTACCATTCTTCTAAATACTCTATTCGATCTTGAAAAACTTATGGAAGTAGAATTTTGCAACCGATATATCATAGCTACTGTTCAGTATCATATTCATGATTTTGATAACCCTTTGGTATGGGGTCCAATCCTCCGATCGTTATTATACCCAATATCTGCAATTCTTGTTTGTAATTCACAATTATAATATAATAAATTGGCAGATTCAATAATCCTCTAAGGCAGCTATTGAACTCAACTTTAACTTTTGTTATACTCTGTATCGGACAAATTTTTAAACTTTCACATTTTATTTCTTCAGTACTTTATTTGAGCATAGACTACAAGACCACTGAACTATAAAAAGCCTGGGTCTCATCACCAGGATATCCATATATCATTCCTATTAGGTATTAACTTGCTTATAGCTCTCTCTTCGTCTTATCGATTACATGTCATCTCAGATATTTGACTTTCTTACAAACTGTTAAGTCAGTTATCAGTCGATTAAATTATTTTTTTGTATTCACCATCCTTATCAAACTGCTAAAACCACTGTTAATGAGGAAATTTGGCCTGTTAAAACTTTAATGGAGGGTTAAATGTTTAAAATTAAATTATGGTAATTTGTAACTTAGAATTCATACGTTGCCTTGTTTTCATGGATTTGCTTTTGTTATTAAAACAGTGATTTTGCCAGCAAAACTTGTTAGTTGTAAGCACAAATCTAGAATTTTGATTGTAAGGTACCTTCACATTTTGAACGTGTACTTTAAGTTTGTAATTCAAATGGATAGACTTGAACAAATTGATTTAAATATTTGGTCAGATGTATCATCAGAGGAAGAACCCCCTCGAGTTGTTAGAAACCCTATAGTGCGAAATCATTTATATGAATACTTAAATAACATTGAATTTATAAAAATATTTAAAAATATTTAGAATAACCAAGAACACCTTCCAACGCCTTGCATATTTGTTAGATTGAGTGATGGAACCAGTTAATGATAGCAACCAACCCATTTCAAAGATTAATCACATTTTAATGTCTTCGTTTTTATGCTTCGGGATCCTTTCAAATCAATATCGGTGATCATTTTTACATATCACAGCCATCCATTCTTTATTTGTCTATGGATTACTTTAAAATCTGCTGTTGCCAACATAATAATCTAGTCATTTTTATTTAACAAACTGTCTGTCTAACCACCTAATATTATTTTTGGTGAATACAACTTTTCTCTAATACTCAGTTTAAGAATATACCTCTGTTAAGTTAAGTCACTTAATCCAACAACGGCTAATATGGCTGTTAGAAAGATTAAAAGTTCAGTTGTATCAGGCTTGTAGTTTATCATAATTCTAGATTTCTAGAGTCTGATTTTTCCACGAGATCTGTTTTTTTGAGCATTTCCATTTCTTCTCAAAAATTCTAGAAGCTTATTACGTATATCTTGATGGTGCTTTATACTTTGACATCCATTTAGTATTATATTACTTTTACCAAAGCATTGATACCTTCTATTTTTTTCTGAAAGTGTGCCAGAAAAATATTTATGTCACATAATGAAACAAACTTCCTTCCGCAGCAACTAAAATGATACTTTGAACATTAACATTCTCCTTCCCTTTTATACATCGACCACGAAAATTCTTGTCCTGTCAGCTAGTTTCATGATGTAGACTGGATGTAGACAATATTACGTTTCGTGTACGCATGTTTCCTTCTGTTTGCTATGACAGAATGTGAATAGCCATTAGTCGTGGGTTGCCTCTTCTAGGGTATATTGATGAGAGCTAACAAGCTTGAAACGGATGTATGGTTCAGCTTACAACTAATTATAACTGTTTTCTATAGCTCATTCAGATAAAATGCAATGCTGGTTGAGGCAATAGCCCGCAAACTAGTTGTTTCCTGATATTCCACCTTTGCAAACTACATTCATATTATATTGAATCATATTCCATTCGTTTCTATATTTTTTCATGTAACTGTTATTTTAGGCTGCACATGCTGCCCACGCTGCAGTTATCGGCAAACAAGCCATAGTAGGAAGCTTGAAGAAGCAGTTGGGCGAAGCTGAACACCAACTTCAAGGAGAAATCGCCCAATACGCGCAGACCCAAGCTGCTTCCCATGCCGCTCAAGAGTCCGCTCAGCAAGCTCACGCTCAGCTCAATTCTCTCACCGCTGCTTTAGCCGAAGCACAAAGCAGGGCTCACCACGCTAGCCAAGCCGCTCTCGAAGCTGAAAACTCCTCCGCAGCTCAACACGCTATGGTCATCGACGCTAAACAGCGCGTAGCTCACATCGCAGCTCAACTTCAAAATGCCGCCCACGAGTTGCAAGATACCGAAGCGTCAGCTAAGAAAGCCGCCGAATCTGCTCATATAGCTCAATCTAATGCCGCTGCTGCTGAAGCTGCCGTCAAAGCTGCGGCTGCCAAAGGGCATTACGGATACTCCAAAGGGCACTACTAAATGTTTATATTAATAATGTTTTTGTATTGCATTTTTTGTTTTAAATTCGCTTTTTTATTTTGAATAAAAAAATTTTATTTAGTGCTGATTTTTATTACCGTTAATTGTACGAAACATAAATATATAAAAACTGAGAAAAACATATTATACCTAAAAATTTTACAAAAAAAAAAAACTATGTAATGCTTGTAAAGGGGAAAACAGTAACAACAGTTAATGCCATAGTATTGTTTAACTGATTAACCTTGATGGGTTCTTTGAGTTTCTTTGGGTTCAATAGAGGAGTCAAGACATCATATGTCTCTAGAATCAAGTGTGTCATTTACAAAGGAACGTCAGGTTCAGAAAGATCCGATTTTATTGAAACCTATTCATTTATAGCTAGCTACATGTCAAACAACCTGGACATTCATTAATAATAATGCAAATTAATAATTATTAAGAACTGTTCTAGGACCATTCAAATTCTGAACCAAAATAAGCATCTATATATCCCTATTGGTGCCAAATGTTTCGAGAGAAAACAGTAAAACTGAGTACGTCAATGCTATCAACTGATGACGGTCAAAGTATGACAAGCCTTCAGCATTCATCACACTGATCGTTTTTGTCTCACATTTTTTCAGGTGATGAAAACTGATGGGTGCGTCAACGCCAAGACCAAAAAAGAATTACTTAATCCTAATATAAACACAATTCTGATGATATACAGGGTATTTTTATATGAAGTAGCAAAAATGAAACCACAGATTCCTTAGGTGAAAATCAATCGATTTAATCTAACATAATTATATCCCAAGTGGCATAATAAAAAAGATACAGGGTGTCAAAGTTAAAATTTGATTTTCGATATTTGTAAATAACTTCTTAAAAATCCAAATATGTACATAAAATTTGTAAATCAGGTGTTTTTGCGGGCGAAAATATCAAATTTGTTTCTAATTTTGACGTCACTAGTAGAGGGTGCCACTTATGGCACATCATGTTTCTTTTAAATGGCAGAACTCTTTGCTGCTTAGTGCATCTATCTGACTATTAAAAAAATCGATTCTTATACCTGTTATATTTGAAAAAGGTATACCTTGTTGAAGGATTATTTAGAAAATAGTTACTCCACCGACTTCAGAAAGGTATACCTTTTTCAAATAAAAAATAAGCTGCAAAAAATGTCTGCGATTTAAAAGAAACATGGTGTGCTATAAGTAGCGCCCTCTACTAGTGACGTCAAAATTAGAAACAAATTTGAATTTCTCGCCAGCAAGAACCTCTGATTTACAAATTTTATGTAAATATTTGATTTTTTTAAAATGAACAGAATGTTCAAGGTTAAAATTTTATTCTGGAATTTCACAATAAAATATGCAAATTTTGCAGTTTTCTGCGGTAAAATACCTAGATGTTTATATTGATAGATATATGAGGTAGGAATTACAAATGAAACAGCTTGTAAAAAAGATAAGGGGTCTGATACCTACATTTAAATACTTGAAGACTTTTTGAATGTGCAGCAGTTGAAACTTATGTATTTTTCTTTAGTACAATCATTGCTAACATATGGTATCTTAGGAGGTGTGTATGACTGTTATCTATATGATGTTCATATGTTCATGCTGTACAAAAGTAGGTTTTGAGAGTGATGCATAAGAGAAATAAATTATATTCTAGTAATTTTATTTAAGGCAACTGTATTTTCTGAAAATGATGCTTTTTTTTGAAGCGAGGCAACATTAGTTTAATTCCCTATGAACATCCTCATAATACTCGCCGACTTGTAACTATATTATACCCTCATTGTGATAAAACAATTGGTCAAAGATGTGGTATCTAGATTGTATCTTATTATCCCTAGAGAAATACGAGATATACGCTCTTATAATATTTACTAACAAACATTGAAAATATGGATAAACAAACAAGACAGGTTGTTATTTAGTATATAATTAATCAACGCATATTAACATAGTACATTGTAAATAAATATATGATTAATATTGTAATGTTTAATAGCTTTTGTTGTAGTTATCAAAATATTTAACTCTAATCATGATTCTGACTTTTCCCTAGTATGTTTTATTACATTGGCTGCGATTTTCTTTTTCATGTTGAAACGTAAATTTAAGTATCTTATGAATATGATGTTTTCAGTTTTATTAATTATATAATTATTATTATCAAGCAAACTGAAGTGCAATTAAGAGCACTGTAAAGTATACTTTATGTTATTAATGTAATATTAATGCAACTAATTAAATTATACATACGCAAAATACGCTAATATTTATTGACATGAAAATTTGACACAAGTCTACTCAGCAATATCAACGCCTGAAAAAAAATCACCACAAAATACATTAAAACTTTAAATGCAATAAATCGATAAAATTAAGCGACCTAATCGCAAGTACATTTTTTTATGTAGAATTGAGCGTTCTTTCAGATTTTTAACTTTATTTAAGCATAACTCAACATATAAAAAAAATATGTTTTGATTTACCTAAATAATACGGTGAAACTAGCACCCTTTAGGATCAATGTCAAAATAAGCTTCAAATTTGTAATTCTCATGCTATAAAAACTTTCTCAATTATTGAGAAATTTCAAAATGAAACTTAAATCTTGAACACCCTCTATTTCTTAAACCAGCGACATTCGTATAAGCATGATGAACTCAACATATTTTGGAGTCTAGTATCTCCAGCTAATTGTTGGTCCATTTTTTCTGACTCACGCTGTATATTGTATGTATTTCATACATTAGTATATTTTGCTCATTAAAAAAATTAATTGAAAAATTATGAATATTACGTCAGAGCACTTTTGCATAAAACAAAGTTAACTTCTTTCAAGTTATATTTAAAAATAATATATCATCGTCATTCAGATATGACAAATAATATTTGTTCTGACATATTAACTACTGAGATGTCCAAATAAGAGAGCAGATTATTGCAGTGTTTTGACAAGAAATATAGAGCTTTTTAGTTCGCCGCAAGAGACCGTAATACTTATGCAAATACCACTTATATCTCACCTTCACTTAGTTTATATGTGAACATACATAAGAATTAACAGTCAGTTCAATTGTCGGTCATCTCATCTATGGCATACTGGTGAGAACTAATAAGCTCGAAACCGGTTTGTGTTTGGTGTTGTGGCCGACAAGGGTTCTTGACTGTTCACACAGATACTGCAGGTGTAATTAAATGTCGGTCGGGGCATTAGTGCGCGGAGTAATTGTTACCTGCAATATCATTTGTAGATTTAATGGCGCTTCGCCCAGGGCGAGAGGTTTGCGTAATGTGCTTCCTGCAAGTCGAACCGCTTAGGCCGAGCAGGAAGTAGTATTTGTCAAAATATATGGATTGAACGATTCGTCGATCGTCGTGTGGGAAAATACTGATTCAAGAAATTCGACAACATGGCAAAGTCCCTGGGGCGAACACAACTAAAATTATAGAACACTTCAGCACGTCTGGTAATACTGAAAGTCGACACCAACCTCGATCATTTAAATGGAACACCCTGTATATTATTATGTTTTTGAATTCTACGAAAATTATTTAGAGCAGAGTTTTATGCTTGCCATAACATTTTAACAACTTCAAACAGCTATAACTTTCTTATCTCAAATGGAACACTCTGTATTTTTTTCGATTTTTCGATTTGTTTTATTTTTTGCTATATTTGTTAAATATTGAACAAATATATCCTCATATGTTTAGAAGAAATTTGTATTTTTACTTTTATTTCAGTTTGAAGGGGTTGTAACCGATTAGAGATTTATCTTAATATTGAGGTAAATTAGATCCAAACTGTCTATTTTGACCTGTATTTTCCGCCTTATAAGTTTGGCTGAATATTTTAGAATCACCTTGTGTACGATTACCTACTCCATTTCAGCTATTCAACTACTTGTATAGTGATTAATACTGCTGCAGATGTTACTATTTATAGTCTAAATCCTTTCGCAAAAGTGCAAAATAAAACATTATTTGTAATAACTTTAGTAGTCTGTCTATATAAAGAACAGACTAGAGAAGATTTGAGATTAGAAAATGGATTGAATGCAATAAAACTAATTGTAATCTAAAGATTAATCTGCATAATAATTGATTTCATATTGTTGTCACTATCTATCAATTTAAATTCTAGGTAATGGGTACATACAAAATACAGGTTCATAACTTAATGTCAGCTTTATCTTAGCCATTACTTAAAACTTGTATATCCAAATTTTAAAATGCAATGCAGACATAATGGTACCGACAAAATATAGATACTTCTTAATACACTGACGAGCAACAAATTTAGGTCACATTAAACTGTGAGGTTTTTTTGGAATTTTCTGTTTGAATTATGTTTGCAAACTATACAATTGTGCAATTATGCTGTTGATTTTATAGACTAAATTTAATATTGAATTGGGGAGCAATATTTTTGGGTTTTTTAATGTTTTATTCTAAAAAGTAACAAATTTATATTAAAAAGGGAGTTTGACTTATTGTTATTAGGAATTAAAAAATAGAAAAATTAAATAAAAATTAATCATTAACAACACTATTCTATTCCTGCAGTAGTTCTCGGAGCTGGTATATGCTTTGAAATAGTTGTCCCAACTCATACCAGACATGTTCGATGGAATTCATGTCTGGACTGAGTGCTGGTCAATGGAATCGCCTAATTTTCATATCATTCATATATTCTCTGACCGCTTTGGCTGCACGAGATCTAGCACTATCTTGCATGAAAATTCTAAATGCACCTGTAGTAGACATGAAAGTCATAACATGACCTTCGAGAACTTCCTTAATGTAACTGTAAGCCATCAGGAAGTCGTGTTTTTTATGAAGGCCAACTCCGATGCAATTCTTGCAGTTTCACTATGCTTCCTGCCGACATCTTGTATAAAACACTATAATTCTTGTCAAAACAATAATATCTACAGTGTGAAACAAACATTACAAACACCATATAGTGCGATCGACAAGATTTATAGATACAAATCAACACTAAACTGGAAAAAGGCTACAAAATTTGAATCTTCAATTATAGTAAATGCGGCAGATAACCAGTATTACAGATAACATTTCATAGAAAATAAATGAGTAAGCGTCTACTAGTAGTATTATTCCCTTATAAATATTCCAAAATTATTTGGAAAAATTTAGTGACATAATTTTTTTTACTCGCCAGCGTATCATTCGGATAGAATATATTCTACAGGGTGTCTCAAACTCGATAGAATGGGCCTACTGTCAAGATACAAAACAAAAATAAATAAAATTTGGGAAACGTGATGTTAAATGGGATGAGCTAAACTCCATTTTCAATTGAAAGTATTTTTTTTGGGATTTGGCAGAATCGGCTTATGACGTCAAAAATTATATTTTCTCGAGAAACAGTTTTTCCTGTTAAAAAGCTCTCTTTTTTCAAAGAAACTTTTATTATAGACATTTTTCTGTATTACTTCTCGTTAAAAAGTTATAAGCAATATCGTCCTAAAGAATCTCAAAAGAAATATCATAAATTACATTAGCAGTGAAAGGATCAAGTAGTCGTTGGAAAACAATTGAATGTTTATTATTTAAAGTGAATAAATGTCATTAAGAATAAATATAAGGATTAAACTCGATAATTATTTAATACAGTTAAAACAAAAGGTGATGATAACAATAACTAAAAAATGAGGGAAATGCCCTCACACTACATATAGATTACAGTCTATTCTCTATATGACTTGCTTTCATTTCAAGACACATATTATTCAATCTTCGTCTGACTTCTTTGTGGCCTGCGTTTATTAACATTTCACCGTTTTATTCGTTACAAGCGTTTGTGATTTTTTCTTTCAAATGATTAATATCTCGCGAAGGTGTTTTGTAAACTTTATTTTTTAAAACCCCCCATACAAAAAACTAGGGGTGTTAGATCTGATGACTTTCCGGACCACTGAATAGGTCCATTAATCTCAATCCATTTTTCTGGGAAAGTGTTATCTAAATATTGTTGCACAATCCTGATTTTGAGCAATGGAGCTCCGTCGTGCTGAAACCATAGGTTTTTCCTTAGCTGCAAAGGTACATCGATCTTTAAAATTAGTTGAATAGTTGATTTATCCAAATTCAATTTCCGACTAGCCTGCCGTATACAGTATGCGCCAAAAGTATGGAATAAATTCAATAAAAACGAAACAATTATTTTTTGGGAAAAATCCTCGAACAGGTCGATTTTTAATTTAAAAAATACATATTTTAGCGTAAAATGCGATTTTCAAATGTCATTTGTTTTCGAGTAATGACGTCATCGATTTTTTTTAAATGGCAACACCATATTTTTTTCCTTGATTCTGAAATATCGTTTAATTCTCTATCAGACAGTACTAAAATTTTGCCCTCTTACATAGGAAAGTTTTCGAGTAAATGACGATTGAATGTTAGAAAACGTAAATCAATTAAAATAAAGCAAAAACGTTATCAAGTTTAGTTTTTGGAATTCCATAGTTCTTTTATGGATCACGTAGGTGAAAATCTTTGCAAAGTGTCATTATCACACCGACTTTCTAATAAGTATTAGACATAGAAATTATTATTCAATTTAAAGTATTACGGCACATTTAACTGTTACTCAATTGCAATTTTAATTCTTATCGGATGCGGGAATATGACTAGAACTCAACAGGAAGTTTGCGATTTATTTAATGAAAAATATCCAGATCGCCCTATCAGCCAATCAACAGTCAGTAAGATAGAGTCTAAATTTAGAGAAACTGGCAATGTTGTAAATATTCCAAAACCTGGACGTCCAAGCATTAATGAAAATCAGAAACAGAACATTTTGATAAGTATGGTGGATAATCCTCATAATTCTTCACGATTGGTTGCATTAAACAATGACACTAGTCAGAGCACAGTGCTACGTATCTTGAGTAAGGAAAAATATCATCCCTACAAAATTCAACTTGTGCAGGAACTCAATGAAGATGATCCCGATCGCCGCTTACACTTTTGCGAAATTCTAGTGGATTTATGTCAAGGAAATATAAATTTACACCGAAAAATACTTTTTTCAGATGCGGCCACATTTTGTCTGAATGGTACACTGAACCGTCAAACTTACAGATATTGGAGTCGGGAAAATCCTCATTGGATGCCAGAGGCACATACCCAACACCCTCAGAAATTAAATGTGTGGGCTGGAATAGTTGACGACAGAATAGTAGGGCCTTTCTTCTTTGAAGGAACCCTTACAGGACAAAGATATTTAGAGTTTCTAGAAAATGACCTTGTTCCAGCCCTTGCAGTAATTTTTCCTAACGAAATGACCCTGACATTTCTGACGATACCATATGGTTTCAGCAAGACGATGCACCTCCGCACTATGCGCGCCCTGTACGAGCATTTTTTGACAACTGTTTTCCTGGAAGGTGGATCGGCAGACGCGGACCGATAGAATGGCCTGCAAGATCGCCAGATCTTACACCTTTTGACTATTTTTTATGGGGATACTTGAAGTCAAAAGTGTACATTAATAAACCACGTAATTTAGAAGAACTTCAAAATCGCATTCGGGACGAAATGCGCAGAGTTACCCCAGAAATCATTCATAATGTGCAAGAAGAATTTCTTCACAGACTTGTGCATTGTCAAGAAGTTGGTGGATGGCAATTCGAACATTTAATTTCAGTATAAAATTTAATCAATTGTATTTTATTTTACATACCTCAGAATTGTTACTTTTTTATGGATAAAATTTACGTTTTCTAACATTCAGTCGTCATTTATTCGAAAACTTTCCTATGTAAGAGGGCAAAATTTAAGTACTGCCTGATAGAGAATTAAACGATCTTTCAGAATCAAGGAAAAAAATATGGTGTTGCCATTTAAAAAAAATCGATGACGTCATTACTCGAAAACAAATGACATTTGAAAATCGCATTTTACGCTAAAATATGTATTTTTTAAATTAAAAATCGACCTGTTCGAGGATTTTTCCCAAAAAATAATTGTTTCGTTTTTATTGAATTTATTCCATACTTTTGGCGCATACTGTATAGTTTCGTAAATTTTGTTCGAAATACTGTAAAAGTCTGTATTAAAATTGTTTCTTATCCTTCGGTCAATTATTTGTTTCGCCTACAATCTTGTAAAGTTTCTATGATCAGGAATGAGACGCTCTGGATACTTTTCTCGATATAATCGAGAATTTTTTGTGGCTCGCCGTAAATTAGCAACATATCAGCTTTTTCTGCATGAGAAAACATTTTGTAAGAACAAAAAAAATACGTTTGACGTTTTGATTGAGTAATGACAAGTATTTTGTAGCATTTATACATTTTACACAACAAATATTCAATTATTTTCCAGCGACTACTTGATTCTTCCACAGCTAATGTGATTTTTAGGTGGTATTTCTTTTGAGACTCTTTAGGACGATACTGATAATAACTTTTAAACGGGAAGTAATACAGAAAAAACTCTATAATAAAAGTTTATTACAAAAAAGAGAGCTTTTTAATAGGAAAATTGAGTATGTCTCTAGAAAAAATATAATTGATGACGTCATTAGTCATTTCTGTCAAATCCCAAAGATAATACTTTCGATTGAAAATCCCATCAAATTTAACACCGCGTGTCACAGTAGGCTGTACAAAAATAAAACTAGTTAGAATTTTAACAAATTTGTAAATGTTTAGCATGTTGCTTTGAAAAAAAAAATAATAAGCTTCAAACACGCTACTCAGTACTTTAATAACATTTTTCGAGCAAAGCAATTTTCGGCACATTAAAAATGTAGCACCGTAATACATTTTAATTATAGACACACACTATGTTATACTTTCTTGAGAATAAATGCATTTCTCTTCGAAAAAACTAATTTCACAACATACAAAAGTTACTGAATTGGTTATATTGGTTCCATACAAAGTAATAATGTAGCGTGACAGTACCTGCTAATTGTTATTGTTAAAATTTATTAGCGTGACACAGACATGTATTTGATATTGATAAAAGTGCAAGAAGTTGAGAAACGGGTGGGGAATTAACTTTCGCGGGAAACAAAAACGGTTGTTCACATGTTTATTACATTGTTAACCATTACACGGGCATTTGGTACTTAGCTTATATGCAATGTATGTTTTACGATGCAACAATGTGTATTACTTTTATTGTCAAGAACGAGAATTTAATGGAGATATATTTAATGAATGAAATAGGGTGTTTCATAACTCTAGCAACACAGAGTAGGCACGTGTAGAGGATCTTAAAATCCGTTGAAGAGATATTGACCTCTGAAGATGAGTGTTAAATTTTGAAAAATAATAATATTTCAGCAATGCCTTAACGTAGAGCAACCAAATTTGATACATGATTTGGGTTTATTGTTATCTTTAATTTGTAAAAATATGAATTTGTTAGAAGCCGAAATAAAAGCCGGACTAGGGGTAAGGTGCCCTTAAAATGATATGGATTGTTTACCAGTATGTCAATCATTAAAGAATTTTACCAGTATTACAGGAAATTTAATTTTAAATCTTTGTTGTTTTTTGGGGCCTCGCCCGAAAAAATAATCTTCTCATGAAACCTATTACCCTGACGCAAAATGAAGAGAAGATCTGAGAAGATCTTGTGAGACATTTGCTGTTCGATGTCCCCAAAAACGGAAGCCATCGCCAAAAACTATGAAGCAAATTATTAAAAACTAACTATAATCGGCCGTTGACAAAAAAAAGTGTTCGGCTCCTCAGTGGAGACGGGGTGATTCGAATTAAAAGAAAAACGGTATTGCTAGACAAATTTCTACCACGGAACACCAGAGCACCACCAGGCAAAAGAAAATAATACATAAACGCCAGTTAATAATTAATAAATATTTATTGTTTACGTAGAATGAATTATGGCTAAATTTATCTCAATAAAAAAAAGGAAAGCTATAGAAATATGAAGTAACAAATTTAAATTAGCGAACTAAAAGCAAAAAAATACTGCTGAATAGCCAAATATCACTATTACACCCACAATATCTACCCATATATTCATTATTATTAGCTTTTGTCACATTTTTTACTGTATTAGAAAGGTATTTTAAGCTAATATATATCAAATCTCCTACAATTCTTATCAATGAAGTCATATGTATGCTCTCTGCTACCAAACATCTAGGTATGCTAATGAACAATTCCACAGACAAAGCTCTATTCAATAATTATCTAAAAAAAATTAATCTAGCTAAATTTACTAACCTGGTTTAATGAAAACACTATAAATATCCAAGTTCACTCTTAAAAATGTGGGAACTCGAAAATTCAACCACAATAGATGAGATCTGACCTATTTCTGAATTTTTAGGATTGCTTCTTCAGGTGGCCTCCTTTAAGTTGAGTCAGGTATCTAACTATAAAAATTATTATACCAATATATTCAAATTATTTGAAATTTAATATCGACAGTGTCAAAAGTGATTAATCTGTTAATGAATTTAAACATCATAACGACCTACTTAATTAATAACAAAATTTTACCCTTTATGTAATCGTTTTTTTTTATATATATTTTTAGGTATTAACAATATTGTGTGAAACTAACTACTCTAATATAAGTAAAAGAGAATAATATAAAAGGAATGATGGCGTAACAGAAGTTATTTAAATTACATGCACATATCGCTATAATACGGTTACTTGATAAACACTCTATATAATAATAAAGAAATAAAATATATGATAGAAAATCATAATTTGCATCAAATTAAAAGTATAAGATAAACTTGGGGATTCCGGGAGCCCCCAGGTAAGTCCACCAATAACGGTTTCCAATAGGAGGTGCAAAGAAACTAGATTCTGGTGTGGTCGGGATGGTAGAAAATTCGTCATCTTAGTCCCGAATCTGGATGATTTTGACTACTACTGCAGCGTATTGTACGTTTAAATAACGTACTGGTAAAAGAACCCTGTAGTTAAAATTATAATTGCCAATGATATAAATATATTATTTAATAAAACAGGTCTTACCCTAATGAAAGGGGTTCTGATTTTAATTTAACGTCCAACGGAATTAACTGAGTCGTATTGATGATTATTGAAGGCTCCTTTATTTCAATCTTATCGGTATATCGTTGGATAGTTCGAAAATCATGTACGAAAGGCTTGGTAAACAATTAATCCTGCTATTACAGTTATATGTTGGATAATTCACAAAATACTACTCGTATCACTAATCCAACTGAACAATATTTGGGCCCAAAACATTAATCCTCATTAGAGATGACTTGAAAAATCTTAGATTTTGCTCTTTTTGACCTGCCGCCCAAATAACACACGCTAGCCTTAACCTCCTTTTTCCCGCGCCAAAAACCCTACCAGACCGTCTGCGATACACGACTACTCTCGGCATCCTGCGATAACTGTCAGTACTAGTTATCGTTCGAAGACCTACCGGAGTAGAATTCTATATGACATTTAACTTTTGTATAAATCAAATGTACGGCAACCAAACTATCAATTAATTTATACGAGTATTTACGAACTAAGAACATAGTGGCAATAATTATATCTAAACGATAGTCTGTTTAATCTCAATAAATTTATGTAAAATGTTACAATCCTGCAAAATTGCCAAGCAATTTGCTAGACTCTCATAAGACAAGACAAGACATGATCTTGCAAGATCGACCAACAACACTAGCTAAATATAGAAAGACTGACGTTGATCTTTTGTTTTTATAATTTTTGTGATCCTCTAACAACCGCTTCGGAAAATAGATATTAGCGGCACTGTAAGCTTGTGCGGTAGACAAGTACAGACACGAAATCATCCAGTATACTGAATTAATTCCAGATCCTAATTAACTGTAATATTAAATTAATAAGAATTTAACAATTAGTTCCACTAGCTAATTATTTAATTCGTGCATACGTTATATCTACTTTACTTCGCTGTTAAAATGTGTTGGGAATAACTTATATCACCGTGTATACCAAATTCAGTTAAATATTAGAAATTCTGGCTTCGTCATCATTTTAACTTTTGAATACTTAAAGTGATAAATAATATTTGTTAGTCAATTTGTACCAAGTTTTGTACAGTGTATACACATGCATTTGGATTGTAGATTGTTTCGTAAAATTATTAAAACGTCTCTTTCAGGATAAATAAAATATAATAATTTATTAATAAATAATTATTAATTATAAAATATCAACAACTTGTTACTCATTTTAATTAAATATTCCTGTCACCGAAATCTAAAAATGTTAACAAATAACCCTTTGCGTCTAGTGTTGTAACTTAAAAAATAAATATCACACACTAAAATAGTAGACAGTTCCACTAACACACTAAACACTTGTAGTTCCGTTTCGAAAATTGCTCTATTTTCGTTATTATAACTTGTCAGTCAAATTTATTCTGTTGTTACTTACCTCATCCTTATAAGAATATCCAACCATGTTCAAAATTTAAACAATAATTCGAAACACAACTGTCAATATTTAATAAAATAAACGTGGATTTCTTAAAATTTTCTTTTTCCACGAGTGTTCACAAATTTTTGTTTCTTTTAATTATTCCTTTCTAATGGGAACTATATTCTCAAATTTTAACATTTAAAGGTCTAGAAGTATTTCAAATATGTTTACTGCATTCACATGGTATACCTATTGCAGATTCTTAATTTTTAATATCTCAATAAAAAAGAAAATAAATGAATCCACTTTTATTTTAATTATGTTTCGATTGTTCCTTAAATTTCGACCACTATTGGTTGGATATTCTTAACGATGATGTAAGTAAATAACAACATAATAGCCTGAGGCTTAAGGTAGCCGTATTTCTCGCCGTAAAATGATCTTTGCGGTGTTTTTTAGTTACCGGAATCTCAAAAAATAAAACATGTAGAGCAAAAGTAATATCAAAAATAAAATTACTGACTTCGGTACTTTTGAATATTCGCAGGTGGCATGAGTTAACATTCTTGTTATTTGCTAAACTCTATATTATTCTGTTCTTAAATGTCTTAGGACTACGTCGTCCTTAAGCCGAGGGCTATTACACGCTCAGGGTATTAAACGCATTATGACACAGGAGATTTATACAAAACTTTATACACATCATATTATGTATTTGTGGACATAAATGTCTCGATAACTAAAATCAAGTAGGTAATTTTTGTTGGAACCGAATTGACAGTTGTGACGGATATCTAGCAATAATATCAACAAACGTACGGTTTCTATGTGACAGATGTTTTCATATATAATTGGTAAAATATGAATTTTAATAGTGATAGTAGTACAGAAGATATTCCGAGTACGCTTAATGAAATTTTTAAAGCAGGAAAGGAAGCGAAAGAAAGCCTGTTGCTAAGGAAAATCAAAAAAATTTTGCAGCAAAGCATATGATGATTTTGTTAAATGATGTCCTTTAAAAACGTGAAACACTACACTGGAAATGTGCTCCTAACATATTTTTTTGGAAAAATGTGAGAACTGTAAGTCTTTGTGGTCGTATTATTACATGTCAAAAGTAATGACTTTTACATCATAACATCGACATTAGCATATATTCAAGATTTATAACATTCTTAGAAATAAAACATGATGGTTACAGACCGAAGAAGACAAGAATATTGACTACAAAGAAAATTGACACTTTTCTGAGAGATGCCCCCGATGAAATATTTTTAATGGTCAAGGTAAATTGTTATTTTCGAATGTAAAATAAAATGTGGCACTGATTTTTGGCATATGTGAAGCTTATCGTAGAGAAGAGTTATGAAGCATAGCAATAGATGATATTAAAGATTTTAAAACTTTGCAAGCGCATATTTAGTATAATTGATAATGAAAATAAGTCACCAAGATATTTGGATATGTACAGATCTTCGTCAACCGGATACTGAGCACGTTTTTTTGTATATTATAACAATAATAAATGCAAGTGGTTAGGAAAAATACGGTGGATTAGGTTCCGTACAAAATAACAAACTACCTATTTTAAATTACCAAAACCAAAGGAATATACTGGGCACTGTTCTCGGCGTTCTTCGGCTACTTTTTTATACGAGCAGGCATAACTAATATTAAGGGCCATGGTGTTTGGAAGTTAATCACTGTTGCTGAAGACTATATTGAAAATTCAGTGCCCCACAAAGTGGACAAACGCAAATAGCAAAAAAATATTATAGATGCAGTTTAGCTTGTCCGTTTTGTCCGGTCAGACAGATTAAAACATCTAAGGTTATTCAACAGATACCTCACCTATCGCATACTGATGACAGCTAATAAGCTCGAAACCGGTATATGACTGATGTTCTGCTGACGAATGGCTCTAGCTGTTTGCTATAGGTTTTCCAGATATAATTCAATGTTGGTCGGGGAATTAGCCCGCAGAGTAGTTGTTTCCTGGAAAAAATGTTGACACTAACATGCCATCAACTAGCAGGTGCTTTGGATATTCAGCAAAATTTTCCAAAAAAGTTACAATAAGTAGTCCTGCGGAACATGTTGAAAATGGACAGGAAAAATTCTGTCCTAATATTTTTATAAGTAATTTCATTAATTGTATAAGATAAAAATGTAATTCATAATTATATTAGTATGATTAAATTGTAATTTATTGTTTGTAGTTCTTTATTTTTTTTTCGTAAAATATGGTACATAAAATGATATTTTCCTTCAATAAAAATATACAACCGTTAGTTAAAAGAGAGTGAATATTTACAGTAATTACTGTAATAATATTTCAGTGGCAGGAATTCCCAATGAAACAATAAAGTAACCAACAATACCTGAAATAAATAATTACAGACAAAATCAGCAATTTGATCTAATATCACAGCAAAAGGTTTCAGATATAAATTACTAATTATAAAAGTATATTTGTCGCTTCACTTTTCAAATTTGTTTTTATTTTTTATGAATACTTTTAGAAAGAACTTTTTGATCTGATCTAATTTAAACAGTCACCATCAGATAAAAAACTTACTTTCATATCATACAACACAGGCTTTTAAAAGGAGGCGACTACAAAGAGAAATTTCGATAGTCTAAAGATGAGTTTGTATTACTATTATCATTTTACAATCATTGCATTTAACTTAACTGATGTATTTTCTAAATTAAACCGCAATCTGACAGAGAGAACTGATAGTTGTGTTAATTATTCGCCAATTCAATTTAAATGTATCACTTCCCGAAGCACAGCATCCTTTCATAACCCTGACAGATGCATTACTTTCTTCTCTCAATCCATTTCATTAGGTAATACTTTTCATGCATGCTCCGAATAGGCAAGTAGACATATGGAGCAGTTAAGTGTATGGGTGTGGTTAACTGGAAGCGCTTAGCTCTTGTTAGTATTTTTAGTAGAAAGGCGTGATTTTTTGCAAATGTGCTCTTTGCAATACTTTGCATACATTAGATTTAGGAATAGATATTTTGAAGTAAAAAAAATAATTTTGTACAGCATAGATATTTTATTGACAGTTATTAAGTGTGTATACTTCATACAATGGATACAAGTTTTCAACATGAAATATTAATGTATGTCTAGGTAAAGAAATTTTAAATAAACGATCATTTCTTATATTAATAGATATTTCTTAAAAGATTTGACCCATATCTGTCAATACACAATCGGTATCTTCGAACGATTCATCATTAAAAAATATTTGGTAGAAAAAGAATTAGAATACAGTTTATATACCGCAATTCACTTATCTTCTAAGGAGTATAAACCAATAAGTACATATTATATTATATAGATACCTAATTGCACAAAAATTGTTTATTAAATACGGGGTGTGGCATTTTTAATGTAGAATATTAAAAGCCTTCCTGATAGTAAAATAATATAGGTCATCATAGGTTCACGTGTAGAGTCGAGTGCAGTGAACCTAAAATTTGACTCCTGTGAAGAAAAGATTTTTTTCAAATCACTAAAATGTGGAGAATTTTCGATTTATAAATAGTAAGATATTACGCTTTTTGCTCCAATATAGTGTGTATATAGTTATTAGAGCTATTTAGTATAAAGTAGACGTTGCATTCGTGATCGTTAAATTTGACATTGTTTTGAACAATCGAACTATAATATCTACTCAATTTATGAGCATTTATATAATTTCAATTGATTTTGCATTTCCATTAAGGTTTTTATTATGTTAAGAAATAGTCAAATGATCAATATAATTTATGTGAAAAGATCAGTGTATTACGTTATTGTATTTATGGACTTGCATTGTGTTGTGTTTGTTTTGCTGTTTTGATTTAAGAAACAGAATAGTGTATAATAGTCTTATTGTAAATTACACTTAGAAAAAATGAGAGACAATTGGTACTATTTTGTAATATTGTAATACCCTGTATTTTGTTTTACAAACATCTTATCATGGATCGTACACTACCGTTTAAGGAGAAGTAACCGATTTACTTTTACAGTTTATATCTCATTACAAGGGTTCTATTAAATTTCCTAAAATTATTAATTATTGTTCACATTTATTCCGATTTTAAACTGCATTTTTTACGGGAATGTTTATTCAAAGAGAAACACTTGTTTTAACCATACCGACCTTTTGCTATTAATTTTTTATATGGTAACATTTGCGCCAGTGCCGCATTAGGATTTATTTTTTCACTACAAAATTATTGTTCAATTTTCTTGATGAATCGTGAATGTATGACTTTTTAATATAAGACTATTTTGTTTCCAATATTTCCAGAAATCTGTATTTTATTTTTTCTGCATTAAAAACGCCACACCACCTATACACTCAATTCTTTGCAAATTTTCGACCACAATTTGTGTAGAAAAAAATCTAAAATTTTGTACTTATTCTGCACAGAGTTTTAAGTCTGTGCAGATGGAAATAAGAATTCGTATGTTAACTTGGCTAGTATTAAATACTATACGGTATGATATTACTCAAGTTTAAAATCTAATTTATGTAAGATCGATAACTATTACCAGAGGCAATCCTTACATTCTGCTTCTGTTCGTCACCGTCTAGTTATCACGGTTATGAATTTATTGCTACAATAATTTCTAAATTTAAGTTAGATCTTTATTCATCGGTAACTATACATTAGGTTTATTTTACGTGTATTTCCTCGGAGTTTCTACTAGTTGGGTTGTATGATATAACCAAAAGCAATGAGTTCTCTAGGGTCCAGTACTCCAGCTAATTTTAAGAAGATAGTGTTCATATATTAATAATATGCCTACAGTGCTTAATGATATACAGATAAGATATACTTATTACTACAGTCAATACATGAATGTGTTTAATTGTATATTGTAACGCTCGCTTCATATGAGTACAATTTTATCTTTATGTTTACCTACCTATTTATTAACGAAAACCAAATAAAAATCATTAAGAAAACAAATGCACGTGGTTTTCTAATACAGTGCTTCGAAAAGTAACGAATAAATTCATTATTTTTGAAATTGAGAAGATTTCGAAAACATTCCCTGGCACGTCGATTTTGTTTTTAAAAAAGGTACTTTTTGACATACGACCCATATTTGCAACGTCATCGTTGTTTGAAATATGACGTCACTGACAATTTTTTTTTAAATATCAACTCCCAATTTTGACCATGCAATTTGAAAGACCGGGCTATTCATACATACATAATGAAAAATTGTGGTGTTACATAACAAAAATTAAAAAAAATAATATTTGAAGATTTTAAAATTTAATTTTCACAATACTGTGCACCTCCCCATTATGCAACATCTGTCTGTGCTTATTTAGATGAGCTGTTCCCGAATCGTTGGATAGGGAGAAGGGGGCCGATTGAGTGGCCAGCCAGATAGCCTAATTTGACACCCCTAGATTATTTCTTGTGGGGAAACTTAAAAAGCAAAGTATACGTTACTAGACCGCTTAATTTAGAAGATTTAAAAGTAAGAATTCGTCACGAGATACATCGTATACCTCCTGAAGTTAATGTCCAAAAATAATTTATTATTCGTCTTGGCTACTGTCAGGCAGCCAACGGTGCACAATTTGAATATTTAATTTAGTCGATTTTTTACATAATTATTATCATTTTCAGTATTGCAATATTGAAGGAACATAACACCTGCATCCTGGTGCTGCTGGTGCACTGAGTTTTTGGAATTAAAGTGGTATTACCTTTCTTCGAGAATATTCCTTGCTATCGCCTGTTTATTTTATATGGAATGGAGAACACAATCTTTCAAATCGGATATTTGGACATTAGGTCACTTCGTATAACTTCAATATTGGAAGAAGATAACACCTGCATCCCGGTGCTGCTGATGCATGATTGGAATGAAAGTGGTATTTCCTTTCTCCCCTTGCTATTGACAGCTTATTTTTTATGAAATTATAGATGTGCCCCTCTGCCACAAAAGTCAAATGCCAACCTCTGTGTCTCTTGAGCATCGATATATTGGCTCTTGCATTTGCAGAACATCGTCTAAAGCAGTTCCTGCAAGTGATAAAAAAATCGGTTGTGATCAATGGTGGATGGACGTAGACTTGCATATTTGCGGAAAATTTACAAAAAATATTACTCCTATATCTCCCTCTCGAATTGTAAATAATCTACGAACATCAGTTTTGGTATTGAGAATAGTCGCTTTAATGAGCATATTCAATGTTCTCTGTACGTAAATAAGTTAATCCTTCTCTTCTACAGGCTTCAAATATATACCAACAATCAAGCCAACTTTTTGGAATAAATACCTTTCATCATCTGCCTCTTTGGTTTTCTTTATGGAAAGCGATAACATTAGTATATTGACTAATATCCATATTTTTATTCAAATAAATTGTAGTTCGCAGCATGGAATAATTACCCATAATGTAGAGGGTGCACATTTTAAAGATAATTGTACAAGTACTCTAGAATAACTTCCCCAAATATTACCTACTTTTTTTGCATAAATATTTTGGTATAATTTCTTCGATTTCTGAGGAATCAAGTACATAAGGCAGCTTCCGCCTCTTTTTCTATTTCAGATTTTTCAGTATAACTAGAATCTGCATTACACATACTGAAGTTGTATGAAGAATTAATGCCAAGTTTAATTATTGGGGTTTAATGTTCACAAACGTTCACAGACTTCAGAATGTTTTAAAGTATTTGTATAGTTTGTAAACATCGTACCATAGCAACTGCTCCATAGCAGCAAACTTAGTTAAAGTTGTTTAAATAGCATAGTCTAGCGATCATATTATCGAAGATTATGACCACCCCGCCGGAACATCATGGATCAGTGATATAAATATTACAACAACTAGTAGATCTCCAGTTTCAGAGTAACTTCTGAAGGAGAGACCGATATGTCTCTCGAAACGTCAAGAGTTCTAAACCGACGACGTGGCAACCAGCCCGCAAATCACCTGACCATTAAAGACAGCCACGGAAGCCTACAAACTTGTTCGATACATACCTGAACAGATTTTTCAAAATTCTACACACAGAGTGTTGTTTTTTTGAATAAACAAAATAAAAAAATATGCTACCATACATACATTTCTGTTTCACTTATAACTTTAGTAGATCGAATAGAGTAAGAAGAATACCCCTACCGACTTGACTACTCATTTGATTATACAGATTGGTTCGCATTTTATGGCAAGTTAAAGACACAAGCAAAATTAGTAAAATACCCTGTATCTCGGTAATGACAATGCTGAGATACCCTGTCATTGTTAACGTATGTAATGAAACACCCTGTAAATGTATACCTACATAAATTCTTGCTTCTATGAATGTTTTTTTTATTTATATAAGATTGCTAAGAAGAGATTATATGTGTATTTTCTTTTCTCAATATTTATGTTTTTAGAATTTATTAACAAAAAACATTTTCAGCAATATCAATTAAAATATTCCCTATCTCTCAAGCTAAGCATATTCTAATCCATGTTTATAGTAACTTTTCACATTTCTAAGGGTATTGTGTTATAAATTGTAGAAAAATCTATAATGAATTTAATATTCCTTATTCTTAATCTTGCAAATATTTATTTACTTATTTTCATTCAGAAGTTTGAAGTAGATGTACCTAATCTTTTTCAATTAAACGATCGTGCCTCCTTTTTGCGTATCGTTACAATATGTGCACCCTTCTAAAAAATTTTTAACGAGGCCCTCAACGCTGCACTTCCCCTCCCTGCCAGGATAGTAACTGTAACGAATTTTAATATAAATACCTAGCAGGAATCCTCTAATCGTCAGTGGTTTCTAGCTTCATAACTACTTGGATTACTTCCCAAATCTAATCAGCAGTAAGTGATCATTCTAATAACAAATATCGATCGTTATCAAAGTTTTACGTTTTATTTTCAGCCATGTTCCGCTTTTTCTTGTTGGCTGTTTGCACCGGTAAGTGATGTTTTATCTTTCTATTTTTTTTTCATATGGTTTATTAACTAGTAATAGATTTTTTTCTACAAAGTCCTAAATACTTATACATAGTATGCCTACTGAGATACACACTAGGTTAACTTTTCTTTTTTGACATATTTTTTAAGTATTTCGAAGGATTAAATTCATTTTTAATTGATAACTTTTCCACCTTTGACGTTTTTGAAGTTTGAAGCAGTTTTTTTATTTAGCAATCAAATGGTGTAATGAAACAATCATTGAGTTAAATTTCTCATTGCATTAATTATTCTTTGAAAAACAATACGAGATCAATACTCAAAGTTATTACTGATTGTCAAGTCTATGATAATGACATCAATGTATGAAATTAAAAATTATTGTTTTTTTTATAGAAATTTTTACTATTCACTGGGTAATTGATACAATAATAATAATTAATACTTGAATAATAATAATGAAGTACTACTACAAAAATGTTATAAAGAAACCTTAGTTTATTACCCATTTCTTAACTTCACTTAAATACAGGGTGTCTGAAACATAAGTGCTGATACTAAAAGAGGCAACTGCAATAAAATGCAAAAATATCTTCCGAAATTATAAACTAAGGTACAACTAAGGTAAAGTAAAAGCTCCGAAATTTGTTTCTAATTTGTTTTTTTTATCAGTATTAAATTAATGAGTAAATAATAGAAGTTTTTGTTTTTCTGTACCTACTGCTTGCCTGATATTTATGAGTGTGCATAAACAAAAATGGATCAATCTATAGTACCGATGACCAGCTGCATGACATGTTTATGTATGGTGAATCAGAGCAAAACTCTCTGGCTACGAGACGTTTGTACGGTAAACGTTGGTAGTCATTTTGAACACATAACTATTTCACATTTTATTCTGTGTTGCGAAAAGAGCTCTGAGAAAACCATACACAGCAAATATGTCTAGGTGTATTTGTGATTATTATTTACAAACATCTGACATTCGCGTTGGTCGGAGCAAAAAAAAATGTTCAAAAAAGTCAAATATGTCTTATTTGGAAAGGCACTCAGATTCCGAACACCCTGTATAAATGACCTATTCGTATAACTGAATTGCATCTCTGTGGTGTAATTTACATTTCCGCATCTTTTCTTCACAACTGATCGTTGAATAAGAAAAGCTTAAAATTGCAGACATTAAAAGTGCAAACGTTATAAAAAAACTATTTTGAAGGTCTCCTTTAATGTTAGATCAAAACAAATATTTAACTCGTTAACGACGTTGGTAGTATACATCTGCCAAAAATCAATTTAATCCCTTGAATCTCTTTAAAGATATGTCTAAGAATAGATATTCATTTCTTGTAGACACTGTGCGTTAAATAATTTTCATAACATAGTTTGACAGAGAAACATATCACCATATAAAAGCTTGAAGAAGAGCAATGTTTTTCATAAAGTAACAGTATTAAAACTTTAAAGATGATAACTTCTTTTTGTAACGTATATCATTACATCCTTTATTTTCAGTTGGTATCGCCTCCGCTGGCGTTTCCAAACAGCAGATCCAATCCGGCGACTCCCAACCCCAAGCGAGTTACGATTTTGGAAGCATCCACCAAGTTTCTGGTGGTTATGAAGCTGGTGGTTATGGCGGAGAGTTTGAGGAGCACGGTGGTTCAGATAGCAATGGCGCCGAACTCACCAGTCTAGCTCATAGCTCTGCCGTACAAGCCAACAACGCTGTCCAGAACCAACGTACAGCAGGAAGTCAAGCTGCCTTCGGAGTAGCTAGCAGTTTTGCCACTGCTGCCGTTGGGGTAAAAAAAAATATCAAGCATCACGATCTTTCACCATTTGTTTTGTCTTTTAATTTTATATCAGCAAAATTAAAATTTTACGGTTTTGACAGTTCATTTACTACTTTAGTTTCTTATACGATCGTGTCGATTCTCAGGCATATAATTTTAAAACAGCATAATGAACTCTAAATTACTAATTTTTGTAATAGTTCAACAATAAAATTTCATATTGCGGCTACAAAGAATTCAAAATTTTCGTCTGGTACATCTGGTATAGAAATGTTTTATAGTGGTGGTGCTATTTGATCTATAATTCTAATAATTTGAACCCTGATAAAATTTTATTAACTTTGTAATACTCATCAAAATTTAAATATTCTTGCACCGCCATACTTATTAAATGAATTGCTCTAATTCTGATATCTGGTTCTGGTCATCCTTGCTTGAAATTCCTGGCCATGTTACTGCATTTTTACTAGTTTCTATTACACCTAAAAAATATATTAATTTTCTGGTTAAATTTAATTGGTACTAATGAAATCAAAATAAAACAGTACTGCTAGCTGTAGGTTAATATTTTCTATGTTTACTGCAAAATTTTTAATTTAATTGTCTGTTGTTTTGATTTGGTAGGTATAAATTTACTTATTTTTCATAAAATGTCACTTATTGTAATTTAGTACGTATTTTGCACATTTCTCAATTTATACTGATTGTTCTTTAGTCTTGCTTACTCTGAACTCCCTTTTTAGTTTTTTTTATTAAGGTTAAGTTGAAAACCAGTAACACTGACACTTGCCTCTAGTAAGTACTCATACTTACTCTTTCTTTAAGCTTTTTTCATTAAGGTTAAGATGAAAACCTGTAACACTGGAACTTGCCTCTATTAATTAATATTGGTCAAACATTTTTTAGAAATAAAACAATATTTTATTATTACAGGCAGCCCAAACCGCTCAAGCCGCCCTGGTTGGTAAACAAGCCATCGTGCAAAACCTCAGAAGACAACTGACCGATGCTCAACATCAACTCCAAGAGGAAATCACACAGTATCAACAGACTGATGCTGCCGCCCAAGCTGCCTATTCCACTGCCCAGCAAGCCCAAGCCCAAGTCAGCAGCTTAAGTGCTGCCATCTCAGCTGTCCAAAGCGGCGCTCAAAACGCTCAACAAGCGGCTGCCGAAGCTGCCAGGGTATCCGCCGCCCAGCAGTCCATGGTCGTTGAAGCCAAACAACGTGTGGCTCAGATCATCAGCCGCATTGAGAACGCTGTTGCCGAGTTACACGAAACCGAAACTTCCGCCCAAAGGGCAGCTCAATCAGCCCAAGTTGCTCAGTCCAACGCAGCCGCAGCTGGAGCAGCCGTAGCTACAGCTAGTTCCCAAGGATATGGATCCAAAGGAGGTCATCATTATTAGTTATTAGCAGTTATATATTCCTAGTTATGTCTGGTCAGTAGAAAATAATGTTTGAAAATTCCAATGTAATACATTTTTAAAAATATCGCTGATTTTTCTTTTATCATCTTTACCTTTAAGTAGTATCGGAGGGTCAATTTTGACCGTACAGAATTTTAATTTGTGATTGCTCTGTCGAAATATAGACAGCAGGAGCTACAATTCATTATAGTCTCTAGTTAGGTAACCTTCTACTTATCTTAAATTTGATTAGTCTCTGTTAAATTTTTGTAGTATAAACGACTCTTAAGTTTTAAGTGTATTATCTTGATGATGTGGCTAAGAGGCCACGTAGAATTAAAAGTGGAAGGTATTGCATATTTGTAGAATAAGGACAGCAGTAGTGTGTAGCAATTGCAATTACCACATTTGCAAAAATCATAGCAAAACAATAACTACCCACGCCAATATTGTGAAACAGTTTAATGTAGAAAAAAAAGAAACATTTTCTTTATATGTATACCAATATACATTATTTTGTAGAATATCAGTTGGGTTCTCTCCAAGTCAAAATTCGTACAAAAGAATTTAAAAAAAATTGTTTGCAGTTTGATTATATTTCCTTGTATTCGTCAATGCCTTAAAAAAATCACAGAAGTATATAGCTACAATGTATAAAGCGTATTTTACAGTACTGGATTTTTCTATTTGATATACGTATAATAATATACTTTTATAAGTAGATATACATGAGCATACCATAATGCTGAATCAGTGAAATACATATTTTATTAAATATTATGATGTCAATAGGCATTTATCGATATCAAAAATTAAAGAAACTTTTTATCTAACCGTCACAAAACTATGACATTTTATGACTGTGAGGAGAGTTAACATTTTTTTTACTGAGAAAAGAAATGGTATCTCCGCAACAAAATACTCAGTTTTAATCACATACATAAAGATATGTACTGCTCTTTGACGACTGCGCATCGGTACGGAGCATGCAATAAAATGGGATGGAAAATGACCACCATTTTGATGTACTATCTTCTTCTTTTCATGTTTATGTTTACGTTTGTTGGTTTCTGTGGTTAGGTTTGGAATTTATTTGCTTTACAAAAATGTTTATTTAATACAATATTTTATTATTTTGTGCATGAAGAACATGTCGTGCTTTATTAGAAGTTGTAAAAATGTTAGAAGCCTGATGCCTCCACAAATGTTCTCTTTCCAGAAAAAAAAAAATATACAAAGGATGGCAATTCAATTTCAATGAGAGTGAAATAGGTTGGGTTTCATCTAGAAGGGACTCGAGAATAGCCAGTTAAAGAAAACTTTAAAAAGCCGAGCGCAAATATCCTAGTATCCTACATGTTTTAGATATAAAAATGTTAGCCCTCGAACTGCCAAAAGAAAGTTTGAAAAATTAAAAAACAAATAAGTTGAAGAAAGTGTATAGGGCCAAACACTGTATAAAAATATTGTCATTAAAAGATGTGGTGAAGAATTTAACGTACAGAAAAATACATCTTCCGTCTCATAGCTTTGATCGCAGATATTATTGCTGTATTAACAAAATTATTTGAATCACTTGACAATTTATACAAAGGACACCTAGATCGGCTTTTTTAATTTACTGAAGGTTACCATAAACTGTTATAAAATTATGCAATATATGATATCATATACACAGTGTTCCATAATCAGTGGATCATAGAGAAGCTGAAGATAGTAAACGTCTAAATATATTGTATGTAAAATGTAATGTTTAAACATATAGAGTGTTAAAAGTGAAAATATGTTGTAAAGGTTTGAATTAGTGTATATAATTTAGTAAGGTTGGCAATAAGTAACTACGTAATTATCATTGGTTTTATTAGTTTGGCTATCAGATATGTCAAAGTAAGGTTTCACTTTTTGACGACAAATTTTAAGCCGTACAAAGTTACGAGGCCGTCAAAATCCAGAAAAGCATTCAATTAAAAAAGTATATGTAACAAATTACCTGTTTTTCTGGTACAGGTCTTGAGATCTGGCGATGTCGAACGTTATGTTTAATAGGTATTTACCTACAAACGTCAATAGTTTTAGACAATATCCACAATTAGAAGGGCCCCTTCTTATTCCTATATATCTAATGGTAACTGTATAAAGCAGAAATCATAATTATATACTTTATTTTCCATATTAGTCACTAGCCTATTTATTATAATAAAATTCGTACTATTATTCGGCGAGAGAAATTTGAATTTGATATTCCTCATATAGCCTATTAGGATGTAAACCTTTCAACTTCTGTATGAAATCCTGTATATTATTATAATTTACTTATTTTGACTGTTATGTTTTATGTGTAAATTAAACTCTTACCTTACCAATAAATTATCGTGATGCATTATTTATGTCGGTCAGTGGTCGCGCGATTTAAGGCGTCAGTACTTGAATCGAGGTGACTAAATCGGTGTTGGTTCGAGCCCAGCTGCCGGTAGACCGTATATAAGCTAGGGTGGAAGAATGTTGGCTTGGGTCAATGTGAGAGATTGATACCGGTTGATATTTGACTACCCCCCTAATTAATGAGGTTTTCCAGGTTTCCCTCATTCCTGCACTGAATAGTGGTTAGGGCCTACCAACGTAAGTCGTTCCTGGGCGCAAATGCGGCCTGCTTAATAATAATATGCCGCCCCCTCTCCCGTACAAATCTCCGACTTCTGGGCTAATTCCTGTGATTAGAATGAGGGGTAGAGATATTATTATTATTATTATTATTATTATTATTATTATTATTATTATTATTATTATTATTATTATTATTATTATTATTATTATTATTAATTATTAACAGTATAAAATAAATACTTCTACTTCCTCTTTATAAATAAAAAATGATGTAATCAAAATAAAACTGTTTTCAGGTTTAGTTTCTTGATTCTGTAGTCCTAATTTGTTCATCTGGTTTTACTGTTTTAATCCTTATCTATTACGTTTTTATAACAGACTAGTTATATTTGAATTTCTTATAAAAGAAGTTTAAATTTAGAAACTGACATTATATTTATATTTACCGCCCACAAAATATTTGGGATTTGTAGTGTTATCACTAAACAAATCTTGAGTTGGCATTGACGGTACACCAAAATGGCAGCCACCTTTGTTGCACTTGTTGGTTGTCGCACTTATGCAGTATATATCTGTATGTATGTGGTTTTAATCATAGGAGCTAAAGGTAACACTTTCAATTCTTTGACTAAAAGTGTTAATCAAGTTTTAATATTAAAAGTTTATTCAACAATTTTACGATTATTTTTGTTTATCTATTAAATACACAGTTTGAACAAGTACCTATTAAAATTAAATAAACAACTGAAACTGCCACTACCTTCATTCTTGGAGCAATTCTCAAAGCAGTCCAATACGTTTTCATTAATAGTTATATTATACTTCACTGTACTCTTTCCAGTTATCCAGCTTCACAAATGTTATCACTCCTTGCGAGACATCACTAATTTTATGAATACCGACCACCATTTGATGACACTTTCCACTAATATATCTGAGAAATAATCTACGTTGTTCCAATCCAGGTCGACTTGGATTTCTCATTTTCAACATTATGAATTGTTCATCACTTTTCATCATCTGCCGCTTTGATAAACCTTTCAACCTGTTCTTTGGAAAATATTCTGGATTTTCAGGGTCTATAATCACTTGATTCCTTTAAGAAAAGCGATAACATAGGTATATTGACTGATGTCCATATCTTTATTCAAATAAATTGTAGTTTGCAGCATGGAATAATTACTTCATAATGTGAGGGTGCACATTTTAAAGATAACTGGGGCAAGTATGCCATAATAACTCTCCGAAATATTACATACATTTTTTTCGACACACCAAATATTAAATTCTGCATAAGTTTTTTCTTAAAACTTCTTCGATCTCTGAGGAATCAATAAGGCAGCTTCCGCTTCATTTTCTATTTCAGAATTTTCAGTATCACAAGAATCTGCGTCACACATACTGAAGTTTTATGAAGAAATAATATCGAGTTTAATTATTGGGGTTTAATGTTCACAAACGTTCACAAATTTCAGAATCTTTTAAAGTGTTTGTATAGTTTGTAAACATCGTACCATAGCAACTGCTCTATAACAACAAACTTAGTTAAAATTATTGTTTTAAATAGAATAGTTTAGCGATAATATTATTGAAGATTATGTCGAAACTATTTTGAATATTTATTTGACGATTTTACGAAAAATCTTGTTCGATACATACCTGAACAGACTTTTCAAAATTCTACATACAGAGTGTTGTTTTTGTGAATTAGCTAAATAAAAAAAATACGCTACCAGACATACGTTTCTGTTTCACTTATAACTTTAGTAGATCGAATAAAGTAAGTAGAATGCCCCTATCGAATTTCACTTGATTATACAGATTGGTTCGCATTTTATGGCAAGTTAAAGAAACAGGCAAAATTAGTAAAATACCCTGTATCTCGGTAATGACAATGCTTAGATACCCTGTCATTGTTAACGTATGTAATGAAACACCCTGTAAATGTATACCTACATAAATTCTTGCTTCTATGAATGTTTTTTTTATTTATATAAGATTGCTAAGAAGAGATTTATGTGTATTTTCTTTTCTCAATATTTATGTTTTTAGAATTTATTAACAAAAAACATTTTCAGCAATATCAATTAAAATATTCCGTATCTCTCAAGCTAAGCATTTTCTAATCCATGTTTATAGTAACTTTTCACATTTCTAAGGGTATTGTGCTATAAATTGTAGAAAAATCTATAGTGAATGTAATATTCTTTATTCTTACTCTAGCAAATTTTTATTTACTTGTTTTCATTCAGAAGTTTGAAGTAGATGTACCTAATCTTTTTCAATTAAACGTTCGTGTCTCCTTTACATTTTACGTATCGTTACAGCATGTGCACCCTTCTAACAATTTTTTAACGAGGTCCTCAACGCTGCACTGCCCCTCCCTGCCAGGATAGTAACTGTAACGAATTTTAATATAAATACCTAGCAGGAATCCTCTAATCGTCAGTGGTTTCTAGCTTCATAACTACTTGGATTACTTCCCAAATCTAATCAGCAGTAAGTGATCATTCTAATAACAAATATCGATCGTTATCAAAGTTTTACGTTTTATTTTCAGCCATGTTCCGCTTTTTCTTGTTGGCTGTTTGCAGCGGTAAGTAATGTTATCTTTCTATTTTTTTTTTCATGTGGTTTATTAGCCAGTAATTGATTTTTTCTACAAAGTCCTAAATATTTTTACACAGTATGCCTACTAAGATACACAATACTACTATTCTTTTTTGGCATATTTTTTAAGTATTTCAAATGATTAAATTCATTTTTAATTGATAACTTTTCCACCCTTGACATTTTTGAAGTTTGGAGTATTTTTTTTTTAGCAATCAAATGGTGCAATGAAACAGCCATTGAGTTAAATTTTTAATTGCATTAATTATTCTATCAAAAGCGATACAAGATCAATACTCAAAGTTATTACTAATTGTCAAGTATATGATAATGATATCGAGGTATGAAATTAAAAATTATTGGTTTTTTTATATAAATTTTAACTATTCACAAGGTAATGGATACAATAATAATAATTAATACTTGAATAATATAATCATAATAAAGTAAGTTCTACTACAAAAATTATATAAAGAAAGCTTAGTTTATTACCCATTTCTTAACTTTACTTACAATACAGGGTATCTGAAATATAAGTGCTGATACTAAAAAAAACTCTTGCAAAAAATATCTAAAACGATTAATTTATCTATATTTCATAAATAAAAATACAACTGCAATAAAATGCAAAAATGTCTTCCGAACTTATAAACTAAAGTACAACTAAGGTAAAGCAAAATCTCGTGTAGCGAAATTTGTTTGTAATTTGTTTTTTTATCAGTGTTAATGAGTAAATAATAGAAGAGACAATTGCAATAAAATGCAAAAATATCTTCCGAAATTATAAACTAAGGTACAACTAAGGTAAAGTAAAAGCTCCGAAATTTGTTTGTAATTTGTTTTTTTTTATCAGTATTAAATTAATGAGTAATAAATAAACAAAAATGGAACAATCTATAGTACCGATGACCAGCTGCATATGTTTATGTATGGTGAATCAGAGCAAAACTCTCTGGCTACGAGACGTTTGTACGGTAATCGTCGGTCATTTTGAACACATACTGTTTCACATTTTATTCTGTGTTGTGTATTTGTGATCATTATTTACAAACACCTGACATTCTCGTTGGTCGGAGCAAAAAAAATGTTCAATAAAGTAAAATATGTTCTCTTTGGAAAGGCACTCAAATTCCGAACACCCTGTATAAATGACCTATTCGTATAACTAAATTGCATCTCTGTGGTGTAATTTACATTTTCTCATCTTAAGCTATTTTTATTGAGATACAATGAAGCCATAGTAACCATTTTCTTCACAACTGATCGTTGAATAAGAAAAACATTAAAAGTGCAAATGTTATAATAAACTATTTGGAAGATCCCCTCTAATGTTAGATCAAAACAAATATTTAACTCGTTAACGATGTTAGTAGTATACATTTGTCAAAAATCAATTTGATCCCTTGAATCTCTTCAAAGATATGTCTAAGAATAGTTATTAATTTTTAAAGTCTTGTAGAAACTGTGCGTTAAATAATTTATAAAGACTTTTCATAACATAGTTTGACAGAGAAACATATCACCATATAAAAGATTGAAGATGAGTAATGTTTTTCATAAAGTAACAGCTTTGAAACTTTAAAGATGATAGCTTCTTTTTGCAGCGTATATCATTACATCCTTTATTTTCAGTTGGTATCGCCTCCGCTGGCGTTTCCAAACAGCAGATCCAATCCGGCGACTCCCAACCCCAAGCGAGTTACGATTTCGGAAGCATCCACCAAGTTTCCGGTGGTCATGAAGCTGGTGGTTATGGTGGAGAGTTTGAGGAGCATGGTGGTTCAGATAGCAATGGTGCCGAACTCACCAGCCTAGCTCATAGCTCCGCCGTACAAGCCAACAACGCTGTCCAGAACCAACGTACAGCAGGAAGTCAAGCTGCCTTCGGAGTAGCTAGCAGCTTCGCCACTGCTGCCGTTGGGGTAAGAAAAAGTATCAAGCATCACGATCTTTCGCCATTTGTTTTGTCTCGTAATTTTATATCAGTTAATTAAAATTTTACGATTTTGGCAGTTCATCTACAGCTTTAGTTTCTTGTATTGTCGTGACTAATTGTCGATTCTAAGGTATCTGTGAATACCGGCATACCACAGGGTTCTATTATAAGTTCCATACCGCTTTCTATTTGAAATTTGCTTCATTCACTTTGTAATACTCATAGAATTTTAAATATTCATGCACCGTCACGCACCTTTCACGAAATTCGTGGTCATGCCACTACATTTTTACTAGCTTATATTACAACCTGAGGAATAATTTGCTGGTTGAGTTTAAGTGTTTTTAATTAAATCAAAATAAAACATTACTATCAGTTGTAGGTTACTATTTTCAATGTCTGCTGCAAAATTTTCATATTTAATTATGTTATTTCGATTTGGTTGGTACAAATTTAGTTATTTTACATAAAATGTCACTTCTTGTAATTTAGTATTCTGCATATTTCTCAATTTGTGCTGCTTGTTATTTAGTCTTACTCTTAACTCTTTCTTCACTTTTTTCCATTAAGGTTAAGTTGACAACCAGTAAGACTGACACTTCGCTCTACTAATTAATATTTTATGTGTTTGTCAAACATTTTTTTAGAAATAAAGCAATTTAATATTCTTATTACAGGCAGCCCAAACCGCTCAAGCCGCCCTGGTAGGCAAACAAGCGATCGTCCAAAACCTCAGAAGACAACTGACCGATGCTCAACATCAACTCCAAGAAGAAATCAGCCAATACCAACAGACTGATGCTGCCGCCCAAGCTGCATATTCCACTGCCCAGCAAGCCCAAGCCCAAGTCAGTAGCTTGAGCGCTGCCATCTCAGCAGTCCAAAGCGGCGCCCAAAATGCTCAACAAGCCGCTGCCGAAGCTGCCAGGGTATCCGCCGCCCAACAGTCCATGGTCGTTGAAGCCAAGCAACGTGTGGCTCAAATCCTCAGCCGCATTGAGAACGCCGTTGCCGAGTTACACGAAACCGAAGTTTCCGCCCAAAGGGCAGCTCAATCAGCCCAAGTTGCTCAGTCCAACGCAGCCGCAGCTGGAGTAGCCGTAGCTACAGCTAGTTCTCAAGGATATGGATCCAAAGGAGGGCATCATTATTAGTTATTAGCAATTATATATTCCTATTTATGTCTGGTCAGTAGAAAATAATGTCTGAAAATTCTTATGTAATAAACTTTTAAAACTATCACTGATTATTATTTTATTACCTTAATCTGAAAGTAGTGTCTGAGGGCAAATTTTTACTACATAACTTGAATTTGTGATTGCGCTGTCTAAATATAGACAACAGGAACTACAACTACCTTGTAGTCTCTAGTTAGGTAGCCTTCTACATGTCTTAAAATTGATTAATCTCTGCTAAACTTTTGTAGTATAAACAACTCTAAGGTTGATTTTTAAGTGTGTCATCTTGATGATGTGCCTAGGGAGACACGTACAATCAAAAGGAAAGGATGTTGCATATTTGTAGAAAAAGGAAAAACTTGGTGTAGTAATTGCAATTACCATATCTGCAAAAATCATAGCAAAACAATAATTACATGCCAAAATTATAAAACAGCTTAATGTAGTTTCTTTGTGTACTAATAAACGTTATTTTGTAGAATATTCCACCTCCAGAAGTCAAAATTCGTTGAAGAGTATTTGAAAAAAATTAGTTTGTTACAAGTAACTGTTGATTTTGGAGTTTTATTATTTTGCCTTATACTTCAATGCCTTTAAAAAAGTCACAGGAGTGCATATCTAAAATGTATAAAGTGTATTTTACAGTATTCGATTTTTTTATTTGATACACATATAATAATTCGATTAGTCAAATGCAATATTTGTTGTATTAAAATTAAATAAGTTGCTTGGTTCATCATTACCAGTATCAACTTTCAGTATTCTTTTCGCAATATTTTCTTTTTTCAAAAGTGGGTCTTCAATGTAGCCTTTTGCCACAGAGCTCGATCTCCATCCTCCGTCTTTTAAAACAAGTGAAGTCACCACAGCTGTCAACACAGGATAGCAGACGTTTGTCGTAATGTGTGTCCACCGCACTCTTTCCAGTTGTCCAGCTTAAAAAATTTTGCCAGTTCTTGCGAGACGGCACTGATTGAATTATATGAATAGCAACTACCATTCGATGGCACTTTCCACTAATATAATAATCGACGTTCTACCAATCCGGGTGGACATAAAGCAACATATTTACAAAAACTTAAATAATTGTCTCCCACCACAGTAAAAGAACGTGGTCTCTTGGTTTTGGTATTGGGAATGTAAAATTAAGGCGGATTTCATATCTTTAACATTATGAATTGTTAAATTGACTAATCCGTCATAACGGCATTCGCCTGCAATCCCCAATATTAGGAAAACCTATAAAGAAGCTTATTAAAAATTTTGTTTTTTGTTTTTAAAGCTTTTATCTTTATCATCAAATATGAATTTATGAGAAGAACTATTCAAAAAGCAATAAACTTGCTCCTTTGTAAATACTCGTCATTTTGCCTCTTGAAAGAAGCACGTAACTTAGAATATTTGCTTACATCAATCCCCTTCCTTATATCCAACACTCACCACAACATTGAATATTGCGACCAAAGTGTTGACTGCTTCATTTTATATGCTTTGAGAAATACACGATCAGTGCATCTTCTGAATACAACTTAATGTTTTTTTCTTTCCACCAATATGTACAACGTTGAGACTTTTTTTGCAGTAAATTCAACCACAAACAATCACAAATTAACTCAATTCCAAAACATCCCCTCTGATGTTTTGTAAACTCATTTAGCAATACGGCGACAAAGTATTCATGACTACATCGATATATCCTACTTACTTATATTGCTCTATCCAAATTTAGTTTGAATAATTTCAAAGCTCAAATTAATAATTAAATGGGGGATTTTGATTAGAGAAAGAATAGTATGTTTTATTCGGATTAAAAGTCTCTTTTTTGTGAAAAGTGACACTTTTAATCCTAATATGGCAATATACTATTTTTATTTATTTCTAGTTTCACGCATGCAATGTCACGTTTTTGAAAAAAAAATACATACTTATCTATCTTTATAATTTATGTTGTAATGGATTTGAACAAGATATTGAAAGGGATTATATTCTTTTTTAACCAATCGATCGTTTTATGTCAGAGTGGGCAATAGTAGATCAGATCATCAACCAGTTCTATCGTGCGTCCATCAAGGTTCGGTGTTAGGACCTATTTTGTTTCTGATTTATACTTCAGATCTTCCACAACACCTTAAATCTATGCACGCGTCTTATGCGGATGATACAAAAGTATTTGATCCTACAAGCAATAAACAACATCTTAAAGATGATATTGTAGCCATAGAACGCTGGTGTGAAAACTGGCTGATTCCTTTGAATAAAAATAAATATAGTGTTTTACACATAGGTAAAAATAATCCAAGACACCTATACATCTTTAGTGACGGAGAGCCAGTTACATCTGTTGACAATCAAAATGATTTATGAGTTACTATAAACAGCAGTCTTTCATGGTCAAAACATATCAGTCACGTTGTAAAAAAGCAAACAGTGCCTCGTATGTAATAAGAAAATCCTTCCAACATCCGAGCAAACAAGTATCACTAAAGCTATATAAGACGTATATTCGCCCTCTGTTGGAATACTGTGTTAATATATGGTCCCCTTTTCTCGCTAAGGATGTATCTTTACTAGAAGGCGTACAGAGAAATTTCACAAAATGGATACCTGCCCTTAGTAACTTATCCTATCACGACCGTCTCCATGAACTTGACATTTCTGTTTAACCAATAGACGACTTCGAGGCGACCTTATTCAGGCTTATCGGATACTATGTAGTAATACTTATAACAGTGATTTCCCTAATTTGTTTCATTTAAATTCGGATCTGCGTCTACGGGGTCACGAGTTTAAATTATCCAAAGAAAATTTCTTCTTCTTCTTCTTCTGTACGACAATATTTCTTTCCAAATAGACTGTTTACTCGCTGGAACAACTTACCTTCATCAGTTGTGTCAGCACCTTCCATAAATGTGTTTAAACATCGACTGGATGAGTGGATATCACGGGAGTTAGTGTAAGTGCGCGATATATATTTTTTTACCGAGTGCGGGTAATGGCCTGTTTCGTTAGTTTTGTGAAACAAATGTTTATTGTAAGGACATTTTTGTCTATTGTTATTTTATTTTTTGTATATTTGTTTAATTTGCTGTCTATCTCTTTCATGCATTTTTAAAATATTGTTGCTATGATTGTTACCTTCTCGACATTATAGGCATTGTGCCTCTGTCCTTCTAAATAAATTAATAATAATAATAATAATAATAGTAATAATAATAATAATAATATATTAATGTGTTAAAGTTCACGCATCGCTTCATTTACACTCTGTACATAAAGCAGAGAAAGTACTATATGTATTAAAATAAATTTTGTGTTTATTAAATATTGAGTAATGTATTGCACCAGCGAAGAGAGAAAGAAGTCGTATGTTAGTTTATATTTCTACATAAGTATCTCAATTATAATAATAACTATAATGTTAACATAAGCGGTATTACTCAAACGATACAAATCTGATCACTATCAGTATCTAGCATTGCCGGCAATCCATAATTACATACAGACAGCTTCTGTTCGCCATCGTCCAGTTATAAAGGCTATAGATTTATTTCCGCTGCAAATGTTAGCCCTGGGGGTGTAATCGTACAACAATAAACACTGATATATGATTATTCGTTGCATATTTTAAAGTTTTCTACAAGTTAGGCTTACGCAAGTTGTTATATTCTTCTATGTTCTTATAAAGCGTGATTATTAAGAATATTGAATCTAAGATATTTAATGATAATAATATTTTTTGAAACTATATCAAATCAAGGAAAAGGGATTCCAATCTGAACTATCAATTTGTTGTAGAGGGTTTTGCTAGTCATTTTAGAACAAATTATTTAGAAGAATTCTCTTATGACTTGGATATTATTAAGAATGAGATGTTTCTTGTTGAAGTGGTATCTGATTACATTCGTTTCACAAATGTAAGGGTTGAGGATGTTGAGTGTGCATTTAACAAAATGAAGCCTAAACGAGCTGCGGGCCTGATGGTAGGTATTCCATGTTTATCTAATTTATCCATTATTATTATTTCAAAAATCCATTAATATCGGTATATTCTCTACTAAATTTAAGCAAACTGAACTGATTCCAATTCATAAAAAAAAGGCCAGAAGTTTATGCAATAATTATAGTACAATTGCTATTTTAAATGCTGTAGCCAAGCTATATAAACATATTTTATATGAATCTTAATGCCCATCTTAAACACTGTATTTCTCCTAATTAACATGGGTTTTGTAAATAGAGGTCCATGGAAACCAATCTTGCCATGTTTGTTATGTGGATGTCGGCGGGAAAGAGGACGACACAGTTTACACAGACTTTACTTAAGCTTTTTTTAGTTAAGTTAATGCGTTATGGACTTAGTGCTAATTCAATGGTACTCATTTTACCTTATTAGTGGATATCAGTTTGTATTATAAGGGCCTGAAGTCCATTATATTCTTGGCAAAGTCCGAGGTGCCGCAGGGATCCAATCTTGGGTCTAGTTTTTGTTAATGAACTTCTCAAATGTATTCAGTCTAAAAGTTTAGACTTTGCAGATGATTTCGGGATTTTTAGAGAAGTTAAAGCTAATATGAATTTATAAATTATGCAGCAAGATTTGGATGATTTGTATGAATGGTCTGTCAAAAATAAATTATATCTTAATTTAAAATAATGTCATGTGCGAGGTCCAAGGATCTTACTGTTTTTTCCTATATAATTAGTGACACCCATTTAACTGGATGTTTAATTATAAAAGATGAAGGTATTTTCAAAATAACTTAAAATTTAATCACATTCAAACTATCACTGCTGAAGCATATCAACTCTTAGGTTTCATTAAGAGTGCAGCATATGATTTTAAAAACAATACCATTACTTATATAATACCTTTGTTCGTTCTTGCCTAGAATATGGTGCTATCATTTGGAGTCCATCCAAACAGTCGTCCAAGCAAACCATTGAAACAGTTCAAAATACATTTATTAAATATCTTTATTATAAGAAACATCGCACCAATCCACCGTTAGACCATTATCTTGCTATTTGAAATGATCTTAAAGTTCCGCGACATGATAGTAGAAATGAGCAAATTAATTCTAATGTATTGCATAAAATTATAAATAGTATTGTGGACAGTTCTTATCTACTATCTAAATTACACTTGTATGTCTCAGATCATAGAACACGCTCCCTGCACTCTGTCTTTGAAGTTTTCTTAAGTTATACTCTTGTGAACAACTTTAGTATTGTAGGTAACAAGTATCTTAATATTCTTATTTCTGGAATTTATGATGTTAACCGTTTTAAATTAAAAAAAAAAAAAAATGTTGAAGTCAGTTTTAGATTGATTTATTTTTCTCAGTTGTGCCCGTCCCTTGCAGTTATTTGATGATGTTTGCCATATGTATATAAATTCTGATGTTATACTAAATATCTATCTAAATATCTTTTATATTCACTTAATTGTTGCTCTGTTTTGTGTAAAGTAAGAATCATGTAATTAGGCTACAGCCTGTTTACTTCAGCATTATCATTATTCAATAAATGTAATTTTCATCAGTTATTTAATTGAAAAAGTCACTGAATAAGTATACAAATCTGTGAACTGGTTGCGGAAATACAGGGTGTCAAAATGTTGGCGCCGTTGAATTTGTAATTTTTTTTTTTTTTTTTGTAATTACGTACAATTGGTTGTATTCCTAAGAAATTGTTGCTATTCACGCGTTTCTCGAATAGGGATAGATGGTCATGAAGAAATATTTTTGTCGGTAGTCCGAGTTTAAGGAGAAAAATGTTCTCGTACATATTTAGCTTATATCTTACTTATAAAATACTAAATATAATGAGTATTCCAGTAAATGTATTACGAAAATTTAATTGAACATTTTTTTCATATATTTTTAGATATTGACAATATTGTGTGAAACTAATTATTCTGTGGAATAAAGCCTCGACTAGTGTTGAATTACACCCACAATGTCTATCCATATACACTTATATGCGTATTGTAAAAGTATTTAATCTGATATAAATCAATTTTCTTACAATTCATATTAATGAAGTCGTATATTCTATAGACAAAACTGTATTCAATAATAATTATTGAATACAGCTATAGAATATAGATAATTATTATCTAAAATAATAAATTAATCTATGTGATCTAGGCGAATGTCATGTCTAATTTAAAATTTCTTGACAGGTCAACATCTCTTTTGATATATAGTATAAAATAATTTTAATTTATAAGTATAATCATTTTTATAGTTAGATAGTTAAAGGAGGCCACCTGAAGAAGCAATCCTAAAAATGCTGAAATAGATCAGATCTCATCTATTGTGGTTGAATTTTCGAGTTCCCACAGTTTCAAAAGTGAACTAAAGTATTTATAGAAAGTTTTCGTTAAACTAGGTCAGTAAATTTTGTTAAATTAATTTTTTATTTCAAATAATTACTGAATACGGCTTTGTCTATGGAATTGTTCATTAGCATACCTAGATGTTTGGCATCAGAGAGCATACATATGACTTTGATAGGAATGGTAGGAGAATCATCATCATTCATACATGTATCATCATCAAATCATGTAGAACATTTACAAAAGCTCATAATAAAGATTATATGGCTAGATTCAAGGCATTATTAATCCACACGCAAAAATTTAACTGCGTTTTCTATACTCACAGTAAGACGGAAAGTCTATATAAACATGGTGAAATGTGAAATGTACGTTCTTGATGACGGTTTTTAATTAGTATTTCCCAAATGCGTTTTATGCTCATTTTGAAAATCTGAAAAGAAATCAATACAGTTTGTCCAGGGGCGGGTAAAATAAGAGGGCGTTAAAAAATATCCAAACTTTTTTGTGTATATATTGTTTGATAATTTCATAGCAAAAATTAAACTCTAAGGATTTTTACATAAAAAGGTACTCTGGTTGAAATTCGAAGTCGACAACAGTTTTCGAGAAAAATTGATTATAATATTTGAGCGCATGCTAAATTTTCTGAAAAATATATGGAACTTGAAACAGAGATGCCTTTTAAATGAAAGAAAAGAAAGTTTGACGTCAATTAATTATTATATTATGAATAGAAATGTTTATTTCTTACTTTTTATAAACAAAAAATTCACCTGATAAATTGTTAAATTTCGAAACTAAAAATATATTTTTTTAATAGTATTTTGAAAAGTTGTACATTTAGTAACTAATATGAGTTAGAAAGTTTTCACACACGCGAAATATATATCATAATTCTTGAACTAACAATTCATTTATTGTCAACTTCAATCATTTCTTATCATTATTATAAATTTCAACTGTAACTTTTTTACCTATATCGTCAAGTAGGTCTTCTTCTTTTTTGAAAATTTTTCACCTTCTGATTTTTTTAAAACATCCTTCCTGGCTCTACTTACCGTAAACTGGGGTTATTTTGGCATACTTTAGGGAGTTTTTTCATTGTAACTTTTTTCTTAATTATCTGAATCAACAAATTATTGTTTGATTGAAACAATAAATGCCTTTAGAATATTGCCTCTAGGCAACAGCTTTATAAAAGCACTCCTTGATATAAAAAATATATATTTTGGTGTCAAAGTAGCCTCATGCTCGGGGCTATTTTGACATGGCGCTGTTTTGTATTGTAGGTCAAATTAGTATCATTCGGGAACTAGTTTGACACCAAAAAAATAATATTTTTTTATTTTATAGTATTTTGAACAGTTAAACATTAAAAAACACAAATTCTGTTCAAGCTAAACTTTATTTAGTAAAGGTTATAATAATGTGAGAAAAACGGCAGGTAACAAAATACAAAAAAATGATAATGCCAACAAAAAACAAAAATAATATTCTTTGAGTAAAGATTTACATCATTAGTCGTCCTCACATCTTGGACATTCAAGCCGTGGATTCTTTGTGCCTACAATTGCCGCAAACCCACTTTTCAAATATTTAGGGCACAATAACACCTCAAAACAAAGCGTAATGCTGACACACTGGCCTACCACTATTTACATTAACATAACCTCAAAATTCCGGCCTTCTCACTTCTACGAGGGACGTTGTCAAAGTAGCCCCAAAAAGTGTCAAAGTAACCCTCGAACTCAAAGTAGCCCCAGTTTACGGTATGTCCTACCGATTTACGTTGAAGGAAAGCAATTAAACTGGTATTTTTTTATGTCATTATTCTTTTTCACTGACAATGTTGTTCTTATCATTGTCTAAAGATTTCACAGCGTAGAACTTTGAAACATTCTGGATTTTTGTTCAAAATAGGGTAGTAGAACTGCCTCAGTGACAACAGTTACTCCCTTTTAATGAGTTCAATCTTTGGATTTTGTCGACACTAATAATTGAATCGAGATTTTTGATATCTTTCTTTATATCATCTTCCATATTATCGTTGTAAGCAGAAGATCCTGATATTTTTCATAAATCACGAAGACAATAATATTAACGAAAACCTAATAAACAAACTCGTTTCTATATCAACATTCCCTTAGGATTCTTAATTCATATTTTCGAAATTCACAATTTTCAATAAAAAAATATGATAACTATAGTTATTTGAACCATATTCAAAACGCTATTATAATAAAATCATGTGTGCAACTCATAAGAACTTATTGCACAAATAGTGTAATACTACGTTTTGTTTCCACTATTTTCCAGTTTTATGCGTATAGGTTAAGACGCTAAGACGCGTTAAGATCACCCTGTATCCTGGTAAAAACTTTTACTTGATGCAATTAATGTAATTACTGGCAGTTAAAAAAAATATTCATATTTTTTTGATTATTATTTTACCTAAATCTTTTTTATGTAGATTCTTTCTTTCAAAATTTTGATAACATTCGTTTATTTAAGATTATTTACTTGTATTACTGAAAGTTAAAAAAACAACATTAAACATCATAATTTATTTTGTAAATGACCAATTACAAAATTCAGAGAGAAACTAGTGTAGACGTTCCTTGTTATAATCAGAAGAATATAATTATATCACTTCTATACACACAAACTGCTTTACATAGCGTCACAGTACGTGCACCTACAATATTTTTTAGTGAATCACGCCACCCCACCCAAACGAGGTAGCAATCGCACTAAATTTTTATATAAAAACTCAGCAGGAATCCTAAATCGTCAGTGGTTTCTAGCTTCATAACTACTTGGATTACCTCCCAAATCTAATAAGCAGTAAGTGATCGTGATTAATTTTATAATAAATACAGATCATTATCAAAATTTACATTTTACTTTCAGCCATGTTCCGCTTTTTCGTGTTAGCTGTCTGCACTGGTGAGTTTCGTTTTTTTTATAATTTTGTAATGTAATTCAACATCCATCTTCTATACTTTCTTGAAATTAATTCAATACCGTATTAATCATGCCATTACAACTTTTATTACAGGAAATATTGTACTTTCCTATTCACCTCTATTAAATATTTAATGTATAGTTCTAAATAGTGAACATTTGTCCAAATTACTAAAATTTTAAGAAATATTCAATCAGTTGTAAAACAATCTTAAAATGTTTGATATATTTCTATAGTTACAGTGAATATAACTTAAATTGCATATAAATCTTATTACTGAAAAATAATTTTAATTTCATCACACAGTTAAATTATAGTGCAGTGAAAACAAGCTTATTATTAATCTTAATCAGTAAGTTAAAATTACTGAAGTAATAATATAGTTGGTAATATAGATTTGCATACATTTCAGCATAGTTATATTTTTCTGATTAGTGGTTGGTGTTGATACTTTAAAATCTTTGAAATGGACAATTTTAAAAATTATTTTTCCAAGTTATTTTCTTTCATCATTGTTATAATCCCTATGTAAATGAACATATTGTCCAATTTAATGAAATCCCTATTTGTAGTTGATCTCATTATAATTCCTTTTGATATTATTTGTAGTCGGTCTCACCTCTGCTGGTGTGGCCAAGCAGAAAATTCAGGCTGCCGATTCTCAAACACAGGCCAGCCATGATTTTGGAAGTGTTCACCAACTCTCCGGTGGTTATGAAGCTGGTGGTTATGGTGGAGAGTTTGAGGAGCACGGTGGTTCCGATAGCAATGGCGCGGAACTCACCAGTCTCGCTCATAGCTCCGCCGTCCAGGCCAACAACGCTGTCCAAAACCAACAAACAGCAGGAAGCCAAGCCGCCTTTGGAATATCCAGCAGTTTTGCCAGTGCTGCCTTAGGGGTAAGGAAAAATCATGTATATATTTTGTAACATCCAACTTCTCATTTTGGATTCGGAAAGATCTACCACAAAAGGTCTTTTAAAATGACTAGAAGTAGCTGTTGGGGTCTTAGATATACCTCACAAAGGCCTTCGACTGTGTTCAAGTTGCTAAACTCATAAAAGTTTTTAATATTATCGAATAAGAGGCAATGAGGTTGAGTTTTTCCCGTCATAGCTATTTAACAGAAAACAATTTGTATGTTTAAAGAACGTAGAGTCAAGTGTTGTTCCTGTAAAACATAGTGTTACTCAAGGATCTGTGCTGGGACCAGTACTATTTCGTCCTTATATTAATGACTTTTCCAATTCTATAATTAATAATAGTAGTAGTAGTAGTCTAAAATGCGCGTGATCTGATAACTTGATAATACAGCAAAATGAGATAAATACCAAGCTGTTGGTATTTGGATTAACAAGTTTGCTTACATCCGAAAATATGTTTTGTTTATCGTGTCCAAAAATTAATAGTATAAATAAATCATTTTCATCAGTACATTGCGTTTGCAGCAGGAATTAATAATTTTGTCTGTTCAATTCCATTGTATTTTGTGGCATCAAATGTACTTACTTCAAATAAAAGTGGTTAATAATGTAAAGTAACAGTGTACTGACTAAATATATTTCCTGTATCCTTTTTCAGGCTGCCCAAACCGCTCAAGCTGCCCTCGTAGGCAAACAAGCCATTGTCCAAAACCTCAGAAGGCAACTTGCCGATGCCCAACATCAACTCCAGCAGGAAATCAGCCAATACCAACAGACTGAATCTGCCGCCCAAGCTGCTTATTCTACTGCCCAGCAAGCTCAAGCTCAAGTTACCAGCCTAAGCGCTGCCATCGCAGCTGTTCAAAGTGGCGCCCAGAACGCCCAACAATCCGCAGCTGAAGCTTCCAGGGTTTCAGCCGCTCAGCAATCTATGGTCACGGAAGCCAAACAACGTGTTGCTCGTATCATCAGCCGCATTGAGAACGCCGTTGCTGAATTGCACGAAACCGAAGTTTCCGCCCAAAAAGCTGCCGAATCCGCTCAAGTTGCTCAGTCCAACGCAGCCGCAGCTGGCGCAGCCGTAGCTACGGCCAGTGCCCAAGGAATTGGTTCTAAAGGAGATCATCATTATTAGATTATTATGTCGCATTTGTAACTAAATATTCCTAATGTCTCTGGTCAGTAGAATATATCTAATATTTAACTATTAAATAAACTAAATCCTAAAAGTATTACTTATTTTTACTTCACTTCTTCATAAGCTTTATCCTAACCAACATTTTAGACAAACGTCAAGTCATTGCTTTAATCAATAATAATTAATCCCAACATACCGAAGATGACTGTAGATACTGAATTAAATAATTTTCTATAAGGATTTTTAGTAAACATGGAACATTGAATGATACCGAATCATAAATGAATATAAATAAATTAAGAGAATATTTTCCATGTAACACAGACTAGGATAAATTGTTGCAAGTCATTCTTAATACCTAAATTTGAAAGGATATGATTCTATTCACAGTGATTTTGAAAATGATTATATAATTTCAAGCGTTTGTTGTACCCAACAACTTTTTAAACTGTTTTGGGAATTCTCAAAAATAAGTCAAATAATAAAACTTTAATAATAACTTAAACATATGTAATTCAAACCTGATAGATTCCTGTTCCATGCGTTTCTCTACCTAGAGCTACTATTTGCATTTTTCAAATATTTTTAGCTATTAAAATGGATATATTTCAAACGTTAGATAGATTCATAGATACATTAAATATCTATTATAGTATGGTTCTTCTTAAGAAATTCAGTCTATGGATCACATAAATTGATAGATTCATTTATAAAAGAGATTTATTTCTTAATAGCCTATTTCTTAAAGATAAGTAAATTATAGTTATTACAACTAAACTTGATATCTCTAGAGAGGTAATATATCTTATGAAATAATATGTGCCATAAAATAATTCATCTCCATGATGCAGTGTGTCAAATGTACACCTGAAGAACATTTTCTTTTCATATGAAATGCAAAGGCTCTCTGTTTGTAACATGCTGATATCAGAAGAAAAAATTTTGAATTCAGCGATATTATTTCCCAAAACAATTAAACAAGGCTACTTTTGTCAGAAGAAAAAAATTGAATTCAGCAGTATTATTTCCTGAAATAAAAAATCAAAACAATTAAACAAAGCAACTTTTGTCTCTTTTTGATAAAGCCAACCATTTCCGAATTAATACACAAACTACATTTTAAAAAAATTACAGACTTTGCTGCTTCTGACAAGTTGGAAATGAATAATTATGAATACAATAAAACACTGATTTTTTCTCACCACTAATACTGACAACTTAGTGCAAGTAGATAGAAAGACCACGACTATCCTATAAAATGTTCATTATACGTGTGTTTTCTAAACAATAATCATATCAATCATTCAGTGGTTTCAAAGAATCTGGAAGGAACTAATAGAACAAAAAATTTCCCGTATCAACAATTTAACCTGAACCTCTTGTGTGAAGCAAAATACTACCCACTATACCAGTTACGGCAATATTAACCTTTTTCCGGATGATGGTAAAAGTTTACTGATTAAAGTTTTCTTTGCTTTCGCAAGTTTATCAAGTGAACACAAATATCAAACTTGAAAGTAAGGTGTCTTGACAGTTTTGAATTGTATGTTATGACTGTCAAAATATTGTATAATGTTTTCAATAAAAATAGTCGAGCACAATATAGTATTCTACTTGCATATGATGGCTCTAATTCACCCGGATGATTTGCAGTACTCGCCTACGGTTCGTGCCGTAACTTTCACCCTCGAGGATTACAGCCATCATTATATGCTAATTAAATAATATACTATTAGAGCGTAATAGATTATCAACATGGTAACCAATCGTCCCAGTTCAAAAAAAAAATATATCTGCACAATATTTAATCGTTTTACGATACTTATTGTAAAAAATCGAAACTGCTGAAAATCAACAATCAATCTTTACATCGCTAGGTTACTGTAGTCTCTAATGTCATTGGGATGCAGGCGATTCCGAATACTGAAATGAAATTGTAATATTAACGTTCTTACGATAGTGTTTATATATGTTCCATTAATTTACATTAGTTGTTTTAAGTCAGAAATGGCTTACATGTATAGGTAGTAATTCAGTTGATGGATATCGTTTTAATTTATGGTGACGAAAGGCAAAATAACTTAGCAGCTTCTTCTTTTGAAAATCTGCACGCAATTTAATGGGATCATTTCCAACAATGCTTTTTCTTAAATGTTTGGGTAGGGATTGTCAATGATTGCTCGATTGCTCCATTCATATTAACAAATCGAATGGACAGTATCTTGAGTTCCTTCGAAGTAATCTACCTGGATTTTCGACAAAATGTTCGGAAATACCTTAATTTGCTGCAGCCACTCCAGTTCGGCACTCTTATTAATAACACTCTACCAACTCATTGTGTTGTCCCTATACACAAATTAACAGTATAGAAAAGCTTAGTTTTTTTTTCAAAATGTAAACGTTCTTTCCTCTCCATTGCCACGCCCATAATTGTGAAATGTCCCGACCATTATTGAACTCCATACAGGGTGAATCTTAAATAAGTACAAATATTTTAACTGCTGGTGTAGTTCGTCATATAGATCAGTCTAGTGAAAGCCATTTTTAAAAATTTCGAATATTTACGGAGATATTAATTTTTTTTCAAATACTCACATTTTGAGGACCGCTGTCATAACCAACCTAATGAACCATATGATTTGTTGTGAGGCTGCCATATCTCCTCTAATATAAATATTAAGTTTCCTTTAACGTAATAGTAAAGTAATACGGTTAAATTATATTTTAAAAATACTTGTTTGAAGCATAAGTACAGTAAAGTTGGGTTTGTAGTATGATACGCAGTATTATTAACATAAATTTTAACTGCTTAACTGACCTTACTATAAACGATTAAAAATTAATTTTAAGTAATACATACTACCATAAAGTATTTAGGAAGATATTACGTGATATTACTATGTTCAATGTTCAAAAATTATACATTACGTGCACAGAAGCTTAACTGTTTGATAAAAAATTAACTATTTAATCAGTAATCCACATTTCATAAGTTATATGTCATTGTACACTGTTAGAAAGAGACACAAAACACAATTTGCTTAAGTTATTTTATGAAGAATAACGAAAAACTATGATTTTCACACAACATATTAAATTTAATTTTCTCCACATAACCCCAAATGAGTCAGTATTAACCATTTATTTCGAATCCAGAACCATAAAGTGACTTCGCACTTTAATCAGTGAAACAAATTTTAAAAATAAAGGTACACACAATATTAAATAACAAAATAGCAACTTGACGTATGCGTTTAATATCAAGAAAAGCAATGACATTTGTGTATCACTGGGAACACTGTCCACCACACGTTCAATCTGCAGTGCTATGACTCATAAATGTATGAAAGACAGCGGTCCTCAACAAGTTTTCTACAAATTACAAAATTTATTTAAAATTTCACTTTTTTATTTCTGATTTTTTTGTAAAAAAACTATTAATTATGTGTTCTACACAGTGAACTATATTGCTGGTTAAAATAGTTGTACTTATTTAAGGTTCACCCTATATGTATATAGGAGGCTTCATTGCATGCTTATCAGGTCCAGCATATAGTAGGAATAATCACAAGATGTAGCTTTGCTTCGCCTACTCAGGGTTCCTTCTGTTAAGTTTGACAGATATAAATAGCCAGGGTTATTTGTACGTTACCTCATCAATGGTATTCTGATGAGAGTTAATAAGCTCAAAACCGGAATATATCTGGTGGGTCGTTGACAAATGGTTTTGGCTGTTTCCTATAGAGTTTTTCAGATGTAATTCAGGATATTGATCCTCAGAGTAGTTGTTCCCTGGAATTCTGTTTTACAAGAAGTACTTCTACACATACTTCAACTCAACTATTTCGTAGACTTATGGCTATTGTCAAATCCTGATGCATTTTTTTAAAGTTATATTTAAAAACGTAGTCTCTTTATTAAAAAGAGCTTGACATTTTAGTTTTGGCTGTGGTTCCCCCCAAAATTAATAATCTGTTAACCCAACAGGCCAAAGTGTTGGTCCTTCTCTAAAGACAATGCTCCTTTGTTTCATCGTCAGTTCCATAAATTAGTTGTACAAAACTACTGTCGCAAAAAAGAACTAATTAGTGGCTAATAGTGGCTAAATTTGAATACAAGTGTAAGTGAGAATATGCGACTGTTGTATCATGACGTACACATTTTCTTTATCAGAGTGAAATCTAAGTAATACATAATTCCATTGATCCAATGCCATGCATATGAAATTATAGGAAACATCTGTATTGAATATTTTTTATTTAACCTTACATACGGTAATTACGCAATGCTAAAGAGAAATTAAGGTTTGTGCAATTTTTTTTAATTAAAGGAATATAATTAAAACACGTCTACAGATACAAATAATTTTACATATCGTTACAGTATGTGCACCTCCAATTATTTTTTTTAGTGAAGCACTCTAGTTCCCCACCCTGGTCAAATTGTAGCCGTCAAACTTTAATATAAATACCAAGTTGGAATCCTCAACCACCAGTGGTTTTTAGCTTCATAACTATTCGGAATACTTCCCAAATCTATTTAACAGTAAGTTATTGGCTGAATGATAATAACAAGACTATTAAACAAATTTGCATTTTAATTTCAGTCATGTTCCGCCTCATGTTGATAGCTGTTTGCACCGGTAAGTCACGCTTTTTTCTAACGAAATTTTATTAATCGTATACAAAGTTGATGATCGCAGTTGATTGTTTTACTACTCTTAATTATACAATTTAAATAATAATTAATAATATGTGAAATTTCTTTTAATTTTCAAATGCTAACGTATTAGGTACTGAAATACTGATAATTTTAATCGTAACTTTTTTAGTGTAATTTGCGTCATTGCGCCTTGCGATGATATTTTAAATTTTCAGTTAGTATTTGTTTTTACTCTTGCTACAGTACTTTATTATTTTTATAAAATATTAAGCAATAAAAATTGGCTTATTGTATTTTATGTTGAAAGGATGTATCTATGTGAAGAAAATTCAAAGAATAAAAGATATAATACCCATGGTTATACAGGGTGTCCCTTAAAGTATGTTACAAACTTTAGGTGGTGATAGTACGAGTACATAAAAAAATGTGACTAAAAACTAAATACCTTAAGTGGACCAATTTGTAGTTATAGGCCTTAAAAAGTGCATCTTAAAAATTAGTTTTTATAACATAACTCTTTTTTGGACAATTTTGGAAAATCGAGAGAGCACAAGGTTTTTTATCACCCTGTACCTTATTTTCTATAAAGAAAATTTCCTCTTTTTTTATTTATAAATAGTTTAAAATTAGTATAGAAAGCGATTAACAGTAGATACTTTTGATGAGTAAGAGAGATGAGGATTGCAGAGGTCAAGATTTCTTAGGCGTATCACTTACGAACGATTCAAAGAATATAAAATTACCAATAATAAGTTGACGTATAATTAAGTTAATAAGTCCTTGTCTCCTTCAATCTTCGCTTATTTTTATCATCTAAGCAATGTAAATACGTCTCTTTATACTTGATACTCGGGTATAAAAAATACTTGAGTATTTATCCCTTTGCATTTTGTAAATTTATAAAAAAAACTGAACATTTTAAATAAAAAAACACGAGACAAAAAAAATTTAAATTAAATAAAATAGCATCTCTAAAATTTTTGCGATATTTGCTTCTTCTTTATAGATCCTTTTATAGCAGAAGATAACATACAGGGTGATAAAAAAATCCCTTCCGTCATTTTGATTTTATTGATATCCGCAATATTCATTGGTTTCTTAAAGCTGTCCCTGATTTCATTATGTTTTCTTTCCAAGAGAGTTACATCACAAAAACTATTTTTATAGTCGCACCTTTTAAGCTCTGTCACTGCAAAACGGTACGATTAAGAGGTTATGTTTATTAGAGTTTTTAGCCATATTCTTTATGTATTATCATCACCCAAGATGTGTAATATACTTTACGAGATGCCCAGTGAGAATACTATCGCTAAAATTAAAATAGTTTGGTTATAAAATATACGTTTCTCCAGCTATAGGATCTATTATAGATTTTTAATTTCTAAACTATTTTTAATAAATCTGGTATGATTTTAATCTCTTTCTAAGATAAATTTAATTTGGAACTCTAAGAAATAACAGCGACAGAGCTATCATATTTTCATGTTTCATTGCGGCAATAATAAAGAAATTTATTTATTTAAAAAAAATCCACTGCAATAAAGTTGATAATTAAAAAGATACAGGGTGTCAAAGTTTAAAAAGTATTTTTTTGTTATAATTACACTGTGTTTGACTGTATCAACTTCAAAATTTGTGGATAGAAGTTTTTGGATATGAAAAATCATGATCTGTTGTCTATTTCGACGTATTCCCTAGAGGGCGCCACATCCGCCATATTTGTGACGTAAATGTGAGCGTAACTTTTTTACTATAACGTTATCACGTTTTTTTATTAAAAAATATTAAACCTACATTGTTTTTGAGGAAGTAAGTTGACTTAAATTGTAATATTTTGGTTTTGGTGAAAAATCTAGTATGTCTCCATGGGTTATTATGGACTGCCCTGTATATGGAGTAATCAGGTATATCATTTTGTGTTCTATAGGTTTCAGAAAGGTTCAAAATACTTTAATGCACAAAGTGATCAGAAAAATTAAATTATTAGAAGATAGCTGCAAAAAAGAACACGATGTTATTACAAAAATGTTGAGTTAATGGACTATTCATATTTTTTTAGCCGGACTCGCCTCCGCCGGAGGTTCGAACCAGCAAACCGCCGATTCCGAACCCCAGGCGAGCCACGATTTGGGATCTGTTCACTCAATTTCCGGTGGTTATGAAGCTGGTGGTTACGGCGGAGAGTTTGAGGAGCATGGTGGTGGTTCAGATAGCAACGGTGCCGAACTCACCAGCCTCGCTCATAGCTCCGCCGTCCAGGCCAACAACGCTGTCCAAAATCAACGCACTGCTGGCAGTCAAGCCGCCTTTGGCATCGCCAGCAGCTTCGCCAGTGCTGCTTTTGGTGTAAGATATAATTTTAACATAATGGGCATGCGTACGAACGTTTAAAAAGCGAATGTTTGGATAGAATGACTGAACATATGATGATGTTTTCTTTTAGTACTTTTAAGGTTGAAAAATTTATTTCGGTAACGTCATAACTATTAATTTGTCAACTGGCAACGTCGCTAAATAATTTTAATATATTTTAACTTAGCGGGGACATATTTTCAACTGAGATGTCATTTCTGTAAGAATTGTCAGGGTTTATTATGAATGCTTGACGTTAAATAAACCCAGCAACTTCCTTTTTATATTTATTTCCATTAAGCTTCCACTAATGATAAAAATCAAAGCTAACGGATAATATCTGTTAAGTACTAAATTAAACACAAATGAGTTAACATATTTTTTTTCTTTGGCTAACTATAACAGACTTATGACAGAAAATAGATTTCGAATTTTTGGCAACGTCGTACGTCTATCTAGCTGGCGTTTTTATTTACTCCTGTTTCTTGTGTAATTCCTCTAATGCTGCTTGTGGGATTCTAACAAATTATTTATTCAAAAAAGTATAGTAAGTGGTCGTCTGGCGGATATTTCAAAAATAAATTTAAAATAAAGAATTTTGTTCGTGCTGTTAAGTTTAAGTGGTTGTTTTTTTAAATATTGTCTTTGTTTCATGTTTTCATATTTCTCTGTGTTGTGTCGCATGCTATTTTATAAGGACGACATTCCTGTTTGAATTAATAATGTGTTATAATTTATGTATTGATTTTCAAGCTTAACAATTATGTTAAATGCAGTTTTACCTAAAATGGTGCATTTTGGCAACAAGTATACCTTTTTCAAAACTAATTGAAGAAAATAATCAGAAAGCTATAACTTCTTGGAAACAAAATAGTGCTAAAGCTTATTTCATTCACAATATTTTTATTCAAAGAAGCTAGCCTTAAAGTATGACCCATTCTTTGCCGAACAAACTGTATAATATAAATTTTCCGTAAAATAGTTAACCACAGCCTAAAATTTTAAAAATCTAAATTCAAACTCTGAAAGCATTGAACACTGGATGCATGAATTAGTCACACATTTTTTTGTATTATTTTATGAACAATATATTACAGAAGTTAGTAAATGTAATGTTGCCGAAATGAATGATTGCGATGTACAAATTTTTATAATTTTTAAAAAAATTTGATGGTTTAAATGAGGCACTTAATGGTGATTTCTTAAAATTACAAATCTTATGAGGGCCCTATACAGGGTATTCCATAATTAGTGTGCAATACTTCTACTAGCAGTAGATTCTGCGATCAGATAAATAGGAATCGAAGAATGCTTTCTAATGGCTGTGTCAAAGAGGCCGCAAGAAACCATGTTTTTCAAAATATTTCCAAAACGAGTAATGGCATAATTATGATTTTTATATGTAGGACACTCGTTAAATATTCTAACGAACTATATAAAAACTATTAAAATTTGAGTTTAATAAACTGTCAAATTAATTCAAGTAATCCAACGTTTGTTTTCATGATCTGCCTAGCTATTCATGACATATTTTTCTGTTCCTTAGATTATGCAACAAAACCTTAAAATCGATTTTTCTTGAAAACAAAGTATTTTATCGAAGTAAATCAAAAGTACATTTAAAGAAAAGTCATCTCTATCATAGTCTGATGTTTAAATTTGAAAATATTGGGGGCAAATTTTACCTCCTGCCTGTGATGTCCCTGATTAAAATTTTCAAAGAGTAGTTTGTTATATACCAAAATTTATAATTATGCAATAAATCGTTTTGGAATTATTTTGAAAAACATGGTCTCTTAAGACTCCTTTCAGGAGGACACAGTCGCCTTAGGAAGCATTTTTCGACCCCTATTTATAGAAAACAAAATCTTATTTTTTATCGTATAATCTACTGCTAAAGTATTGCACACTAAAAATGGGACTCTTTGCATATTTTTATATTTTACATCTATAATGAACAACGTTATTTCTTCCTGTAGGCCGCCCAAACCGCCCAAGCCGCTCTCGTAGGCAAACAAGCCATTGTCCAAAACCTAAGAAGACAACTGACCGACGCCCAACATCAACTCCAGGAAGAAATCTCCCAATACCAACAAACCGAAGCTGCGGCCCAAGCCGCCTATTCCACTGCCCAGCAAGCACAAGCCCAAGTCACCAGCTTGAGCGCTGCCATCTCAGCTGTCCAAAGCGGCGCCCAGAACGCCGAACAAGCTGCTGCTGAAGCTGCCAAGGTATCCGCTACCCAACAGTCCATGGTCGTTGAAGCCAAACAACGCGTGGCTCAGATCCTCAGTCGCATCCAACACGCCGTCGCCGAATTGCAGGAAACCGAAGTCTCCGCCCAGAAGGCAGCCGAAGCCGCCCAAGTTGCGCAGTCCAACGCAGCTGCGGCTGGAGTAGCCGTAGCTACAGCCAGTTCCCAGGGAGTCGGGTCCAAAGGGGGTCATCATTATTAGCTTGTTGTACCACGCATTTGTAATACGATATTTCTGATGTATCTGGTCAGTAGATAGTAAGAGGATAATAAAACTTGTTAATCGATTTTGCTTTTTTTGTTGTTTCTACTTGAATTAGAATAGAATAACGTTCATTGACCGTACACATACACAAGTACATTTTTAGTCATGATAAAAATATTAAAATAAGACGTCAATATAACCGGTGTGAAGAGAGGAGCCAAAGATAGCAGCCAAAACGAACGAAGATACCCGAATGACCATAGGCGCGCATGTGATGGAGACAAGGGACAGGCAAACAGAGCATGCGCGCCGGAACCACTCTTTTGGTTATTATGGACGAAATATACATTAGATTAATTCCGACATCACAAAATGGCTTTATTTAATGTAGAAATTTGTCTTGAACTAATTTGAGACAAATAATCAGTCCCTAGGTGATAAAAATGACAACAAATAGACAAAAAAATGTACGTAACTAAGTATGCGCCGGAGCATTTTTTCGCTTTCATGGTTTGTCAAGATTCTTAGAAATCTCCAGTTAAATATTGAACGACTTAGGGAGTGAAAATGGAGAAAAGCTCTTAGAAAATTGGAAGGGAAATTCGTATCGCCGGAAGTACGAGTCCGAGCACTTTTTCGCGTTTAGGGTTTGTTAACATCCTGCTTAGGAACATCCAGTTAAATTTTGAATGACTTAAATTGGCTTCCAGGGGGTGAAAATGCAGGAAAACTCTTAGAAAATTGGAAGAAAAATTCGTATCGCCGGAAGTATGCGTTGAAGCACTTTTTTGTTTTAGGGTTTGTTAACATCCTGCTTAGAAACATCCAGTTAAATTTTGAATGACTTAAATTGGCTTCCAGGGGGTGAAAATGCAGGAAGACTCTTAGAAAATTGAGAGAAAAATTCGTATCGCCGGAAGTACGCGTCGGAGAACTTTTTCGCTTTCAGGGTTTGTTAAACTCTTCCTTAGAAACCGCCAGTTAAATTTTGAATGACTTAATTTGGTTACCAGGGGGTGAAAATGCAAGAAATCTCTTAGAAAATTGAAATAATAATTATTATCGCCGGAAGTACATGTCGGAGCACTTTTTCGCTCTCAGGATTTGTTAAGGTCTTCCCTAGGAACAGCCAGTTAAAATGACTTAAATTGGCTTTCAACGGGTGAAAATGCAAGAAGACTCTAAGAAAATAGAGGAAAATATTCCTGGAAGCTAATTTAAGTCGTTCAAAATTTAACTGCCTGTTCCTAGAGAAGACCTTAACAAACCCTGAAAGCGAAAAAGTGCTCCGACGCGTACTTCCGACGATAATAATTATTCTTCCAATTTTCTAAGAGTTTTCCTGCATTTTCACCACCTGGAAACTAAATTAAGTCGTTCATAATTTAACTGGCGGTTCCTAGAGAAGACTTTAACAAACCCTGAAAGCGTAAAAGTGTTCCGACTCGTATTTCCGGTGATACAAATTTTTTTTCCAATTCTCTAAGAGTATTTCTCTATTTTCACCCCCTGGAAGCCAATTTAAGTCGCTCAAAATTTAACTAAATGTTCTTAGAGATGGCTTTAACAAACGCTAAAAGCGAAAAAGTGCTCCGACGCGTACTTCCGGTGATACGAATTTTTGTTCCAATTTTCTAAGAGCTTTCCTGCATTTTCACCCCCTGGAAGCCAATTTAAGTCATTCAAAATTTAATTAGATGTACCTAAGGAGGATCTTAACAAACCCTATAAGCGAAAATGTGCTCCGACGCGTACTTCCGGAAATAAGGATTTTTATTCCAATTTTCTAAGAGTGTTTTTCTATGTTCACCCCCTCGAAGCCAATTTAAGTCGTTCAAAGTTTAACTGGCGGTTCCTAAGGTGGATCTTAACATACCCTAAAAGCGAAAAAGTGCTCCGATGCGTAATTCCAGCGATAATAATTTTTCTTCAAATTTTCTAAGACTTTTTCTGCATTTTCATCCCCCTGGAAGCCAATTTAAGTCGTTCAAAATGTAACTGGATGTTCCTAAGGTAGATGTTAACAAACCCTAAAAGCGAAAAAGTGCTCAGCCGCGTACTTCCGGCGATACGAATTTTTCTTCCAATTATCTAAAAGTTTTCCTCCATTTTCACTCCCTAAGTCGTTCAATATTTAACTGGAGATTTCTAAGGAGAATCTTGACAAACCATGAAAGCGAAAAAGTGCTCCGGCGCATACTTAGTTAAGTACATTTTTTTGTCTACTTGTTTCCATTTTCACCACGTAGGGACTGATTATCTGTCTCAAATTAGTTGAAGACAAATGTCTACATTAAATAAAGTCATTTTGTGATGTAGGAATTAATCTAATGTATATTTCGTCCATAATAACCAAAAGAGTGATTCCGGCGCGCATGCGCCGTTTGCCTGTCCCTTGTCTTCATCACATGCGCGCCTATGGTCATTCGGGTATCTTCGTTCGTTTTGGCTGCTGTCGTCAATATATGACATAAAATCGTTGATGGAGAAAAAACAATGATATTATAATAAAAATGTTTAACAAAGTTTTCAAAGGTTTTGCAAGACATCTTGCTTGCAAAACTTGCTTGATTTTACTGAACTTGAAGTGATTGTCAAAACTGTTACTGCTAATCTGTAATTTATTATCTTTAGAAATTTTAATTCCGGAAAATGGAGCCACAATATTCTTAGCATACCTAGTGATTACAATGTTTAAAGTTTTTGTGGACCAGAAGCAAAGATTTATAAATAAAAAGGCTTGGAAGCGGTAAAATTTTTAATTTCTTGAATAAGTCCCTACTAGGACTAGTTCTTGAAACTCCAACAATGAGGCGGAATTAATAATAATAATTTTGAAACTGATTACTTATATTTAAACTTTACATGGACATAAATTATGGAAAGTATGCAATAACATCATTTCTTCAAATTAATTCATAATATGAACTTAATTTCATATACAGGCTGTATCACATAAGAGGGCCACTCCCATGTATCTCGCTTAATATGCGAGACACGTTAAAAATCTTTAATTGTTTTTTGTTGTATTTTTGGAGGCTTTTATGCTCGCAAAAACAAATTTGAAATCCATGGCCAACTTTATGAGGAATAACAAAAAAACCTTTGCCCAAATTTAAGGCTGTCTAACTTTTTTATTTTAAGAGATAGAGAAAACTTATTGGTAATAAATTTTGATTGCAAAATTGATACCTTCCACCTGATATAAAAAGATTTTTAGAAATATCGTATGTGGTTCGCTGCGCCTTCTAGGCGGATAAAAAAAATTTTTATTGAAGGAGGCTATGGCCACAAAAAAATTGCCTTTTTTTTCGTCTTTCATGCAATATACTACATGTTGCTCTTATCTTTTGTATTTATTACATTTTTTCAATTTTAGTTAAAAAAAAATGTACCTAAATATTTTCGTGTTGCTCAAGATAATGTAGAATCTGTTTTAAAGACACCAATTGCAAAAAAATAATAAACAGAATGTACTTTTTTTATGCAAAATACAGATTTTCTTATAATATTATTTTATTGGTTTTCACATTAGAAGCAATTGGGTCTTTAAAATTATTTTGACACAGGCAATGTAATAAAATAATATTATAAGAAAATATGTATTTTGCATAAAAAAGTACATTCTGTTTATTATTTTTTTTGCAATTGGCGTCATTAAAACAGGTTCTACATTATATTGAGCAACACGAAAATATTTAGGTACATTTTTTTAAACTAAAATTGAAAAAATGTAATAAATACGAAAGATAAGAGCAACATGTAGTATATTGCATGAAAGACAAAAAAACAGGCAATTTTTTGTGGCTATAGCCTGCTTCAATAAAAAAAAAATTATCTGCCTAGAGGGCGCAGCGAACCACATACGATATTTCAAAAATCTGTTTATATCAGGTGGAAGGTATCAATTTTGCAATCAAAATTTATTACCAATAAATTTTCTCTATCTCTTAAAATAAAAAAGTTACACAACCTTAAAGTTTGGGCACTTTACAGGTTTTTTTGTTATTACTCATAAAGTTGGCCATGGATCTCAAATTTGTTTTTACGAGCATAAAGGCCTCCGAAAATGCAAAGAAAAAACAATTAAAGATTTTTGACGTGTCTCGCATATTAAGCGAGATACATGGGAGTGGCCCTCTTATGTGATACAGCCTGTATATATTTAAATTGGTTATATGGGCAAGTAAAGTAAATTAACCAGAGCCATCCAAACATTGGGTAAATTGTTATTGGAATGTATGATTCTATGATTCATTATACTAAAGTGAATTTACATTTTGAACTAATTATTTTATACTTACAATACAGGGAATACCCTGTGCTATTTTTAAGCAAACAAATTAAAAACTAAATATATTAAAATTGGTTCTAAGTATAGTTTGTAAATTTTAAACATTCTCTTTAAAATTGACTGAATATTTTTTAATTCTTTTTATATATCATCTATATACTACGAATGCTTAATTTAAGACCTAAATAAGAAGAATTTCTGATTGTGGTTTCATTGGCAGTAGCGGATGTTTTACAAGCTCCATGGCACAAGGTAGTTGGATTAATGTCTAGCATTTTATCTTATATAAACAATTAGTTTTTATTTAGAAGTTACAAGCGTCTGAAACCTATAATTTCATATTCATTCAAAGTAGCCTGATAAATAGAAATGATGATTGTTATAACAATAATTATTATTTGTATTATTTTGTTTTTCCATTTGACACTTAGCGTTAAAGTGCTACATAAAAAATGCATTTATTTACATCTGAAGGTTATGCAGATATTGTCTTTGTATATGGGTATCCCACTGGGAACACTAGACAGGCAGCCTGAGAATACCAACGAAGATACCCAAATATATATCAACCTGCCCAGTGTATCATTTTGTAGATTTCAAGAAGAAGGTAAACCCCCTCCAAAAAAGATCATTCGTCCTGCTGAAGTATAATAATAATAATAATAATAATAATAATAATAATAATAATAATAATAATAATAATAATAATAATAATAATAATAATAATAATAATAATAATAATAATAATAATAATAATAATAATAATAATAATAATAATAATAATAATAATAATAATAATAATAATAATAATAATAATAATAATAATAATAATAATAATAATAATAATAATAATAATAATAATAATAATAATAATAATAATAATAATAATAATAATAATAATAATAATAATAATAATAATAATAATAATAATAATAATAATAATAATAATAATAATAATAATAATAATAATAATAATAATAATAATAATAATAATAATAATAATAATAATAATAATAATAATAATAATAATAATAATAATAATAATAATAATAATAATAATAATAATAATAATAATAATAATAATAATAATAATAATAATAATAATAATAATAATAATAATAATAATAATAATAATAATAATAATAATAATAATAATAATAATAATAATAATAATAATAATAATAATAATAATAATAATAATAATAATAATAATAATAATAATAATAATAATAATAATAATAATAATAATAATAATAATAATAATAATAATAATAATAATAATAATAATAATAATAATAATAATAATAATAATAATAATAATAATAATAATAATAATAATAATAATAATAATAATAATAATAATAATAATAATAATAATAATAATAATAATAATAATAATAATAATAATAATAATAATAATAATAATAATAATAATAATAATAATAATAATAATAATAATAATAATAATAATAATAATAATAATAATAATAATAATAATAATAATAATAATAATAATAATAATAATAATAATAATAATAATAATAATAATAATAATAATAATAATAATAATAATAATAATAATAATAATAATAATAATAATAATAATAATAATAATAATAATAATAATAATAATAATAATAATAATAATAATAATAATAATAATAATAATAATAATAATAATAATAATAATAATAATAATAATAATAATAATAATAATAATAATAATAATAATAATAGAATAGAATAGAATAGAATAGACCTTTATTGACAGTATATACACAACAGTACATTTATGTCATAATAAAAATTAATTATAGTTGAAATTTGGTAAAACAAAGAAGCAATAAAAATATATATATTAAAAGGCACAATAGTTATGCTTACTCAAAGATAAAAAATACAAACAAAAAGGTATATAAAACACTACTTAAAACATTAAACTAACCACAAAAAAGAATGTTTAGTGGAACATATTACTCACTGATTAGAATTAAAAAATTTATATGCGTAAAGTAAGTATATTTAAACTCAAAATCTAAGATGAATAGGTGTTAGTAGAACAATATTCAGTAAATTCGTCAACACTGTAAAAGCAATGCAGTAATAGGAAGGATTTGATAAATCTACGAAAAGCTCCATATGATAATTGAGTAATATGTTTCACTCTACAGAAGTTATCAAATCTATTGTACAAGTTAATATCTGGCTTATTGGATTTGGTGACATTAAGTCGGGAATAAGGTAATAACAGATTTCCAGCGTGTCTGGTATTATAGCTATGCACATCGGAATGGGTTTGCAGATGAGCTGCACTCTTATGAACTAATGATAAAGCCTCATATACATATAAACAGGGTAAGGGCAAAATTTTGTGGTGAATAAACAATTCTCGACAATGGACTCTGCTAGTGGCATTACCAATGAGGCGAATAGCTGCTTTCTGAATAACAAATGCTCTCAAGGCACTAGTAGCATTGCCCCAAAGAGCTACACCATAAGATAGATGGCAGTGAACCAAAGAAAAATACAGCATTTTTAAAGTAGAAGTATGGACACATGAGCGAAGCTGCCTCAGAAAGAAAACCTGCCGTGCCAGTTTAGAGCAGAGGCGATCTATATGAGTAGCCCAAGTTAAACGCGTATCCAAATAAATTCCCAACAATTTAACATTATCCACATTGCATGATACTTTACTAGCAGTAAATGTAATGTCACGAGTTTTCTCCATATTTAGTTTCAGTTTGTTTGCAGAGAACCACAGACTAGCATTGTCCAGATCACCTCTGCTCCCATCAATACCACCACGAGTTAACAAGGTGGTATCATCCGCAAATAAAATACAAGTCGAACGTTGAATGTTGACAGGCAGATCATTAATGTAGATTAAAAATAAAATCGGACCAAGAACTGATCCCTGCGGTACACCGGCCGATACAGGTAGAATTTCGGAGTCAGAATCACCAATGGAAACATACTGCATGCGATCTGATAGATAGGAGCGGAAAAGGTTTAGCTCTTTGGAGCGAATACCATAATATTCCAACTTAAATAAAAGCACATTGACATCAACACAATCGAATGCCTTAGACAGATCACATAATGTGGCGTGAATGTTCATCCCACAGTCCAAACCCTCTACAATGTTCTCTAGAACTGCTAGCAGAGCTCCGACTGTGGAACGACCATTGCGAAAGCCAAATTGACAGGGCGACAAAATAGACTTGCTTTCAAAATATTGCAATAACTTATCTTTCAGCAAAATTTCAAAAACTTTTGAGATCACAGGTACAATTGCAATTGGCCTGAAGTTGTCTAATATATTATTGTCCCCTTTTTTGTGAAGAGGAAGAACCCTCGTAACTTTAAAGCAGTCCGGCCAAATAGAATCCTCTATACATTTATTGAAAAGAATTGACAGGGGCTTAACGATGGGCTCAATAGCGACTTTTAGCAATTTACTATTCAGGCCATAATAATCGAAACAACTAGAATTTTTCAAGCTTAAAATTGCCTCGCGAACATCAGACTCATCAACCGCTGAAAGGAAAAACGATGAAACTGGTTTAGGGACTTTATTTAAAAAAACAGCCGGATTCAAATTATCGGAGTTGCCAATTGAGTTTATGATGACATCAGCTACGTTAACGAAAAAGTTATTAAATTCCTCCGGAGATAAAGAGGACTTATTTTTACTGCAGGAAGATTTCTCAGTATTAACAATTTGCCAAACTGCTCTAGACTTGTTATTAGAATTGCAGATAAAATTATTATAGCAAGTATGCTTTGTAGTTTTTAATGCTTTTCTATAGGATTTGCGCAACACACAATAGGAAATCCAATCGGATTCAAGATTAGACGCATTAAACTTCCTTCTAGCTTGACTGAGCCTGCGTCGCATCGACTTAAGTTCACTGTTAAACCATCTGATACCAGAATTAGACCGAATTTTTGACATAACAGGGAAGTTGCAATTTACAATGTTAACAAAAGTCCCTAAAAATAGGTCAGCAGAATCATTTGAATTCAAAAAATCGCAGCAAAAATCATGGAGGCAACCCAACTGCAAATCCAGAACAAATTTATGACAAGTGGAATCGTTAATTATACGTGTACAGTAGGAAACTGGTTCATCTTTCCGAGTGCACTGACCATTAACACGTAAAGATAGTGCAAGATGATCGGCAATGTGCATTTCAATAACATTTGTACATATAATGTCAGGACCTAGATTGGTAATAATATTGTCAAGACATGATTTATTATCAATCGTAATCCTTGTAGGTTCTCTAATGAAGTACCGTAAACCATACATAGTAAGAATATTTCTTAAATCACTAACATACTCTGATTGCATATCAAGGTCCAAGTTAAAGTCACCCAGAATTATGATATATTTAAATTTGCAAAAACAATAGCGTATAATATTACTAAAACAAGTTTTAAAAATAGAGAGATCACCATGGGAAGACGAACGATAAACTGTTAAGAGTACACAGTTTATACTAATAATTTCGGCCGCACAAAATTCCGCATTAACTTGACTGCAGAATGTAGAGACATCAATAGCTTTTAGACAAACATTAGATCTAGAAAATATGGCGACACCACCATGCTTGTTTGAGCCTTTTCGGCAATAACTTGTTATTAAATGAAAATTAGGTATGCATATAGTCTCCAGGAACTCATTTTGCAGCCAATGCTCAGAAATACATAATATGTCGTGCGGATGAGTACGCAAAGACGTATCCAAATCACATACTTTATTGGTAATACTTTGGACATTGACATGCAATACAGATAAATTACAGTTAAGTAGATTACTTTTAAGAGGCTGGTACAAGATTTCGTGCTCGAAAAAACTGATTCACACGCACTCCGTCAGGCCAAATTTCAGGCTTAGTAATGTTTGAAACATCCGACATCGGGACAGACACCTTAAAGGATGCGTACCTCTCAGGATCACGAGAATTTAGCTTCTCCACAGACACTTGTTCTGAAAATCCCTTCAAATAATTAAGGAGCACCTCCTCACTCGTATTAGGTTCCCAGTTCGTGGTGTGAAAATGCCTACGAGCTGATTCATTGGCCGACTTCAGGGAAGTACAGTTGGCTAAATCCTTGGCATCACCAACCAAGATATTTCTGGATCTCTTTTTCGGGCCCGATGATGGCCCTGCTTTCGAGACTGGCAAAACAGGAGCAGGATCAGACTGATCAAGGTGAATAATATCACGACAAATTTCAGAAGATTGCGCAACATGAATTGCGTGGGACACAGCAGCAGAGCTAATTTGATTAGGAGGTCCACTGGGTTTACCTTTGCCAAGAGGTTTTGAAGAATTTTTATTTTTAGAAAGAGCACTAGCATAGGTTCCAATTTTAGAATTTTTATCTGGCGTAGAGATGGCCTCGTTATGCTGATTAAAGCTCGATGGCATCATACGCATCATACATAACTGATCTTGAAGAGACTTAATAGCAATTGCTTGATTTGTAATAACTAGGTCTTTTTGTTTTATAATTTCTTCGAGATATTTAATTCTTATTTCTTCAATACTAGAATCTTTAGCATTGTTGGCAACAGGCTGACTGGCAACAGGCTGACATAGGGATTGGGTACCTACAGTTACAGCATCCACAATATCCAAACAGCAATTAACTGTAGCATCGTCTATAAACTTGACAGACTTCAAGGCATTCAGGCAGCTCTTGTGAGACATCGTTCCACAAACCACGCACTTCAAGCCACTGGTAACCGTACTTTTGCATCTCTTGCACTTGTTAGAAGATGAATTATTAAAATTAGCCTTAGACATATTAAAATTAGCCTTAGACATTTCAACTACCAGATAAACAACCTTTGGTGGTACAGGCTTGCGCCCACCGGATAGAAAAATAATAGAAGGCAAAAAAAGCAAACAGAAGATAAGAGAACACGAGATACTATATCATATAAATACAATACAAAGAAGAAGTCTCATTAAATGCACTGAAATCATTATCCCAAATACATAAGATGATGGTTATTCAGTACACAACTTTTCACAAATTAAACTGCACAATTACACAGATATAACTAGAACATTCGATCACAGGCAGATTATAGGTGTACACCTCAACCACCATGGGTCGAATAATAATAATAATAATAATAATAATAATAATAATAATAATAATAATAATAATAATAATAATAATAATAATAATAATAATAATAATAATAATAATAATAATAATAATAATAATAATAATAATAATAATAATAATAATAATAATAATAATAATAATAATAATAATAATAATAATAATAATAATAATAATAATAATAATAATAATAATAATAATAATAATAATAATAATAATAATAATAATAATAATAATAATAATAATAATAATAATAATAATAATAATAATAATAATAATAATAATAATAATAATAATAATAATAATAATAATAATAATAATAATAATAATAATAATAATAATAATAATAATAATAATAATAATAATAATAATAATAATAATAATAATAATAATAATAATAATAATAATAATAATAATAATAATAATAATAATAATAATAATAATAATAATAATAATAATAATAATAATAATAATAATAATAATAATAATAATAATAATAATAATAATAATAATAATAATAATAATAATAATAATAATAATAATAATAATAATAATAATAATAATAATAATAATAATAATAATAATAATAATAATAATAATAATAATAATAATAATAATAATAATAATAATAATAATAATAATAATAATAATAATAATAATAATAATAATAATAATAATAATAATAATAATAATAATAATAATAATAATAATAATAATAATAATAATAATAATAATAATAATAATAATAATAATAATAATAATAATAATAATAATAATAATAATAATAATAATAATAATAATAATAATAATAATAATAATAATAATAATAATAATAATAATAATAATAATAATAATAATAATAATAATAATAATAATAATAATAATAATAATAATAATAATAATAATAATAATAATAATAATAATAATAATAATAATAATAATAATAATAATAATAATAATAATAATAATAATAATAATAATAATAATAATAATAATAATAATAATAATAATAATAATAATAATAATAATAATAATAATAATAATAATAATAATAATAATAATAATAATAATAATAATAATAATAATAATAATAATAATAATAATAATAATAATAATAATAATAATAATAATAATAATAATAATAATAATAATAATAATAATAATAATAATAATAATAATAATAATAATAATAATAATAATAATAATAATAATAATAATAATAATAATAATAATAATAATAATAATAATAATAATAATAATAATAATAATAATAATAATAATAATAATAATAATAATAATAATAATAATAATAATAATAATAATAATAATAATAATAATAATAATAATAATAATAATAATAATAATAATAATAATAATAATAATAATAATAATAATAATAATAATAATAATAATAATAATAATAATAATAATAATAATAATAATAATAATAATAATAATAATAATAATAATAATAATAATAATAATAATAATAATAATAATAATAATAATAATAATAATAATAATAATAATAATAATAATAATAATAATAATAATAATAATAATAATAATAATAATAATAATAATAATAATAATAATAATAATAATAATAATAATAATAATAATAATAATAATAATAATAATAATAATAATAATAATAATAATAATAATAATAATAATAATAATAATAATAATAATAATAATAATAATAATAATAATAATAATAATAATAATAATAATAATAATAATAATAATAATAATAATAATAATAATAATAATAATAATAATAATAATAATAATAATAATAATAATAATAATAATAATAATAATAATAATAATAATAATAATAATAATAATAATAATAATAATAATAATAATAATAATAATAATAATAATAATAATAATAATAATAATAATAATAATAATAATAATAATAATAATAATAATAATAATAATAATAATAATAATAATAATAATAATAATAATAATAATAATAATAATAATAATAATAATAATAATAATAATAATAATAATAATAATAATAATAATAATAATAATAATAATAATAATAATAATAATAATAATAATAATAATAATAATAATAATAATAATAATAATAATAATAATAATAATAATAATAATAATAATAATAATAATAATAATAATAATAATAATAATAATAATAATAATAATAATAATAATAATAATAATAATAATAATACTGTTTACTGTTTACTGTTTATTTAACGACCACATTACATACATTTACAGTACATTTGAAGTCACTATATACAAATAAAATTATTGAATAAAAATTACATGTTGGGATTGGACCACTTAAAATATTCTTCTACACTATAAAAACAATTTTCTAAAAGGAAGTTTTTCGTTACTTTGTGAAATTTGTAATTGCCAAAATTGGTAACATTTGCACTTTTAAAACAGTGAATAAAATGATTATATATTCTAATATCAATTTTATTTAACTTAGTAGTGCGAAGCCTAGCGGACGGTTGAATTAAATTATCTGCATGTCTGGTGCTATAGGAATGTATATCAGAATGCCTTTGAAATTTGTTAAAGTTCCTATGCACCTGTAGTAAAGTTTCAAATATAAATATACAAGGCAAAGGCATGATTTTAAATTTTTTAAAAAGTGGCAAACAGTGGGTACCAAAGAGGGCACCATCAATGCTACGAACTGCTGCTTTTTGTAGGACAAATACCCTATTGGCAGCGTTTGAATTTCCCCACAATGTAACCCCATATGTTAAATGACTATGAAAAATTGCATAATATACGATGCGTAAGGTGTCGCATGAAAGTGAATATCTTAGCTGCCTCAAGCAAAATATTTGCGATGACAACCTAGAACAAAGGTGGTCTATATGACTTGACCAGTTCAATCTGGAGTCCAGAATTACACCAAGAAGTTTGGACTCAGACTTCTGCAACCACTTATCAGTTGAGAATAATATATTCTGTGTTTTGGACTGGTTAAGTTGTAACTTATTAGAATTGAACCAATGTTTAGCTAGCTGTAGACTATCCGTATTCGAATTCTTACCAGTTGTAATAAGTGTGGTGTCATCGGCAAATAAAATACAAGAGGCTTCGCCTACAGAATAAGGTAAGTCATTTATATAAATGAGAAATAAAATGGGACCAAGAACCGAACCCTGCGGAACGCCATTTTCGACATGAAGTAAGCCAGATTCAGACCCACTCAAGCAAACGTACTGTTTTCTATTTGATAGATAGGAGGCGAACAATCTAAGCATATTTTCTCTTATACCATAGTATTCTAATTTTTCTATTAATATTTTTGTATTCACAGAATCAAAGGCCTTTGATAAATCACACAACGTTGCATTTGAAGGATACCCCCTATCAAATCCTTCAACAACGATATCAACTAAAGACAATAACGCTTTAAGAGTGGATCTGTTCTTTCTAAATCCATATTGAGAATCAGAGAAAACATGTTCATTCTCACAGTAATTATTTAATCTATCTTTCATAATAATTTCTAAGATTAATAATAATAATAATAATAATAATAATAATAATAATAATAATAATAATAATAATAATAATAATAATAATAATAATAATAATAATAATAATAATAATAATAATAATAATAATAATAATAATAGTAATAATAATAATAATAATAATAATAATAATAATAATAATAATAATAATAATAATAATAATAATAATAATAATAATAGTAATAATAATAATAATAGTAATAATAATAATAATAATAATAATAATAATAATAATAATAGTAATAATAATAATAATAATAATAATAATAATAATAATAATAATAATAGTAATAATAATAATAATAATAATAATAATAATAATAATAATAATAATAATAATAATAATAATAATAATAATAATAATAATAATATACGGAGAGGACGCCCAGCTAATAGACGGAAGCATCTTCCACCACCTAGATGCCGGAGAGTCGTACACCTATTTGGGTGTCCCACAGCGGGGCACTCATGAGGTGGCAATGGTGAAAAACGCTCTCCGCGGCAGGTATCGGCACCGCCTCCGACAAATCTGGTCTTCGGAGCTGTCGGGTAAAAACAAGGTGAGTGCCACTAATATGCTCAGTTAAAAGCCCAAATTAAAGCTGCAGAGACGCGTCATCTTCTGCAGCTACATAAGGATAAGCCAATGCATGGTCTCTTCTACCGTCATCTAGAGGGGCTTGGCTTATCTGAAAAGCTGACCTTCGCTTTTTTGAGGTCAGCGGGGCTGAACTCTGAGACCGAGGGGTTCATAATGGCTTGCCAAGATGGTGTAATTAATACTCTCGTCTATCGTAGTCGTGTCTTGGGTATCGAGGTTCCTGATACCAGATGCAGGGCCTGCCGCCAGGCGCCGGAGACGCTTATGCATCTCCTGTCGGCCTGTCCGGTGTATGCGGCCACAGCGTATATCCAAAGACACGATTCAGCCTTACGGGTGTTGTATTATCATTTACGACACTCGTATGAGATAGACGAGACGCCAGTGCTGCCTTATGCTCCGGGGGATATAGAATCCGTTGTGGGGAATGAGAAGTGCCGAATTTATTGGAACTATTCATTCCCCACCCTCAGGCAAATTCAAGCCAATAAGCCTGATGTAGTCCTCCTCGACCACCAACTTAGGACGATGTTTGTGATTGAGTTCTCGGCTCCCGCAGAGAACAACATCGTACTAAAAGAGGAGGAAAAACGGAGGAAGTATCGAGATCTTCTCTCCCAGCTCCGCAGGCTGTATCCAGACCACTCTGTTAAGATTGTGGTGCTCATTATAGGCGTCCTGGATGGAATGAGACATACGTTGCTTTCTGAGTTAAAGATCATACCGGCTTGCCGAAATTCGGCAGAGATCTTAGCCGGCAGAATGCAGAAGGCAATCGTCCTTGGTTCGCTACGTCTACTCAGAACGCATGATTTACGGGCGCAATGATTACTGACTCCACGGAGTGGAGAGTGGTCATTGCTTGACTCTTCAGAACATCTCCGAATGTGTCGGAGCTTCGGAAGGTGTTACTGAAAATAATAATAATAATAATAATAATAATAATATCTCTACCCCTCATTCTAATCACAGGGATTAGCCCAGAAGTCGGAGACTTGTGAGAGGGGGCGGCATATTATTATTAAGCAGGCCGCATTTGCGCCCAGGAACGACTTACGTTGGTAGGCCCTAACCACTATTCAGTGCAGGAATGAAGGAAACCTGGAAAACCTCATTAATTAGGGGGGTAGTCAAATATCAACCGGTATCAATCTCTCACATTGACCCAAGCCAACATTCTTCCACCCTACCATATCCGCAGAGAGGGCGCCAAACCTCTCCACGAATATAGCTTATATACGGTCTACCGGCAGCTGGGCTCGAACCAACTCCGATCTAGTCACCTCGATTCAAGTACTGACGCCTTAAACCGCCCGACCACTGACCGACAAAGTAAATGTACAAAATGAAGAAAATATAAATAGATGACATTGATAACTCTTCAATTAGCGTTCGACGTATCGCAAGTAATCTTCATTCATCCGTTATATATAATAATTATTGATGTAACAACTATCATTTGTATTTATTAGGCTACTTCTAAACAAAAACGAATCAGACCTTTGTTCATATAAGGAATAATGAAATTAACCCAGCTACTGGAACAGGTAATGTAGAAATGAGAAATATCAGTACTAAATATAAGCAGTAAACACTGTTGGATATTCTCGGATTAAATATATTAGCTTTCCTCTACAAATTTCCTGTCTAATAAATTACAGTTTTTTCTAATATCATTTTTAATATAATATTTTCTATAATATTTAAAATGTATAAACAGTTACATGACATCTTAAAATAGACATTGCCAGTGTGCATTTGCGCATTTCGATATTATCAAAAGAGGGTAAACCGTTAGTTACTGACGACATACAAATTATAAACCTAATTTTTTAAATTAAGATTAAGGGGACTGTAGAATATTTCTTTTTTAGTTTTCGTTAAGTAAATAATTTAGTAGTGCCATCTGCATAATATGGTTTTACTATAGCAGTGATAGATAGGTAAAGCTGTTTCACTAAATAACTTTTAAATATATCTAATTTTTCACCCTTAATTTCAATAACTTCCAAGACGTTCAAAATCGATGTCATAATTAACAGTAAATGATTTGCTTTTGTAAAACACTATTAGGTTCAGATTGATAAATTAAAAAATATTCATCACATTTTAGGTACTAGTAGCAATAGAAAATATGCCACTGTTTTTGAGGAAAAAATAGGAACTTAGAAATTTACTATGTAAAGATATAATATAATTCACATATACCTAGATATAAACTAACGTAAACTATACAACAGTGATATTTTATTTTCCCGATCTAAAACAATTAATATCATTATATGTAATGCAATAGTCAATTGCATCTACAATCATAAGGAAATGCCTACGTTTTTATTATAAGTTTGAACATTTTTATCTATTCTTACACACTGCAATTGTAGCAATAATTTTCCCCATAATAGTCATTCCTTTTCAGTTGACCTGAACAAAACCATTTAAAGAAATCTAGATTTAGATAACAAAAAAACTGGTTATCTTTAATAGATATCTACCTAATAAATATCGTATTTCCCAGTAAAACAGTAAATTATATGAAATTAATCGTTTGTGGTGTAACTTGAAATAAAAATTAATTAATGGACATTGTTTCTCAGCATCAACTTAAATTTTTCGTTGGTGGCAAAACAAAAAGGTGTACAGGAAGTTCCAACTTAATCAGATTTAATAAATAAGAAGCAATTGTAGTAATAAATAGTAAATTACCCCTCTTTATGAAAATTGATAAATGCTATTCATATTGGATACAATCATTGGAATTTGTAAGTATTTGAATATTTGACAAATTGAGCTAGAAATCCTCATACTTTTGCGCACACATTTTGTATGTGCAGACACAAAGCGTTTATTGTCCTTCATACATTTTGTATATGGAAATGTATCAATATACAAGACAAATCGCCTTATACATTTTTCTTGCTGATTTTTAAAGCTGGACACAAAATACATGGTATACTCACGAAAAATCGAAATTTGTATCTTTTTTCAGTATATAGATGGTGCGACTTTTACAATAGATATTCAAAATCATCTTATTCGGATATGGTTACAGAAACAAGTTATATTGTTTTTTCTTTATAAATCAAATTTCCTGCAATAAATAGTTAAGAAGGCCTTGCCAGTATCAGAAATAACTTTTGTGGGAAGATTTTTTAAAAGGAATTTGTCCATCCCTCCTCTAAATATGAATTATCCATCCATCTCTGTAAAAGTGTATTGTTCATTCATCATCTAAAAATGTAGTTCTTTTATTCGCATTAGAAAATATGTTGCAAATACTACATAATTATTCTTGAAACACCAGCATATACTCCTTAGTTTTTTTGCAAATATTTGTAAATATACGTATATCTGTGTGAAAATAAATATATTTGGCTCGAATTTTAGTTACAGTAAATTTATAATTAACGTAACTACAACTAATGTTAATATCTGTTGTAAGCTATTACTTTTTTACTGTCATATAGATAAATATGTTGCTTGAAATTAATTTGAAATTAATGTTATATGGTGAGATACATGTAATGGCGTAATTTTGATGCAAACATCTAAGCAAAGTACCATTTTCAGTTTATATGATATTTATGAATTGCATATTATTTAAATTGGCACAACTGCAAGTGCACACGTAACAAAATATAATCTTATACCTACTGTTTTACGAATATCCCACAAAAGGTCATTATTAGTGAACCATATATATGTTTGTCTACTATACGTTAACAACACAACTAAAACGTATTAGGTTAGAGGTTAAATGAATGTGTCTCAGCGCATGTGCAATAGAAATCACATAAAAATGTAAAATTTCATAATAAATTGAGTAAAAGTAAATAGTTACATTGTAGTACATTATATTACTACACTATTTTTGAAATTTCCTGATTTTATTACGTACAAACACATACACTTGATTATTCCTTAATATATAGTGTAAAGTAAAATTTTTCAGTAAATATTATGTAAAAAAAGGGTATCAAAATATAGAAATTTTCACCCATTTTTATCAACGTGCCCAAATAATAACTTTACGCATAACTTGCAATAAACATAACTTGCATGCATTTTAGGATATTAAACAGAAAAAATTCCTGAAAACGGTTGCTATTTGTTTTAATCAATAGATCGCCTATCAGTTAACACTTTGACAGGTGTAAAGCAGCAGTCAATTTTTTAAACATACTCTTCCGGATAAGTATACTTATGCTAATGGTTTCACTCTTTCCAAATATAATAAAAGAAATTAATGATGTAAAGTAGAGCACTCGTCAAGTTTGTGCACTTAAAATACCTTCGACATTTACCGTTGAAGGCGGAGAACTGTCTGTGGATTAAAATAAATTATAGTAACTAGATGCAATCGCTTTTATATAGGTTAATCGGTAGTTACTTCATGGAGAAATGTAAAAAAATTAAAGAGTCCAGGCATATAACCATTCTCTTCTGTAACTGTCAGGGAAACTCAAGCCAGATTTAAATCACCGCATCTATACAAAAAATGAAACGTATAAAAAATTAAAAAAAAAATAAATTGGTAAACCAATGTATCATCATGATCAGTTAATGATTAGTTGGAGGATATTATAAGACTGTAGTAGTTTGGAGACAATACAAATAACAAAGGCATACTTAGGAAAGTCGATACGCAGATTTATTAAATTAAATCATTATACAGGGTGATTCTGTTTTAAACAAAAACACTTTGATGATTTGTAAAACCGCAACTGATGCCAAGCATATTCTAAATAAAGTAATCCACAATACAACATAAGAGCTAATCCACTGAAAACGTAACTTCTAGGCCCGGCGCAAAATGAGACACAGCTTGGTGACGTGACGCAGTGTGAGTCACGGCGAGTTTTATGCGGGAGGAAACTGCTAGCGCGGGTACCGCGCACATACGATTGCAGTTTTCACTTCGCAGGCAAGCCATATTACTGAAAAATTGCAACTGCTACTGCAGTCATTGATTATCAATTTAGTTCTGAATTTGATTCAGAAGACGAGTTTGTGTGCGAAATCGCATCGTGTCCACCCAGATGGGTAGTAATAAAAAGTCAGTGAAAAGCTTGAAAACAAAAAACCAAAAACTCATGAAGAATTTGCCTTAACTAAAGAATTTTGTGACGATTTTATTGTCTACATGGCTTGTATCGTACAAAACTTGTCGAATTCGCACAGTCTCGATTAATTTTTTTTCCATGTTTTCAAACACGCGCCGTGATTTCTAAAACTGCGGCAACTACACTGCGTTCCCCAGGATCAGGTTGAGCCAATACTGCGTCACGTCACGCTGCGAGGAAATATGCGGAATAACTACGAGGGTTGTCCGTAAATTAAGGTATCCAACAAGTTCCCCTTAAATCTGATAACAGCACCGTTCCTTGCTTCCCCCACCACTAATCTGGCTGGCCACTGACTCGCTGTGACGGTCAATCTTGGAGTCTTGGCCAGTGTTGTTAACACGTAGGAAAATTCCCTACTTGTAGGAAAAATTTATCAATAAATCAGTTGGTAGGAAAAATATTCTTATTTTGTAGAGGAAAAAGAACTTTAACAAAATTCGCAAAACAAGTTTCGCAAATACTTACTATTTTATCATTTAAAAGAAAATAAGATTTTATGGATCATTTCTCATATTCGTTTGCAAACAATAATATGCCAACAGCGCTTTATCTTTTATACAGAATTTTAACATTTCTAACTTGGGCTTGGTCTATGGCTTGGGCAGGCAGCGTAGAGAAATTTATAGTAGAGTAGGGGAATTTCATACTTCGTCGTAGGGAGATAAATTTTAAAGGCTTAACATCACTGGTCTTGGCTTAGCAGCCGTTAACGATGGAAGGAAAAATCGACGCCCCTGCCAAGTGTGAATTGCGTTCGATGATTAGATTTTTGTGGTTTAAGGGGTCACCCCCTATTGAAATTCATCGTCAGTTGACTGATGTGTATGGAGAAAAGTGTATGGACACAAAAAATGTGGTATAGGGAGTTCGCAGCCGGTCGTACAAACGTGCAGGCGAGACCGGCCGCGGGCGTCCATCAGTTTCGGACGAGTCAGTGACGAAATTTGAAGAGCGTTTGCTTGTGGAAATCATAGACCATCCTCCTTACAGCCCTGATTTGGCCCCTAGTGACTACTATTTGTTTCCCAACCTGAAACAACACTTAGGAGGAATGAAATTCTCCAGCGACGAAGAGCTGAAGGTAGCCGTCGATACCTTCCTGCGCGAGTCGGCGGGAGAGTGGTACGATGCGGGTACGAAAAAGCTCCCAGAACGACTCCAAAAATGCATTGATCGTGACGGGGATTACGTTGAAAAATAGCTAAAAGTTCAAGCTTTCAGAGTATGTACTTAGTTTTGCAATATGTTTACTATTTGAAAAAACAGACTTTAGGAGACTTTAAATTACGGACAACCCTCGTATTATTACTTAGATTCACAAACACTCGCCGTGACTCACGCTGCGTCACCTCACCAAGCTGCGTCTCATTTTGCGCCGGGCCTAACTGTTACAATTAATTTTTGTTAAATGTTAGATATAACTAAATTTTAAAAGACAGAAACTAATGACAGCATAAGATGAACAATATATATATTTGTAATTTTATTAAATCGTATATTCTTTTATACTACAGTAACCCTTGTTACTTTTTTGAAAAAAAATTGCAACAAACAAAGATATTTAATATACTAATAATATAAATTGCTTCACTTAAGTATCTACCTACTTTTACTTTTGTATTAAAACACGCATTTATAAACAAATCGTGCGTTAAACTCCAAACTGTTTCATCAAGTTATAAATATAATTAATCATAAAAAATAGTGCAGAGAGATAAGAAAATATAGAAATTTTCCCTTACAAAATTCTAAGTAGGTACATGTTTTTTTGTTTTTAATCTTGAAAAGCTTCGACCAATCGTTCCAAATAGCATATTATGTTCCATTTTCATATTGCATTGAATTTTACAAAAATTTATGCATAATTATATGTCAGCATGCATCGGCATTTACATTTTCTTATTTCTATTCATAAAAATCTTCGACCAATAGTTCCAAATAACATAATAAGGTGGCCATACACGAGTGGGCTTGCCAGAACGCTAAACCTGTACTCTTGGCTATATATTAAAGTAGTAGAGAGCTTTTGCTCATATATATGAAAAACCCAAGATAAAGCGCAGACTTTCTAATTGAGTAAAATATTCATTAAAAAAATGAGAAGTGTATTATCATATGCACCTAATAAACAAATGACAACTGGGACCTCGAGATTATAGAAATTATCTACGTATGACAAAAATTCATATGCTGAATTACTTTGGAAAGAAAATACTGCATCTAGTGTCTTTAATTTTTCCACCAATGTGTTATAGGCAGTTAACTTCATGGATTCGAGATAAACATGTATTCTTATCAGTAATTTTGTATAAAAATAAGTACCTATTTTCGTATCAGAAGACTACGGAATATGTTAACCATCCCGTTGTTCAAACTCAAAATTTCCCTATTCTAGCGAAATTTTTAGACCTCTAAGGAAATAGGTAAACGGACATAAATTCTAAGGAAATTTCAAAAGTTTCAAAATAAAATTTTTGTTATCTTTAAAACGTGTTTTAAAACGACAAATTTATTGAAAACTAGTTTCAAATATAAGAATTATTTATTTTAAAAATACTTTCATTATATTTTATTTTACCGCCATTTCTTCTCCCAACCGCTAAATTTATATAGCACGCTACATGTGCCAACTCTACGGAAATTATGTCTGTTTTTTAGGGATTTCTCCCGCATTATTAAAATACTGTAATGACCATAAACAACCAGCAATAGACCCTGATAAATCGGACTGAAAAATTAACTATTTATTTCTTTACTAAAGAACAACTTTCTTGTTTGTAACTTTAGAAAAAAAATATTTTGTTGAACTTTATTTTTGTATATTTTACTTATTTCAGTGTTGTTTTAAAATGTAGTTTTTTTATTTCATTATAAAACATATACGTGTAGGTTTTAGTTGTTTATACAGTATGCGCCAAAAGTATGGAATAGATTCAATAAAAACGAAACAATTATGTTTTGGGAAAAATCCTCGAACAGGTCGATTTTTAATTTAAAAAATACATTTTAGCGTAAAATGCGATTTTCAAATGTCATTTGTTTTCGAGTAATAACCATATTTTTTTCCTTGATTCTGAAAGATCGTTTAATTCTCTATCAGACAGTACTAAAATTTTGCCCTCTTACATAGCAAAGTTTTCGAGTAAATGACGATTGAATGTTAGAAAACGTAAATTAATTAAAATAAAGTAAAAACGTTATCAAGTTTAGTTTTTCGAATTCCATAGTTCTTTTATGGATCACGTAGGTGAAAATCTTTGCAAAGTGTCATTGTCACACCGACTTTCTAATAAGTATTGTAAGCGACATAGAAATTATTATTCAATTTAAAGTATTATGGCACATTTAACTGTTACTCAAAGAATTGAAATTCTTATCGGATGCGGGAATATGACTAGAACTCAGCAGGAAGTTTGCGATTTATTTAACGAAAAATATCCAGATCGCCCTATCAGCCAATCAACAGTCAGTAAGGTAGAGTCTAAATTTAGAGAAACTGGCAATGATGTAAATATTCCAAAACCTGGACGTCCAAGCATTAAAGAAAATCAGAAACAGAACATTTTGATAAGTATGGTGGATAATCCTCATAATTCTTCACGATTGGTTGCATTAAACAATGACACTAGTCAAAGCACAGTGCTACACGTATCTTGAGGAAGGAAAAATATCATCCCTACAAAATTCAACTTGTGCAGGAACTCCATGAAGATGATCCCGATCGCCGCTTACACTTTTGCGAAATTCTAATGGATTTATATCAAGGAAATAGAAATTTACACCGGCAAATACTTTTTTCAGATGAGGCCACATTTTGTCTGAATGGTACAGTAAACCGTCAAACTTGCGGATATTGGAGTCGGGAAAATCCTCATTGGATGGCAGAGGCACATACCCAACACCCTCAGAAATTAAATGTGTGGGCTGGAATAGTTGACGACAGAATAGTAGGGCCTTTCTTCTTTAAAGGAACCCTTACAGGACAAAGATATTTAGAGTTTCTAGAAAATGACCTTGTTCCAGCCCTTGCAGTAATTTTTCCTAACGATAATGACCCTGACATTCCTGACGATACCATATGGTTTCAGCAAGACGGTACACCTCCGCACTATGCGCGCCCTGTACGAGATTTTTTGGACAACTGTTTTCCTGGGAGGTGGATCGGCAGACGCGGACCGATAGAATGGCCTGCAAGATCGCCAGATCTTACACCTCTTGACTATTTTTTATGAGGATACTTGAAGTCAAAAGTGTACATTAATAAACCACGTAATTTAGAAGAACTTCAAAATCGCATTCGGGACTAAATACGCAGAGTTACCCCAGAAATCATTCATAATGTGCAAGAAGAATTTCTTCACAGACTTGCGCATTGTCAAGAAGTTGGTGGATGGCAATTCAAACATTTAATTTAAGTATCAAATTTAATCAATTGTATTTTATTTTACATACCTCAGAATTGTTACTTTTTTATGGATAAAATTTACGTTTTCTAACATTCAATCGTCATTTACTCGAAAACTTTCCTATGTAAGAGGGCAAAATTTTAGTAATGTCTGATAGAGAATTAAACGATCTTTCAGAATCAAGGAAAAAAATATGGTGTTGCAATTTAAAAAAAAATCGATGACGTCATTACTCGAAAACAAATGACATTTGAAAATCGCAATTTACGCTAAAATATGTATTTTTTAAATTAAAAATCGACCTGTTCGAGGATTTTTCCCAAAAAATAATTGTTTCGTTTTTATTGAATTTATTCCATACTTTTGGCGCATACTGTATGATAAACATATATATGTTATTCCAAAATTTCCTTTTATTTGTTAATTTGTTTTATTAGTGTGATTATCCTTGCATTTTTCCAATAATTTTCCCAATTATTTTAGAAATTCCCGCACATTTAAATCTAAGGTTTGAAAAAGTGTTAATCGCCCTCGGACCAATACAACCACCAACGCTAAGGTTTGCTAACCGGAAGGCCTTCCTTTCGGTAAATCGTATCGTGTATGGCCACCATTATGATCGATATTGTTATCAGATTACATTTTATTCAAAATTTACGGATAGTTACTTACTACCAATATGTAATATGTAATGTAAACTATTTTTATAACTCAATAATACTAAAATTGTTCGAAAGCAGCCAATAATGCGAAGTATCCCGAGGTGGCTAAAATAGTTTCGTAGATTCATGAAAACCGATAGAGATATATTACCTATTACCAATTTCTTAGGGACCACCCTCCTAGAAAGTAAAAGCATATCGAGATTTCAACAAGTAATATTTCACTGTCTGTTACGTAATAAAAATGTGTCTGAAAGTAGAATACTCTTGTCTGGTCGGTTGCGCCTTTTTACGACTGCAATGTCTTCAAAATGTTACATATATTTTGAAACAATTAGCACAATTACATATAACAATTCATCAATACATTTCAATAGACGGTTTCTCCATCTCATACATAATTGGCCTCTTTTGAACTAAAAAATGAGAATATTTAAATTATTTTTTTTAAATAATTATATCAGAAAACTATCTTATAACTGTTATGCCGAAATACAGAATTATTAGGCTTTTTAATGTAGCTCATTATTTCTCATTATTATACAACATTGTACCTAACATAATTTTTCTATGGATAACATATTTATATACAAATAATGTAGGGGAAGATTAAGTATCAAAATTCTTATCTTTCATTAAATTTTTTGACATAACTTCTGAATCAGTCTGTAGAATTATACCAGATCATTGAAAAATAATTAAAATCATAAAATAGGTAACAGGCACCAGTTAAACACGTAAGTGATCTGACCTAGGTAAAGTTGAACACGATTACGATAGGACTGCCTGACATTGGTTAGCATTGTCCGTTTCTCTTGTTTAAAAGCATTGCGAATTTATTGTTATATATTTTCTATGGTTTCCACAATTATAATATTTTATTTTTATTGTTAGTAATGTCAGTTAAATAAGATTTTTTTCTATTATTTTAAATAAATTTTGTCACTTGGTATTTCTGAATGTAATCGATATACTGTACGAAATTTTTTTAAGCACACCCAACTAACATATAAGCATAATAGACTACTGCACAAGAAAAATTAACCTAAATTGATCGAGATTTACTACTTTTCGCCATAAAAATAGTCGTCAATGATATAAAATCTTGTAGTACTAAAATTTTAATCAGAAATTTGGTTACTAAGGGTAATATAATGACTTCCAAGTAAAATGAAATATAAGTCAATTTATACAGTTCAAAATTACATATTGTTTACCTTTTCTGTGTTTTCAAATGCTAATATTCCAATAACGTGTAAGACGAAGTTATAATTTACTTAATTTCGCCTTGAAATCTGTCTTCAATATCCAGAGATTTTTTAAATTATTACAATAAGTAAATATTTACATATTTATTACAAAATTGTAAAACTTATTTTGTCTTCAACTATAGTGGTTAAGAATAAGGTAATAACTAGTTATTTTTGCCATATTAAATCCTTCAATTTAATAAGTTCTATTTTTATTGCAATATAAACCTATTTTCAACTATGTTGATAACTTTTAAGAAATATTTGATCATTTCAATTAACCTAATAGAAATATTGCTCTATATTATGCTACAAATTTACTTATTAATAATACTTCGCCGTAATGTTTCTTAAAAGGATCTTTTAGGGAGCAAGCTTCTTGTTATACATGCGATTTTCACATGTCATTTGTTTTCGAGTAATGACGTCTTCGATTTTTTTTTAAATAGCAACACCATATTTTTTTTCTTGATTCTGAAAGATCGTTTAATTATCTATCAGACAGTACTAAAATTTTGCCCTCTTACATAGGAAAGTTGTCAAGTTCTCGACCTGTTCGAGGATTATTCCCAAAAATAATTGTTTCGTTTTTATTGAATTTATTCCATACTTTTGGCGCATACTGTATGTATTCAGATAGATATTTTCTTGCAATAGCGTGTTGAAGTTGTTTTGTATTTTGATGATCTGCAAAACCTACTTGTGTGGTACGAGTAAATCAAAAGATAAAGCCCAACAGGCGGCTTACCACACAATATTTCAGAGTTGTGAAAAACAATTTAAAAAATAATTATTGGGTTCATATTTCGCCTACCAAAATCGAAGCCAACACTGCGAATTATATAAATCAAGCTAATGATAATATATTGATAAACACATCATAAGTATTCCATATAATAATACTGTTATCGTCTCAAATGAATTCAGTAGTGCATGTGAATTGAAATTTGAATTGAATTCCGATCGAAAATATTTATTTTGTTTTTGTTATTACGCACACAATATTATTGGCTTTAATTTGAATTTTCAATCACAGATAAATCCAAGAGTACAATTTTATATGTAGGTACCTAGTAATAATTTAGTTGGTAATAGATTACCATAAAATATCTTTATTTGGAGGACGTCAACATTGGCATAGGTAATCTGCCCTATAGGTTAAAACTTCAGAGAAATTGACTTCAAAGTTGATTTTATTTGAGCGGCCATGTTGTAACAAACGTTAGATGTTTTGTTTGTTATTTCTAATTGATTACTCATTAAAATTACCTTAATATAGATTATATTATTTAATAGATTTATGACGAAAAATTATTAAACACATTTTATCACGAAATACATCCAGTCTTTATTTTAGGTTATTTTTCAGGATAATAATATTATTAAGAAGTAATAGTAAACATGTATATTTATAAGGCGCGTTATTTATATGAAAGTTTGGTCATCACATTATACGAAAAAATTTCCTGGGTTGTACAATTTAGGATATATTTTAGGTCCAATTATCTTATTGGAATAGAATTCTTGCCGACCAATTATTAACTTCCATATTACTTTAGTTTTTTCCCCACATAAGGGAAAAGGCCAACGAATATAGGTAAACTTTCCTTATGCGGAATTGGTCATGAAAAGTGTTCAGAAGTCAAGTTAACGTAATTTTAACTTTAAATGTGTGTTGGGCATGTATTAAAAGTTCTAAACAGCATGATTTGATTAGTTTTTAATATATACAAAGCATATGTTATTACACCATTAAAATTTTTAAGGTTAGGACGAATGCGCAAATCATCTTCAGAGAAATAGTGCAATCAGTGCCAAACAGACACAGTTTTAATATTTAATAAAATGGTGTTTAAGCCACTTTTAATAAGAGTTTTGTAGAATTAGGAATATAAAAAAACAAATCTTATTAAGACAAAATCTTCAGTCTCATAAAATTTCTGATATAAACTGGACTGCCCGACTCAGCCTGTGGTCACAATTAATAAAATATTTACAGCATATCCAGTCGTACCGTATATATAGGCATTCAAAGGCACAGCTTGAACAATTATTCTATAAAAGAAACTTTTACTATCTGACATTAACTGTTGGACTAACCCAATTTCACTTTGTGAATTGTTAGTGTCAAACATGGACACTACATTATGACTCATTAAATTTATCGCGGTGAACTATTACACAAAGTTGCAATTTTGCACGTCTTTAAAATAATGACAAACAAAAGTGTGTTCAGAGGTCTGAAAGAAAAACAGTTCTAGCATTTATTTAGGTACGTCACCGGACAGTATAGAGGGTGGTCCACTTTTGAAAGCGGAAGCTTTAGAGGCAGACAGAGAACCACAAAATAATATCAGTTTGTATTATAAACTATATTCGAAAAATGCTTCGTTACAAAGATACACGGTGTCAAAATTTTTATTAAATATTCCAAATTCATTAATATTTTTAAAACTACTTTCGATATTTAAATGAAATTTGGAACCTTTAACTAGGTAAACTAGATACATATTTTTACGTATTTTTTTTCCACCAGTGGCGTGCGTACGGACAGATCTTCGGGAAGTTTTAATGAAAAAAATGCTACGCCAATGTTGTTTTAGAAACAAAAACTATTTCTAGAATCCTTGTTCAATTTACAACAAAAAGAGGCTCCTTACTTTTTTCGATTGACACCGTTTGCTAGTAAAAAATTAAAATTCTTCTAAGCAACTGGAATTCAAACAAATTCGAATCTGTCGTAGTAGGCCATGAAACAGACTATTACTGTCAGTTTCTTGCATTTTATAATGACAGTTAATTGAATTGTGATCAATGAAGATCATTTAAAAATGAATTTTCCGTAAATGTTTGGTTGGGCGTTATTGATGGTAATGTTTGTGGTCCACATTTCCTACCCCCAAGGTTGAATTCGGAACTGTTTGTGGAGTTTCTTAACAATAATCTGCAGGACTTCCTAGAGGACTTACCCATTAATTTAAGCTATTAGAGTTGGATACAACTGGGTGGAGCTTCTTCGCATTTTGGAATAGCTGTAAGAGAATGACTCAATACCAATTATCCTCAAAGATAAATTGGCCGGCTGAATGACATGAATAATGACGAGGTTAATGATATTGAACCAGTGGCCTGGTCACCCAGGTCACCGGATTTTAATCCACTAGACTTTTACGTTTAGGACACTATTAAAGATAAAGTCTACGCTAATTCCATATTAACAAGGGAAGATTTAATTTTAAGAATTTAGCAAGCCTGCAATGATATGGGGCAAAATCCGCATGAAGTATCTACTGCAATAAATGCGTTAGATGTCGAAAATGTATTGAGGTGTGTGGACTACATTTCGAGCAATTTTTGTGATTTTACCCTTAATTTTCTTTCTTTTTGTTATTGATGTTGAAAGCCACTAATTAAATTTCTCATTTTCGTTTTTGTTTACTAATTGTTTTTCAGAAATCATTACGAAATTTAATTTTTTACTGGCAAACGGTGTGTCAGACGGAAAAAGTAAGAAGCCTTTTTCTGTTGTAAATTGAACAAGGATTCTAGAAATAGTTTGTGTTTCTAAAAAAACATTGACGTAGCATTTTTTTCATTATATTTCGTCCGTAGGCACGCCACTGGTGGAAGAAAAATAATATTTTTAAATAAGTAAAAATATGTATCTAGATTACCCATTCAAAGATTCCAAATTTCATTTAAATATCTAAAGTAGTTTTAAAAATATTAATAAATTTGAAATTTTTGACAAAAATTTTGGCACCCTGCATCTTTGTAACGAAGCATTTTTCGAATATAGTTTATAATACAAACTGATATTATTTTGTGGTTCTCTGTCTGCCTCTAAAGTTTCCGCTTTCGAAAGTGGACCACCCTGTATATCCAATTATATCAGGTGAGGAAAAAATTACAATATTTTAACAATTAATATTATAAAAAATTACCAGTGCACAATAAAATTCACAAAATATAAGGTATATCAAAACACATAAATCGATATAATCTAAAAAAGATTATTTTAATGTATCCAATTATTGTGGAATTAAATTATCGACTTGATTTTGTAAACAGATGAGACATAAAATGCATATGCGAAAATTTTGAAAACATTTGTCTCTGAATTTGGATAATAAAATTGTGCATTACAGATTTAGAAACATCATTAATCAACTTGTGTAAAAGCATTACAGAAAAAAAAAGGTTTTTTTATCAAGGATAAAACTATAAATTTGCTAATAATTAAAGAACACCATTCATTAATATTACTCAGATTTCTTTAAAGTAATTATATCTGTATGTGTTACTAACAGAAGAATACTATTTCATATTATCAGTATAGATCAGTGAGTAAATATTAAGTATTGAGATCATTAGTAATGTCCTTTATAAATAAAATAAATAATAAAGGTTCCAAGGTTGAGCCTAAAGGCATACCAGAAATTGATCATATTTGTAACTATGATATTCAACATTTATCTGTCGGTCAAGTAATTAACAGATTTCTTTCTGTTTACCATATAGAATACCATGAATTGAAATTCCTATTCGATGATATTAAATTGCCACTGGTACAGTACCAAACCAAATTCAATCACTATAGATGAGTTGCTAGGTAGAGCAAAAAACTTAGTTGAGAGTGGATCAACTTATTAGAATTACTAAAAATCGGTGATGATAGATGGAAGAGGAATTTGCATCGTACTTTTTATAGGATGATGCACTACCATCTGCTGTAACGAATCCTACTGCTATATATGTCCTATTTTGTTTGATTTGATTTTGTCTGATTATGTGAATAACAAAAATGAAACCAACTATATAAAATCAAGAAAAGGAAACAGACATTATTAGCCTGGCAACTGGAAATACAATTTTATCTGTCTAACTGCCTTAATACAAGAATTTATTTCTTGACCAAGAGAGACGTTTGTAGGTTCAGAATCTGTATGAACTCATATAAACAAATTTCAAAGTCCGTAGCAAAATTGCAAATAGTCGCAGGACGGTAATTATTAGCACGATGTAAGCTGTTCAATGTTACCCTAGATAGTTTCCATCGTCCTAAAAATTCTCCATATTTCAAGGACTTTAAAAATAATTGTAAGAGGACAAACAAATGAATCAATTTATGCAGGAATGTTACATATCCCCATTATGTGGAAATGGAAAAACATTTTATTTGGAACCATTAACAACAATAATAGTATGAGGCATCCTAATATAAGATTGATTTTATTTAAAATATAAAAATTATATTTTCTACGATTAGTTTCTATTACAGAATGTTGCAAAAAATTCTTAACATTTTATATGTAGCAGTTGGCCAAAGAAATATTGAATGGTAATATTCTTACAAGCTTCTTCCATAAATTTTACACATGTTGAACTTTTGTCGATTTAATGAGAACTTTTCTCAAATTATAGAGGCGCCCTTAGGTGGTAATAGCATGGTATTTTCTCATGTGTGTAATTCCTGGAAACTGCTTTTCTCTTTCCTTGAGAGATATTAGTTAGTTTTCATTTTGCACATATAGAAAACTACCACACAGAACAGTGTTTAAATGAAACATATTATAAATTTGCCAAAATAGCAAGTGTCCCACATATTTGACAATCTGTTTGGCTGACGTAAATGCACACCAAGCTTATTTGATCCTAAATTATCTTGGAACCATTATGTTGAATATATACAATCATTTGCATTAGTAATGGCACTCTTTAAAATTAATTTTATTAGTTTTGCGATTTCTTTTGAACTGCTGACATATTCATAATGAAATACACGTTCAACTTTTAACATTACTTCTTAGTTGTTTCATTCACCAATAGAGATTTAATGAAATTTCTACTCAGAACTTCCAGAAGCTCAAAAACTGTTTTAAGAAAGTGTCATTATTATTGCAAAAGCATGTATGTAAGTAAATATCCAAACACTTGTATCCACTCCGCATTTTGGCTTACAAAGTTTCACTGCCTACATCAAAAACCTCGTATCACACCCTCATTGATTCTCTTATGCTATCCTGATATACGGACACACACCCTCCATTGCACAAGTTTTTCCCTGCAACGAAAGGCCATACGTATTATGTCTGGTCTAGGATACAGGGTCGATTGCAGAAATTCTTTTATTGATTTATTTGTATTTTCCAATGTCTTCTCTACGTTAACAATTATCAGCACCTCTTTCATGGTAGAGGTCACTGTCATTCTTATGATACTAGAAGGAAAAATAACCTTGATGGTAGATTTTTTAGACTCCAAAGAACGACAAACGTAGGCTCATGTTAAAATTTCATATTTTGCAAAAACAGCATATGTCCAAGACGTGTGTCATTTTTGCTGATTCTAACAGCTCACTGTCTCCAGCTAAAATGAATAAGGAACATATGTTGCGATGCGATGACCCATGTGGTCTCATTTTCTTAATCCTTTCACTGCTACTCGCACACACAAATATGTGCCCAAAGTGCTCACGACGAGCGTTTTTAAATTGTATTTTGTCCAAACTGCTCATTGCGATTATAGTAGTACTCGGTAGACATATTTTAATGGATGAAATCTCGAAACGGTATTGGCCAAATTTTGATCAGACCATTGGTGACGTCACCATATATACTCGTCAACAGCAGTTTGACCATTTGCCCATTGGTTCTTTGCGCATTTGGTTTGTTGCTCTGTAATAGGTGTCTAAGGGCTTGATAATAAGTCTGTTTGTGGTATTCATAGTTTTTAACTATTTTTTATGCTTCATATGGTTAAATGTGAAACAAAATGTCTAAAGGTAAGACAAAATATATTTTTAAAATCGCTATTATTTTTTTTTACTTTTATAATTTTTCACTGTCCTTTCAGGTTTAACTGACGAAGAGTTGGAAAGATTATTATTAGAGAGCAGTGATGAGGCATCTTTTTGTGAAGATGAGCTGGATGATGAATATCACGATGAAGATGAAGATCTACAAAATTTGCATGATCAACCTTCAACTTCTAAAGCCAACCCTGTTAAATTGCCTGCTAAAACAATTAAGTTTGCAAAACCTATTGATACTTATTCGGAATCAGATAGCGATGAGTCAAGTGGTGGAGATGTAAATGACTTGAATGATTTTATTTGGAATTGCGACCCAACCTTTACTTCAAAAAAACATGGGTTTTTCAGTCCGAACCCCAGATTTACAAAATGATAATATGTTAGATTTTTTTGAGAAATTTTTTAATACAAATCTTGTAACTATAATTTGCGAAAAAACTAATCGTTATGCGGAGCAGCTAATGAAACAGTTAAAAAATCATCTAGACTGCACAAATATCGCGATGTACAAATAAAAGATATCTACTGCTTTCTATCAGTTTCTCTTTTGATGGTGAGAACAAAGAAACTGACTTTTCCTGAATATTGGTCGACGGATCCGTTGCTGAAAACTCCGATATATTCTCAAATAATGTCTAGAGATAGATACCTTTTAATACTTCGTGCTTTACATTTTAACAACAACCAAAAACCTGCCAATGGCGACTCCCTTTTCAAGATACATCCGGTTTTTGATTCTATAAAATCATCTTTCAAGGCGTGCTTTACACCATTTCAGAACGTATGCATTGATGAAAGCTTGTTACTTTGCAAGGGCCGTTTGGGGTTCAAACAATATATTCCCAGTAAACGGCATAGATTCGGAATCAAATAGTTTGTTTCGGCTGACTGTCTAACCGGATACGTTTTAGATTTTATTATATATACCGGCTCAACTACCAACATTGAATCAGATAACCCAGACATAGGTATTTCGGGGAATATAGTCATGACACTCATGAATGATTATTTAAATAAAGACCACACTTTATATACTGATAACTGGTATACCAGTCATGCACTTTATTCACTTTTACATGCTCACAAAACAAATGCTTGTGGTACTGTAAAAAAAAGCAGAAAAAACATGCCAAAATTCACAGAAAAGTTACAAAGAGGTGAAATGACTTTTCAGTCTTCTAAGGAATGTTTATGCATAAAATGGTGCGACAAAAGAGAAATACACATGCTCACAACTAACAATGGTTATGGTATGGCAGAAACTGGAAAGCAAAATAGAAAAACTAAACAATCAATTTTAAAACCCGACAGCGTGCTAGGCTATAATAAAAACATGGGGGCTGTGGATCGATCTGACATGTTACTGAGCAGCATCAAATCGGTAAGAAGAACAAATAAATGGTACACAAAAGTATTTTTTCATTTACTTGACCGTTGTGTACTAAATGGGCACGCCCTTTACAAACTGGCATTCGGAAAAAAAATTTCACTCGCTAAATATCAATTGGAACTTGTACGTTCTATTTTTAAAAATACCATGACGCAGAAGTGGCTGCCAAATATTCATCTGGCGGTAAGTTATCAATTTTATAGGTACCACAAAGTAATTCTTTTTTTTGACTTGTAGACAAACGAAACCACATAATAAATCCCATTAGACTTTCTGGAAGACATTTCCCCAGTGTTATCCCAAGAACGACTTATACAGTGAGGCCAACGAAGAGATGCGTGGTTTGCAATGAAAACAAAAGAAGAAAAGAAAGTCGATATATGTGCACAGAATGTTATGTGCCACTTTGTGTAGTTCCATCTTTCGGTATCTACCATACCAAAAAACATTTTTAATCTACCCATTTAGTTGAACGATAAATAAATATTCTTATGTTTTTTAAGAAAAATAGTTTGTTTTGATATACACTTTTTTGTATTTTGAAGAAATAAAATTTGTCCTCAGCAAACATTTAACATTTTTTCGTTAGCGAATTAACCCGTCAACAGCATTTTGAGCAGTATTCATTATCTAAAAAATTAAAATTTTATCCTACTGAAAGCGAGTTATCTCGCGATCGATCTAATCGTCGTCTTTGGCGTCACGGTATTTTTAAGCACATGCCGTAGGCAAAGGGTTAAATAAGCCGATTTTAAGCCAAAATGAACATATGCCATTTGTACTTGTACCAGTTCATATGTTCTGAAATCCATCCCAGACGTAGTCGAACCCGTACCTCTGGTATTTTTGATTCTCTTGCGAGGCGTAACTCGTTCGAAATTACAATGCAGAACACTTCCTTCTTCAGCGCCAGTAATTAATCGGACCAGGCACGTTAATCTCCGCAATATGCAGAATTTCGTAACTCAGACGGAGTATTAAAGCGGCGTTATACTTTCTGGAATAGTTAGACGGGGCGTAAATGGATGAATAACTTATTTTGATACAGTTTAATTATTATGATTGCTAATCCATTTGGTGAACGTCTGCAATGGGGAGCATAGCTCGTTGAGAAATATGTAGTTCGTGCGCCAGTGGCGTGGGAGCGTGGGTGTACAAAATTAGCTCCGAAAGTAGTGTTGAAATATTAAATTATTCGAATAAGAAAAAGCAACTTGTACTTATTTCATTAATACCATAATAATAGTTTAATTATTGCAGAAAATTACTACCAATATTACTGTTATTATTAGGGTAACCCAAATATGCAAAACGCATATTCTGCATGTTATATGCATTGATTGAAATATTTGCATGCATTCTTAAAAATTAGCATATTATGCATAAAATTAAAAAATAAAAGAATTTAAAATTACATAGATGTTTGGCAGGCATTTTATTTTTTTAAATTTTGGAATAGATCCGGACATATACCTCTGAGCCCTTTCCACTTGTTTGTAATATAAGTATGTAAGTCATACTCAGCTACGTCCCTTAATAAGGTACGGCTAACGTTACGGAGAAATTACCTGCATTAGAAAACGATGACCTATAAGATGTATTTCTTGTCAAAAACTGAGCTGAACTTGGAATAGCTGGAATGTGTTGATCAATCTATTGCGCTGTGTTGATTCTTCTGTTGTGGTTTATTCGTTTTAACGAAATTTGAAAATGACTCATGATGAAGTTTTGAACGAGCAAAGTAGAAAACTTGTGTTGAATGTTTTGGAGCTTTTACTATTGATTATGGGAATAATTTCCAGCCGACCCTGACAATTTACATTTAGAGATAATTGAGTACCGACATACCTGCACTACTTTAATCTTTCCACCGCACATGCATTCCTAAAGATGTCCTTTCTAGCATAATTTCGACTGGTCCGCCAGCTGCCACCCAGTTATACTACCTGTCATAATCAGGTATAAGTTTAAAAGAAATAAATGTGTACATTTTCTATACCAACCTTTTATTGCCCACTTCGCCTTTCGAAAACGATTGTACTATATACGGTTCATAAATTTTATAGTCGGGTAAGTAGGATCAGAGATTATTGTATGAAACATTTATTAGCCCTGTTGGCCGATTAGTTGGAACCGTCAAACGTACGCGCAATGTATTTGATACAAATATATATGTTGATATTTCAACTTATAGTAAGTTTGAAAGAAACATATTCGTGACTTTGACATATATCCAGATGGAAAATGACACTTATCAAGGTGAAAAGTGATTTATTTCCACTCAGACAAACGTCACATTCAACCTGGGTAAATGTCAACATTTACTGAATAACCAAATTGTTTCTTTAAAAATATATCTTATTGTACATTCAAACATTCTCAACAAAATTTAGTCACATTAAGTATTACAAATTATTTTACTAAATTAATTGGTTATGTGGCAATTTTAACCTGAGAATATGTAAGCGCTTCAACGTATCCATCCGCTACGGTGAAAGATTTCCATCCTCTTAATCTCTTCAATTGGAGAATGTCACTACCGCTATTTACTAATAGTGTGGCCGCTGTTCTTCGGAAGCATTATCCCGTGTATGTTTCACAATGCGGAAGATTTAGAAACGTTGCAATTTTTTGGAAAATAGACTTATCAAATTGTGACCAAATGGCTGGCGAGTGATTTTACATATGTTTCAATTAACGTTACCCATTCTTCACTACTCACTATAAATACTCATGCTAGCAGGTTTTTGATGTTCAAAACTCGATGGGAACCTTATTTTCCACGATATTAACATCATTCAATTTCATTTTATACAGTTCGTCACTTCGACATGCACCTAATACACCAATTATGAGTGCAAACTTTATAAGTCCCATATCATCAGGTGCATCCTTCAAAAACTCCGCTCTCACTGGAGAAAATGCTTGATCTTTTGAATACAGATCTTAGATTTTGTTGTTTAAAAAATGCCAGTAACTTCAAAAATTTGGAGATATTCATTTTATCTGTAATATTTAAAGTAGTACGCAACATTGAGCAAATGGACCAAAGAGTTGACGATTTTTTGATTTTGGGAATTTCTCTAAAATATGCCAGCACAAGCTTCAGAAACAACTTTCTGAACACCTTTTTGCAAGCACCAACTCCTGAAAACATCATAAACTTTATCGTATCTTGCACGACTCTTCTTAGGTAACAAATCTTTTTTACTGTATTAGAAAGGTATTTTAAGCTAATATAAATCAAATATCCTACAATTCCTATCAATGAAGTTATATGTAGGTTCTCTGATACCAAACGTCTAGGTATGCTAATGAACAATTTCACAGACAAAGCTCTATTCAATAATTATCTAAAGAAATTAATCTAATTTACTAACCTGCTTTAATGAAACACTCTATAAATATCTAACTTTACTTTTTGGCAGTGGGAACACGACAATTCAACCACAATAGATGAGATCTGACCTATTTCTGCATTTTTAGGATTGCTTCTTCAGGTGGCCTCCTTTAAATTGAATCAAATATCTAACTATAAAAATTATTATAAAAATTAAAATTATTTGAAGTTAAATATCGACAATGACAAAAAGTGACAGCCTGTCAATGAATTAAATATGACAATACCTACTTGAATAATATTCACCTTTTATGTAAAAGTTTTTATATATTTTTAGGTATTAATAATATTGTGTGAAACTAACTCCTTAGTAGACAAAAGCTCCAACCTGCGTTGAATTACACCCACAATATCTACCCATATATTCCTTATTATTAGCTTTTGTAACATTTTTTACTGTATTAGAAAGGTATTTTAAGCTAATATAAATCAAATATCCTACAATTCCTATCAATGAAGTCATATGTATGTTCTTTGATACCAAACGTCTAGGTATGCTAATGAACAATTCCACAGATTAAGCTCTATTCAATAATTATCTAAAGAAATTAATCTAATTTACTAACCTGCTTTAATGAAACACTCTATAAATATCTAACTTCACTTTTTGGTAGTGGGAACACGACAATTCAACCACAATAGATGAGATCTGACCTATTTCTGCATTTTTAGGATATTTGATTTATATAAGCTTAAAATACCTTTCTAATACAGTAAAAAATGTTACAAAAGCTAATAATAAGGAATATATGGGTAGATATTGCGGGTGTGATTCAACGCAGGTTGGGGCTTTTGTCCACTGAGTAGTTAGTTTCACACAACATTATTAATACCTAAAAATATATAATAACAAATCTTTGTACAAACTATAAAATACTATATAAACCTTGTTGAAGAGGTTCATTCTTGTCGAGAAATTTAAAAATTAAAATTTTTTGGTAATACCCTTCTAATATCCATTTTTTTATTGAGGAACTTCCTAACCTTTGTGATATTTCATACAAAACTGGCACTTGGTGATGAATAAAATCAGATTTTTTAATTTTTTTTAGACTTACTGTTTTACAGATTTGAAACCATTGTAGACTTTGCAAGGGAAACAAGCAGATCTGAATCCTAGTAGCTAACATTTCACCAAGACCAACACCAAGATTTTTTCAGTATCACTGGACACACCCGATATTCAATGGTAAATTAAAATAAAGTTTCATTGTTAGAGAATATAATTAAACTAGCAATTATTATCGAATTTATAATTTACCTTTATGTACTAAAAAATTCTGAAATTTCATATTTTCCACTCGCAAGTCAAAAAAGTTAAATCGCAAAAGAGTTACGGTAAATTTTACCCGTTCCTTCCCCGGATTCGAACGCATATGATATTTGTAAATTTTGTTTATAGTGGCGGGCTAAGGATGTAAGGGTTAAGTAAAATTTCATAAATTTATCTTAACTGGTTTCGAAGTTATTCAGAAAAAATCATCAGAGTTTTTAAGTGGCTTTAACTATAACTGTAAAGAAAATACAAGGGTGTTGCATAAGTGTATAAAAAAATCCAGAGAAGAGTCCAATTATTCAGTATATTGAAATAATCCCGTTATCATCAGTGGCGTAGAAACCCTGTGGTCCTCTTCTTTTATTTACAATAAAAATAGTACTCCACTGTCTTAAAAAAAATCGTTAAGACGCTTTAAATTGTGAACAAATAATTATTCTTTAAAATGTATGGTATTCAAGTAATTGTTCTTAAAAAACCTCGTGCATTTCATAATTTTTCCGTGGTGAGACTTATTATGCCTTATTAATATTTTCTGCAATTATTATAATTTTTAAAAATTACTTTAGCACTGTCATGTTATCGATAAAGTGAATGTTCAGCTTTTGATACAAATGTGCTTCATGCACACACTTCGATACATTTAAGACAAAACTTAAAATAATAATTATTTATTCAAAATAATTAAAACTTAAAGTATATTAGGTATTTTTTATAATTAAGCCAGTGGCGTACTATTTTTATTATCAATGAAAGAAAAGTGCCACAGGGTGACAACTAGAATATTTGAACATACTGAATAATTAGACCTTTAGATATTTCTTTACAACCTAGAATTATTGTTGTTTTATCAGTAAGGGATTCCAAGCAAATAAAAAATATAATAAAAATTTCTAAATATTTGGCACCCTCGAAACGTTATATTCTTAAAATCATTAATATACGAATTTAAGTGTTATTTGAATTATTCTAAAATTTGTATTAATCGTTTTTGATATACATAACGAACATTCATACGATGAATACATTTGAAGTTGTATAGTTTTCAATGCACATCTTAGAAAAATGTCTATATATCCATGAGATAATGCAATACGTGCAAGTGCATCTAGAAAAAGTAGAGTAAGTACGTGTACGTCACTGCATGACTATCTCGCATTTTTTAACGCTACGTGAATATCCAATTTAAAACATGGAGAAGGTAAATTTGAACATCATAGTGTATTACATTATAATGAGTCCCACCCAAACAGCCGTTGAAACGTCCCCGTATAAATACTAGTCATAGCGAGCAAAAATCATAGTGCCTTCCAGTTTCCTAGCCCCGTAAGATCTCTAATCTGTGATAGCTCGTAAGTAGACGTCGATGCAACTTTCCTTATAATTATCTCTGGGTTTTTGTTGCAGCCAACATGTTCAAGTTTTTCGTCGTTGTTGCATGCGCCAGTAAGTATCAGCAATTTTTTTTAATAGTGATATTAAGGCAATATAATTTTGCAAGTTTTTCTATTTTCTGTACCCATCTTGAAGCAGTTTTCAAAAAAGAATAAGCGTATATTTCATCGCAACGATTCATAAATGGGCATTAGTTCTATTAAAAACATCAAATTATCACTTGCAATATCCCTAGTGTCTAAATTATTTCAGAAATATATCTTCCAGATCATGGATATTTTGAAAATTATTTTTATAATTAATAAAAATATATTCCTGAAGGAGAAACATTTCCGGTTATTAAGTTAAGCTCAATGGATATTCTGTAAGATAATTTTTTAATGTATATAGGTAGCAACCAAATTTCTGTACTTCAGGTCATGTGATAACATTCATCCAATCATGAAATGATTACAGCGATATTACTCCATGGGGTATTTTCAGCAACGATGATTTATTAAAATATCGAGTTGAAAATCAACAAATGTCAGATTGACGATTCATTTATTTTGTACGTAAAAAAATTATCCTACCGAATTCCTCAAGCGTGTTGCTTTAAGGTAATTTCAATTCAATTACCAAGCAACACGCTTTCAGCATTTTGAATGACAAAATTATCAAACTTCTGATGTATTACAGGTCAAAATTTCACACTAAATTATTTATTAATTTGAAGATAGAAATGAGGATCACTTGCTATATTTAGTTTGTATGAAAACAATTACATCTACAATACAATAACTTGTTGTTTTTGTTTGTTTTACTTTACATATAGACCATTAAAAACTCAATAATAGAAAATAATCAAGTACTGTCAGAGAAAATGTCAATCTATATATAAACTTCCAAATATATATACAAATTTCCAATAAAATCTCATGCAAATTACTTGCAGGCAGGTGAAATTTCCGGAAATGTTTTGTATTACCATGGTAACAAATCGAAATATAAACTTCTACTTGGTTGGAAAAAGGTGGTGTGTAATTTTCGTACAAGATGCTGTGTTTTAATGACAATTTTATATATTTTTTAACAATTCCTGTATTAAGTCATACATTAAACCTACCTACCTAAATATTGATACAAACTACTGAATTTACTTACCGTTTTTCTGTGATAACATCCAAATTCACCTAAGTAAAAAAATCATAATTACAAAACTAGTAAGCTTGTTTCTTTGTAAACACTTATTTTCCAAATAAACTCCAGTTGTCTAGTTACCTACTGGATTTTAACGTTGAAGTATTAAGCATACAAAAATAAGAATAAGAAAAATAATAATAAGGAAATATATTTTCAAGATGACACGACTCATATAATACATTTTTTTAAAGATGCTAAATATCAGCAAATAAAGATAAGTCTAATGTACGTGTATTTTAAATACTAGACCATTATCCTATTTCTATACACTAATTCAGGACATCGATAATAATTCATAATATAGGAACTAAAGTTACTAGATTTTGGTATAGTACGGCAGAGATATTGAAAATTATTTTACTTAAACTCTATACCTATACGTCTCTTCAGTCTTGTATTAGAGTACTATTTTCGCAAAAATTAAACAATAAAAAAATATTTGCGAAAGCATTAATCTTTATATTATTTGATGAACGATTATTAAATGGGTTGGCAATGTAAAGAGAATGTTCTCATTGATCCTCGTTAAGATACAAAACTTGATTCATGTTCCGTTCAACAGCAGTGTTAATTAACTGGAATTACGAACTGTAACGACTGCAAAGAAAATTTTAAAGGCGGAAATATTAACAACTTACATTTTGTTCTATCACTCGGTCTACCAAGCTATAAATAAAAATATGTTTTGCAATATGTAGCAATACCACTATGACCTTTAAAATGCCCTCCTTGAAAGTTATTGTATCAATATTGGCATCTCGTCTACCATTAACAGCCATTTAGCAGTAAATTTTGTTCAATGGTTGGACTGATTCTAATGTCAATGTCTTAAAATAGGAAAAAATCTTTAGATTCGTCGAACAGTGAGAGTGTTTCATCTCAGGTGACTACATTAAAATATAAGTATTGGCACATTTACAAACTTGCAAACCTCGTATTATCCTGTTCCTTTTACATAGATATAACAAGAGGTACATTAACAACATTTCCTTTTATCTATTTTAAAAAAATGTTCTGCTTCAAAGCTTGTATGAAACTTTGGAAATCGAAACCCAAGCGCAAAAAAAACAATCGCCAGACAACGTCGCTATTCATTTTAATAATTTCAGTTTCCTGGGCCTCCGCTGGCGTTACCAAGCAAACCGTAGTTCTTGAACCCCAACAGCAAGCAAGTCACGGCATCGAAGCCATCCAGGGCTTTGAAGACGGTGGGTACGGCGGAGAGTATGACGGACACGACATCGGTTCCGAAGGAGGACAGAGCAGCGGCGCCGAACTGACCAGTCTCGCTCATAGCTCCGCCCAGCAGGCTAAGAACGCCGTCCAGAACCAACAAACAGCAGGATCCCAGGCAGCTTTCGGCATCTCCAGCAGTTTCGCCAGCGCTGCTTTGGGGGTAAGCGACTATTCTTTATTGTCACTATCAAGATTAGACATAAGAATTTCTCAAGAAGCTAGTCTGTTAAATTCTTGATCTTTTAAACTGACATTTCTTCGATACTTATCAGGTTTCTTCCTGCAGCAGTTGGAAATGGTTTGAAACTGTTAGAAATATTCGACCAGTTAGGTTGATATGAGTTAATTTAAAGCAAGAAGTAGTTGGACGGACATCTCTGATAGTTTCAAACTGTTTCCAACTACTGCAGTAACAAACCTATTGTATACTCTTATACAGGTCGTTCTGAAAAACACTAGCATAAATTCAGGGCCTGAAAGATTTTCAAAAAATATTGCAATTTGTTCCAATGAACCATGGGTGTTGAAAATAATTTTATAGAAGCTAGTTTCGGTCCTATCTTCAACAAAATTCGACTGAACTGAAATTTTCTTATGTGGGATTTCTGAGCATGCTAAATGCTCTGGAGTTATTAATGTTTGGCTATATCATACAGGGCGTTCACTGCAGTACTTCGCGGGAATATTTTAGGTCCTAACTTTTTTGAGGTTAATATTGTTGCCTCTTTTATCACTTCTTGCTATGGCCAATTTTATTCAACAAAAAACGTGCTCTTGTAAGAAGTGCTAACATTTTCCTGTTTTGGATAAAAACTGAGCATAGTACGCCAAAGTCAAGCAGCTAGTGTATTGTATACCTTTCTTTCGTGTACAATAGAAAATGATGGCTATAGTTGCGACGTTGTATCAGTTTACGATCTAAATAAATGTCCATTTATAGTGGAGACATTTCAGTTCACGTAACATTTAGCCGACATTTCCATGGAAATGGTAATTTCTCTGTCCCACTACCTTAATAAAGAATTTATTTCTTTCTGTCTCACTATAGACAAGAGGGAACGTTTGTAGTGTCCGAATGTATACTTATATTATATGTACACATATACTACGAAATGCATATGTTGCAAATGTCAAAATTTGTTTCGAAATTCGACTTTGCCCACAACCGTTATTTTTATTAACGTGAATTATTTTGAATTCCATTCCTGATCTAATATTTTCATTCTAAATTTTTTGTCAACTTTCATAAAATTAAAACAATTTCTATAATTCCTTCTCAGAAGAAGCCGAGAAACTTGAATAATTCGTTTTATATTGATTCAAATTTTCATTCATTGATTCAATTTCAAAAATATAAGAAATACACAAAATTATGATTAATTTTTAAAATGTATGCGTCACATGTTATTAATATCAAATTTCGTCTCAGTTAAATATTGGATAATGTATATTTTTTCTTGACAAGTTATGGTGTGGATGACCTAATATTTTACTCAGTTTTACTACTTAGTTTGTTAACACTACTCCATATCTGACTTCTCAGAAACTGTCCCTTATGTATTAACATGTAGATGAAATAGCTAATATCTCATTAAATGGCTTGCTGTAGATACACATAGTTCAAAAATATAAGACTATAGGTCAATCAAATTACTATAAAAAGAGATTTCTTCAAGTATTTCCTACTATTCTAGCCAAATTCTCATATAGGTATAGGTGGGTCCATTACATCAGACATAATATATTATCAACGACAAAAAAATACCTCTACTATATTTAAAGTAATATATAATGATATTGACTAGTACTAAAAATTGGAAAAACTTACTAATGCTAAAGATTCAGATTCAGATTTCATTACTATGTATAACCTGCATATACATATATACTCTAAAATATTTCATATCCTTTTGACTACAAATACATGGCTTATTACCTTCAGGCCGCCCAAACCGCCCAAGCCGCCCTCGTAGGCAAACAAGCCATCGTCCAAAACCTCAGAAGGCAATTGCAAGAAGCCCAACGTCTCCTCCAAGGCGAAATCCACCAATACCAACAGACCGAAGCCTCAGCCCTCGCCGCCGCTCAGGCCTCCCAGCAAGCTCAGACCCAGCTCAGCACCCTCACCGCAGCTCTAGCCGCAGTGCAAGGAGGTGCCCAACACGCCCAGCAAGCCGCTTCCGAAGCCGCTAATGCCGCCGCTGCCCAACAATCCATGGTCGTCGAAGCTAAACAGCGCGTGGCTCGCATCTTGGGTCAACTCCACAACGCTCTAGAAGGACTACAGGAGACCGAACTCTCCGCCCTTAGGGCCGCCGAAGCTGCCCAACAGGCGCAGTCCAACGCGGCCTCCGCTGGGGCGGCCGTAGCAGCTGCCGGATCCAAAGGAGGTCACTCCGAAGTATCTGGAGGCGGTTACCACTACTAACATGTGTCTAGACAACCAGTTGTTCTAAATTTTGTATATAGCCTGTTTTATATTTTTTTGAATAAAGTTACGATACTCACGTAAATGACGTTTTGTTTTTCAATTAGTAAGCCAGACGGTGAAAATTTGCTTCACATTGAAGAGTTTTAACCAAAAATTATACTCCTGTGAAGAAAATCTAAGGACAACCAAATTTGGTACATGATTGAGATTTATTATTGGTCTTTTTTGACTAATTTCATGTAAAGTGAAACACTACAAGGTGTACATTGAGTATGAGTCACCCCTAAAATTGTACCAAATATCCTACACATAATTCAATTTAAAATATTTTTGTACTCTTGTTAAAAAACAGCTTTAAGGTTTTTAAGAAAAATGCATAATTAAAAAAAAATTAATAGCGTTCATTAGAAGAAACCTAAAAGTCAGTAATAGGCTTTGTATTTAAAATTTGATAGTTAATAATAAAACTATTATATTTCTGCTACTGTATGTTTTTGACAAATTTACATTCAGCGAACAGAGTTGTTACTTGTGCTAGGTTTCTGTGAAGGAAATTGTAGAAAAAGTGTGGAAGAATATTGTAGGAAATTTCCAAATCGAGTGATTTCCCATAGAGAAATATTTTCTAATGTTGAAAAACGGGCTCGAGAGACAGGAAAGTGTTTCAATAATATCCGAGAACATTCTTGTGTACAAGATGAAGAAAATATTTTGCAAACAGTTGAAGATGAACCGCAAATAGATGCTAAACTTTATCTCGAGATATTGGATTATCAACAACTTCTGTTCACCGAATTCTTAAACGTAATCTACTACATCCAAATCATCACATTAGAAAGTGCAACAGGTATTGCCTCAAGATTTGGATCGACAACTGACCTTTTGCGAGTTTATCTTGCATCAAGATATTAATTTTCACAAGAAAGTACTTTACACTGATGAGGCTTGTTTCACTTGGTAAAGGAATTAAAAATGTTCACAACTTTCATGAATATTCCGATGTAAATTCCTATGCAATAACTCCTAGACATTTTCAAATGCGAATTTAAGATAAATGTTTGGGGCGGTATTATTGATCGTTATTTGATTAGACCAGTTATTTTGCCAAATCGATTACATGGTGAAAGTTATTTGGAATTTCTGCAAAATAGGTCTATCCCTGATAATCGAAGATTTACCGTTTCAGTTTTTGTTTAAGCACGATGGGGCACCACCTCATTTTAATGCTACTGCTGGAGACTTTTTGAATTTTAAGTTTACAAGTAAATGGCTAGGACAAGGATATAATTGTTCTCAAAACGATCATAATTGTTCTCAAAACGATCACCAGACCTCAATAAATGTGATCAATATTTTGTTTGGAGAACATTGAAGGATTTTGTTTATTCCCCGTCAATTGAATTCTGAGAAGATTTGTGGATTAAAAACAAAGCCTACTACTGACTTTTTGATTGCTTCTAATAAACACTAGTAAAATCATGTTTTAATTAATACATGTTGTCTTCAAAACTTGGGTACAAAATAACAATTTGATTTTTTTCATAAAATGCTACTAGAAATTAGTGTTGGCATCTTGTATTGCTTTTTCATGATCTTGTCTTGGTCTCGCATGACAAGAAACAACCAAGACAAAACTTCACAGTTCGAATTGCTAGATAAGCCAAGATTTGAAAAATAAAGTTTTGCGAAGCATGACAAGAGGTAAGTGAACATTAGCTGAAAAAATAAATATTGCATTCCTATTGTAGGTACAAATTGTATTTAAAGGACATCTAACATATAAACTTATTGTTAAAATCAAAATTTATTGATTCTAGGTTCAGATCTGATGAACTAATCATAAATTCATTGCCACTTACCTGAAAAAGCTCCGATTTTGGTTTGCTAATTTCGTTCATTACTTATTAGGTAAAACTGAGAGTCTTGAAGAGGGCAAACACTGTTCAGTAACATTATGTGATTTGACAAAGGCATTGTGTTTCACATTCTATTCTTATAAAAAAATTATCTTTCTATGGCATCCGGGGTGTACCGTTAAAGCTTTTGCAGTCTTACCTCAGTAGCCGTAGGCAAATTGTTTGTTTCAATAATTCTTATTCAGGTTATGAACAAATGCATCACGAAGTTTCACAGGGCTCTGTTTTAGGGCCTTTACTTTTCATTATTTATATTAATGATGTATTTGAATACTTAAAACCTTTTCGTAGTACGTTATTTGCTGATGATACTACCATCTTCACGTCTGCGTATAATTTGACAGATCTTACTTTGCTTTCGGGTGAAATGATTGAAAAAGCACAGATGTGGTTCTCAGCAAATAATCTTAAGTTAAATGAAACTAAAACACACAATTTAATTTTTTCTACACATAACGGTATGACTGATGGTGGGTCTGCAAGGGTACTCGTTGTGTTCCTCGATAACTCTCTTACGTGGAATGTCCATATTGATAATTTAGGAGGTAGACTATCTAGTGCCATTTTTTTAATTCGTAGATTGAAGCACTTTTTGAGTAGAGATTGTTTGAGAATGTGTTATTATTCACTTTTCCATTCTCATTTAAATTATGCCATAATGCTTTGAGGAAACAGTACAACGTCCCATAAGATATTCAAGCTACAAAAGAAAGCTGTACGTTTAATAACTAACTCTTCTTATACTGAACACTGTCGCCCGCTTTTTAAAGAACTTAAGATTCTGCCGTTACCCTGTCTTTACATATATGCCACTCTGCTTGAGATTCATTCTCAGAAACATCTTTATGTTACACATTCCCACTGTCATAGTTATGAAACTAGATATTCCGATCACCTTATAGTTCCACGATACAGGCTTACCAAATCAAAGAAAAATTCCTTAAATCTTAGATTGTACAATATTATGCCAACTAATTTAAAATCGTTGGATGTTTTTAGTTTCAAAAACAAATTAAAATATTTTTTACTATCACACTGTTTTTACTCTATTGATGAATTTTTAAATAGTTCTGATATGCATATGTTGTGGTAATGGTCTTATTGCACCTATTAGGTTTTTAATATGTTTAAATTGTCTCTTGCTTACTTTGTTTTATTGAACTGTATTCAAAATGTAATTTTTTTATGTTAATTATTGTGCTTGGTTCTTGTGTGTTTTCTGTGTCTACAGAAAGTTGTTCTTTGACTTACCATACAGATTTTATGTAATTTAACATGGTCAATAAATACTACTACTACTGCCCGTTTCTATACTTTATAACATCTACCAATGGACCACTATCGACGATCGACCGCATCGGAGCGAGAATTGTTGGTTACAACTGTTACTAAATTCGTAATAAAATTTTATGTTCCTCATTTGTATTCAAGAATTTCGTAAGAAACGTGCAAGAATATTGCAAAATTACGAGAGAAAAAACTTGCGAGACTCACAAAACGATACAAAACATGATCTTGCAGAATCGATCAAAAACAACCCAACTAGCAAAATAAATTTTATAAAGATTGTATAAACTGCTATAAAATAAATTTTACAGGAGCTTCAAATTCATATAATGTTGTTAAATGTCTTTATAAGATACTTATAGGATAGAAAAGAACCCACTTTTATAAAACACTTTGGTAATGTAACAGATCTATAAAAAATGTATACAACACTTAAAATAATTTTATACAGCAACTATAAAAACGTTTTGTAGACTGTATTTTGGTATTATTTAAAGAAACATTACAGTTTTTAGTAAAGAATATTATTATCATTTGTATAAATGGTAGATAGTTATATATTACTTACAATATTATAATTAATAAGAATCTCGTATTTCAACAATGAAAATTTTACTGCGCTGCAAATTTTATTGATAAACTATAGATATCTTTATGCCAACAAATTATGCCCTTTAGTTTAGACCACATTTCCTTTAAAATTATAAAAAATAAATTTATTTTTTTTTAAATTATGCTTACTTTAATTTATATTATCATTGTATAACTATATTTAATGATCTTGTTATAAAATAATCTTTCAACAATAGTAAAATCATGTTTTAGGTTTAATTTTAATAAGGCTTTCAACTAATTTTACATAATGGCGGCAGTCGTTGATCTAACAAACATGGCCACTTATAATACAACGATTTTATTCCACATAAAAGCATAAAAAAATCTTTGTGCTTTGTGGAAAAATGGTTTCATCAAATCTCGCCGATTTTCTTGAAATTTTGCACGTTTCGATAATTTACGATTCTGAACAACTTTTTCAAGTAACATTTTTCTGTATTTTTTTCAGCAGAAAATGCTCTTTACTTGAAACCAAAACAGTTTTTACTCGGAGCACTTAGCATTTCGAATAGGATTATTTCAAAAATGGTTACGCCTACCGACTTCAGCAAGGTATACCTTTTTCAAATAAAACAGGTAGGAGAATAGATTGTTTCGATAGTCAGATACATTAAGATGTAAAAAAGTTCTGCCATTTAAAAGAAACATGGTATGCCACAAGGGACGCCCTCTACTAGTGACGTCAAAATTAGAAATATATTTTAATTTCTCGTCCGCAAAAACCCCCGATTTACAAATTTTATGTAAATATTTGGATTTCTTAAGAAGTTATTTACAAATATCGAAAATAAAATTTTAACTTTAACACCCTGTATCTCCCTGTATCCCCATATATATTGAGTTTTCGAAAAATTGTTATAGGACTTCGTGACCCTAATTTCTTGTGAGGAATCACCTCCTGAAGTCTTGACGCATAATTTCCGGACACCCTGTATATCCTTAATAAAACACGTTAATACAACTATTTTATAAGGTTATAATTAAAAGTCGTTTGCCCACGTATACGACTCTTATATGTGGGCAAAATATGTTTACAATCCTTACATATATATTTTAAATGTTGTATAACGCATTATAATACTTTTATAAAAAATTTAAAGAAATGAAAATTATTTGTTCTATAAAACACTGTAAAAACTACTATAAAATTATTTTATACAATTACTTTCTTGAGGAACAAAATTATCACAATTATTTGCTCTATAAAATTAAATTGTTCATTCAACAACGCTATTCGATAGTTACAAAATAATTTGCTTCCTTTAAAGTTCCATTTTGCTAGTTGGGACTCAACAGCAGTTAAAAGATATACATAACTATTTATGGTGGAATATGTTCACTTTTATCAAATAATAAGACTACCGTTACATTGCACATCGTTTGCAAAACATTACAACTAGGGAAGCCAAGATTTGTATTTTCTTCTGAACTTTTTTGCTTACAACATACAAACGCCGTATTTATTTATACAACAATATTAATATAAAATCATTACTATTAACAAACACGTAATATTATAATTTCTTCATTCATCAATCATTTTTTCTTCTTTGACTCTTCCCCGTCATTTTGTTATAATTCCGCACAACCTTGACAATTTTATAGATAGAATAGACGATGACTGTGGAGCTTAATATGACCACAAATGCAATATCAACAAGGAAGTACTCGATCCAAGAGATATCAACTGTTGGACTTCGCAGATGTTTGGTGCCTTTGTGCCTTATCACGTACTCTATCCACCAGATGGCCTTATTCATAGACGATATAGGTTCATCAAGCAACAAACTCCGAAGTTTTTCTATATTCTTTCTGTACCTGTGAATAAATATAATTAGAATCTACCAAACCTGAATAAAGCTCAAAGGACAAGAAACAATTAACTATTACTACTCGAATAAAGGAAAATTCATTAATTGAAAATTTCAGTAGGTTTTTATTGTTAGCAATTCTACCTAACGAGCAGCATTATAAGCTACTAAAGCCTAATTAATTCAAAATTATTCGAATTAGTTATATAAATTTTTCGAATTAGTAAGAAATAGTAGAAAATTAAAACAATTGGAACGTTGTGTTTCAAATGGTATTTGAAATTATAGGCAACGTGATACATATAAAACTGAAATTGGCCACTTCATTTTGAAGTTAATTACTGTGTGTAATACAGGGTATTTCTTAAGTAGAGCTCAACAATCACGAGCAGTAAAATGAGGAAGAGCTGCCTCTTGCATAAACCACATTCTTTGTCTTAGCGCATCGAGAACATCGTCAGGTAGTTCAGGTGAAACATGTAAAACATTTTCAAGAAAATATATGTAGCAGGTACCGGTTAAAGTTCTTGGTGAAAAGTAAGGTCCAACAATTTCCAATAATACCCACCCATACATTCAAAGAAAACTGATGTTGAAGTCGACATTCCATTATGGCATTACGGTTTTCATCTCAGCAAACGGAAGAATTAGCAGTAAGGCTTTAACATTTTGAATGGGTACAACTGGTCATGTTTTAGACCGAACTAAACTAATTTATGATTCACATTAAAATTTGGAGCTATCTTCCTAGTACTAGTATTTGGGTCTTCTTCAATTTGTTGTAAAATAGCTTCTTCCAACTCAAGCGTTCTAACGCTCAAAGGTCTTCCAGGAATTGGAGCTTTCTAAAATAAGCCTGATTCCGAAATATGTTGAAAAACATTTCTGGACATTGTGTATTAGGCATTGGATGATTTGGGAACCTTTCCATATAAATTTGCCTAGGTTCAGTACCTTTGCCATCTGCAAAGCCATAAATGTAAATCATATTGGTCATTTCAGCATTTGAATATGCAAAAGCCTTTATTAAAACTTAATCTTTTTAAAAAAATAAGCTTTATTTGATAATACACAATATTAAATAAGGTGACGACTTCTTACTATTATTGATTAGCATGGTCTCCCTAAGAAAGGTTAAAGTAATTTAAAAATAAATAAATCAATCAATTTTATTATTAATTGGAATACAAAAAAGTGTAAAGAAACCAAAAGTGAAGAAGCTGATAATTTTTTGTTTCATGCCTGCCATACTTGGAATTATTTCAATCATCTATTAGAAATTAAAAACTGATTTTTTTTAATTTTTGACACGCTCTAGCTGGGCATTGGATGTCCTAAGGCCCCCCGACATTTATATAATAAAAAATCCTGATTTTTGGCTACACAATATGCCTCTAGATTTTTGACCTCTACTCAAGAAACATCCTGCAGATCGATTTGTTAATCTACTTATCCTTCTGTGTATTAGATACTTAGTGACACGAAAATATTACATTACCTACTAACAGCAATATTATCATGATTAAATTTAAGCGTTAAATTCTTATTTAGCAGATTACATGCTTATATATATATTATATTTGTTTTATCTATTCTTATTAGTAAAATGATAAGAACTTAAAAATATTTTTAATTTTTATAATTTTAAGTATGTGCTACAAATTAATTACTACATTCTTCAAAATAATATTTTTTTTAACCTAGTTTTAAGTCGTAATTTGGTGTCGTAAATATCTGACCGTTGTGAATTTGTTTGAAGTATATTATTTGTTGCGTAATCAAGTAATAACAATACAGTTTCTTTTTCTACGTGAAATATTTCAGGACTAAGTAAACGTAGACGTTACAATATCTATACTGTTACTAGGTACCCCTAATTAATAAGGTTTCCCAGATTGCCCTCATTCCTGCGCTGAATGGTGGTTAGAGCCTACCAACGCAAGTCGTTCCTGGGCGCAAATGCGGTCTGCATAATAATAATAATAATAATATGCCGCCCACAAGTTTCCGACTCCTGGGGCAATCCTCGTGATTAATATGGGAGGGTAGAGATGTTATTATTGTTGTTAGTCTAAGGTCGTCGTGACCCCAATAACCCAATACTCACTTCTCGTTTTCTGCCACTTCAATTATAGCATTCTTTAATTCTTCTTTTGTAACAGTTTCATAATCCACCCCCACTCCAATCCCGATTTCAGACAGTACTCTTGTATTCATGGGCTGATCCGCAATAAAGGGCATTCCGACGATAGGAACACCTCTGTCTATTGCCTCTTCGGTAGATTGTAGTCCGGTTTGTGAAATAAACACCCTTACGTTGGGGTGAGCTACAAATATTAAAACAGAAAAATGTGAGGCATTGAATGAAATGTGTATATCGACAAAATGATCATACCATGAAACATATAGAGGGTGTTTATGAAATAAGTGTATCACTTCAAAGGGGCAATAGAGGCCATGAAAAACAATTCTTTATTAAAAATATGTGGTCTAACAAGTCATATTTTCAAGATAAAAAATATTGTTAAATCATAGAAATAAAAGATTTTGCTGAACCTGACAGGTCACAAAGCGTCCTACCTGGAGTAGCTAAAGGCCACTAGATGTAACTCTGCTACATTTCGCGTACTCACGGTTCCTTCTGTTGGGTTTGACAGACATGAACAGCCAGGGTTATTCGTCATTGAATTGTATTGTTAATAGAGCCCCGGACGTTCTAATTAAGGAAGACGGTCATCACCCATCTCTTCTTATTTTAATTGAAGTACCGAAAAGATGGAATTCTAATAAATATTTTGTTAATTTTAGCTTTTACAACTTTCGCAAGGCTAATTTATTGGACATTTATCAAAGTTTGGCGTTATTTGATTGATCAGCTGTTACTGCAATTTCTGACATAAACATAGCTTTTGATTGTTTTTATCGCGTATTGTATTCTGTAGTTGATCGAATTGTTCCTAAACTTACTGTCAAGGGTAAACGTTACCCGCCTTGGTTTGATACTAATATAATTAGAACTATTAAATTGAAGCACAAAGCATGGCGCGATTATAAGAATTTAAACGATCCCCTAGCGTTGGCCGAATTTAAACTGTTAAGATCAGCATCAAAACTTAATATTGATATTACTTATAAGAATTATTGCATCCATACTGAAAATGTCATAAAAACTGATCCCTGAACTGAAGGAATAGTAACATTTCACTTATTTCAATGACGTACAAGGATTGTATTTGTGAAGGACATCAGCCCATAGTAACTGCATTTGCTGAGAATTTTAGAGATTTTTATAAGACACCTGAGGCTGGTGACATATTTTACCCAATAGATAACACTAATGAATTATTTCAGATTAAGACCTTCACTGAAAACAAAGTTTTACATTGCTTACGCAAGCATAAACCGAAATATACAGCGGGAGCTGATAAAATTCCTGCTTTTTTGTTACGTGATTGTACTAGTGTTTTTGCTTCTCCGTTATTTTATTTATATAATTTGTCCATTACGTCGAATACATTACCTAACGTTTTAAAAGTATCGAAGGTTATTTTAATCCATAAAAAGGGATCTAATAGTGTTATCGAAAATTACAGACCCGTTATAAACAATTTTTCAAAAGTATTTGAGATGGTATTATATGAACCCACGTTTGCCTATGTTAAGAATAGATTAACTCAATTTCAGCATGGCTTTTTTAAAGGCAGGTCAACATCGACCAATTTATTCTGTTTAACGGAGTTTATTGCTAATGCATTTGACCAGAAATCCCAGGTAGACGTTATATATACCGATTTCAGCAAAGCTTTTGACAGGTTAAATCATACAGTGTTATTATCTAAATTGAATAATATTGCTTTTTCTCATAATGACATTTTATAAATCTTACCTCGAAAATCGTCAACAACATGTGGAATTTTCTGGTCAACAGTCGCTTTAGTTCATTCCATCTGGGGTGCCACAGGGTTCGGTACTTGGGCCATTGCTTTTTAACATTTTTATAAATGATATAGTTACGGATATAAATGTTAAGTATCTTTTGTATGCAGATGAAATATACAGTATGCGCCAAAAGTATGGAATAAATTCAATAAAAACGAAACAAATATTTTTTGGGAAAAATCCTTGAACAGGTCTATTTTTAATTTAAAAAATACATATTTTAGCGTAAAATGAGATTTTCAAATGTCATTTGTTTTCGAGTAATGACGTCATCGATTTTTTTTAAATGGCAACACCATATTTTTTTCCTTGATTCTGAAAGATCGTTTAATTCTCTATCAGACAGTACTAACATTTTGCCCTCTTACATAGGAAAGTTTTCGAGTAAATGACGATTGAATGTTAGAAAACGTAAATTTTATCCATAAAAAAGTAACAATTCTGAGGTATGTAAAATAAAATACAATTGATTAAATTTTAAACTTAAATTAAATGTTAGAATTGCCATCCACCAAGTCTGTGAAGAAATTCTTCTTCCACATTATGAATGATTTCTGGGGTAACTCTACGTATTTCGTCCCAAATACGATTTTGAAGTTCTTCTAAATTAGGTGGTTTATTAATGTACACTTTTGACTTCAAGTATCTCCATAAAAAATAGTCAAGAGGTGAAAGATCTGGCGATCTTGCAGGCCATTCTATCGGTCCGCGTCTGCCGACCCACCTCCCAGGAAAACAGTTATCCAAAAAATCTCGTACAGGGCGCGCATAGTGGGGAGGTGCACCGTCTTGCCATCCAATGAGGATTTTCCCGTCTCCAATATCTGCAAGTTTGACGGTTTACTGTACCATTCAGACAAAATGTGGCCTCATCTGAAAAAATTATTTGCCGGTGTAAATTTCTATTTCCTTGACATAAATCCATTAGAATTTCGCAAAAGTGTAAGCGGCGATCGGGATCATCTTCATTGAGTTCCTGCACAAGTTGAATTTTGTAGGGATGATATTTTTCCTTCCTCAAGATACTGCACTGTGCTCTGACTAGTGTCATTGTTTAATGCAACCAATCGTGAAGAATTATGAGGATTATCCACCATACTTATCAAAATGTGCTGTTTCTGATTTTCATTAATGCTTGGACGTCCAGGTTTTGGAAAATTTACATTGCCAGTAATGGCTCGGCAAATATTTTTATATAAACTATTGCATAACTTAGTTGATTGTACTGATATATTTAACTTGATTAACTTCAGGATACCGAGACATGGCTCTAGACTTAATATATTGTTTTACACAACAACGCCGAGAATTAATACAACTAAATATCCACCCATTCACCGGATTTGTGAAAATTATAATAAATTGCAAGGTGGCTTCGATACGTTTATTAATTTCTTGTAACATATTTACGTTGGTACATTTAAATGATAATTTAATTTTTACTGCTTTTTCCAGTGTAATTGATAATGTACGTATTTTGTGTACTGTATATGTTCTGTTTTCTGTTTTTAGTAAATTGTATTTTTCCTATCCTATAATTGGTTGTGTACTGTAGAGTAGTGTATTTGTTAAATAAATAAAATGAATAAATAAATTTACCTCACCTATGGCATACTGATGAGAGCTAATAAGCTCGAAATCGGCATATATCTGGTGGGCCGCTGATGAATGACTTTGGCTGTTTGTTGTAGGTTTTTCGGGTATAATTTTAGTGATGGGCATAACCGACAAATTTCAGAATGAAGTTCTACCGATTCAATTATTTTAATAACAGGACAACCTTATGCAACGTGTACAAGCTTATGCAACCAATACTACTCAAGTTGTCGAATAGGGTGTACCATCTAACCATGATGTAAATATGAATAATATTGTGAAAATGTGAAATGAAGAAAAAGACAAAAGTCAAGTTAGGAATGTAATCGTTATGGATACATTAAATTTGTTTTAATTCACTGAAATATTGTAAAGGTTGACCAGATACCTGACAATTTTGAATGACTACTGGGAAATATGTGTATGAAGATAGATAATTTCATTATTAATTACCTATATTTATGAAGTATAGTAAGTACTAAGTAGAGACATGTAAAAGTTACCACGGGTTGCATACTACTGTGACGTCACACAATTCGAATTACATAAATCAATAATCAGGTCCTAAAAGTTATTTCAATCACCTGATTAGAGGTTAATTTTAATTAAAGTTTGCCCATTACTAAATACTGGTGGAGACATTAATTCACAGAGTTGTAATTTCCTGGAATTCCGTTTTGCTAATATCGTTATTGCCAAAACGTGATAGAGACCGGGGGCTTTCAATACTGCCTACAGCTAGGTGGTATGCTTCATTGTTTTGTAGCCTGTCAGGTCCAGCATCGCTACTAGATGTAACTTTGCTACGCGTCGTGTGCTTACACTTAATCGACATTTTAGGTAATTTTGCAAAATTAGCTCGAAATTATTTTCAGTAGCTAATAAGAATGCTTCTAAATGGTCTCGTTTGTAATCCCATATATCTAATTTCATTGGCTACAGTAAAAATGTGTTGTTAAACAGTTGAACACACACACAATCACATCATATATGCAAATTCTTAATTTGAATAAGTCAAATTTGAATAAAGCAACGTACCTAAATCTATTGTCAACAAGACACGTCCGCACCCGCGCCTTTAACTACATTGAAACTTGGGGTTGGCACTTATTTCAGAAACACTGTATAAAACATTAGGTAAGCTATTTTTAAGGAGTAATGCAGTAATACCTAGTTTAAAATAAATGCAGTTGATTCCAGATAATACATAGTCAGATATGTAACAAAATAATAAGAGACACTGTTGATTTGTTAACTGAGAGAAGAGTTTGAAAAATAAAAGTATATCGAAAATTTTACTTTGTAAGTATATCAACTTACCAAGAACATCTTGTTGTGGTAACCACTTCTTGATAATAACATTTGGAGGCTTTCCAGGCAAATCTTCGGATTCGTATTTCCATAAAATAGTGTACGGCAATGCAGAGAACGCTTCATTTAAAACTATCCTCAACCTATCCGGCATATTGACACTTTGGACGTTTGACCCTAAGCTGAAGTAAATTACTCCGTTTTTCGCATTGTCCAAAAGAGTTTTAAGCTCCTAAAATTCAGTTATATATACATAATTTATACTTCATATGGCATGTGCCATAATAGGGACATTTAGCTTTTTTTTTTATTGCAATTTCTGAATGATTTTATAATATTAGTACGAGATAGTAAAAAATTAAAATACCCCTTTATGGATGATTTTATAATATTAGTGGGATCTAAAAATAATTATAATATTCTGACACTTCTAAAGCCTTTAAAATTTGAGAACATGAACATGTGACGTTACTGCCTCCTATAGCATGCCGGGTTGCGCCCGCTACCGCTTACTTGCATTTAGAATACGACGCGTAGGTCGTCGGCGTCTTTAATATTGCGATTTTTATTTCAATTAAATATTGAAGCTGTTACTAGAGACACTAAAACAAAACAATCAAACTTTAGATATTGTATTGTACCGAAACGTCACAGTACAACAATAAATTATTTTTCAATTTACACCAGAATCCCAATACGTGAAACTTGTGACAAAAAACAATGAAGCGCGATACATTTCTTGGACCCAAAACAAATAAATGTGTGTTGCATAATAAGATTTATAATAAAATCAATTTAATAATAATTTATTAGTAGGTAATTATTTAATTAATGTACTTATGTAAAATTTATTATTGATTTAAGGTTATTAAGTAGGTACCTTATTAGTCTTTTTAATATCGAATTTATAAATTACTTAATTTTAGATTTTACAAGGTGGCTCAATAAAAGGAATGGAACTGCTAAATTCTAAAGTTACTGATATTAATATTTAATTTAAATTTGATTAATAAAATTTATAAACTAAATATCAGTCTACTTAATTATTTGTTCAGTTATTGTGTCAAATTGGGGTTTTCATTTAGTTAGCACTTGCAAACTTCTCCTTTATTTTGAACATAAGTCACTGCATCGTATCCGTAGCATTTTCGTGAAGGTCAGAATAGTTTTCAGACATTTTATTTTTAAATATAAAATTTTAAATATTTACAGTCAGAAAAAATAAACTTGATTGATCTTTTGTTTTATTGTAGGTACAATAGTTTACAACAATAATGACACTGCTGACGTCTTCGTAATGAAATCTACTTTAAATTAATATTACTTGTTAGTAGTTTCACTCACCAATAAAGATTTAATAAAATTTCTGTTCAAAACTTCCAAAAGTTCAAAAACAGTTTTCAAAGAGTGTGATTATTATTGCAAAATCATGTACTTATCTAAAATTATTTTTTTAGAAATCAAAACATTCCACTTTGTTTTTGATTGTGTAACATAATAAATATATATTTTTTAGTAACTTCAGAACCCATCTATATCATCTGAAAAACCATCGTTTTAAAATTTACCTTTGCATTTTTGCACTTCTCATTTCAGCACTTACAAATTGGTAATTTGTACTAAAATAGTTCATCCTCAATTAAATCTACCATCCGGTAGATTAGACGAATATGCTTTTAAACAGTTGTGACTTTTTTTTAAGTAGTTAGCTTTTATTAATTTAACGCAGAAAGACCCTTGCCCGAATTCGAGTCTGACGAGTAACGAAAAGCTGTAGGAGGCAATGACGTCACGTCTCGCGACTGTTTAATTCCAATTTGATCTCGTATATTTCGAAAACTACTTATCAGATCGACTTCAAATTTTCTGGGTTGATTCTACATCATAAATGCTTAATCAAAATTGGGCTAATAGTATAATTTTAGGTTTGTCCAAATGACCCTATCGACCTTCAATATATATAAAACATACCACGTGATTGTCTGTGATAATACTGATGATACAAGAAAAATATAGTAAAATAACAATAATGCTAAAAATAACTAAACACTACCAATTAGAGTATCGTCAAGGTTACATTTGTTTATAAGATTAATCAAGATCCTAATGAAGTAAGTATAATAATTAAGGTACATTACACGTAAATACATTTTAGAATTCAGAACATATAGCATTATATCCTTGATCGACGATTGTTAACGAATTTTAAATATCATAGACAGTTTTGTTTCAGTATTTCAGCAGTAAATTTTTATTCTTTATAAAAAATATAGACAGATACGTTTCTGTCCTCTGAAAAATAAAAATTGTAAAATTTACCTTTTATTTTTAAAAAGAGAGCGATAATGTGTTTATAGATTCAAGTAGAGGAATTGGTGTTGTAACCTTAATGCTTTATTAATCTTTTATTTGTAAACAATTACGGCAATTATAATCAAATTATTATGATAACACTCGGAATCTTGCATCATTTGAAAAGACATTGAAGCCAATATAATGACATTCTGCTAGAGAATTTAAATAACTTATAATCATTCAAGATTATTCATATTCAAAACCATATGCATCGTTGCATTTACGACAGGTAAATGTTTACCGTTCTAATATGCAGCACTTACAAGGACACTTCCTTAAATGTTTCCGTAAATATGTCCTATATTGTATTATAAAATGATTTCCAAAAGAACAGAGAGCAGTGGGGAATAACATTTGAAAAAATATTTAGACATGACAACGATGAGTTTACTTTCTGTTTTACTTCTATTGCTCGACCTTCGAATCTTTATAGAGAAATCATTACTTTTTAATGATCTATAGCAAACTGTTCATTTACTCCAACATAAGTGAATAACATATTTTGAACTTTAATTACACAAATCATCTTTTAGTGAACAAACCTATTGTAACCTCGAAATTGACTTTGCGTGGGAACACGTCACGTAGACAAACAACTTTATAGGGCAATCCAACGAACTGTCAAATCACTTAAAAAATGGCGGCTGTAGGACAAACAACTCGACATATGACAAGCAGAAATTTGTGCTTTTGTGTAGAACTTTTAGTTATTGATCTGTGTGTAGAACTGTGTGTTTTGCTCATTATATTTTATACCTATTTCGGAATACCAAGTATAATTCAGACTATCATAATGGTTTTGTTTTTTTGTGTTATGAATTGTTGGAGTAGAGGACAGCGAGAAGATCAAGTTAGATTTTTTAGGATTCCTGCTGCATTGAATTATAGACAGAACTGATCTCAATGAACTCTCATATAAGACGGCAAAAGTGGCTTAGTGCAATAAAACAACAAGACCTAACTCAAGAAAAAATTATATACAGTGTACAAGTTTTAAATATATTATTTATAAATAGGTACCTAAGTTCTTTTTTCTCTCCAACTAGTAGCATAATTACACCCCCGCCAGCCCTAGCAATTCAGGGTCCTGGAGAATACTATATATAATATTAATAAAAAAATATATTGATAACAATATTGGCAGTTATATATAATTAATTAGTAAACTATTACAGAGGTACGTAATTTGATTTTAACAATTATTTATGCTTATGGGGGCTTGAAATTCTTAATAATGCCACTGTTTCCAATTCACATATATTTAACAAAAATTATAAATAATAAATAAAAGTCCATTTGATAGAAAAAATCTAAAATATATTTAATAAAAAATATTAAAAATAAGTTATATATACAATTCTAAAAAAATTGGGTACATAGATAAATAGTACAAAATGTTTAATAATCAATTGGTTTTTTGATATTTTAAATAATTGCGGCATTGCAATAATCATTTAAAGTTTGTTACAGCACAATAAAAAACATTAGCAGCAGGGAAAATCAAAATTTAATGCACCAAGTTCATTTTTGATTAGTCAACTATTTCTTGCCTCGGCCCATTTGAAAGAAAAAATTTGTAGATATACCGAAGTACAGTGAATACTGAGAATTATAATAATTTTACAAATATTCAGCAACTAGAACGTTTTACCTAAAATATAAACCCACTTTTTCTTATTATAATGAAAATATATGAGAAATAGGCTCATATTACACTTCCTAATATGAAATATGAAAGAGTTGCTGATCTGGCAGGAACTAGGGGGCCCCACTAATCGCAGGGCCCTGTCCAGTGCCCAATGGAAAATAGGGGCCTGCATAGGTATATTCGCGTCAAGAATTCAGACGTCTTACATCACGATATTACTTTTACAAATAAATATTGCAGATATTTAAAACTTCAGAAAACATTAGCATAACACTACATTTTCGTTTATATCTACCCATCTTGGTCTCTGACAACGTTGCAGTGGTAATTTGATAACCCAAATGCAATGTAGGAATCCAATCAAGATGTAAGTTATCTGTTAAAGCAGCCGGTTTACCTGAAATATATGCTTTTAAATTGTTGTATATAACTTTTTATTAACTAACCCGATACAAAATGTTTTGAACAAACGACACTGTATTTAATATTTTCTTGGGTCTTGCCGTTATAAGCCACTTTTGCCGTTTTATATGAGAGAGAGTTCATTGAAATCAGTTCTATGTCTACAATTCAATGCAACAGGAATCCCAAAAAACTCTAACATGATCTTCTCGCTGTCCTCTACTCCAACAATTCATAACACAACAAAACAAAACCATTATGATAGTCTGAATTATCCTTGGTATTCCGAAATAGGTATAAAATATAATGAGCCAAACACACAGTTCTACACAAAATCACAAATTTCTGCTTGTCAAATGTCGAGTTGTTTGTTCTACAGCCGCTATTTTTAAAGTGATTTGACAGTTCGTTGGATTGCCCTATTGTCACTCTTGATTATACAAGAAATCTTCAACAAATTCACAACTGTCACATGTTTTACTTTTACGTTTCAGTCATTCGCGTTCGACTGCTCAATATAAACTGACTGTGATGGCGGAAATGATCCGCTTATGTAGATTTTTTAGAGTTCTCGCGATAAGTTTCTGCGATCTCGAGAACGTGCCGAGAAACAAATAGAATATAGTCTGGAATATTCCGGTCAAAATAAAGGTATTACAAAAATTATAAATTACGCTTAAATTGAAACAATGTTACATAAACAGACATAAATAAATAATTATGGTGTCCAAGAGTAATTCCCTTAATTTGATATTAGTCTTTATTTAAACTAGAATGTATTAAAATAATGTTAATGTCAAATATTATATGCTTCTTTATTTTGAGCAATAAAAACATATCATAAGTTATTTTGATTATCCACAAATATTTAAACTTATCTACTTTTGATCCTTATTTATTGTGGGTGATTTGCCTTCTAGAAATAGAAGCAGAATGACATTTTCTATTTATTGTTATATTTTGTTCAGATCCTATTTTCTTTAATAATAATAATAATAATATATTTGAACATTTTCCATTTTTGCAACATTTAATTAAATCACTAGGTAATTTATTTTGATTGTTATATCTTTTATGTAACTCTTTATTGTCCATCTACTATGACTATTTTAATTGGTTACATATTAATAGCTTCCTTACGTTTCCACAGACATATGATAAGGTTAAAGTAAAGTCACTTCTGAGGAAGATACGTCAAACGTCAAGGAAGCTAAACTGACGACGTGGCGATCAGTCCGGAAATTATTCTACCAAGGTTAAAATAGATTAGTTAAATGCCCATTTTCTCATAAAAGCTTGCGATTCTGCTTTTATTTTGTATGAATGAAGCATATAAGCTTTGAAATTACCGTCAGAGCTATATGTCTGCTATCATGCATTTGTTTTCACTTTGCGTAATCATAAAAGAAATGAGATTCATCATGTTCAAAAAATTTAAATGTCTGTTTTCTCGCAAACGGTTGGTTTTTTGACTTCAAATTTTTTGATTTAGAATCTTTAGATTCTTTAAAGAAATGCCATCAAAATCTTAATAAAATTAAACACAAAAAAGTTATGATCAGTTACCGGATACCCCGGATTGTCTATTTACAACATTCTGTATTTAATTGTTTTGCTCACACCTATATGGAAAACAACTGAATAAAATAAATAATTGTGTACTTACTTCAGGCAAAGGCTTTGGAGGTCTTATGTGTAATCTTTGTAGTGAAATAATAGTTGGCACCGTCGGTCTGGGAGGATAGAATATCGGATTTGTAGTTAAAAATAGGAGACTAAGATTTTTCTCTATTTCACCCATATAAGGCATATCGTTTCCTAAATACTTCCTAGCTATTTGATCACACCTAGGTAAGGCTACAAACGTGAGGTAGAACCGTAACCATATATAATATAGGGTGCTACGAAACCTCTCACAAAACGTCAGTTTTCCATTGTAGGGCAAAAACATTTCCGAGTATATCGACGGAGGATTTGGATTGCCCATTCCATAATGAGAACCAACGTAACCACCCATAGATGCCACTCCAATTACTGGAGCTCCTAACTTATATCCTAGGCTGTACATAATAGGACTAATGTAAGTTTGTGCCAAGATCACATCGAATTGCTCATTACTGTTATTGTAAATTTTTATAAACTCTTCGTTTGAGAATATTGCATCAGCCGCATCGTAATTAATAGCAAATATTTTGGGAATTTTAGTGTGTACGGGAAATTCCTTGCGCATGAAAAACTGAAACCCGTGTCGTTTCATAGAATCTGAAGCATAGCTCATATCGATTTCAGTAAGATTTACCAATCGTGGGTCCTTCAAAGGATACGGTGTAACTACAGTGACCTCATGTCCTCGCAAAGATAATTCCTTCCACAAAGCCTGGAACACACTCTGGTGACTTACTGTCGGCATCTGAAAGACACCCAGTATACGAGCACATCGCAGCGAACTTGTTAAACTGAGCAGTAATAGTAATACCAAGTACATGTCCATGGTACTACAATTTCTGATGAGAAGCAATTCGGGTCAAATGTTATCGAAACTTTATTTATGGTGTACACGTCGAGATATCTTGACTGCAGTTTGTAAACGGCATTGTATTCTACTGATTACTAACAGAACTAATCGTTCACTAATGTTTCTGTCTGGTGTAGAATGATGCCGCCAGACTTGGAAGGGAATACACGATTATCTACGATCATCAACGAAATTCATGTCTACACTCTCTACTGAGACCATATACTTAACTTATAAGCACTGAAGCAGACTTTACTAATAAATCTATGAGTGGGACCGATTCATTGAATTATCTGCAACCCAGAAGTTCTATCAATAGTTGAATTAGTATTTTATGATTTCTTTAACATTTGATATTTTGATAATTTAACAATATATAAACTGTAGGTATAGTTTGTTTCAAATTAGGTACTCCTAGTTGATCTTTTCTTTAATATGTATTCTTTACATCAAATGTTGTTATGGTCAAAATTCAAGCCGTTGCACATTCCAGTTAAAAAGTAAATTATGCATTGTTTAAACATTCAACTATGATTGATTTTGAATGCATTCAAAATGTATATATTTTTAATGATAAAATTGCCTTCGCATATAAATCATGGTTATTCCAATGAATTCAAATGATTGTCAGTTTAATTGATTGTACTGATAGTTATAGTCGACTTCCAAAATTGTAGAGAGTGACTAATGCTATAAACCTGCTCACAATTTATAGCAGTCAACACAAAGAAATATACATGCAGCCCGTATATTCTTCCTACAAAATCTTGTGCCGCATATCTCTGAGAGCATACCTGATTACACAGCTTCTACTACGCATGCGCTGCAGTTAGTACACGTTAGTACACATGCGCTGCTGCTTTTGATTGGCTGCGACTAATTGTCGGATCCAACTGTTTCATTTCCAGCGCTATCATGGACGAGCATATCGTTCGGGCGGGCAGAATTTCTGGTATATCTTTTCCTTAATTTAATTATGAATGTAATTAATTTTATTAGTGATTTGATCCAAATGAGGATAACGTATGATGACATGTATAAAGAGTTTAGAGCGCGAGGTCTAAATATGAGTGTAAGTGATGTTGAAATATGTATTTCATTAACAAAATTGTACGTGAATAGCATGTGTGTGCAAATAAAAGAGAAATCAAACTGAGGTATAGTTAAAAAAAAATAAAACTTTATTTCAGAGACATTTTTAATAAAGATATTCATAAATAACCCATTGGTTTTTCAACTATAGGAAAATATGACTAATAAATAATTTCCTACTACAAAAAAAAAAAACAAAAACTATATGTATTTCTGTTTACTATCACTCGTTTTTCCCATTAAAACTAACTTTTTAGTAAAATCTATGGGATATATATTACTGCTTCACTTAGCGCTGGAAAGTTCTGTGTGCACTGCTCGTTTGGCGTAAAAATTATATGACAAGTGTTATTTAGTTCCAAATGTTTAATGAGGCCTAACAAATGGAAAAGCTCTTGGAAATAATAAAATCACGGCAGAGATGATGAAAACTTTGGAAATCGAAGTACAGAAGTATTATGAGATATATTAAATAAATCTTGGAGGGATGAAGAAATACCAGAAGATTGGAAAGTTGCACTAATAGTACCAATTCATAAGAAAGAAAGTCCTAAAGAATGCAGTATTATTAAATACAATCACAAAAATATATGAACAGATAATTAATAATAAATTAGCCAACCCAACCAACCCTAGACGAATTACAAAGTGGATTTAGACCTGGAAGAAGTACACAGGACAATATCTTTACCCTCAAAATGATAATTAATAAACAAATAGAACAAGGGAAAATGAATTTTTTGCATTTCTAGACCTTGAAAAAGCATTTGACAGAGTACCGCGTATAGAAGTATGGAAAAAACCAGAGGAGTGAATAACAAAACAATTAGAGTAATAGAAAAGGTGTATAACAGTAATATAATTATGTGATATGCACGAATATGAAATCGGAAGGGTTTAGTACAAATTAAGAATTGAGACAGGGATGGGGACTGAGTCCGGTACTGTTCACCATTTTCATGGACGATATTATAAAGAAAGCGACATCAATATCAAAGAAAATGTTCATAGGATACAAAAATTTACAAGTAGTCAAAATTTCGGAAGGAGAGTTTGGTGGCGATGTAGTTTTAATAGCAGAAAATGAGGAAAATCTAAAGAGAAATATTCAAGTATGGAGAGAAGTAGTAGAAGAGAATAAAATTAACATAAATAAGACAAAGGTAATGACTACTGAAGGAAAGAAGATCAAAATAGAATTGTAAAGAGTAAGGCTGGAACAAGATAGCAAAGAAAAGCAAGATGCTGAAATAAATGATAGGATTGAAAAAACAGTGAAATTATATTATTCAATTAATAAGAAGTTTATAAATAGAAAATAAATATCAGGAAAGACAAAAATGAGCACATTTTTTAAATAATCTATAGACCAATTTTAACATACGGATGCAAATCTTGGGTGCTTACAAAGAAGCGAAAAAGTAAATTGCAAGCTATGGAAATAAGATATCTGAGAAGAATTAAGGGTGTTACAAGAAGAGATAGAATTAGGAGCGAATATATAAGAAATTAACTGAGAATAGAATCAATTCTGAAATTATACAAGGAATATCCTTCAAACAAATTTCACAGCTACTCTCAATACTTTACTTTGACGTTTGTCAATCACCTTAATAGTAATATACTTTATTTCAGGGCCTTATGACACGACGAGAAGAATAAAAAATACTCGGCCAGAAGAACTTTCATTGACCTAAATGTCTTGCCAAATTCGACTTCTTAATTTTAAAGCGTTTGGAAGAAATTCAGTAAAACTCTAAATTTATCACTCCTTGTTAAGGAATCGTAAGTCCTTAAAAGAAGTTCATATAAAAAAATTAATCAAATTTTACATAAAGGACTCTTATTAAAATAAGTCGTACAATCTACCCTTATTTTTCCCACATTATTCGGCATCACTCTGTATAGTACTGTCAAACTAGTTCGAAACTGTGCTTCAATTAGAACTTGTTAGATTAGAACGTGTTAATTTTATCTTATATTTCATATTTGCCTAAATATTGCAATAATACAAAATAAAAGTTTAACTAATTTGCTTATTTATTTTTTATTATAAATAAAATAATATATCATTTTTTCTATTGAAAGAAACGTGGTACTATTGCAATATAAATTGAAAGATACATTGTTTATCTCTATTTTACAAAGACAATCGCTTGCAACAATAATGACACCCTTTAAAATGAATTTTTCGATTTCTTTGGAACTGCTGAGGTATTTGTAATGAAATCTACTCTCAACTTTTAACATTAGTTCTTAGTTGTTTCACTCATCAATAGAGATTTAATTTTATTTCTATTCAGAACTACCAGAACTTCCAGAGCTTCAAGAACTGTTTTGAAGGAATGTCATTATTTATTCCAAAAGTATGTACTTTCTCGCACGTTGTTCTATTCTAGGCATTTGACATTTGAGTACATTAGCACTGGAGTAGGTTATTTATGAGGTTATTGCTTAACCATAAACATTCGATAGTGAAATAATTTATATATAACAAGTGTTTTAGTGGTTGTCAAATGTAAAAACAGTATAATGAGTTGGTCATGAATTAGTGCTATTGGAATTGTATTATAACTAAAAGTTTTCATTTATTTGTAAATCACCATATACTGATAATTTGGAACCTCTAGCAAACAATAAAACTCACGCTTCTGTTTAGGATAAATAATTTATATTCCTCAGAGATCATTTAACTGTCAATCATTATTAGAGATAAATTTATACCAGTCTTGAAATTAAAAAAAATAATAGCATCGGGCCCCCAATTTCATTCATACTACCGTTTTTAAAATAAATAAATATTATTTGTTGTCAATGTATATAAAATATATTTACAAAATAATTCAACAAATATCAGTTAAAATATTAGATTAAAAACTAGCTAACTTTAACTTTTTTATACGTAAACCAATAAATTAGAAAATTTATAACTTTGTTTAATATGTACACAGTCACTATAAGCACACCAACTACAAACACAATGATGTCTAACAACAAATATTCCACCCATGAGATATCAACCGTGGGGCTGGTAAAGTGACTTGTTTCCTTATGCCTGATTACATATTCAGTCCACCAGACAGCTCTCTGTAGTCCAGTCATTGATTGACTGTTTAACAGCTTTTTGACACTTCTTTTGTACCTGTAATTAGAATTATTTAATAAATATCACATAAAACCAGTAGAATTACTCACGCGGTAAACAAGTAGCTGATTAACACACTGTCTACCAGATCGGTACTAATATTAACTCAGAATTTTAAAAATAGCCCAGTGAAAACTCAACTTTATTCTAAGATTCGGAACATCAGTGACGTTTTCACATTTCGTAAAGTTTTTAGTCGATACGTATCAGATAATTATAGATACGTTTTTTAGTTTCTGAAACTGTTTTCTATGTTATTGTTTAGATGTAAGAAAGGGGGGGGGGGTCAAAAAAACCTTAACTTGACGTTTGTGGGGTTACAACCCTCGCGATGTATGGATGTCGGAAAGCAGGCCTCAAATGTTCTGCAGCATGCATTTTTCTGGAGAACCATGTAGCAACAAAATAGAAATTTCTCAATTAATTGACGAAAATGAGTTTGAAGACGGACCGCCAACAATGACTCCACTTCCTTCTCCACTTCTCTTTCAACAATTTAATATTGAAATTTAAGAAGATCCTGAGCCGTATCCAGGCCCATCAAAAAGACTGAAAACGCAGTAACGATCTCACTTTAAAATTGACCGTGGATCATGCCTACTGGGGATACCACGTAAAAAAAACGCGCCTCCAGATTCTACCTCGTAGGTGGTGGGGAAAAGAGTCAATAACTATTAAATAACAATATTGAAATGTCTATAATAAAAAAACATTAATATAAAAATAATTAAAAACTATGCCATATTATTGATATAAATTTATACTTATCAGTAGGGAAAATTAGTGTTCACTTCACCGCGCTGTAAAACCCAAACTAATGAATATAATAAAAAAAGTATATAATACAAATTCTTCGTTGAAAACTACTCTACAAAAATGCTCTGATGTCATATTCTTTAAATAAAAAAAAATTAATTATGGCGTCCAAAAAAAATTTGATTGTTTTCTTTAATATCTTTGTTAATTTTGATTTTATAACAAAATGTTACTGGACTAAAATTGTAGAGGATTTTTAAAAAAATTTTGTATGACCAATAGTTTACTTGATAAATGCTGAAAACAATTTAACCCCCTTTTTCCAAGATGGCGGCCGAAATTGGAGGTTGTGACCCGACAAACTTCAAGTTAAGTTTTTTTTAACCCCCCCCCCCTCACATCTAAACAATAAAATTGGGTCTGTAAAAAATGCAACCCCAAATGTAACTTTTCAATTGACTATTGCGCTGCTAGGAAACTAAAATATAAAATGTCTTGCGGACCGGACAAGTTGCCGAGTGTTCGATTAAAGATTGTGCTAATGCATTTGTCGTTAAAACAAGGTGTATTTCTGGAATGCAGTCAGTGTTTACCGATACCCTCCGGATATTGTCTTATCTAATTTCGCTAATGTGGATGCAGTTTACACCGAATTCTCCAAGGCATTTGAGCATATAGGTCACTTATTACTATTATCTAAATTAAGCGGATAGATTATTCCATCGTCTTGTCAATTTGTTTCAGTCTTATTTGTCTAACCGTTTTCAATACGTCACTTATAATGGATTTAACTCCTTATTTAATATAGTCTGGCGTTCAGCAAAGGTCAAATTTAGGACCGTTATTTTTCTCTTTGTTAATGATCTCAATAGTAAGTATAATTAATTGTAAAAAATATATCCAAGCTCGCTTGTTTGAAGCCCTTTTTGTAAGAGTTATGTTAGATCGACTGAGGCAATACAGAGAAAATTTATAAAATATCTTATTTATCGCGTTGAAGGTAGATATACTGAACATAATTGTGACCATAACTACTTACTGAGTCGATTAGATCTCAATTCGTTAGATATTAGAAAACGTTACTATTCAGAATAAGATCGACCGTCCAGAAATTCTTAACCAACTTAACTTTCTCGTTCCTACTTTTATACTCCTATGAAGCCACCTCTTGTCAGGATATTTAATAATTATAATTCTATTTGTTCTCTTAATAAACTTTTTGATGCTACTAAGAATAGGTTTGCTTAATTGTTATCTGTAATGGCAGCTAGTAGAACAGTATTACTTTTATCTACATTGCATAATGCTATGATTTATGTGATAGCATCAGTTTGTTTAATGAAGTATTATTTTTCTTCATTCTTTTCAATGTTTTTCGTCTATAAATTAATTCTGAAATTAACATTTAGTAGTAGATCCCTTGGTTTCAGAAATGCTGCCACCATCTATATGTTTGACTGTAATTTTTAAATGATAAGAGAATGCAAACAAAAAATTATCGTTTTATGGGACACTTAACAGTAGTTCGTTTTAATATAAACACTGTCATATCTCAGGCATATAGGGACATACAAATAACCAAAGATAATTGATGTACTAGTATACAAGGATGGCTATCGATACAAATCCAGATATTTGTGCCCAATATAAAAACATCAGTCCATTCGTGTACTAAGATACCCTCATCAAATCCACTTCCAAATTTGTCTTTTATTAGGATACTTACTTTTTTACTTGTCATTATCTGATCGACTACCACATATTTCCACTAATAGAAGTTTGAGTTTGAAATTGACTGTAATAGCTGTTTTACACACACCAAGTAAACAATTTATGTGTGGAAAAATTGATAGATTTCCCAATTTATTGAAGGCTGCTTTACACATTTCAATGTTTACAACAATTGACGGATAAGGTCAGTTTCATTGCTGACAAGCTCGAACTTCATTAACAGAAATTCAAATATTCTGTAGCCGAATCTTCTAATTACAAACTTTTTCATAAATAACATAACAACTATAAGATGAAGGCTTGTAGGTATAAGTTAAAATTATATTAAAATAAAAATATATACAAAACAAATTATTCAAAGAACTTTAGTCATCAGCATAGAGGACCACATCGATCGTAACATCGGTATCCTCTATTGGAACTTCGTTCACGATTTGTTCTTTGAAGCCTACTGCTATACTTGTAGGTGGCACTTCTAGAACTTCTTTGAGTTTCGTTTGATATTTATCATAATATCCTGCACCATGGCCTAACCTTAAACCTTCCTTTGTAAATGCTACACCAGGAACTACTAACAAATCCAAACCTGCAAAACATATTTCACATCTTATAACAATGAAATAATGTTGGTGAATTGTTATTTGCAATAAAATGGTTGTAATACCTGCATCCAGTGCGTTCTCTCTTTCGTCCTTTAGATAAGGCTGCTTGATATTCCATTTGGTTAAAGGCAATGTCTCCCAGTCTTCCATATCACGTAACTTAACCATTTCCATTCCAGCTTTTCTGTACCTAAAATTTACTCTAAGAGTGAAACGACGTGTCATTTTTTAATACCAAGGAAGAAGTATTTAGTATAAAATATATCTCACCTGGGTACAAAGCAACCTTTTCCTTCTTCAAAAAGTTTCCTCACAATTGGTTCAGTATTGATTTCGTTGTCCATACTCAAGTATACAGAAACGTTCTTGGCCTCCCTAAATTTCGGTAAGCTGAAAAGCTGTAATTTGACATCTTAATATATCCACAGTAATCTTTTAATTATTTTCTTACCTTTTCAACGACGATTAGGGACTGTCTTCGCCTTTCTTCCGGGGAAAGTTGTGCAAGTTTCTTTTCCATTTCCGTTCTAAGAGCAGCTTTAGCAACTTTTATGGCCGACATGATGCTGAAACAATTTGATATATGGGGCCTAACACAACATCTGAATACTGAAAAATAGTATTCTGTTTGTTTATCGACAATGCAATATTTTGAAATAATCGAATGTTTATATAAGAGTGTTTATTAAAGAAGGCGACATTCAAGTCACATGCAAATTATCAAATCTATAACAGTGGCTTATCATTTGACCCCTGAACCTTTGCTTAAAATGGGAAATGGCCTGTCAAAGTTCTGATCTTGTACACAAATCGCCTAGGAAGCGTCATATAGTATTGCAGAGCATAGTTCTTCAAACTATAATGTTAGGTAATAGTCTATGGTAATAGCAAGTTGCTGAATTTGTTGCTAAGTAAATAATTATTTATGGCTTTTTAATTTTTATTAAATCTGTCAAAACCATCAAATGCTCTCAGTTCGAAAAATCTGCATAGTTTTGATCAGCACTCACTAAATGAGACAACAACTGTTTCATTATCATAATTTCATTCATTTCATCATAATTTATGTAATTATAATGTTTACAATTAAATTTATTATCTTAATTGTCAATAACTCTATAAAACATGAGTCACCTTACATTTATATTATATTACGCGCCTGCATAAACAACAGAAATATAACTAAATGATGCAAATATAATAAGGGTAGCTAAACTGATTATATTGTAGCGGCTAATTTGAAATCTTTATAAATGTAGAGTTCTGGCAGCGCCCTCTCTCAACAGAACTTGGCACTACTATTACGTTACTGCTTTCGTCTACGAATTCACAAGCACACAGTATTTTAACTACAGATGACGCCACAGCACCAGTCCAAAATTCTATCAAACTGATACCTACTTATATATAAAACACATTACTTCGAATGTCGTTTGGATTATTTACTATTATAGTACTCATGACAAAAATCTACGTACTTTAATATTTTATATTCGTCGTACTTATTTGAGACTATTACAATCAACATCATAATACAGAAATTCAAGTAAAACGTAAAACTTTCATTTATTTATATTGGTCAAGTCCTACCTACTAACACTAACCTGTTTCCAAAAGGATACAGCTGTCGCCCTTCTATCATTGCCTGTATTCCAACGTGTTTCGGAGTTTGGAGGGAAAACTAGTAAATCTAAATCGGATACCTAACCATGTGTCCGTAAACAGGGTTGCCAACGTTATATCAATTACTTATGTCACGACCGAGCTGGAAGCGGATTGTATTGATGCACCTAATCGTTCTAAGTAGCCATGTAATATCAAATTATACCTGCAATTCTTCGTTTGTGTTAATTTTTATTCATGGCCATTTAACCGCCAATATACTCGTATTTGTATATAATTTAAATATTTATTTTTCATACATTTGCAACAATGTGTTAATATTTGTTACCTAACAATGGAAATGTAAGTACCTACAAATGATCAATATTTGTGATGAATATTTGAATTCCATTTTCTGCAAATGCCCATCCTAATCGGTATGATATAGTTAACCAGGCACATGCCTATTACTCTAAGATCCCACTATAAAACGACCTTCACCTTGCTGGTTAATGGATGAAAAGTATTTTATATCCAATTAAATATGTCAATAAATATATTGCAAATGGGTAGTCTAAAAATATTCAGTCCAGAATATGATTAATTAACAATTAAAAATTATTTTTTTTTAACATTTCACTGGTTTGGTTAATAGACAAATTCCATACCAATCGAAAGTATGAAGCCCATAGAATATGCAAACGTTAGGTTGACTATTTTTTTCCCGTCCCAACTCTTAGGTAGGCAGGTATAAACAGGTAAATCAATACTAGTAACTTGCACCGGTGTGGTTAATAAATTAAAGTTAAATTAAAATAAAGATTATTTCATTACCAACATGGTGGTATAGGGTTGTCTGCCAAAAATTAGTCCTGAATTCGGGTTGTCGAGTTTTAAAAAGTGAAATATTCCCCAACGAACCATGCGATAGAAGAGTACACAGCATTGCAGCTGTGTGTAGTTCGTCCATACCGAAAATGAAGACGATCCGTTTATCCGTTTCTCCAAAAAATCGAATAAAGTCCGGGGGCGGCGGTATTATTATTAATCTGCCCCTAGGAACTCCTAACGCGAAGACGGACTAATTTTTTCCATTCCGCGTCTCAACGAGTACGTGTCTTTAAAATTTCGATTCGATCAGTTGGGGGGCGCCTCCGGAGGCGACATCCTGTTTTTTAAAAAATTTTCGGTACATTACCGGATGCACCCCCGCCTTATCGCGGTATATGTACATAAAATTTGAGGTCGAACGGATTCGATTTGTGGCCGTGAGATGTGTGGATTTTTTTTTTACTCCTAACGACGAACATGAGGCTAGGTAAACGGCGGCTGTGGGACGGGATCGGAGGTTTCCCAAATTTATAATTGAGGGGTGGAATCTCGAAGTCACGAGTTCGAGAAATCTACCTTTTCTGTTTCATTTCGAATATATATTCGAATGTTTTTTATGAAAATATGAAAAACTGCTTCTGTAGAATTTTTTGTACAAACAACGATTTACGGGTTGGGCGGCAAAATACCACCGCCCCCGGACTTAATTAGATTTTTTGGAGAAAGGGGTAAACGGATTGTCTTCATTTTCGGTATAAACTATTATTTCTTTATTTCCTGCCGCCCCTCCGGGGGCGGCCCTTGAAAACACAAAATTTGTCTAAAATCATTGAATTTTTTTTGTGGCTTCTTCTCCACCTTACCTATCGAGAAGTCTAATAAAATTTTTTGATTATATGTATCGTTTCCTTAAAAAAAAATTAAACGTAATTCGGGGCGTCAAATGGATTATTAGAAAATGTTGTTTTATTGTCATTGAAGGGCGTTAGGGGTTCCTAGGGGCAGATTAATAATAATAGGTCCCACCGCCCCCGGACTTTACTCGTTTTTTTTTTTGGAGAAACGGATAAACGGATCGTCTTCGTTTTCGGTATGGACGAACTACACACAGCTGCAATGCTGTGTACTTTTCTATCGCATGGAATAGTTCGCTGGGGAATATTTTTTTTACAACTCGACAACCGGAATTCAGGACTGATTTTTGGTAGACATCCCTATATCACCGTGTTGGCAATGAAATAATCTTTATTTTAATTTAACTTTAATTTATTAACCACACCGGTGCAAGTTACTAGTATCGATTTACCTGTTTATACCTGCCTACCCAAGAGTTCTGACGGGAAAAAAAATAGTCAACCTAACGTTTGCATATTCTATGGTTTCATACTTTCGATTGGTATGGAATTTGTCTATTAACCAAACCAGTGAAATGTTTAAAAAAATAATAATTTTTAATTGTTAATTAATCATATTCTGAACTGAAATTTTTTAGACAACTTATTTGCAATGTATTTATTGACATATTTAATTGGATGTAAAATACTTTTCATCCATTAACCAGCTCGGTGTAGGTCGTTTTTATAGTGGGATGCTATACTATATACATATATTGGGTGTTCTGAAAACAAGATGAGCTGAAAGAACATACAAAATTTAACAATTTCCTATTGTTCTTTGGTGATACAGGACGTTACGGATTGTTTTTGTTTGTTTCAGAAAAAACAATGTGGACCATATATTTTTCAAAAAATAATGTATTGAATTGGTTATTTCGTTTTCGGTCATCTGGTAGAGGAGATATTCACAAATAAAATCTTTTAAACTATGTCTTAAATAATTTTTTCAGTAGTGTGAAATGACTATAATTGATATTTTATCATTTTGATTGTTCAATATCATATGCAGGTACTCTGCAACAATAATATACAGGGTGAATCTTAAATAAGTACAAATATTTTAACCAACAGTATAGTTTGGTGTGTAGAACACATAATTAATAGTTTTTTTACAAACAAATCAGTAATAAAAAAGTGAAATTTTAAATAAATTTCGTAATTTTTCAGCAGAAAACTTGTTGAGGACCGCTGGCCTAGACATACCCTTTCATACTTTTATAAGTCATAGTGCTGCAGACTGAACGTGTGGTTCACAGTGTTGCCAGTGTTACACAAATGTCTTTGCTTCAAGGGAGTTTTAAAATGTTGTCCTTATGGACGCAAAATTTGCGAATATTCGCTCGAATTATTTGATGGTGGGAAAAAATCTCAACTTTTAGCGAATTTCGTCAACTGTAACATTTTATATTATTTTTATTATCAAACTGTCATTGACTGTCATGACAGATTATCGGAAGCCCAAGTTAAACTTGCTAACCCCACATAATGCATGAAAATAGCAATAATAAAATTTGCTAAAAGTTGACACTTTTCCATTTTAAATAAAAAACGCGTGCATTTTCGCGAATTTCGTGTTCATGAAGACAAGGCATAACTAGAATTTTTAGACATGTCAAAGAATGGCTGTTTATAAAAAATGTGTATGGCCACCTCCTCCCCTCATTGCCATACCTATACCTCACCAATAAAGTACGTCTATGTACAAACATGAAACTGAAAACATAAAACAGGTTCTCTACTCACAGATCCAGAATGTGATCTATAATCATTTTTTCTACACTCCAACTGATTTCTCACAAGACTAATATCATTATCACTGAACTCATCACTGCACTCCACTGTTACTGCACTCCACTGTCACTGCACTGCACTGTCACTGCACTCCACTGTCACTGCACTCCACTGTCACTACATTCCACTGTCACTACACTCCACTGTCACTATCACTGCACTTCACTAAGAATGCACATCACTGTCACTGCACTGTCAGTATCACCGGTATTATAGCAGATGTTCGAAATGACCACCATTGCTTTCTAAGCATGCTCTTGCTCTTCTTATCATCGACTCACGTACATTTTGAAAAATTGTAATATTTCTTCTTATCATATCTCCTGCGTTATCTATACGAACTCGCAGTTGCTCCAAAGTGTTAACAGGTTCTGAATAAACTAGTTGTTTCATATGTCCCCATAGGTAGAAGTCACATGGGTTCAAATCTGGTGATCTTGGCGGCCAAGGTATAGGTCCATATCTTCCTATCCATTTATCCCTATAATTATTATTCAACCAGTCTGATACAATTCGAGCACTGTGAGGGGGAGCACCGTCATGTTGAATCCACATTTGTTGCCTCACAGCAAGAGGTACATTTTCCAACAAATCTTCCAAGTTATTATCAAGAAGTTCAAGGTACATTTGACCTGTTAGTCTTCTTGGCAATACATGGGGTCCTATCAATGTATTATCTACAATTCCTGCCCAAATATTTAATGAAAATTGTTGCTGATAATGAGTTTCCCTGATGGCATTTGGATTTTCATCAGCCCAAATATGAGTGTTATGGGCGTTAAACATCCCCTCTCTCGTAAATCCCGCTTCATCTGTCCATAAAATATATCTCAAAAAGTCCTCCTCTAACTCACACTTCCTCAGAATCCATTCACAAAATTCTCTTCGCCTGGGTAAATCGTCTGGTAGTAAGGCTTGCACCTTTTGTACATGATATGGATGAAGTCCTTGCATGTGCAAAGTTCTTAGTACCGTTCTCTGGGATACATGAAATTCATGAGATAATCTTCTAGATGATGTGCCCGGATTCTCCTCTACTGCATTTAAAATTTGTGGCTCAACGTTTCTCACTCTTCTTGTTTGTGGACGACCCCGATCCTGGGTTTGAAGTTTAAAAGATCCATGGTCCCGTAATCCTTGAATAATATTGACAAATGTACGTTCATTTGGTATATTTCTTTCTCCTCCATACCAATTTGTATATAATCTTTTTGCAGCAAGTGCATTTTCGTTGCTTAAAAAATATGCTTTTAGCATGTCAACCTTTTCACTGTTTGAATAATGCGCCATATTCTACTTAATTACACTGTATTTCACTAAAAATATTAATTAAATACACAAGACACTTAATAGAAAAACACTGCCTGAGAAAATATTAAAAAGATTTAAATACGTTTTATACGTTATATACCAGTCTTTCAAAATTGTAGAGAGTGACTAATGTTATCTGCTTCTGCTACGCATGCGCTCAGTTAGTACGCATGCGCTGCAGTTAGTACGTATGCGATGCTGGCATTTCATTGGCTGCGACGAATTGTCGGATCCAACTGTTTCATTTCCAAGGCTATCATGGGCGGGTATATCGTTCGGGCGGGCAAAATTTAGGGTATATCTTTTCGTTAATTTAATTATGAATGTAATTAATTTTGTTAGTGATTTGATCGAAATGAGGAATATCGGATGATGACAAATGAAGAGTTTAGTGCGCGAGGTGAAAATATGAGTGTAAGTGATGTTGAAATTTATATTTCATTAACAAAATTGTACGTGAATAGCTTATGTGTGCAAATAAAAAAGTGGTAAAGAAGTACAACTGTGAAACGGAAAGTGATGGAAACTCGCGGAAGGAAGATTGTATTTTTAAAATGAGTTTTCCAAAAAAAAAAAAAATTATTACTATATCTTACAAAATGAAACTTAGTCCATATAAATGAAATCGAAAAGAGTATACTGATAGAAAGGGCGAAATAGTGATATGGCGAAGAAACTATTTAGAATAAATATTAAAAAATAAAAATCTGGATCGAAGAATAATATACTAAATTTTTACGAAACATGGACGTATGAATGTCATACGGAAAGCGGTACGATATATGATTATAATAAGTGTTAATGTGTGACCGTTATAGTGACAGTGCGTAACCTATAGTAAATAGTGTGTATGTATTCTAAAGCCTTTTGTCCTTTTGAATGCGGAATTCGCAAATATTTGCACTATTTATTTAATGGTGGAAAAACAAATTTTATCTACGTTCATGAAAAAACCATAAAATGTTATTTAGATGACACTAAATCTAGGAAAATGTGACGTCGATTTGAACGTTTATGTTTGTCATGATGACAAAACACTGTAGTAGAATGACAGATGAATGCAATAAACATTTTATTGCACTAGTGCAATAAATAACCACTTTTTCCACTAAATATAGTTCAATAAAGTTTTGCTTTTCGCATGAACGTAGAAAAAGTAAATTGTTAATGTGCTAGGTTCAGCCGACGTCAATTTATTTTTGATAATTTTGTGTGCTTTAGCTCTTCTCAAGTGGTACGCTTAGGTAATCATACTACCCGATCTTCCGTACTCATATCTGTGTTGTGAATTAGTCACTCTCTATTATTTTCGACCTTGGGCAATTGAAAATATAAGATAAGAACTTTAAATTTTGAAATAATTGTTATTATTTTTATTATCTAGCGCCTCGAAATTGGTAAAAACTGTTATATCACTGTTTCTACTCTAAAAATAATGGATGTCATGTAATGCAATTATTTTTGTCAATTTTGTATATTTTTTATATCTGATCGCATTCAAATTTAGTACACCTATGACTGGCATAGTTTTGCTTGCTCGACGTTTCCGCCTACTGCCCGTGATACCTACCTGTCGTAGGCACATTACTGAAAACTTACCTTGATGGTTTTTCTGACCAGCTTTTTTTATATGCGATATACACCTTTTTTAAACATCTTCATGAAATCTGTATCGAGCTGCGCCTTTTGAAAAGCCCATAATAAATCGACCTCTTAATAATTCGTCCAGCATATTTCCCTTTCCCATTTGTACCGGCAACCCACAACACATTTCATTAGAGAGAAAATATTTTACTTTGCTGGATCTGCCGTCTAAATGTATGCATTTTATACATTTTTTCTTGATATTAAACGCATACGTCAAGCTGCTTATTTTGTTATTTAATATTGTGATTGTGTGTACCTTTATTTTTTAAAATTTTTTCACTGATTAAAGTGCGAAATCACTTATGGTTCTGTATTCGAAATAGTTAATATTGACTCATTTCGGGTTATGTGGCGAAAATTAAATTTAATGTGTGAAAATCATAGTTTTTCGTTATTCTTCATAAAATAACTTAAGGAAATTGTGTTTTGTGTCCCTTTCTAACAGTGTACAATGACATTTAACTTGTGAAATGTGGATTACTGATTAAATAGTTAATTTTTTAACAAACAGGTAAGCTTGTGTACATGTTTATGTATAATTTTTGAACATTGGACATAGTAATATCACGTAATATCTTCCTAAATATTTTACGGTAGTATTGAACTTGCGGAAATTCATTTTTAATCGTTTTAAGTATTTTAAGGTTAGTTCAGATGTTAAAATTTATGTTAATATTGCTGCGTATCATACTACATACCCAATTTTACTGTACTTATGCTTAAAACAAGTATTTTTAAAATAGAACTATTACGTTAAAGGAAACGTAATATTTATATTGGAGGAGATATGGCAACCTCGCAACAAATCATATGTTTCATTAGGTTGTTGGATGATAAATCAGCCAGCGGTCCTCAAAATGTGGGTATTTTTTTAAAAAATTAATATCTCCGTAAATATTAGAAATTTTTAAAAATGGCTTTCACTAGACTGATCTATATGACGAACTACACCAGCAGTTAAAATATTTGTACTTATTTAAGATTCACCCTGTATAGTAAGTGAACTTTTAGCTACACATATAAAATATATGTATTTGTGGATACGTATTAAGATACATTTCTGATATCAAGTTATTATTGTGGTCAACAGATATAATTTTATTAGGCTTTAATTGTTTCTTCCTCTTTTTCTGCGTGGTTTTCAGTTATTTTCTAGACCGTAACCTCCTTCCTTCCCAATCTTTGCAGCCACTAGTTCCTCACACATCGTAAATCCACTCATCGAACATCGAACAATTACCCACTGGAGCTTTCTTGGTCTTTCTATCCATCTGTTGATAGTTATATAGCCTCTTCATCAATACTGGGTGCACTCGAGTGTCACTCATTCATTCCAGACGTCTCTATAGTACGCCATATTCTTATAAGAATTGAGAAATGTTCTCAGTTATTTTCATTAAAACCAAATGTTCACGTCCATATGTGGCAAATGGCTATTTTATCGATTCTACAAGCATACAATGTCTGATAGAAATTTTTATATATCACGTTATTAATTTAGCCAAATCAAGCGCTTTATATCATTTAATAACTCAATATAATATTTTATGAACCAGAGGTTTTATTCATAAGGTCATAAAATGCAAATTATAGAGGGTTATATTATACATTGTTTTATTTCTTCACTTAGTTTTAAAAAGAATTGGCATAGTAAAATGATTATTTATTTATATGAGTCTAACTCAAAATAATGTTGATACAATTACATAGTGGTCAATAATTACAAAACATCAGATATACATTTTTACTTATCATTTTCACACACTTGTCAAATTAAAGTGAGTAGTAAGATTTTGATGATTATTTTTTTATAATTGAAGACTTTTTAGATAAAGTTCTATAACCTACCATGACAGCTAGTTTACCACTCCAAAGTCTAAGGTGATTTTTTCCGGATCATTTATATTAGTATAATAAAATATATGGGAATTGGTGGGTTGCACTCCTCAGTGAAGCACCCTGTGATATACGAGATTTTTCGTTTTGTTATCAGGCGCAAGAACAAATAAAGATGATGGTTTTCCGACTCGTAAACATGCCACGTACAATTGACCATGAGACAAAGATGCATTTTCTAGATTTAGACCACAAACATTCAAGGATTGGCCTTGAATCGGAAATTGAGCCATTTAAACTCAAACGGCATATCGGTTGGGATCATCGGAATCCTCGAAATGAGAACTTCCTCAACTTTGAATTTTCCTTTTCCTTTTCATCGCGTAAATCACATTGATCATCAGTTTAGTTATCACCAAATGCGTTCCGTTGCATAGTTTTGGTTGCTTTAGGTTTCGAAGTATAATTACTACCGAGCCAACCTTTAGTCGTAAATTGTGCGGTGGTAAGCCAGGCACATCCAAGGAGTTTAAAAATTCAATAGGATAGTTGGTGGTTTCATCTTCATTTGTTACACAGTCAATAGATTTAAATGAGGGAAGTGTACCATTGATTCCGTTCTGAATTACAAAGTTTAAGTCATCCACATCTTTATGCTTAGCTGTCAAAATTGCTCGTTCACTCAACCATTCGTTATTTTTGTGGTTAGCAATGATGTTTGAGAATACTTTATTTACGAGATCGTCTTTCGATGAGACAAAATTACAGAAATTACCATTACCGATAGTCAGCAATTGCTCAGAGAAGTCTTCAGCAGATGTATCATTCAGCAATGCAACTCTCATGTTTGTTGTGAGCTGAAGTTTCTTCACATAGGGCCATAGATTTGATGATATGAGGCAAGCGTTTATTTCATCAGCAGCAGTTGATCTTGGAATTACTGACAGTGTTTGGAGGAAATCGCCAGACAGACAATCGCAATCATTGCGCCTCCAAAACATCTCGACTCATTGCGTAGATCTTTCAATGTTCAGTTAAGTGCTTCCAATGCGCGTTTATGCACCATTGTGCTTTCGTCCCAGTACTAAAACTTTGGCCATTGCGGAGTGTTTTGATGAGAGCTGTCAGTTGCGTTGCTGTCAGAATGAATGAGAGTTGCGTATAACATATCACTGTTATTGTCACTGATGTTTTCCCTCTTTTATTCTTTTTTTTGTTGATTAGTATCATATTTTAATACTTATTATATTATTCCCGACGAAGACAAATCCAAAAACACAAAAATCATAAACATTGGTCCAGCCGTTCTTGAGTTATATACGGTGTAACTAACACGACTTTGTACTATATATAGAAGATCTAGCAATGTTGCCTTGGTTAGCTCTATCTAAAACTTTAGTTTTCTTATATTTATTATGTTAAAAACTAATTCATATACAGGCACTTTCAATATTACGAGAATTGGGAGGTGTATTTTTAGTACTAACGTTCAGAACGCGTTGAAAATAAACGAAAATTAAAAAATTAGGTGTAAAGTGTAAATGTAAAGTCCCAAGAACCTTTTTGGGTAATTGCTTCAAAGTGTACTTTTCCACACGATTTTTCGTGACAAAAGTGGCATTCATCACACGATTTTTGTTACGTTAACACAGCAAGCCTATCGTATTTTCTTGACAATCCTTGTAACCAACGCAATTCAGCGGATGCAGGCAGGATTAAGCGAAAAAACTTGCGCTAGATTTTTGTCAAGGTGCTTATGAGTACCGCTCGATGTAGCTTACCGTCTAAACAGTAAATAGCAGTAAAGCTGCTGCGACGCTGAATTACGTTTAGCACAAGTAATCACAGATACAAATTCCTGTCCTTTCCATAACTACGTGCAGTGTTGACTAATAATTTCAAATTTTCAATTACTTGGTTCAGTTTAAAGCTTGAGTTTGATTTATTTTTCATTTCTCTGCTCAAAATGAGTGAGGAGTCTCTCAATGATGTTCCGAAAGAGATATTGGAGGCCACTAATGATGCAGATAATGCATGAATTCCTGCAAAATCATGGATCGGTGTCACAATGAGCTTGTTGTTTTCGACCAATGGCCGCATGGAGAAAAATACTTCACCTTTAAGAAGATATATTTTTGGACTATTTCTATGATATTTAAAAATGTAACTCTCCGTCAATTATATGGTCAAAGTATTTGATGTTGAACCTATGCTTCAAAGTAAAGAAGGACATTGACATTGGAAATTACCTCAAGCTAAGGGCATTTTTGAAGAAATCAAATGTTGGTTATGAGCCAAAAAAAATCAAAGGTATTAGAAAGAAAGGAATAGATAGTTTCTCTTAAATGCCCTAGACAACGTTTATCTTATAACTAAAGTAGCCGCGAAGAACTAGCAAATAGGACGATCCACGATATAGAAGACAAAGGGGATGTCCTTATTATCCAAACACTATGTTTCAAGTAAATTTGTGGTGAGCAACGAAAAACCAAATAAATAAGTATGTCAATATCTATCGAAGTTATGCTATTTTTCGAACGGTTTTTCTTATTCTATAATGGCCATTTCTACCGTTTGTTTTAAGCTACGCTTACGTTTTAAGGAACCTTAAAAATACAATTTGCCTTCCACCGTTTACTAAACCCGACATAAAATGTCTTAAACCTTCTTAAATATAAGCCCTCAAAATTCTAGGCTTATCTCTTTTAACGATACTTAAAGGTACATAACCTAATTTAATAATTTGGTTTTATTATTTTTGCTCTGAAAAATAAACAAAAAATAATGAACTATGATAAAAATGATATATTTAATAATGATTTAGATATATTAAAAATAATAGAGTATGGGTTTCCTCGAAAAGAGAGAAGTGATCACTTCCATAACGATGGAAAACTTTTTAAGAAACAGCTGCACATTTTGACCTTAATCGAAGAAGATCTTGAATTTCCAAGTAATATGTAAGCTCTTAAAAAGAATCACTGATAAAATTACAAAAAAATACATTTATTTCTAATCTTTAGTAATAATTCTGTATCGCCAATAAAACGGACTTCCTTTTTTTTTGTTTTCAAAAAACTTTTTTAATGATTCTGCTGTTCTGTGAATATTATTTGGCGACAGTGAGTTAAATTCACCGGCTATCACTTTTCTTGTACAGACATTATCGGTTTTTTATTCTCTACCGTACTTTTATAATTTGTTATTATGTTAATTAGTAATACTTTTTCTTCATTGCTAAAATTTGCCAATCGTGGTTTATTTTTTGGGAATTATTTCCATTATAAATCCTACCAATTCGAAAACAGAACTTAGCAGAACAACATAAAGTCAGAACAGTGAACAGTGAGAGTGAAGTGTCACACTTTTGAGGTTAAGAAATAGTCATGAAGCTAACAACTTGTGCAAAAAACCGAAAAATTATGAATATTGGCTTTTTAGGTAGACTTTACAAATGAAACTTAATAATTGTGCAGTGGAAACATTACTATTTTAAACTAGGCCTAAAATTTTAACCGCCTTTAGTTAACTACACTTAAAAGGCAATGCGGTGGAAATGGCCATAAAGGAAATAAATGACTAAGCAATGTGTGGGTATCAACAGCTTTCGGCGCTCTTTTGCCACAATATTAGCCAACTCCAAGTCCAATATTACAAACAAAAAACGGCATGGTGGGAGGAAGTTCACAGGGGTATCTGAGTCATACATTGGTATTGTTTGGATAACAAAAAGAAAATAGCCCACAGCATTCTCAAAGCATTAAATCTCTCATCAGAACTTCAAGAGAACCGTGCTGAAGCACGTAGTACATCAGCAGTAACAGTATATGTTCCGAGACCGAAGAACAACTCCCATCGCTGAAGTTACAAGCTAATCCTGTAACACATACTTTGTCAATAGGAAATTTTACGACTGAAGAACATCCTCAAGCTGCTATTGCCACAGTACTGAATTTACAAAATGCCACAAATTGTACATTTAATTTCGCTGTTTTTCGGTAACATATTCTATTAGTTTACATTAAAAACTTAAATATTCATAGCTAAACTTTAAATAACAATTCAAATAATTCTAAACTAAATTGAATTAAATTTCATTCATTTCCACTAAACCTTCAACAAGTCCTATGCACTTTTTTATACACTTTTTAATATTAATAGTAACTTTCCGATACAGGGTTGATAACTAATAGAATCAATTCTAATAGGTCCTATTTTACTACCAAATAAATTAATTACAGAGAGCTATTTGCATTTTCTTCAAAAAAAATTACCAGTGTTGCTTGAGGACTTACCCTTGGATTAATAATAAGTCATCAGCTTTAGATCCTATTTTCTCGGAAACCGTTACTCCTAGCAACTTCAATAAGGTATACCTTTCTTAACTAAAAAAAGCAGAGGAAGAAATTGTTCTAGTCCAAAATAACATACAGGGTGGAACAATAAAGTTGTAACGGTCTAAAGGGTTCGAAATAGTCGCCGGTGGCGTCCTCTAGAAAATACGCCGAAATGGACAATAAAATTGAATTTGCCGTCCCAACATACCCCCGGATACAAAATTTTGTGAAATTCACATGAAACAATCGAAAGTTATTAAAGAAAACGCGATTTACTTTTTAATCTTTGACACCCTGTAGATCCGTGATTATCAAATTTTAGACTAAGGTAAATTCAATTAAATCGACTTATTTTCAACTGTACTTTATGTGGCAAAACATTGTCCCAACCTTTTAGGGACACCCTGTATAAGTTTTATTTGGCGGTATTTTTTATTGTATTGTAAAGATATTTAAGCTAATTCAGTTTTCCTATAATGCCTATTAATCAAGGCATGTACTCTCCTTGATGCCAAATATTTACTTATGCTAACTAAATAATAATAATAATATAAATTTAATACGCGTATAAAAGATGGTAAAATACATAATAAAACAGAATATTGTGCACACAGCATTTGTTGACAATGACATTTGCATTAGGAAAATCCTGATTTCTATATATCGATTTTTTGATTACCTAGATGAATAATAATTATGCAAAACATTGTTTAACTTTAAAATAAAGCAGTGATGTCGCTAATTAGTAAAATTCATTCCAATAAACTAAATTCGTAAAAAATATTGACGTTAGCTTACTTTTTTTAGAGATTCAGGATGTTATTATCACTTTCTAGTCTGAAATTTGTCAGTTCCAATGGTGATCAATATTGACTCAATAAATTACAAAAATGTTTGTAGAACACAATGTGTACCTAATTTCGGTATCTAATCATAAAACTTAATTAACATAACAAAAACAGCAATTGCCACTTAGAAAAAGTATTCATTAGTCAAGGATGAATTTCGAAAGAATACCTTACAGCTTCCCTGATTCGTTGACAATATTAATTTTTAATTGAAAAACTTAAATAAACGAACAATAGAAACTTTAGCAAAATTTAAAATAAGTGTCCGAAGAAGTTCTTGAATTGTGTTATTTTTTATTATTGTCGTGATGAAGTCTCCCATTTAATTTGTAACTCTGATAGATTTAGTGTGTACTAAAATTTAGAATCTATTAGTAAATCTGTCGATAAAAGTATCGCTTTCATTCATGTATATACAAAAGAGCTTGTACATCGGACCAAAAGTAATAAAAAATTCTTATGAACAAAAATTTCTAAAATAGATAGTTTTTCTAGATATACATTTAAAACAAGTACATCTACACCGTAAAAAATTTTGAGTAAAATTTCACTCAAGATCAACACAAATGGTTGCCAAAATGAGTCCGCACCCGGTTGTGTTGAAATAATAAATAACACAATTCATTTAGTAATGTCCTAATGTTTACTCAGTTATTTGTTAGCTAAATAAATCTGACACTGGACAATTTCTAAGTTAGCTTTCTAAACTATGTTTTATTCGAAACTCAAAATTGAGTTATATTATCAATCCATTTCGTTATTTTTTCACAATATGTACACAATTTAAATCAGTAATAAGTTACTTTATATAGTTTTAGTGTTGTAACAAACTCAAAATAGTGATAGTTGTTCATTACACTATGTTCTTACACAATTTGTATGAATATTAGACCTCTTGTGTACCTATCAAACGTGTTTAATTTTTTACGGATTGTAAATCATTACTTTATAAATATTTATAATAATAATTATTACTATTAATAACATTATGACTATTAAAAATAATTATAATTAAATTAATAACAATAATAATAATAGCTAAGAATAAAATTATTGTAAATAATTATGTCAAAAAAATTATAGGCTATAAAAAGAAAACCTGTTTAGTTGGTACACAACATAGGTTTAATGGAATTGTTGAAGCAACCATAAGAACAATAACAATAGAGTAGGTCAGTGGTCGCGCGGTTTGTGGCGTCAGTACTTAAATCGATGTGGCTAGACCGGTGTGGGTTCGAAGTCCGCAGCCGATAGACCGTATATCAGCTATATTTGTGGAGAGGATTGACACCCTCTCTGCGGGTATGGTAGGGTGGAAGAATGTCAGCTTGGGTCAATGTGAGATATTGATACAGGTCGACATTTGACTACCTATCTAATTAATGAGATTTTCCAGGTTTCCCTCATTCCTGCACTGCATGGTGTTAGGGCCTACCAACGTAAGTCATTCCTGGGCGCAAATGAGTCCTGCTTAATAATAATATGCCGCCCCCTCCCCCACATAAGTCTTCGACTTCTGGGTTAATGCTCGTCATTAGAATGAGGGGTAGAGATATTATTTTTATTATAATAATAATTGTTATAATAATAATAATATTTATTATACTACAAACTACACACTATTAGGAACAAAAGTGTGCAAGTTGAATAAGATAATGATTGAGAATATATTTGTAGATAATAACATGACGCAGTAAGATATTTTATTATAACAGCATTGTAGCTAGTGCGTTTTGTTTTCCCTAGCGCTTAGTTGGTTTTTGTGAGTGTACCTACATAAACAAAAATGGAACAATTTATAGTAACCATAACTAGCTGCATGTAAATTTATGGCGAATTTGGGCAAAACTTTCTGACTACGAGACGTTTGTAACGCTTTTCACAAGCAATATACTATACTTTTGAATAGAACAAAATAAAGACAATCATATTCCGAACACCCTGTATAAGTTTATTCCGCTTTATTATCATAAATTGTCTGACATCAGACGAGGTATTTTCAGCTTATCTTGAAAGCTGTCGCTTCCTAACTTTCCTTCTTAATATTTGATACAGTTTGAGAAGTTTTTTTAACTCGGCGACAAATTTAGTGCTCTTGTTTTCACAAAAAATGAGATTGACATTTTCGTTCCACTAATTCATAAACAATTGAACAAATGCTTCAATTTTTACCAAATACCTGTTGTAACAATCACATAAGGCGGTTTCAATGATTATTATCCAAATGCAAATTAATTTTTCTACTTGATCAACTTCTTGCGACTTTGTTAAATTAGACCTTTGTTCTGCGTGCTGCCTCTCGATAGCACTTCCTGAACTTGGAAACCTATTTCCTTAATAGTTTCTTCAAATATACTTATACCAAGAAGGACAAGATACAGGTATTAGCTTATTCCCTTGACATCATAGAAAAGCGGTAGGTAGGAGAAGGTCACCCAAATTTCGCAGGTAAGTAAAATAGTTAGTCACTTTGCCTTATTTCTTTAATAGGGCATCTAAGTGTTAGTGAATATTTGTCAATGTAATTTATGAGCGATATAACTAGTGTTGGAATGTGATACTCTATAGTGCAAATTAGACATTTGACTTTTGGGATAGTTTGAATTGCTACAGTGTTTACCATGATGGAATGGGAACGTAAGTTATTTTCTTTTAATATTTATTTAATGCTAAACACTTCTTTGAAATGGGATTCAAATATTTTTGTGGTCTTTGAAATTAGAATAGGATTTTGAAGTTCCGTCGGATTTATGCAGTAAATGGAGAGCAATCTGAATTAAAGTTTAGTGCATTAAATGATTAAAATTGTTCGTTATATGTGAAAATTCTGTTTCAATTAAACTTTCATAGTTAGCGAGATATTAAATAATTTTGTGCTAAATTATGTTTTGTGTAGATATACTGATGCCATTTGAATAGATTTGAATTTTAGCTCGGTTAAAAAAGTATTAGTTCACGAATGAAATATTGCTTCAACATCCAACCAATCAGTCAATCAATCAATTTGAAAATTTCAGTACACATGCAGCGTAATTAAAGTGAGGATTTCCAAAATAATATTTATTTGCACCCATTGATAGAGGGAGCTAGTTACAGCTTACTTTAAAAGTAAATGTGACCCAAATTTATTTGTATTTCACATATCGACAATTTACACAAAAAACAATAATACTCAATTTTGTACAAAAATGTTAAACTAGTCAATAATGCATATTAAAACAAAATTCTATTATTCAAAAATAAAAATATATTTTAAAAGTATTATTATTAGGTAATTTTTGTCTATCCAAAAATACTTTGCAATTACTGAGAAAATAAGTAAAGTACAAAACAGACATATTTAACGATCAAGTAAGTTGTAATCAACGTCGCCTATCGAGTTTGAAATGAATATTAATTTTGAATTTTTCACCCTAAAATAATAAATTTCCCAAAATTTGTATATCAGTATACCATACAAATTCGGAAAGTTCAAACGTTACCTTTGGTCTACGATAAGAAACAAAGGAATCATGTTGTGTCAAGGCAGTCACACAGACAAATACATTCAGCTTCTCTTACTCTATTCACATAAACATAAATAAAACAAAATAGTACAGCTAGCTTTCAGGTGGGATTGTACACATCTACCGTCCACAGTTATTATAATATATCGATCTACTCTTCAATTCGCATCTAAAGTTTCCATTCTACCAACACTCTTCTTCCTGTCTATCAATCCAATATGGATGGCAGGGCAAGCCTGCTGATTCGTCAGTTTGGGTGTCCCGCGATCGAGAAGTGATTTGAGATGCTCTCACCACAAATGGACGGTATTATTTAAATTGTGAAGCATTGCGAATATAACCGCCATTGTCTGTCGTACACAGGCCTAGTGACTTACTTTGTTTCTTTTATGGAAAAACAATGGAAAGGCATAAACTGCACAATATTGTATAACTGTTACATTTGACAGTGCTATAAATCATTCAAGTGAAATACAGACACTATACAAGTATACTCGCGTCAAGAATTCAGACGTCTTACGTCACGGCTGACGTTACACATTTGTTTTTATTGTCAACGTAATTTTCGATATTTGGTCGCGATAAAAACAATCATTTTTTGCAATTTAGTGCAATATATAGTTTTATTATTGTCAGTTGCAGTTTCTTAAATATTTTGATGAAAATATAATGAATCATTCATTTGTTCGTATGACGTAAGTCGTCTGAATTCTTGTCGCGAGTAATTCCACGACTATTATCAATATTTTAGCAAACTTTCAGATTTGGCATTTGTCGTTTGACTTGAATATACAGGGTATTACAGCTTGATGTTAAGTAAATCTAGGGGCAGGTTCTTTAAAAATAAGAAAAAAAGTTTTTATAAACATGGATTCGGAAATGCCTCGTTTTTGAGGTACAGGTTGTTTAAAAATTTCTGTCTAAAATACTACAGTCTTCATTTCTCGAAAACCGATGGAGGTATTGAGATGAGATTTGTTTGTACTTTTCCTGTACTAGGTTTTATGAACTGGATGTTGTGGTCAGGAGGCGTTTTTGCTGTAAGTAGCACATTGAGATTGACGTCTTCCCTTATAACCACTTACGGACTAGTCAATAGATGTGCTTACAATAAACACGTCAGGATCATGTGATGATTGATATGTTGTGATGCCGTTTTACTGAAGCTCAATAAGTTGATCAGCCTATTTTTGTTCTGGTGGATGAAGAGGAATAACTCTGAAATTTCAGTTTTCAAATTGACACATTGGTGTTGACACATTTTTTTATCCGATAGTGCCTTTGCTGCTGTTATGCCGCCTTAGTGCTATTGGGAGAGCTACTATGTCCATCTAAAACAATGGTACATCTTCTGCCTAGATAGTGGGTCCTGACGAAATTCACGTACGTATCACAAACTGTGGAAACTGGAAATTCTCTTTTCTAGATGACCTTATGTAAAAGAAAGTCTCTATCAATCAAATAAAGGTGTGGTAGATATCTCGATTGGTTTAAATAGTTTGTAAAGTTAGGATTTTTTTGTTTTTTTCTTACCCTCCTCATTGAATAAGGCCAAGGGAAAAAGAGCCAATTGCTGAAACTTCTGATCCATTCTAGATAAATTAGCATATGTATTTATTATATCGGTCCAAAACATTCTCTTATGGGACTTTTGCATAAAACAAACGGCCGAGGAGTTACCAGGAGAAAAAATGTAATTTTTTTTTCTTTTGAATTACAGAATTGTAGACTCTCTATTTTATATAAAAAAAAATCGCTAAGACGCACCGTTTTCGAGTTACAAGGGAAAAACCAGAAAAGGGGACGTTTCTACCCCCCTTCCCCCCTGAGAACCGGACGGACTAGGGGCTGGGACTTTTGTTATGTTTACATGCTAACTACCCCAAACACATTCCCGCAGAGAAATATCTACCCCCCCCCCTCAATGTACCCTACAACCCCTTCATTGCTTAGAGTACTTATCCGTTCTTGGTTATTTGTCATAATCATGTTATGAATGTCAAAATATTGTTTTTTTTTTCAGTGAAAAGTCTGTTAAAATATTAATACGAGTGGACAAAGTATAGTATTCAAAGTAACGGTTGCGGAGATATGAACCACTATTCGTTTTTCAAACATTTTATTTTATTAGTAATAAACCGACAAAGGAAGCTTTTAATAAAAAAAAAACAAAGTTACAGAAGAAGTTCAAAGTGCCCTCCGTCCATTTCCAAGCAGGCACGACATCTTCTTCTCAACGATATTCGAGCTCTTTCGAAAACACCCTCCTTGGTTTGGATTTCTTGACACTGTTGATTAATCCGTAACTGCAGCTTTTCCAGGCTATTTACAGAAGTACCATACACTAATGTCTTCAAATATCCCCAAATAAAGAAATCTAGGGGGTTCAGATCAGACGATCTTGGAGGCTATAAAACAGGTCCGGCCCTTCCTACCCATCTATGTGGAAAAGTTTGGTGTAAATGCTCTCTAACGGCCATGGAAAAATGAGCTGGAGCACCATCATGCTGGAACCACATTTGTTGCCTCTGATTCAAAGAAATGGCTTCAAAAAACTCCTACAGTGTGTTCCGCAGAAAGTTGAGGTAAGCAGCGCCTGTTAACCGATTTGGTAAAACAAAAGGACCTAGAATCCTGTCACCTACAATACCCATCCAAATGTTTAATGAAAAACGTGCCACATAGATGGGTAGGAAGGGCCGGACCTGTTTTATGGCCTCCAAGACCGCCTGATCTGAACCCTCTAGATTTCTTTGTTTGGGGATATTTGAAGACATTAGTGTATGATACTCCTGTAAATAGCCTGCAAGGGCTACGGATTAATCAAAAGTGTCAAGAAATCCAAATCAAGGAGGGTGTTTTCGAAAGAGTTTGAATATCGTTGAGACGAAGACGTCGTGCCTGCTTGGAAATGGACGGAGGGCACTTTGAACATCTTCTGTAACTTTGTTTTTTGTTTGTTAAAAGCTTCCTTTGTCGTTTTATTCCTAATAAAATAAAATGTTTGAAAAATGAATAGTGGTCCATATCTCCGCAACCGTTATTTTGCGGACCCATGTTTATTAAGACTTTTCTGCTTATTTTGGTTCATACTATAACCTCCTGAAATATTTTGCACTCTTTTTTTAACACCCTGTATAATGGCTGTAATTCACTGAGGTGATTTACGACACACACCCACGCTTCATCCTGGTAAATTATATACTATCATAGACATCTTTTAGTGACTAAATTCAATAATCCATTTTTAATTAATAAATCCAAACAATTTTTATTCCAGTAAGTTAATTAATTTCTTTGGAAGAACTTTATAATTTATACACTGAATTTCAATGCAAATCAGTGTGAAATTCTATATTCTTTATTTTTACCTCGCACCTTCTTTAATTTAACTTTGTTATAGGATTTTAGATTAGATATTCATACTTGGCAGAATGATGGAAAATATATCCTTTTTCAAGTTTTCTCCAAGACGGTTATTATTTTATAATAAAATTTCTCATGCAACTTTCAGCAGACATATATTCATCTGAAATTTAAAAAGTAAATTAATAACTACATCGTTTTTAATAAAGAATAAAAAGCATTAATTTTATAAAATTCTGTACAGCGTTATTCAGAAAGAGATTTTTATTCTAGCTTTCCACTTATCATAAAATCAACGGCAGTTTAGCAACCTGGACACCGCAGAGGTATTATTCGCGTTTACGATTAGACCATTAAATGAAATGAGTCTCTCTTTGTTCAGTTAATACCCACTGTGAAATTGGACGTTTTCTATTACATCTACAAGAGAGTAGTTCTGCCAGAAATTAATTTAATTTGAATAACAGAGTTGTGAAACCACAAGGTGGATAGTTTTCAGTGTCGTCAGAACTTGGAAACAACTGCTTAGAAAGAGAAATGTTTATGAAGACATTACATTAGTACATTATTCATAGATATTTCACATTATCCAAGACTGTACATTATTGATGCTACCTAATTTAAGATAAATTTCAGTTTAATCAACTATACCCAACCGCCTAATATCTAGAGAGTGACTCACCTTATAAACCCAACACAATTTAGTGGAAACTCGTGGAGGATGGTATTTTAAAAATGAGTTTTCGACAAAAATATTTAGGTTGCTATATCTTACAAGATAAAACTTTGCCTAGAATATATAGAAGAATGCTTTTGCGAATTATAAGGTAACTGAATACAATATGCCCACCCTTAGCAATTTTTTTTTGTTAAGGAGGAAATTCTAACTAACAAGTAACGGCAATTATTTCATGATAATGTTCAACATATTTAGAGTTTAGAAAAAAATAGTTACCATGAAAAATTGGTTTAAAACATTTTTGGTTCATTTAAAAAAAAGTGCAAATGGCCATAGCAACACGGTAACACGGCGTTGAAGATATTGTCATGTATAATAAACTCGAAATATTTTTTTTATATTATTTTACTTGTCAAATGGGTACTTGTTTATTATAAACCTAGTACAAAATGTAAGAAAGCAAACAGAACTAATAATTATTGCGAGGGTATTATTCGCATAATGGAGAAATAAAATTGTTTTTCATTTCCTTGGTTAAGCCCACGCAAATTATACATATACCCTTTTTATACTATATATATATATATTTGCTTGTATTCTATTTCTTTGCTGTAACATATAGTTACCATAATTTTATCTTATGCTGAGACTTGCACTTATTTCCTTATATATAGAGTTCCAGATCTAGCTTAGCTTCAGTGTGAACTATACCTCTGTACCGCTTACTTTGAATAAACGTCTTTCGATTCTATAAACGTATTGACGTTGTCGTTCGGTACATACTTAATTCGCAATCCTCATGAACATATTTTTGGCAGACAACGCACAGTCGCATATCGGAAATTTCAGCCATTTGACACACTGCGCAATACCAGTCTTGTTCATCTACCTTGTTAATTTTCTTTGTTGCTGCTTTCGATGTTGTAGCTTTAGGTGTTGACTTAACTTTGGCCTTTGATGTAACTTTAAATGTGGCTGTCTCGTTGCTAAAAACTAATTTTTTGACACCAAGAGCACGACTGTTTATGACCGTATGCCTTTCATTTGATGCTGATTTGACAATTTCAACCGAGGTCTCCAACATTTCTGTTATTGACTTATTCAGAAATTCTTTTAGATGAATATCATCTTCTGAATCAGAGGTAGCCAGAAATGCAGGAGTATTTTGTTCTTCTGCGCTGTCATCATTAAAAGAGCTACTTGGAGTTCTTGGTCTTTTTCGGTTATTGGATGTCCTGATTTTGGGGATGTCGATCTGGTAGGTTCAACGATGGGTTGTTTTGGTTCATCTCTTATGTGGGTAACGTCACTAGGAGCATATGCCAGTTCCGATATTGTCTCGGGATTAAAAGGAAAAATACCGGTTGCGGCGAAGCCTGCTTTTATATTTGCCGGTGTTATGCTTTTGTCCCACACAACACTAAAAATTTCACCGAATCGCATCTTCGTGTTATTTCGATCTTTGTGTCTTGTCCAATACTGGAGCACCCGATCGTCCCAACGGTATTCAAAAGAACGAAATACGGATTTATCCATCGGCTCCAATTCATGCATCGTGTTGCTTGGTAATCAATAGAGCACAATATCATGTCTTTCGGCTACATCAACGATCGTATGGTCCAGATGGCATTTGGCACCATCAAAGTCAAAAGACATTTTCCTGCGGGCTTATTTTTAGCTAAATGGTCAATCCAGCTGCAAAATCTGGTAATGTTCATGCTATCTTTAGGCGTCATAAGGACCAGCGATCCTGGTGGTAATGTGTCCTTCCATTCTGGTTTCAGTCTTTTTCCTTTAAACAAAATTGCCAGTGGAATGGAATTACCAGTGGAATGGTATTGCCACAGGAGACAACTGTAACGTTTTTTCCATGCTCTGGTGCTACTAGGTGTACACGTTTCGCCCCTTTTTTGCTAGAATACTTTGCTGATGGTGTAAACTTAGCCTACAACCTTTTTCATCAACGTTAAAAATTTGCTGTGGGCTATCCATGAGATCCATTTCCAAAAGAATTTCTTTCAATTTTGTGATATGGTCATTTACAATAAATCTATTCAGTTTTCGCCTTAAAAATCCGTTAAGCCAATACCTGCCAGCCATTTTAGACATGGCAGAAAATTCATTTGGTATACCACTTTCGATACAGAAATTGTACACACACCTTCGAAGTGTCTTTGATGTAAGCGGGTAACCAACCTCTGCCAGTCGAACTATTCTTGAAGACAGTTATCTTTCTTGACCAGCAGTAAGTACTGGTTTTTGCCCCATTGTGGACTTTCTAGTTATTTTCCACATATCTGCTCAGAGTTCTTCTAGGTATTGAAAATGTTTTTGAAGCTCCTTGACGTGACATTCGACCTTCCCGTACAGCTGCGACTGCAATTTATAAGTCTTCCCTGGTCCATTTACTCCGAATGCCCCGATTTCTCGCCTTACCAGTCATACCTGTAACAATTTCCACTATAAATAAATTGGTTGCAAAGCGCTAGCAATATGCCCATGTGCATATTGCCGACCCTTCGTGGTGGGCATATTGCTACATATGAAGTAAAATTAGGTTAGGTTGTGTTTTTGTCTATGGTCTTACCTTAAATCGATTACTTTTCACCACAATCTAAACTTTAGTATCTATGTATTAAACACAAGATATTGCAGGTCATTGAAAGTTTCTTTCAAAACTTTATAATATAAAAATGAAGCCGTAAATATTATAAAAACGTCTCACAAAACGATTTTTCGCAACACTAGTCGAATGGCGCTTACTACTGGCGATATCACCCACCGAGATCATACAGTAGGTTATCAGGAAACTACGGTTATGGTGTGTGCTGACATCTTTCATAAAACCATCAAACTACGGCTAGTGCGCTTATTGCCAACATGGGAATATTGTATTCACCTACATTACGTGAAATTATAAGTTATAGTACGTGAATTTTCGTATAAATGAAATCGAAAAGAGTATACTGACAGAAAAAGATGAAGCAGTGATATGACGAAGAAACTATTTAAAATAAATATTAAAATCTGAATTGAAAAATATAATAAATTTTGACGAACTATTAATGTCTGGCCATTATAGTGACAGTGCTAGTAACCAATAATAAATAGTTTGTGTATCTGTATAGTGCAATGTATTCTAAAGTTTTTCGTCCTTATGGATGCGAATACTTGCGAAAGTTTCTAACAATTCTAACTGCAATTTGAAGCTATTCGAGGGACCTAACAACCCCAGTTTCCGGAACTAAAATAAACTTCATTTCCGAGATATTGGCAGCGGAAGTGTTAAATGGCACACCCTGTATATATTTGTACATTCTATAATCATTTGAAATAAGTAATATTAATTTCGTTTTACTACAAGTAATATTTTTATTGTTGACCATATACATTTATTAGTATTGCATGCTTATCAAAGTTTTCATATTTTATATCTAGAATATAAAATAACATGCAGTATAAATCTTTTGATACAGACATTTAGAGAAATTGGTACTATTCTTATTTACAAACACGTTACTGTTTATAGGCATATTTTTTAAATTCCTACCCGCCAATAATGATTATTACCTATGAATTTAAAAATGAACAATAAATAGCAATGAGCGGTAGATTATTGATATATCTTTTAAATTATTATTACCATAATCTAATATTGCAAAACGTGGTATATTACCGACTTATAAAATTTTATGTAAAATATCACAATTTAAGAAATATCCTCCTCTTTTTAGTATTGCAAACGTTTAAGGAATCAGTAGTGTCACGCTAGATGTACACTACACTACACTACATCGGACTCAAAATGAAGCAAATATTCGGTCGTGATCGCTGTACGCTATGAACTTGACGTGAGAACACATAAAGTAGGGTTAGGTTAGGTTCAAGTTCAAAGTTTGTGAGCCTAACCAGCCCTCCACTACGACCATATAATATCAATTGTGACTCACATACACGCAATAAGTTCAGCCCTTTAATTAAGCTAACCGCTCCAGAGTATTCTTGACAGATCCATACCGTTCCTGAATTACACTGGAAAGTTCCAAGAGCTTTTAGAGTTGCTTGGTCATAGAGTAGGGAGTGAATTTCTGCATAGGAGTGGTAAATCAATATATGACTTTGAAAAGCAACAAAAGTGAATATTTGCAACAATTACTTGTTAGAAAAGGGTGTGCAGTTGGAGTGTATCCAGCCTTATCGACGATTTTCAGGGTTGTTTTGACATTTAGACCTGCAAGGCAATTCTTAATTCTCGGCAACATTAACTTTTTACACTAGATATTTTAAAATGGTGTAAACATTCTGCAGATACTTTATTAAAGATATGCTTCGTGATGCAGTGGACAAGTGGTAGCATTTGAGATGTAACCGGTCTGCTACTACCTGCTCGGCCTAAGCGGCTCGACTTGCAGGAAGCGACCTACATTGTCGTAGGTACTTAACTGCAGACCTCTCGCCCTGGGCGATGCGCCATTAAATCTATAAATGATACTGGCTGTTCCTTCATATGTAGGTTCACATATAAAAGGAGTGCAGGTGAGATGTAACCGGTATGCTACTTCCTGCTCGGCCTAAGCGGCTCGACTTGCAGTAAGCGACCTACATTGTCGTAGGTACTTAACCACTGTCTGCCTCACTGATTGTCTTCAATCGACTTATACGCAAATGTTGTTCTTGAAAATGTGCGGTTTCAAAATTATCTGGAGTGGTATTTCTGTTAATATGTCGGTGGAATTTATGGCATATCTACCGAAAGAATTCCAATGAATTGTTGCATTCAAGACTTTACAGCGACGATGTCACCGATATGAAAATTATACAAAATTATCTTCTTTAGATGATGACAATATTTTGTTGTCATATGGTCGGGTGTTGTTGCAGTTCTTCTCTACAACTGGTAACGATGTTGAAAATATATAGCGTTCTTAAAAATATTATTACGGTCATGTACTATTTTATTGTTTTTGTGAAATCTATTAGCAATAGTTTTTAATTTATGTGTCATTTGTTAGTTTTTGTAGAAATACACGAATTAAATCATTTATATGTCAGTAATTAATTTATTTTATCTATGATACAATACAGACTTTTCTTAATAGCAAATTTTGTATATATTTTTTCTAATTCTGCATTTCTACTGATTAAATTCGTTGATATTAGTATTTGTTATGTTTAACTCACTGTATTAAATACATAATATACAAAGAATCAATCAATCAGTTTCAATAAATATTAAAAATTGTATCTAAAACTCCTCAGACCTATATCTTCGTTATTTTTTAAGATACCTTATCGATCAAGATATCATTTTGTAGGCTTGTTTAAGCCCTTCTAAATCAATCATTTAATTTTAAAACAGAAATTATTTTAACGAGACGGATGTTTTTGAAAATTTATTTTCCCGGAATATTTTTTTCTTTTGCACACTGTATAAATACTTATTATGCCATCGAATGCTAAACAAATAAAATACATAAACTATATGGGATAATAGCTTTTATTACAGTAATGTTATTAAAAATGGTCCAATCATGTTTAGTTTTCAAGTGCAATGACATAAAAACAAAACACTATCGGGACATATTTGTGGCTTCTAAGTCTTCTAATTAAAGTTAAAAAATACATTGTTATATGGGAACTATCAGTTTTATTTTAAACATGGATATAAATAGCATGAAACATAACCTATTTTTTTTTTAAATCATAAGTTCTTTTCGAAGTTTTTCCCCATTATGAGCAATACAAAGTTTATAACGTTTTATTAATAATACTGTGTTTACTACATTTTCCAGAGCATTTCCACGAATATAAGCACATCCAACTCTTAGTTTATCTTCAAATCTATCTAAATCTTATTCATTGAAATGCTTTAGAAAATGTAATAAACGCAGAATGATTAATAAAATGTTATACACTTTGCTTTAATCATAATTGGAAAAATTTCGAAGAAAACTTATGATTTAACCAAAATACAGACCTACTAAATGATATCGTAATCGCTAAGGTATCTTAAAAAATAACGTAGATATAGGCCTGCGATTTTTTCGATTCGATTTTTATATATTTTTAGGTATTAATAATATTGTGTGAAACTAACTACTCTGTAGACAAAAGCCCCAACCAGCGTTGAATTACACCCATAATATCTACCCATATATTCCTTATTATTAGCTATTGTAACATTTTTTACTGTATTAGAAAGGTATTTTAAGCTAATATAAATCAAATCTCCTACAATTCCTATCAATGAAGTCATATGTATGTTCTCTGATACCAAACATCTAGGTATGCTAATGAACAATTCCACAGACAAAGCTCTATTCAACAATTATCTAAAGAAATTAATCTGTCTAAATTCACTAACCTTGTTTTAATGAAAACACTCTATAAATATCTAACTTCACTTTTGGCAGTTGGAACACGACAATTCAACCACAATAGATGAGATCTGACCTATTTCTGCATTTTTAGGATTGCTTCTTCAGGTGGCCTCCTTTGAGTCAAATATCAACTATAAAAATTACTATAAAAATTAAAATTATAATATAAGTTAAATATCGACAATGGCAAAACTGATAGTCTGTCAATGAATTAAATATGACATTACCTACTTGAATAATGTTTAGATATCCTTTATGTAAAAGTTTTTATATATTTTTAGGTATTAATAATATTGGACAAGGTAGGCGCTACACATTTTGAATTGCAGATTGTTTGATTTTATTCTTAGATAGTTGTAACTGTATTATCATAATACCTAAAAATATATAAAAACTTTTACATAAAGAGTATCTAAACATTATTCAAGTAGGTAATGTCATATTTAATTCATTGACAGGCTATCACTTTTGTCATTGTCGATATTTAACTTCAAATAATTTAAATTTTTATAATAATTTTTATAGTTAGATATTTGACTCAACATAAAGGAGGCCACCTGAAGAAGCAATCCTAAAAATGCAGAAATAGGTCAGATCTCATCTATTGTGGTTGAATTGTCGTGTTCCAACTGCCAAAAGTGAAGTTAGATATTTATAGAGTGTTTTCATTAAAACAAGGTTAGTGAATTTAGATTAATTAATTTCTTTAGATTATTATTGAATAGAGTTTTGTCTGTGGAATTGTTCATTAGCATACCTAGATGTTTGGTATCAGAGAACATGCATATGACTTCATTGATAGGAATTGTAGGAGATTTGATTTATATTAGTTTAAAATACCTTTCTAATACAGTAAAAAAACACCGTTCGATTGTTCTGTAATTTGCTCCTAAATTTCCAAAAAAGTGCAAGAGATAAGCTGTGAGCAATTAGTTACAACTATCTAAGAATAAAATCAACCAATCTACAATTCAAAATGTGTAGCGCCTACCTTGTCCAATGCTGGCCTTTACTTGAGGATTGTAATCTCTTTATCTCTGGTCGTTGATTTAGAAACTAAGATCAAGCCCCTTAATTAAAAATTGTTTGTCTCGTTGATTAATTGTGCGCTTAGAATAGCAAAAAGCTTTGCAGACGTGATAAGATAGGAAAACGTCTACTGCGTCGAGGATTGGCAATGCCAGTCAGTTAAGTAACTTCCCAAGTTCCCAACGAATGGGGGTAAAACAGTGTGAAAAAACTTAGTTTTTACGCGTATATCTACATCAATCAGGAAGGTGTTCCCTTTGTTGTAAACACACTCTTTTTTAACAACTTTCAGTGTCACTGATTTATTTAGGAGTTTATACACAAAGGAAGCGTTTTCACAAACATTTATACTGTACGTCTTTATATAACCATGAGAATAATGAATAATGTTATAGATATAATTACTTAAAGCTAGTTATTCTAGATACATTTTCAACTAAAAAGTCTTTCTTTCAGTATTAATTATTATAATTATAGTCGTTGCATGATATAATCATAAAATGACAAATTATTATGAATTTATTATATTTATTTCAAACTAGCTTAATGATCTTGCATATTCATATAATAGTATTACCTAAATAGGTAAACTTCCCTCTACGTTCTCAATACAGGTAGATTATTTTGATTTTGTAGCACTTATCATATCTATTGAAGAATGTAAATGTCGACAGTATATTGGCATTCAATTTTTATTGAACATTAAGTTATTTCTTAAAGATGAATATTCCATCAAAACTAAAAAATAATATTCTAAAACGTGTCATGCTTTTGAGGAGGTTCTACATTTTCCTTCTCTTCATATTTAAGAATTATTCCAGAGGAATAAATTGTTGAAATCTTTTTATTTCAGATACATTTTCAACAAAAAAATATTCTTTTGGTCTTGATAATCCTGCAGTATACAGGGTGTTACATTGGGAAATGCATATGCGTTAACATTTGATACAGGGTAGCTTGGAGGTCTGTTGTTGAACAATTTAACCATTGTCATTACCGAGATAAAGGGCGTTTTACTGATTTTAGATATTTATTTAACTTGCCATAAAAGGCGAACCACTCTATATAATCAAATGATATTCGGTGGGGGAACTCTTTTTACTTCAGTCAATCCACTAACATTGTAAGCAAAACAGTAGTGAAGGTCTGGTGGTATAATTTGTTTATTCGCAAAAAAGCACTCTGTATGTAGGATTTTGAAAAATCTGTTTAGGCATTACAGTAGAGAAGAAATAGTAAATTTTATGATGAATTTGCTGTGTTGCTCATTTAAGTCTTCATGTTTGATTGTTTGATCAAATATCTCTGTGACAGATTTTTTCAAGTAAAAATAAGAAAATCTACTTTTATCATCAAATTCACAATTAAGATTACCTTTCCATTTGGGAAAAAAATTGAATGATAATTTTCTAAGCATATGCATAGGTGGGGATGGGGCTATTGAGTGATCTTCAAGATCACCAGGCATCAATCCTGTTGATTATTATCTGTAGGTATATGGAATTAAAATTAACAGCCCCTGATTGAGCGAATTGTAAATATCTGTAATTAAGTAAAAAATAATCCTAATATAATAAGAGCAACTATAATAGCTATTATAAAAAAGTGGTGGTTTGAGCAATTGTTGTAGTGTTTCCTAAAATAATTGTTTCTGCTTTTTCTTGTCTGTTTTGATTTCTATCTGTTATTTGGCTTACCTACTGTTTTATTTTAAAATCATTCAAATTTACAATAAAACAATAATTTTGTATTAGTATTATTATTTTTACACGTAAAATACTTTTTAGTTTGCATTAATGTACTTGATACAAGTACTTAAGAGTAACTTACTACTTACTAACTTATTTCTAACAAGCTCGAGGCAAATCTTGTTTTGATTCTGCTATTCCCTTTGTGAGATGTTCATAAACTTATCCAAGTATGCCTGTAGGTATGCCATAAAACACTAAATAGTTTTCCGTATATTAACTTTTGGAACAAGTTATTGGCTAAATTATTATTTGTACCAATAAAAAAAGTCTCTTTACGAATATCCGCATACTGCAATTCTTCTTTATTAGACGATAGAATATGTGCACTATATACAAATGATTGGATTATTTGACAAATCGATATTAACAGAGCATTAAACAGTTTCATATAAGAGCTCTATAGGCTTAGTAGACCTATGGATTTGTTCACGATTTTCCTCCATTCTTATTTATTCCGTCTTTTTTACACTGGATAATATTAAGTTTCTTAATATCTCTTTCCACTTTCTCTTTCTTTGTCCTGGGTCTGCTCCTTCTTTGTTTTCTACATATACTGTGTTCCAGGACTTTTTTTGGTACTTTATTGCGGTGGATTTTCGTAGTGAGTCTCAACCACCTAGGCACCTTTACTACACTTATGATATCCAGTTCCTCTTAAAGATGTAGTAATTCCATGTTGGATCTTATTTCTCACAAATGTCCTACCTTTCTGCCTCCAAAAATTTTCCTCCCATATTTCCAACATTTTTTGTTCTTCAGTCCCCAATGTCCAAATATTACTCCCTTATATGATTACTGAGCTTGTAACTGTTCTGTATATTCGTACCCTGAGGTTCATGGATACAGTTAGTACCTATAGCAGAGTATTTTGTGTAGAGAGCCAATGCAATGAATTCTTGCCATTAATCTTTTTCTGTATCCTTTTTAATCTCAGGATTTCTGCAAAGAAAGAGATCCGCTTCCTGAATCAGGTTTCCTTTTCCTTCAAATTTATCCGATATTTCTTTTTCTATCCTTACATGCTCGTTAACTTCGTGTCTACATTCATCATCTTTCATGCTAATATGAATAATATGTTTTTGTCATATACAATCAACATTCTATTGAAACTAAAGGATGAAACTACAAAACATTTCATGGGTATGGTTTCAATTGCTTCAAATCCAAACCAAAACTGAACGTCTATTTATGTCATCGACCGCTGCTACTGAATACATTATTGCTTTTACTGAATCATGGTTAAATGACAGTTTTGTGGATTCGGAGCTTTTTGATGTTATTGTATATGATGTGTTTCGTTGTGATAGGCGGTATGTTCGTACTAATACTAGTAGGGGAGGGGGTGTAATTCTCGCGGTTAATAAAACGCTAAAACCAGTTATTGTTGATCTCAGCTCAATCTGTGACATGTTTCCTGAACTAGTCAAAATATCTACATATTTTGTGTGTAAAATTAAACTTTTTAGGTAATGTTTTATATGTTTTACTCGTATACATTCCTCCTAATATAAGTGCTAACGTTTATGAAATGTTATTTGACGCCATCGAATCACTTTATTATATTTTTGTTCCTAACATTTTGATTATTGGTGACTTTAATATACCTAGCTTAATAATTAATAGTCACAGTCCTGTTGTGGATTCGCTGAATAACTTTTCAAATTTTTTTAATCTTCTTCAGCACAATTATATCTTACATGTAAATAATAGAGTTTTAGATCTTGTTTATAGTAATTATGATGAATGTTTAGTATCTAAAGCTGATGATCTTCTTCTAAATGAAGATTCCCACCATCCTGCCCTAATAATTACTTAAAAATTCCCTATTAACGGTAATATGGTATTTCCTCTTCCCTTTAATGAGTCTAAATATAATTTTAATTTTAAAAATTGTAATTTTAATTTGTTGTACCATGAAATAACTAATGTTGACTGTGCACCACTTTCTAACTTGGGAAATATAAATTCAATTATCGATGAGTTTTACATTGCTTGTGCAGCATGTACCTGAAAAGCGGAATGCTTGCGGCCATTTTCCGGTTTGGTTTAACGGCAACATCATTAAGAAACTGAGATTGAAAAACAGACTTTGGCGCAATTACAAACTGTCTTCTAGTGTGGATGATTATAATAAATTCAAGGAATTAAGATCTGAGCTCAAATCCTTGATTAATTTGGCCTATAAAGACTATTTGGTATCAATTGAAGAAGACTTATCATTAAATCAAAACGATTCTGGTCCTATATTAACTCCAAAACAAATACTACGTCTATTCCCTCATACATGAGTTACAATGACGTAACATTAAATGAACCCTCGGATATCGTGGACGCATTCGCTGTCTATTTTTTGAAAGCTTTTTCTAATAGTTCTACTTCTTCGTCCAACAATGATACCATTGTAAATCGCGACTTACTGTATATTCCTGAAATATCGGAAGATGATATAATATATGCTATTAAGAAAATTAAAGGCAATTTTACAATGGGACCAGACTTAATACCAGCTTTCTTAGTAAAAGATTGTGCAATAGTTTTTGCTAAACCTTTAAAAATTATATTTAATGCCATAAATCTAGTGTCTTTCCAGAGTCTTTGAAACTTTCTAGGATTTGTCCTGTTTATAAAAAAGGTCCCAAAAATAATGTAACTAATTACAGGCCTATTGCAATTATAAGCAATTATTCAAAAAGTTTTGAAATAGTTATCCACATCACCTTTACTCTCATGTCGAGAAATACAGTATGCGCCAAAAGTATGGAATAAATTCAATAAAAACGAAACAATTATTTCTTGGGAAAAATCCTCGAACAGGTCGATTTTTAATTTAAAAAATACATATTTTAGCGTAAAATGCGATTTTCAAATGTCATTTGTCGAGTAATGACGTCATCGATTTTTTTTTAAATGGCAACACCATATTTTTTTCCTTGATTCTGAAAGATCGTTTAATTCTCTATCAGACAGTACTAAAATTTTGCCCTCTTACATAGGAAAGTTTTCGAGTAAATGACGATTGAATGTTAGAAAACGTAAATTTTATCCATAAAAAAGTAACAATTCTGAGGTATGTAAAATAAAATACAATTGATTAAATTTTATACTTAAATTAAATGTTCGCATTGCCATCCACCAACTTCTTGACAATGCGCAAGTCTGTGAGGAAATTCTTCTTGCACATTATGATTGATTTCGGGGGTAACTCTGCGTATTTCGTCGATTTTGAAGTTCTTCTAAATTACGTGGTTTATTAATGTACACTTTTGACTTTAAGTATCCCCATAAAAAATAGTAAAGAGGTGTAAGACCTGGCGATCTTGCAGGCCATTCTATCGGTCCGCGTTTGCCGATCCACCTCCCAGAAAAACAGTTGTCCAAAAAATCTCGTACAGGGCGCGCATAGTGCGGAGGTGCACCGTCTTGCTGAAACCATATGGTATCGTCAGGAATGTCAGGGTCATTATCGTTAGGAAAAATTACTGCAAGGGCTGGAACAAGATCATTTTCTAGAAACTCTAAATATCTTTGTCCTGTAAGGGTTCCTTCAAAGAAGAAAGGCCCTACTATTCTGTCGTCAACTATTCCAGCCCACACATTTAATTTCTGAGGGTGTTGGGTATGTGCCTCTGCCATCCAATGAGGATTTTCCCGACTCCAATATCTGCAAGTTTGACGGTTTACTGTACCATTCAGACAAAATGTGGCCTCATCTGAAAAAAGTATTTGCCGGTGTAAATTTCTATTTCCTTGACATAAATCCATTAGAATTTCGCAAAAGTGTAAGCGGCGATCGGGATCATCTTCATTGAGTTCCTGCACAAGTTGAATTTTGTAGGGATGATATTGCTCCTTCCTCAAGATACGTAGCACTGTGCTCTGACTAGTGTCATTGTTTAATGCAACCAATCTTGAAGAATTATGAGGATTATCCACCATACTTATCAAAATGTTCTGTTTATGATTTTTATTAATGCTTGGACATCCAGGTTTTGGAATATTTACAACATTGCCAGTTTCTCTAAATTTAGACTCTACCTTACTGACTGTTGATTGGCTGATAGGGCGATCTGGATATTTTTCATTAAATAAATCGCAAACTTCCTGCTGAGTTCTAGTCATATTCCCGCATCCGATAAGAATTAAAATTTCAATTCTTTGAGTAACAGTTAAATGTGCCATAATACTTTAAATTGAATAATAATTTCTATGTCGCTTACAATACTTATTAGAAAGTCGGTGTGACAATGACACTTTGCAAAGATTTTCACCTACGTGATCCATAAAAGAACTGTGGAATTCGAAAAGCTAAACTTGATAACGTTTTTGCTTTATTTTAATTGATTTACGTTTTCTAACATTCAATCGTCATTTACTCGAAAGCTTTCCTATGTAAGAGGGCAAAATTTTAGTACTGTCTGATAGAGAATTAAACGACTTTCAGAATCAAGAAAAAAAATATGGCGTTGCCATTTAAAAAAAAATCGATGACGTCATTACTCGAAAACAAATGACATTTGAAAATCGCATTTTACTCTAAAATATGTATTTTTTAAATTAAAAATCGACTTGTTCGAGGATTTTTCCCAAAAAATAATTGTTTCGTTTTTATTGAATTTATTCCATACTTTTGGCGCATACTGTGTATCTCCCAACATCAACACGGGTTTGTAAAAGGACGTTCTACAACAACAAACCTAGTCTACAAAGTACAATATATTTCCGAGGTATTAGATAGGGGCAGTCAGGTAGACGTAATATACACCGATTTTTCTAAGGCGTTTGATCGTCTTAACCATGATCTATTGATTGATAAACTGCATTCTACGGGTATATCAGGTGCTCTATTAACCCTGTTTCGCTCATACCTTACAAACCGTTTCCAATATGTTCAGTATCGTGGCTTTCAGTCAAATAAATTTTCTCAATTTTCAGGTGTTCCTCAGGGATCTATTTTGGGGCCCTTATTCTTCATTATATTTATTAATGATTTAACTCAATTATTAAATATAATTTTTTTTATTGTATGCGGATGACCTTAAATTATGTGTTGAGATAAAGTCACTATCTGATTGTTATAGATTACAAGATAACTTAACAAAAGTACACCGTTGGTGTGAAGATAACTATTTACCATTAAATATCAGTAAATGCAATATTATGTCGTATAGCCGCCGGAGACTGATTCAAGATTTTGATTATCTTTTGGATGATACAATTTTAAATAGAGTGTCGCAGTTCAAGGACCTTAGTGTAACATTTGCGATAATCTGTCTTTTGACGTGCATATTCATTTAATAACTGAATCTGCATTTAAAAGCCTTTTAAGGCTTTTCGCAACACGGTGACATTGAATACACTGTTTAATTGTTTTGTTCGCTGCAAACTTGAATATGCCTCTATTGTTTGGTGTCCGATTTATAACACCCATATAAACCTATTGGAACAAGTACAGCGTAAATATTTAAAGACACTGCATTTTATCAAATTTGATGTTTATCCGGTTCGTGGCATTCCAGAAGATATTTTGTTATCAACATTTGACTTGCAGCGAAGGCGCATTATGTACTCTCTAATGTTTCTACACAAAATTGTTAATAATTTTCTAAATGCCCCTTCTCTGGTATCTAGAATTTTTTATCGAGTTCCTAGATTAAATTCTAGATCTAGTTCTGTTTTGCAGTTGCCAACTGCTTGTACTAATATACTTACGGCATCCCCTCTTCATCAAATGATTACTAACTACCAATTGTATGAAGATCGACTTGATATATTTTTTCACTCAATTAATTTTATTAAATCTCTATTTGTTTAGCTGTTTTTTGTTTAAAACGACATTTTTGTGATTTTATTGCTTGTTTTTTTTTTATTGTTTATGTTATATTTTTGCTAATTACTTTTTGTTTGTTATTTGATATTTTGTTTTTATTCGAGTTATTTCTGTCATTGTTTATTTTGTATTTTGAATTGTTTTTTTCCTTGTCCTGTAACTGGGATTCGTCCCGTTGGACACTGTATTTAAATACATAAATAAATCGTAATTTAAGTTCCTTTTAATTTGATATTTGATTTTTTATTTTGGACCTTCAGATTACACATGCGTCAGACATGCTGGTGGAATTTTGTAAGATTTGGAAGGAATAGTCTTCCTCTAGATATCTTGAGATGAAAGATTCTTGTAAAGCTATTTTGAAAATCCTTCGTCTGGCGTATAATTTTACACAAATGGTTGAGTGGAGGGGATACTATAACCAAAATAGAGCTTGGACTGCTTCGAGTTTGTCGGCGTCTTAACGAAACGGTGCAAGGTATGGCAAGGGTGCCAAATATCGGTGTTACTACTGTACGACGCGACAGTGGGACCGGACCCAGACGACGTCACGTGTAAACATTAACGCAACAACTTCGGCGAAAATGATCGAGCAAAGTTCTGCATCCGCGAAGGTTCACGAGTCCCGCCAGTTTGCTTTTTAGTCGCGTGGGGTTCGTGCGGAAACTTGTGGAGTGTATGTGTTATATTGGCGAAATATAAATTCTTTCATCGCATGCATAGGTAAATATTTTATTATTAAATAAAAAAACACAACGCATTGAGAATGTAAAAATCTCACGGTTCCCTTTATTATTTTATATAATTCTTGATCAAGGATATCAAGAAATAAAGTATAAGTAGTAAAGTAGTTTCATTTCAAAAGCTATAAAATTTTAAATGCTTAATGAAAGGTCATACCACTTTGGGTAAGTTTTGAATTAAAGAATTTTTCATTTTAAATTATGCAGTATAACGAGGTTTACATTGTGAACAAACTAATATATTAATTAATTTACACTTTAGTCAGATAATTGAGGTTAGGTACGTAAACGGTGAATTTATGCTAGCAATAAATAGTTGCAATATTTAAAAAGTGTAACACTATCTAAATTAGTAGGTGTAATGCTTGTACAGAAAACACGCACAGGAAAATCCTAATTAAAAAACCTTAGGAATCTACATAATCCTCTTTATCCTTTGCGGTATTCGACTGAAAACCTAATCTTAATTAAGATTATATTTAATAATCCTGATATCTTCTGGCAGGTATGATACTTAAATTTTTCAAAATCGTATCAAACTAATGCATAACAAGCACGAATATTGCTTACACATTCATTCATTGATGCTTGTCCGTAAACGTTGACCTTTACTGTATTTTATGGTAATTTCTTCTCTTTACCAATCAGTCAAGATAGCATGAGTTAAAAATAAACTCCCTGGGTACACGAACCTCTTTTATCAAGTCTTTCATTGACTTTAGAAAGGGTTTAGGCGTATATTCTCCAGTGTATTTACAGTTGTTCTCTATGGGCTATAAGTTTATTTAATAATATTGTGCAATCGTAATATTATCCTGAGCTGGTTCTGATAAGAACTAGAAGATTTAGCATCTTCAGTTTTGTAAACTTTACATTGCCCTATGTGTGATGTAGATACTTCTATAATGATTATATCAAGTTGGAAACGCAAACTACGACACCAATTTATTTAATTGATACCAAAATATCAACAAAATAAATACCTACCAGTTTTACCAATTTGATTAAACCACTTACACCTATTATGATTTAGATTAAAAGCTTTTTTTCATATAAAACAAACATAAAATGCTGACTTTAGAGATGCTGAGAGCATAGAATTAAAATAGATATATATATTACTTTAAGACTTTGAGATTCATGAATAATAAGCTTATTTCACTTTATCTGGTATTTTGACCAAATTAAGTCACAATATATTCTTAATTAATCTTATCTGAATACCACTTCCGGTTTTTGTATTATCTAACATATGTGGCTATGTGAACATGTTACCCTCGATGGTACCCGACTTTCAAAAATTAATTTTTTCTTTGTACTTATAGTTTGTTGCTTGTAATAGCATTTGTTTCGTTTGTAGTAATTTCAAAAATAGTTGTCATCCCCCAACTTTTACAGCACTAAAATTTGAGGGTTGTTTCTTATATATAAGTAATTGTTTGTAATGAAAATATTTTCGTTTGTAGCAAGGATAAAAAGTTATAGTTATTTTTGATATTTTCAATATATTCTTGTGTGCAAAACTGTAAACTATTAAACCATTAGTAAACTGTAAAATATTAAACCATTAGTATACTAAACAGTAACTTTTTCCATAACCTTGTTTACTGGTACAGAGATGACAATTTTGATAAAGAAAATAATATAATTTTGCTGGGCTTTGATTAGATTTAACTCTACGTTAAAAACATACTTCAAGTGGAGTTAAAAAATCGTTTGTAGTAACTTTCATTTCGTTTGTATTTTCTCGAAATCTAATGTACAGTCACTATATTTTAATCAGAGACTGAAATACAGTTTGTAGTTGTTTGAAGTGTAACTCTACTTTACATTTCGAAGAACTACAAATGAAATGGAGGTAACGATTCTATAGCCTCCGTTGTAAGTATAATGACTCTACCGAGGACTCTACTTTAGATTCCCAGGAGCTACAAATCAAATGAAAATTATTACAAACAACTACAAACTATTTTTCAGCCTTCGCTTAAAGTACAGTGACTTTACATTAGATTTCAAGAAACTGCAAATGAAATGAAAGTTACTATAAACAGCTACAGACGATTTTGTAGCCCCTGCTTAAAGTATATTTTTTCTCTGCGTCTAATCAAAACCCGGTAAATTATAATATTTTCTTTTACAAAATTGTCACCTCTGTACCAGTAAGCAAATCAAGGTGATGGAAAAAATTACTGTTTAGTTCCTTATGTGAAACAGGAATAGTTTGATATATTGTACACACGACAATATACGAGTATTGAAAATATTAAAAATAGCTATAACTTCCTACTATACTACAAATATTTTTTTTTGGCTACAAACAACTACAAACGATTTTCTATAAGAAACAACTCAGATTTTAGTGCTGTAAAAGTCGGAGGATGATTTCTTTCAAGGTCATATAATTTTTTTTAATTAACAACAAACGAAGTAAATGTTACTGCAAACGATAATCTGTAAGATTCCCAAAGCAAACTTTGAATTTGAGAAAAATTCTACATTGATTTTCTCAGATAATTTGCCCACTGGTCTTTTTTTTCTTTCTATCTAGAATAAAAATGGTAACGATCAAAGTTTTAGAAATTTTGTTCGCGATGCGAAACAAATATAAACAAAATTGAATGTTGCATTCCTCAGGCATACCTTAACCACAGTACATTTCTCCAAGTTCTGTATATTATCACAATATAGAAGTATACCTTAATGTTTGGTTTGGGTCCTACGTTTGGTTATTGAGATATGGCGTACCTACCTGAAATCTCACCAGCCCACACTACCGGAGTGATAACGTCAATTTGTAGAAATTAAATAGTGGCTATAAGAAAGTGTAATTAGTTTCAAAACATAGTCAGGAAATTTTAAAATTTATTTTTTTCCGAAAATATACGAAAGTATTCGCAATTTCTTCAATTTTGGTAGTCCTCGAATTTGGGACGGCCCCAAAATTGAATATTAAAATAATTTTGTTTTCCTAGGATGGTTCTGTTGCCATGTTATTCCAATTTCTGTTTGGAAAAAAATTGTTTCTAAAAAATTCCAATGTCTTAAGTAACCAAATTTACTTTTTTTTGTGCAGGCATAATTAAGATCCATTATTCAGTTGACCAAAAGAAATCTAAAGTTTCGCATTAATTACCTACGCATTTGAAAAACAGACGGAATCCAAACATATTATAATAAATTACTAATATCACTCAGGGATAAAAATAAAATAAATCACTAAGTACATTCATTTGTTTTAACTTAAGAAATAAATATGGCTAGTGCTTCTTTAGTTCATAAATAAATCCATTGTTACTAGAAAACCGTGTAATTTTATGGGGCGCAGTAAAAATATCAAGTTTTACAAACTTTTATTAATGGTATCGATTAATATTAATCCCAATTCCTAAGTGCGCGGACTTTGGCTTTCTTCCAATTAAGAATCATATCCGTTTTATTTTATTCATTCGATTCGCGTAATAATAATGCCTGATTGTCTTACAAATATGTAGATTTTATTGACGCTGATAGACAAGTTCCTCTGTCAAAAGTATAAACGAAACGGAAACATTTATTTAACCACGACAGTCTAAATGTTTCTTTATAATTTATAGGTGTAATTCATAACATGTTATATTACTACACGACTTATTTACATACATATATGTTTCTCTACTAATTTGAAATTACAACTAATTACTATGAAATACAGGGTGATTCAGAACTTATCTAAAAAAAAAACTGAGTGGACAGGGGACTCTTACGAATACAATTTTATAAAGAAAAAATCAAAAAGGGCAGTTTGAAAATGATTTTAAAATACACTTCTGCATGGCACTGAAAACTGGTGCGACCGGACAAAATGTGGAAAGAAATACTCAAGGAAAGAAATAAATAACATTTTATAATACCGATTTTATACAGCAAATTTAACTACTTTTGTCGCTATTGTTATCATCAATAGTATGTATCCATTTCGGTGTGATACACTTAATTTTTTAAATATCCCCACAAAGAGAAGTCCAAATGATTTAAAGTTAGGAGCACATCAATTTTATTCACTCGAATATATCTTACGCTATCTATACTTGAGTGGGGACATGTTACCCCTAGTATCATTGCCTTTGCACATCAAAAAAGGCCTTAGGATTATGCTGAATTTGAGTTACAGGAGCAACTGCACTGTTCCCTGTGTATACATATTACAATGTCTCCTGTATGTGAAACTAAATTTAGAATTTTTTTAATCAGAAGAAATCTTAATCCAAATCAGTTTAAAAAGCATTGCAGTTTTTGGGCAGTGACCTTCAAATTTGTCCTCAGAATTATGTATTATATTTGTTTATTTATTTTTTTTTTTCATTGTTATATGTAGTGTGGATTTTAATGTGTTGTGTCAATTTTACTCTTTTTTAATGTAGTACTACCCAACTAGCAAAATAAATTTTATAAAGGTTGTATAAATTGCTATAATATAAATCTTATAGGAGCTTCAAATTCATATAACGTAGTTAAATGCCTTTATACGATATTTATAGAATCGAAAAGAGCCCACTTTTATAAAACACTTTGATAATGTAACAGTTCTATAAAAAAATGTATACAACACTTTTAAAACAATTTTATACAGCAACTATAAAAACGTTTTGTAGTCTGTATTTTGGTATTATTTAAAGAAACATTCTATTTTTTAGTGAAGAATATTAGAACAAAATCATTTTAAGATTGGTGTATAACGCAGATTCATAATTATTTGTACTTATATTTGAAAACGGGGTCACTCAATGGCGATCATTTGTGTAGATGGTAGATAGGTTTAATACTTACAATATTATCGTGTCAACAATCAGTGTTTCAACAACGAAAATTTTATTGCGCCGCAAATTTTATTGATAAACTATAGATATGTTTGTGACAAAAAAATTATGCGCTTTAGTTTAGACCACATTTGCTTTAAAATTATAAAAAATAAATTTAAAAAATATTAAAATTATGCTTTCTTTAATTTATAATATCGTTGTGTAATTATATTTAATGATCTTGTTATAAAATAGTCTTCCAAAAATAGCAAAATTATGTTTTAGATATAATTTTAATAAGGCTTTCAACTAATTTTCGATAATGGCGGCAGTCGCCGATCCAACAAATCTCCATTTAAAAATGGCGACTTACAATACAATTATACTATAAAACTATTTTATAAATAAGCGCATTTCGAGGCTAAAAAATAATTTTATTATTTTCCTTATATATCCTTAATAAAACACGTTTATACAACTATTTTATAAGATTATAATTAGAAGTCATTTGCCTAAGTACACAACTCTTTCACAATATGTTTACAAACCTTAAATATAACTTTTTTAATTGTTGCATAACGTATTATAATACTTGTATAAAAAATTTAAAGAACTGAAAATTATTTGTTCTATAAAAACGTTGTAAAAACTATTATAAAACAATATTACACAATTATTTTCTTCAGGAACAAAATTATGGTAATTATTTGCTCTATAAAATCAAACTGTTCGTTAAACAACGCAATTCGATAGTTATAAAATAATTCGCTTCTTTTAAAGTTCCATTTTGCTAGTTGGGTATTTATGTAGTTGTATTTTAAATTGAACATTTTATCTTTTCCTTTTTGTTTGACGTGTGTAAACACTTTTTTGTGTAATAACATGAATCCATAAATAAATAAATAAATAAAAATCCCAATATAAATTGTTATTAAACAAAACTATGATATATTCGACCCGTTTCAAGCACCGCTCAGCTAACAATTTCTTGTTCTGTAAAAATCGTAAGAACGTTTCCAGAGCAAATATTTGTTCTAAGAACATTTTCAAAACGTTCTTACAACACTTATACCATAAAAATGGGCACCGTTCTATTGAACCCTTTAGTTCTTTAAGCGGTTCTGTAAAGCTTGCAGGAAATACTTATAGAATTGTTGAATAAACGTTTTCACAAGTCTTAAAGAATTTTTATAACACAGTTACAAAGCAATCTCATAAAAATTCTATAGCACTTCGCTATACAATTTTTGTGTTGCATGGTTTATATTTAAAGAACTTTAAAATCGTTTAATTGTATCTTTTAAAAACAAAATGTTTCTGTATCGCACATGTTAGAAATAATATGGACGGGCCAATAAGAACCAATAAGATGGGCCTAATCAGCCTGCATAGGAGTACTTACTTACATCATTACGAATTGCTTAGTTTGTTTGTCAGGGAGCAGTACATTTTAATGCGGAAAAAGTTTTATCGTGAAATATGTGGTACATAATGGCAATTTTTTGACGCGCTCTCAGTTAACCTTATTTTTCCTATGATGCTGGAAATTTAATAAAAAAAATGTTTTCTAAATTGATGAATTTAACAACCAACTGTACATAAAATAGTCAGAAAGTAAGTAAATCCATATTATTGATATAATTTTACCTATTTATATTGTACATATTTTTAATTAAGATTTTTTTCCTTCACAATATGGCGACAGAAAAAAAGGCTTCATCTTGTACTTGCAATGGATTTTCACTAATATAACTTTTTTGTGTCGATTGCAATGATTATAGAGCAAATATGCTTCGAAAGCAACTACTTAATATTCACAGTGTTGTCATATTTTATTGTGGTAATTTCACTTATTTCAATCTCATTTAATACATCTAATAAAATTCTTTAACTTCAACATCTAGAAGTGCAAATGTTTAAGGTTTGGAATGGTTTAAATTAAATATGTTACTAAATTTCTATAAGAAAATCAATTTCTCTTAGCAATCAAATAAATCTTATCTATCGTAATGAAATTTTCTTTCTGCAAGCAGATAATAATTTTTACAAGTCACGACTATGTTATACAAATTTCCCCATTATACTTTGATCAAAATATTTCGTACTATTACAGGCAGGTCTCGTCAGATGGGGCTATGGGAAACCTACATATATAAAAAATGATAGTTCTATAGCGTTCCTTTATGGAACAAAGAGGCTTTTGTTACTTATTTACTCTATAATGATTTTATAACAATTGCATTATTATTCTCTACAACTTCTTTAAAGAGCTTTTTCTCTTAAGTTCGATAGCAGCTTCCATATTTGTAATTTGTTTTCCGCAGCAGAATTGTAACTTAACAACGCCTTATACAATAGTTCTATAATTAAACTATAAGCTACATTACGGAATAATTTTATAAGAGTGTCACAGGAGATGGTATAATTCTATAAAGCAGTATTTTGCATCAGTTTTACAGTAATTTGATTCTATAAGCACCGTTGCTGTAAAATTGTGTTATTGTGTACACTTATAGGGCTACATTAGCAGTTATCTTATAAATGCTCTATAAATTATACTCTAAGAACGTTCTTGCAACAAATTTAAAAAACAATTCAGTTTCTGAAGGCAAAATAGTCTCATGTGCCACATTAATGCAACAATTTAGTATTCTAAATACAACTATAAAATATTAATAGAATATAAAACTCCTATTACTCTAAATTTATAGAACTGCTTTGCTAGCTGGGCGAGTGACCATTTTATACATATCCAACATACTCTTTGATGGCATATACATGGCATCGGAGTTGGTTGTCTCATTTTTTGACCACCTTCATTTCTAATTAACTGGTACGACTAGGCATTTCCTAAAGTAAGCAGATTTATGGAAACATGTCAAGACATGTTACTTCTTTTTTAACAGGTCTAATTCGTTTGTATAAACTGACATTTGTAAATTCCAAGAGTTGACGACAGTGGCATTTAACATAATATTAGTAAAAGCGACCACCACTATGTTTTTATCTGTATGTTGACTATAGTTATTGACAGACTGATAGGCACCTCCCATTGAAGCATTATATGTGGAGAAAAGTTTTAGTTGAGGCACATCGATTTTCTCTTTGGTAGCAGTACACCAGCGTTTCACTTTTGTAAATGATTCGATATAATCATAATTTGATGACATGGTGACAACATTATTGTACAAAAAGTAGCAAGCTTGTTCTGTCAAAACTATAGTCGAAATATCCGCGATCCTTCTTTTTTATTACACTGGAATATTTCATAGTCAGTGGGCACATCAACAATATCCCGCAAATAGCTTTTGATCCTTGATCCTAAAGGCAAACAGAGACTTTCTGGTCACCAAGTACTGCGCCGCAGTAGGTGTTGAAATTGTAGCAGTGACCAGATGAGCTACAAAACATCCAGTCTCTGTATTCGAATCTCACTGGCTTTCCCTTTATGAATTGCTTAAAAGAGTGATACCCAAAATAATCATTGCTTCGTCAATTGAAAATCTTTATGGAATATGCCAAATTGCTGAATTTTTTTTAGTTTGTTCATTGGCCGCCTATATTTGTACATTTTATCGTTTCTACCTCTTTGTGAATTATCTGACAGATCTAAATATTTTTTGATTTCTTGAAAACGATTTCTTGACATTGCATTAGCCACTGAAGGAACCAAAAGAACCTCGTGTAAACACCAATAGTTGCGCTCCGGTGGCAGTTTATGATATCCAGTCAAAATTAAAATGGTGACAAATACCTTAATTACACGAAATATATGGTTGTTATTTGGAGAAGCATATAAATTTGTATAAATGTATCAAGTTGCATAACTTCATTGTCGAAAAGTGTAAGGACAGTAACCGTTAGATTTAGACACTATGGGTTTGTTCCAACAACAGCAAGAATCAATTCTGAACCGTCCAGAACTAGTATTCTATTCAGTTCAGTTGTTAATGTACTTTCGGCGAATGCAACGTAAGACGGAGCTGGTCAAACATGACTGACAGTTTTGAACCAGTTCTCGACGGTTGTTAGAACAGACTTTATATCTCGCGTCCTTGCTATAAATTGGTATTAAGTAATTCCATAAAAATTACTAAATTATTTTACACGAGCTAGGGCGAAGATTATTTCGCTTGCGTAGTGTGCTGCTACTCCAGACACATGTCTACAATTTGATCTGTTGCAGTGACGTTTGGTATATACTCACAAATTCTTGATTTAAATAATGTATATTTAAATACAACGTAAATCAATTTGCAATCACGTCCGTGGTTAACCATAATTACTTAGTGCCTAGTAGGGTGATTGGGGATCATCGTAAATGACACTATAGTGTTATTATAAGTTTCGCATAATAATTATTGTCCTTCTGGAACACATGAAGCTTACAGGTCGCTTAAGGGGCAACGCTTGATGCAAGTCAACACGACCGTTCCGCTAAGCGCATTGCAACCGACCGACTTCCCTTACATCTTCTGTCTTTGCGTGGCTCGCATCTCATCGCCTGATACTATTTGAACGTAAGCGACTTCTTTAACAGGCTTTAACTTAAAATGCACTTTCTTATTTCCAAATTTACAAAGTTATTATCAATTGTTTTGTTCATTTTACGTTTTAAACCCTAGTTTACTCATTACAAAAAATATGATTTAGGACATCCAAGAAACTAGATTTTTTTCTAAGAAAACTGTTAAGCCGCATCAAAATCTAATCATTAATAATGGAGTTATTTTGAAACTACTTTTAAGATACTTACCCAAACAGGCCTCTTAGTAAAAATTGTTTATTTTCGCTTCTTCTATTCCCTCACTGAAGAAACGCACTTATTCCAGAACACTCTGTATGCAGTGTATTCAGGACACGTGTCTTTATAAAACAAAAAACTTTTCTTCCTACTGTAACTTCTATACCTAATGAACATAATAACATTCATGATAATATCTGAACATCTGTCCGTCTTCAGTCTAAATGTAGATCTCAAGTTACGTACACACTAGTGTTACAGAGGCACAACTGTAACTACATACACATTTACTTACGTTTTTTAACTATGTTTAAAATCTGAAATCAAACTTGAAGTTTAATTTGTCGTTGAATCGAAAACATTTTCTTATAAAACATGTATCCAGGTTGAGTTTATTATTTAGATACGGCTTAATACGATTTATATTTTATCATTGATTTTATATTTAAAAATATAAATTCAATGCCACTTTTTGAATTTCAATTTTACAACTTAGTAGATTGGTACAATTTGTATTCCTACTTACAAAACAAAATTGATTCTTGATCGAAAATTTGTAATGATCAAATGACTGCTATATTTCTTTTTACGCGAAACAATAGAACTTTGAGCTTAATTAAAAATATATATATATATATTTCTTTCATTTGTGCAGTGACAGTAATTGTTTGGAAATACAATATACATATTGTTAAAGGTAATATCGACAGATTGGAGGGTGGATACAAATCACACAATAACATCTTTATTGAAGTTCTCGAACAGAGACGGAATACACAATTATATACTATGGTTGTCTCTACTATTATCGATGCCAACACTTATAAACAACAATTCAACATTTGATAAATATGTCTGGATATCTCGGGTTGCTACAGACATAACAATTTCTGCATAATTAGCGACAAATGCATTGGTAACGAAGTCGGATGTAGTTTTTAGAATAATACTGATGTCCAAGTAGGTAGACACCTATTTCTCATATACAGGGTCCTGACGTGAAAATATTGCGAATTAGACAAACTCACCTTAGTCCAAAAGTTGATACTTACAGAGATACAGGGTGTTTAATGCAAAATATTATTTTAGTTTTTTCTTATTTATTTCATAATAAATGCTCATATCGAGATGAAATTTTGGTGTTAGGGGTTTTCTGGGGCGAGAGATTGAAATATATCCATGGTTTGCTTGTAGCTCATAGAGAGCGCCACCTGCGCTAGGTCGAATGCGTTGAAAATGACAGAACTGTTTTATCTTTCAAAAATCTAATTCTCAGGTAGCAAATTCTGATTTTACAACTTTCGTTACACAAAAAAGCTATACTTTTTGATAGTCGCTATCTTGCGCCGTTCTCAAGATATTTAGCTTTGGTAATTCCAGTAATCAAAATAAGGTACGAATGTCAAAAAGAACAAGAGTTTATTTCAAATTATAAATTGTGATGAACAATTGAATATCGAATATTACAATAAATGTTCAACATGTCCGCCTCCAACTTCGATACATTTATTAACGCGTTTGTTCAAAGACTGCCGTATTTTAAAATGGAGATTCTTGTTACGAAATGATTCGGCGGCATTTACAATTTTCTGCCATAGCTCTTCGCGGGTGTTTATAGTTTCTCTATAGACAACTGATTTCATGTAGCCCCAGAAACAAAAATCGATAGGATTAAAGTCAGGACTACGAGGAGGCCATTATATTCGACTCCCACGACCGATCCAACGATCCGGAAAAATGTGGTTAAGATAGTTCCGTACTTTGACAGAATAATGGGGGGGGACTCCATCTTGCATGAAAAATAGATTTTGCCGTGTATTCAGTGGTACATCGTCGCGGTAGTCAACTAAATGGTGCTGCAGGAAATCTAAATACAAGTCACCATTTAGATTTGGAGGAAGCTCATGTGGACCCAAAAGGTGATTTCCTATGATTCCGCAGCAAACATTTATCTTAAATTTATGTTGGAAGTGACGCTCACTGACTACGTGAGGATTTTCATTATCCCATATGTGCTTGTTTATAAAATTGAAAATTCCTCGACAAGTAAAGGTCGCTTCATCAGTGAACAGTACATTATCCAAAAATTCCTGGTCAAGGTTTTGCTGATTGCGCATAAAATGAGCAAATTGTAATCTAGCTGGTAAGTCTGCTGCTAAAAGATTTTGCACATGTGTAAGATGTAGGGATATAAATTTTCCTTGTGAAAGATTTTGAGAACTGTTGTTTTACTAACACCGGTTTCTCTAGCTACCTGCCTGCTACTAACTTCTGGATTTCCTGCCACTCTTACTAAAATTTCTTCTTCTTGGTGAACTGTAACAGTACGCCCTGCGTTGTCTTTTTTAGGACGAAAACTACCAGTTTCTCCAAGTTCAGTTTTCCGATTTGGTTGCCTTCTATTCGGATACAAATCTGAATACCGACGAAGCGCTCGACGTCCAACATAATCTGATTGCGCATAAACGCGAACCATATCGCGCATTTCTCCATTTGAAAATAAATTATGTTCTGGCATGTTAACTCGCACTACGATTTAGATCATAAAGTAAAGAATACTTTTAATAAGGTACGAATAATACTGTAATATTACTGACAGCACTAAGATAAGTGCAAAATGTCAAAATTGGATTTTAACATAAGCCTACTTGAACATTTTTGCCGATTTGTAATTGAATGCAAATACATTGGAATTTTCAATGGCAAATTTTACGAGAACGGTGCAAGATAGTGACTATCAAAAAGTATAGCTTTTTTGTGTAAAAGAAGTTGTAAAATCAGAATTTTCTACATGAGAATTACATTTTTGAAATATAAAAAAGTTCTGTCGTTTTCAACGCATTCTACCTAGCGCACGTGGCGCTCTCTATGAGCTACAAGCAAACCATGGATATATTTAAATCTCTTGCCCCCGAAAACCCCTAACACCAAAATTTCATCTCGATATGAGCATTTATTATGAAATAAATAAGAAAAAACTAAAATAATATTTTGCATTAAACACGCTGTATCTCTGTAAATATCAACTTTTGAACTAAGGTGAGTTTGTCTAAATCGCAATATTTTCACGTCAGGAATCTAGTCATGAATTTTGGCCTATTACATCGCGACCACCCTGTATGTGTTCAAGGTTTCTCATTTTTTATTTTTCATAAATATTAAGCAGCTTCGAATTTTTACGTCCATTCGCGTCACGTACAAATAAAAACACAAAAATTTTGAAAATGTCTTAGCAGTTTCTATGAAGACTAATAAACAAAATGAAACTAAATTTGGTGTAAGCAAAATTACATATGTATAAGTAGTAGTTAATATAGCATACAAGTACTGCAAATATCTGAAATTCGCAACATACCTTTACATTTAAACAATGCAGCAAGGTATACTACATGAGATTATGTTATAGTAATTAAGAATAAAATAAAACCAAATTAAATTATAAAATATTAGTATTGACCATTTATGAATATGTCTGTTAAGAGCTATGTTTGTAGTTGTTAGACAAAGATCAGGCACTTGTGGAACCTGTTAGTTTTGTGGCACTATAAAATTATCTTTTCTGCTGACTATCCATTGCTATGGTGAGAATTAAAGCAAGCGTTAGAGTCGAAGTGTGGTCGACACGATATACGGGCTGTTAAAAAAATTAGAAGGAAGGATCGTTGACTCAAAAATATGCAGCAAAGTCCTACTGAACATTGTGATTTGTTGTCTACAAATAGACGGTTTTAAAGATACAATGTTGCGATTACACCACTTTTTTATTATGTAGGTGCGAACAAACAATGCATTTTATGTACAAACAACAAACGAGTTGAAAAAATGAGGTGTTCAAAACAGAATCAGAACCCTTTCAGTTAAGTTAACTGAAATTATAATTAGTTCAGATCAGCAGAACTGGATCTACACTCAATAATTTTGTATTTTAAAAATAATTTTATATGCTGGATGACCTTTAAATAAAGTATATACATACAATAGAAATGTAATATCTATTTTTTCGGCTTGTTCACTTATTACCGCTTCTTGTCTTGCAAGACTTTTTTAAATCTTATCTGCTGTCAAGTCTTGTCTTGATCTTGTTTGATCTTATCTTGTGAGACCAAGAAAAGGCAGACAAAATTGTCAACACTAAGCAAAACCTTTTCGATTATATTTTCTAAGTATTTGATGTGTTGCCTGTATAGATACATCAAAGTAGACATTGAACTATGAATTCAAAAGAACTTTTTTATCAGTAAGAATTTTCCAGTTCAATGCTTTGATCAAATTTGGTTAAAATATCACTTTTCGCTAAACTAGCGCCCACTCATGATAAAAAGTAACTTGGACGCTACTGTACGGATAAATTGAATATATAGGTGTTTATTTTTTCTAACATTTAGTGGAAACTACATTTTCTAGGAAGGTATTAAAAAAGTTTTCTGTATCGATCAAACTCTGAAGCAGGAATACCAATTTGCATAAATGTCACAGCTATTTTTCAAACTAATAAGTTAAAATTTTCTACCTTACTTAGGTATAATCTGATCATAATTTCTAATTTCATTTCTATTTGAGAAAAACTGAAATCGTTTTGAGGACATTTCGAAATATAAAAAATGTAGCAAACTATACGTTAAATATCTCTAACTATCCTTTTATATGAAAACTGTCTTAATTTATCGAAATTATTGATCGCATATTCGGCTAAAGTTAGTTAAACTGGTCATCTTACTAATAGTAATCTAAAGTGTTGCCCAAATGAGGCTTTCCTTTTATTTCCTTATTATCTCTCCTCTTTGATTTTAGTATAATGACATTGCCACATTCATCATTTTAATGTTCACGAAAATAAAGTGAATTAAATGAAAAATTTAAAATATTTATTATACTAATATATCAGTAATCACCATCGCTATAAATTTATTTCAAATGTGTCATGGAGGGATGTTTTCTTTCGTCTTGATTACTTTTCAGTTCAATTTCAAAAAATTTACTTTACTACGTAGAAGCGTTAACTTTATTTAAGAACTGCTCCCCACTAGCAAATTGATGGTGACATTTTTCAAGAGTTACTTTGTTTGCACGATACAGGGTGTTAAAGTTAAAAACGTTACACTTAGGTTTATTAATATCTCAACAATCTACATAGCAATTGTTTTCCAGATTTTACATGATCAGATATATACTGGACCTCTGATATCAGGTACAGTCAAATTGAAAAATCCAGTGGTCCATTCTTTAGGACTCAATGTATTTAATATTTTTCGTAAAAAAAACTGCTGACGAATTCACTAGGTCTGTTCTAAGAAGACTAGGGATTGGTTTCATAATTAAAAATATGAATTATGGGGGCATGTATTTCATATCATTTGGAGTTACAAGGAAGAGTGGCATAAAAAAGACAATTCATGAAGGGAACATCATTTGCCGCCGGTTTTCGGCAATGGGGGTGGTTTTACCCCCACGCGGGCGATGTTTTTCACCTTGAGCATTTTTGGAAGAACATCCCTGATCTCTTCCTTGCCATTCACGTTCCCGCCAATTTTACCAAGAATTGATCGACAATTTTCCACCCCTTAAATAGGGGTAAATCGGACAAATATTGGAAAAATCGAATTATGCTCACCTAGTTTTTTTCATGATGATCAATTTAAGCGCATGGAGACCTCTGGATGACCTTCCCCATTCTTGCTACACACACACACACACGCAAAAACCGGCGCAAAGATGGGTTTTTTTGCGGTTACTCTTATGCTGCTGCAACGTCTCCAAAATAGTAGCTATAGAGACTATTATCAGGAATAGTTTATTAATCAGCAAAAAATACATCGTTTCCTATTAATATTAACTGCAGCTGTCGCACTAGTTAATATTAACTATTTAATGCTCTTTATTGTAATAGGTTTGAGTACATTTAACATTACAGTTGCAATTTGAAAAAGGTGATCGTGTCTGAAATGGACAGATGGACAAATCTCTTCTGCGTATCCACATTCTAACCCCAACAGATCGTGTTTGTCTGTTTTTTTATTACTGTATTTGTTAAACAATAAGCAAAATAGGAATAAAGCCATTTTAAATGTCAACTTGCTTCTCAAACTTGAATCAATAAACCATTTAATGTGATCAACAACTGACCTGACAACTTTAAAGGCATCATTAGTTGACTCCATCCAATGAAACAATGAGGAAGTAGCTAGTTTCTGGACACTAGAATCGTATGAAAATATTTTCCAGTGGTTAGTAAAGTAGTAAATGAATCCCATCAAGTAATTAGAGAGCAGTTCAACTTACTTACCCAGTAGCTTACCCTCACCACAAAAGTATGTCGAAGCTAGTAGCTAGCTAGTATTCTGTTGCTATCTTCTAGTGAACGCCTGTTTTACAGAGTAGCTAGTAGCAAATTATTTCATTTGTGACGACATGATACATTTGTGTATTTGCACTGTTTTAAGCACTGTCTTAGATCTTTACAATGTCAAAGTAAGATGAAACCACAACGGTACGTTTCATGGAACTGTACAGAGAACATGAATACCTATGAAACAAGAATAGCTCAAGTTCACAAACAAGCACAGCAGGCAGCTTTATTAAAAATTATAGACGAAATGGCTATAGAAGATTTCCAAGTGGCATTTGATTCGATCTATTTTTACATATCATATTTTACTTTGAATCTGATTTGCTAATACGAAACCTTACTACATGTGTGAACAGTCACTGGCAAAATTAGTAGTCTTTAGTCTTATATTCCTTATGAATTCATGGTCATAAGTGGCATACTAAAACCAGCATATAGTTCAGCCTTTATGATTAATTAAGCCTTACGCATAATTACATTTAGAGTTTTTTAGTGTCTAGTAATTTCTCTTTGCTCACTCTCTCTGTAGCTGGATAAGCCGCTACTGTACTAAGTGTAGTAAGCCGCTGATGTTAACTAGATTAACTGGGAACATGTGTGAACAGGTTGAAATCGATCAGAACTTGCCTGCGTGCGGTGGCGTAAGAGTAGTTCTAATGGGTTTCAATGTAAATTAATGAAGCGATAACCACAGATATTGAATAACAAATAGAAGGTCATTTATATTTTAAATAATAAAATCAAACACTATTGCTTCAGTATTCTTCCTGATTATTTTTAATGGGAAATGCAGTTATTACTAGAATGACTCGCCCTCGTAGTCAGTGGCTATAAAATTATGAAACCTCTTTCATACTCGGATAATTTATGACAAACTCTCTTTCCATGAACATATACATAGTATTCTTGTAGTATTAATTATCTTCTTATGGAGGACTAGAACGTGTTACCAGAAATAGTAAAGATTTTGCTATAGTACCATTATAAGTTAGATTTGGATCTTGGATAACACTATAAGTGTTGTCCTTTGTCCAATATATTCTTAGGTGCCTATTTTGTTAACAATTCTTTAGCAATTTTGACACGAATAATGAATTCAAATAAAAAAAATTATATTTAATTTCTTAAGACTTGCATCCTTAATACTGATCTGAAGATGGGGTTGTTTTAATAATTTCTGTGTGAATATATGTTGCTAGACAATACTATGACCATATTCTCACAAGAGTCAGATATTGGTTTCAAACTTTTAGAAATATTCAGTTAATTTGCGAATGTATTTTTGGTGCATGCAACTCAAGAAATAGTTGGATGAACATTTCTGACCGTTTTAAATTAGTCTCTGAGTCTAGATACCTATTATTAACAGGTTAGAACATATAAAAAGAAACTCGGACAGTTTATTCACTAACCCATAAAGTATAAGGTATGCCAAGTGTTTTCGATGCTGCTACAAAATATGATTTCAAGAATTCACTTCAGTTGCGTTAACCATAGAAATCATAACTTTATTACTTATTTCCAGCATGAGTAAGTTATTTTTATTAGGGAGCACCATGTAGGTACGAAAAGCAACATATTTTATACCTCTAAAAAGTTCATCGAGTGCATATGCAGCAGCACAATTAGCATTACTTATACAGGGTGTCCACGAACAACTCCTGAAAAACACAGGGGGTAATTCTACATAAGAAAACATGAACATTTTTTCATATGAACCTAGGTACGGAAATACTTCGTTACGGAGTTACAGGGTGTTGAAAGAAATAACTTCTGCAAAATATACATTTTTCGCACCAGTAATTTTCGAGAAGTAAAAAAAATCGAAAATAAAATTTCTATTACAACACCCTGTATCTCCGTAACAAACTTATGTTTATATCAAAAATGTTTCATGTTTTCTTATGTAGAATCACCCCCTGTATTTTTTAGGGATTGTTCGTATACAGCTATATAAGTAAATATGATACATAGCTATGTAAATATAGTAAAATACCATATAGTTTTACCCTCTAAGCGATAAAACACCATAAAGATTCTTAACCTTACAAATTTTAGTGGCATATTTTTTATAATTTAGATCAATATATAGTGCAAACATTTAGTGTAGAATATAGTTTTATTATTCTCAGTTGCAGCTTCTTAAATATTTTGATGAAAATATAATGAATTGAAGAATTCAGATGACCTACATCACAACTGACGTTACGCAGTTGTTTTTGTTGTCAACATAATTTTAGATAGCTTGTCGCATTAAAAACAATCACTTTTTGTGTAATAAACTCACCGTCAAAAAACACCGGCCACTAAAAACTAGCCCCAATTTTAAAGTTGGCTTCCTCGCGAACCGCTCATTTGATTTTGATGATCTATTTTTTAAATTGTACATTGATTTCTCAGGAACGGATGCTATGTCGGAAATTTTTATTCGAAATTTAATTTGAGTATATACGGGGCTCCACAAAAAGAAGAAGTTTTTTCCCGAAATTTGTAACACCTTGTGGGATGCAGCAGCTACAGTCGCTGTTGCTAATTGCAGTCACACTGTAACCTCATTTTTTGTGAACATTTTGATTTTTTAATCACGACATTATCTCTGTTTTTATTGGAGATATAATGTTTTAAAACGAACGCTTCGGAAAAACAAAAAACAAGTCAAACAAACATAGATTTAATGTGAAAACAATTGAAATTTAAAAAAAGAAAACCAAATTTTGAGGAACTAATATCTAGGGTGGCCTCCTCGCTTCAAAATGGCTTCATTCAATCGACGTGGCATCGAATCAATAAGGTTTGTAACAAATCCTTATGGAATTGCATCAAATTCTTCCTAAAGTGCAATTCGCAAATCAACAGCATCCGTCACAGATAATGGAATTTTTTTAATTTGACTACCGTTGACAGACTCTTAATTGACATATTTCAAACAATTAATCCGTTTCATCATAAGAGATAGTCAGTTGAACAGAGGAGGACATATATTGTTTAAAAGTCATCAAATTGTAAGTTATGCAGATGACGTGGCTATTATTGCTAGAGATAGTACGGAATTAGAAGAAGTAACGAGAAAACTTGTGGAGGAAGCACGTAAAGTGGAATTGCAGATAAATCAAGAGAAAAGTAAGCTTTTGAGAATAGGAGAACAAAAAAAGGATACCAATTTTAAATTGAGAACAGAGCATGGAGATATGGAGTTTGAGGAAGTTCAAGAATATGTGTATTTGGGGGCGCTAATAACAGCTAACTGTGATGAGGAACAAGAAATAAATAGGAGAATAATAAAATCAAACAGAATTTCGGTAGCAGTCAACCACTTATTGAAATCAAAAAATTTGTCCAGAGGAGTAAAATTTAGAATGTATAAAACAATTTTGAGACCGACAGCGCTGGGTTCTCAATAAAAAGTCAAGAGAAAACCTTTGAGGGTGGGAAAGGAAAATCTTAAGGAGAATGCTAGGGGTAAGAAGACGGAGGAAGGCTATGTAAGGAGAAACAATGAGGAAATATATGCAATGTACCAGGCACCAACAATACACGAATTTGTAAAAGCCAGAAGAGTGCAGTGACTAGGGCATCTAGAACGTATGGAAGATGAAAGGGTAGTTAAGGAAATAGTAGGGAGTAAACCTAACTACGAGAAAAAAAGAGGTAGACCGAGGAAGCGATGGAGAGAGGCAGTGGCAATAGATCTAAGGGAGAAAAATGTAACGGATTGGAAAAGAAAGGCGAAGGACAGAATAGAATAGAGGAGAATAACACAGCTCTGGGCCTAAAAGGCCTGTAAACAGCTTTATATATATAATCCGTTTCCGCCTATGCCGCCTTGATTATTTACACGTAGAGATTTCTGCCTGCGAAGCCTTTTTCCAAGTCGTTTGTTTTAAAACAGTGATGTCGTGATTACAAAAACAAAATGTTCACAAAAGATGAGGCTACAGTGTGACTCCAGTTAGCAACAGCGACTGTAGCTGTTGCACTCCACAGGGTTCATTAAAATATGTTAAATATTCCATATAATTATATTAAATGTCTAAATTGTCAGCAAATGTCGAAGTAGTTCTGTACTTAAAAGATTATGGAATTATAAAATCACGAAGTGCAGATTTTTGTTATATTTTATTGCATTTGTGTAACAATTAATTTGATGACATTAAAAGCCTTTTTTGATTGATTCCAAATAAGGAATTATCTCTATGATTGTTCTGTCGATTGTATTAATCTAATGAAAATCTAAACTTGTCAGTTTATGATCATCCTTTCATAGTTCGCATAGCTAACTTATTGCTATAAAAATATCGTGGATCTTTGCTCATAATTCACTATTTCCAAATCTACCTTCGCTGCAATCGGTTTAATTTTTTGATAAATGAAAATTAACGAGTTCGTCTTAACAGAGAACTCAATTTAATATCTTTTCAGTTGTGTTTGCGAGTTTTGGTGTCGCAGGTGCCATCGTCCGTCTCATATAAGGGTAGGACTCTCCAACCCCTTACGAGCTGCCTACGCAGGTATGATGACGCCCCCATAGCACGCGACGTGTTGAAACGGATCTTAGTATTCAATTATATGCTAAATTCTCAATGACGCGGTAGTCTGTTTGCCAAGCGGTATTCCATCATTTTAAATCTACATAAAAAGAAAGTGTACATTTGTGTTACGGGTTGTTCTTTTTTTTTCAGAGCCACTACTACAGGGTGGTCTCTGAAACAATGGTAGAAACGGTATTGTCCAGTGAAATCACGCGCAGCCAGCATGAGGAAGTCAAAGTTGCATACGAAAACGGTGAGTGTTCTTACATTTTATTTATAATCACTTCACCTCATCCACACAAGCTTTTGTATGGAATATATTTGGTTACTGAGCAAAGAAATGTTAAGACGCTTTTTGTTGGCTTTTGTGTCGCTCACGGCTACCCAGTGCACTTAATTCATGCAACATTTTATTTTAACGCAGCATCTCTCTATCTTCTTCCGTTTTCTCATACAGGAAACTGAAAATTTGCATGAATAAGACATCTGAATATATTTCCAATAAACATACATACGTACGTAAACCGTTTATTATGACTAAAAATCCATGGTGATTTTATAATAACAATCTTTGAAATATCACGCGTACACGGTGTTGGATACACAGGTTAAATTTTATTATTTTAATTAAATATACAGGGTGTCCAGAATATTAGTGCCTTTATTTTACTGTATGATAAATTGTACAAAACAAAACATGTTTTACTTAACAATTTTTTTTCTCTGACCAATGGTAACAGAATCATGACAGTAAATAGGTTTTGAATATGTTACAACGTCACTCACATATCATGTCAGGATTGTCAGGTATCTGTATCTACATAATAATTACAAATTCACCTAAACATACTTACTGTGAACGGTTTTTATAGAGCACACAATAAAATATGAAATAGCTACTCGTACAAGTGTTCAAAATGATTTATGTTGCTTGTAAAAAGAGTTTGCTGTACAAACGTCACGGAGTCAGATAGTTTTGCCCAGATTCGCAATATGACGGTTACTATAAATTGTTCCATTTTTGTTTATTCAATATCAAGCAAGCACAGTAACACGAAACACACTAGCCACTACTATGACTAATAATACTTTTAGGTTAACAGCAGCAGGTGATAGAGTATAATGTTGTCGTACGTTATAGTTTTATGGATTTTCTGAGAAATTTAAATTGTTTACTTCATTAATGATATTGATACAAAAAAACAAATTACGTTACAGGAGCTTTTACTTAATCTTAGTTTTAGTATTTAGTTTCGTAACACAAAACCATTTTATTGTAATTGTATTTTTATTTTTGAAATGTATTCGCTTTATACATTTTTTTCATAGGAACTGTTTGTTGCGTTTGGTCCCTTTAATATCGGCATTTCCAGACACTCCGTATATACGTTTGTTTAACGTATTGGATACACTGATAACTTTTAAGCTGTTCTGGTGCATTCAAATGCTGCTTTCAACGTAATCATCAACACATTTCAAAACGAACAAATACTCCAATTTTTAGTGCCCAAATTTATTTAATAAAAATTTAAATACCTGACGTCAATATCAAATATATGTATATTATGAAAAACACAACATATAATCATTCCAAGAAATGTCAAAGAAAGCCATACACATTGAAAATATAATATTTATTGTAAGAATGTTTTAGACAATGTAATATTCAAGCAAGAATATTTAAACGCGGGAACGCAGTCCGAGCGTTTATTTTTAAGTGGATAAACGGCAATTAAAACACGAATACAATACAATGTTTTATCTACAATCACAGGCACAAGTTAGTTGAGTTCAATTAAAGTATAATTCAAAGAAAACGACATTTTTAAACGTCAACAAGAATGTTTGTTCAAAAATTCAGTAAGAATCGGAGTGTTACGACGAGATACGCTGATTCTGGACTGAATTTTCTTATTTCACTAGTGCAATAAAGCCCGTTTTAATGCTCTAGTGAATAAAGTAGTTTTACGACGAATATAACGTCAATTATAGGGTGATTGGGGACAGATATATTATTTATTCTTGCTGCCTTGATTGAATCTTGCTTGCTGAATGTTTTATCACATCATTCTTTCACTACCCAAGTAAATAACTTTTTTTGCTTCAGCATTGCAATACACACGAACAAATAAATATTGTTTTCTAATATAAAACTATAACCATTTGAGTAATATTGAACAGCTTTAATGTAGGGCAGCTAATCTTAAAAAAACGTTAAGTCAATATCATAATACTAAATAAGCTTATACATATTTAAATAACTTATCATTTACAAACAGAAATATTATACAGGGTGTTTAGTAAAGAACGGGTTATACTTTAAGGCTAGCTTTCTTGGACAAAAATAATATGATTTAAATCAACTTTGTACAAGTTTGTTTCCTTATAAGTTATAGGTCTGAGAAAGCATTTGTTTTATTTTATTTTTTTACGGTATTTTTATTATTCCTTGGGTAATTGTACTCAAATTTTGGAAAATATATGTTGTTAGATAAACACGATTTTTTTATATATTTTTAGGTATTAACAATATTGTGTGAAACTAACTACTCTGTGGATTAAAGCCCCAACCAGCGTTGAGTTACACCCACAATATCTACCCATATATTCTTTTGTAACATTTGTTACTGTATTAGAAAGGTATTTTAAGGCAATATATATCAAATCTCCTACAATTCCTATCAATGAAGTGATAGGTCTCTCTGATACCAAACCTCTAAGTATGCTAATGAACAATTCCACAGACAAAGCTCTATTCAATAATTATCTAAAAAAATGAATCTAAAGAATATATGAGTAGATATTGTGCTTGTAATTCAACGCTGGTTGGAGCTTTAGTCCACAGAGTAGTTAGTTTCACACAATATTGTTAATACCTAAAAATATATAAAAAACGATTACATAAAGGGTAAACTTTTATTATTAAATAAGTGGGTCGTTATGACGTTTAAATTCATTGACAGGTTCACTTTTGACATTGTCGATATTTAATTTTAATTTAATGGTATAATAATTTTTATAGTTAGATATTTGATTCAACTTAAAGGAGGCCACCTGAAGAAGCAATCCTAAAAATGCAGAAATAGGTCAGATCTCATCTGTTGTGGTTGAATTTGCAAGAATGAACTTAGATATTTATAGAGTGTTTTCATTAAACCAGATTAGTAAATTTAGCTAGATTAATTTTTTTAGATAATTATTGAATAGAGCTTTGTCTGTGGAATTGTTCATTAGCATACTTAGATGTTTGGTATCAGAGAGCATACATATGACTTCATTGATAGGAATTGTAGGAGATGTGATATATATTAGCTTAAAATACCTTTCTGATGCAAAAATAAACACGAATATCTAATTGATTTTTGAGTTAAATGCACAGAGCGTTCTGAGCGCTTATGTCACTATATTATTGTCTTCAGATCTTTTTAAGGATTGCGATTTTTGGAAAATGCATGCATGTCGCCAAAAAGCACCATTTCAGAGAAAACTACGTTTGATGTATTTATTAAGCTTAGAAAAGAATACTTCCTTACCCAACAAATTACAAAACTTTCCAAAAAAATTTAATAAAATAATTTGTTTATCCTAAACACCCTGTATAACTATAACAGTACATAAAGTAGGTAACTTTTTAACTTCTTATTAATTTTTTGTTTATCCTATGTAAGCTAATTTAATATCAAACAGTAATGGCAGAATCGGCGACCAACACGAGTAGGGAATGACTATTTTAAAGAAGACCTGAGTGAGTTTCAAAATTCCAGGACACTATTGGGAAAATTTCCATTTCATGGCAGCTTCGTAAAATTTATTTTCTATATTTTTTTACTTCATATAGCACATTGGAGTGAATGGTTTCTTCCCGCTCTCTGCAGGAGAAAACTACGCCGATAAACGCGAGGGGAAAATTCCTTCCGCAGTGTTTCAAGTCTAACACGACATGTTGACAATGCAATTAAAATACGTATGTGTGTTTACTGGGTTGCCGAATATTAGTGAATGTTATTTTGTTCTTGTATTCAGTACACGCATTTTCATATTCTTAACAATCCATTGTATGCTGTCGTATGCAGGTAATACAATTTGTATTACATAGAATGTGTAATTGCAAATAATTCTTATCTAATTGAATGAGTCACTTTTAAGAATTCATAGATACTATTTTATGATATATTACATTAACACAGTTCACGTAATAACTATGCAGTTAAATTAAAATATTTTTTACTTAGGGCGAACTTAATTACAAAACATTGTTTAGTTATTTCCCATTAACAAAGTGATTACCAATTTTTGTCGGAAAAAAGTTTACACAGCCTGGATATCCGTTGAAAGAATATACAGTATGCGCCAAAAGTATGGAATAAATTCAATAAAAACGAAACAATTATTTTTTGGGAAAAATCCTCGAACAGGTCGATTTTTAATTTAAAAAATACATATTTTAGCGTAAAATGCGATTTTCAAATGTCATTTGTTTTCGAGTAATGACGTCATCGATTTTTTTTTAAAGGGCAACACCATATTTTTTTCCTTGATTCTGAAAGATCGTTTAATTCTCTATCAGACAGTACTAGAATTTTGCCCTCTTACATAGGAAAGTTTTCGAGTAAATGACGATTGAATGTTAGAAAACGTAAATTTTATCCATAAAAAAGTAACAATTCTGAGGTATGTAAAATAAAATACAATTGATTAAATTTTATACTTAAATTAAATGTTCGAATTGCCATCCACCAACTTCTTAACAATGCGCAAGTCTGTGAGGAAATTCTTCTTGCACATTATGAATGATTTCTGGGGTAACTCTGCGTATTTCGTGCCGAATGCGATTTTGAAGTTCTTCTAAATTACGTGGTTTATTAATGTACACTTTTGACTTTAAGTATCCCCATAAAAAATAGTCAAGAGGTGTAAGATCTGGCGATCTTGCAGGCCATTCTATCGGTCCGCGTCTGCCGATCCACCTCCCAGGAAAGCAGTTGTCCAAAAAATCTCGTACAGGGCGCACATAGTGCGGAGGTGCACCGTCTTGCTGAAACCATATGGTATCGTCAGGAATGTCAGGGTCATTATCGTTAGGAAAAATTACTGCAAGGACTGGAACAAGGTCATTTTCTAGAAACTCTAAATATCTTTGTCCTGTAAGGGTTCCTTCAAAGAAAGGCCCTACTATTCTGTCGTCAACTATTCCAACCCACACATTTAATTTCTAAGGGTGTTGGGTATGTGCCTCTGCCATCCAATGAGGATTTTCCCGATTCCAATATCTGCAAGTTTGACGGTTTACTGTACCATTCAGACAAAATGTGGCCTCATCTGAAAAAAGTATTTGCCGGTGTAAATTTCTATTTCCTTGACATAAATCCATTAGAATTTCGCAAAAGTGTAAGCGGAGATCGGGATCATCTTCATTGAGTTCCTGCACAAGTTGAATTTTGTAGGGATGATATTTTTCCTTCCTCAAGATACGTAGCACTGTGCTCTGACTAGTGTCATTGTTTAATGCAACCAATCTTGAAGAATTATGAGGATTATCCACCATACTTTTCGAAATGTTCTGTTTCTGATTTTCATTAATGCTTGGACGTCCAGGTTTTGGAATATTTACAACATTGCCAGTTTCTCTAAATTTAGACTCTACCTTACTGACTGTTGATGGGGCGATCTGGATATTTTTCATTAAATAAATCGCAAACTTCCTGCTGAGTTCTAGTCATATTCCCGCATCGGATAAGAATTAAAATTTCAATTCTTTGAGTAACAGTTAAATGTGCCATAATACTTTAAATTGAATAATAATTTCTATGTCGTTTACAATACTTTTTAGAAAGTCGGTGTAACAATGACACTTTGCAAAGATTTTCACCTACGTGATCCATAAAAGAACTATGGAATTCGAAAAACTAAACTTGATAACGTTTTTACTTTATTTAATTGATTTACGTTTTCTAACATTCAATCGTCATTTACTCGAAAACTTTCCTATGTAACAGGGCAAAATTTTAGTACTGTCTGATAGAGAATTAACCGATCTTTCAGAATCAAGGAAAAAATATGGTGTTGCCATTTAAAAAAAAAATCGATGACGTCATTACTCGAAAACAAATGACATTTGAAAATCGCATTTTACGCTAAAATATGTATTTTAGCGTAAAATGCGAATAAATAATTGTTTCGTTTTTATTGAATTTATTCCATACTTTTGGCGCATACTGTATTTTCTTCACGTCTATAACATGTTCAGTATATTGTATTAACAAACTTGTAACTCATGGGAACTAAAGCGGTATTCGTATATTTTATTTGAAATAAATTACAGAATTTCCGGAGGGAAATTTGATTTCAGTTTTGTCAGAAATAACCAGCGCATTTTCAACATACACCACGCATTAACGTTTTATATACGATACGTAAACAGCTTACGAAATCTAAAAAGAATTATTTTTGATCATTAATGTCTGTGAATGTGGTTTCGGTACTTAAGATTACTGGATATTAATTGACTGACGTTATTACAACATAAAATGTAGTAAATTGCAGTTTTGTATGAATAATTATTTTTATTCATTCTTTGTTTAGAATATTTGGCCAAGGAAGTGCCAAAGTTAGTTCAGTCCACCCACTATTGAGCAGAACGGATTAAAAATGTTTATTCACGCCATTTGAAGGATCTTAAACATCATATAAATAATAAAATTATGACTGGTTTGTAGTCGAAACTAAATAAATAATGGATTTAATAGTTTTTACAACTACTATTCATATAAAGTTTGTTGAATTTGAAATATGAGTGGTAGGTGTATTTTAGTTTGTACTACGATGATCGCCATTGAACGTTTGAATCTGTTCAACGACTTCTCAATGCACTTGCATAGTCGTAGTCAGTTAAAATATTATGCTATGCAATATTGTAATTTCTTCAACAGCAAAAGAATACATCTGTCACAAAATTCTTATTTTGGGCAGTGTTGCCAACACTCTCGAATCGGTTCCCACGAAATGAAAAAGAAAAATCCGCAAAAAAAAATGGAATAAGCCATAGTAAAACTTACCTTCGTAAAAGCATCAATTTTTGTTCGTACTCATAGGCGCATCTAGAGGGGTAAAATAAACAAAATCAAATATAGCACCCCAAAACAAATATCATTTTCAGTCTGTCAATGAACAAATCAAGTAGAAGACCGTCAGGAATAACTGTTTACAAATTTTTATTATTCCTTTATTGTAATACCCGGCAATAGTTAACGAATTTGGAGGTGTATTTGAGTCGTAAAGGTTATTTTTTGTTGTGAATTCAAGCGCCATTCCAAATATTCATTTACATGTAACCAATGAAAAATCAGAATTCTTTAAACAAAACAAAATGCATTGGTGGATTCCACCACACTAAACTGCTGGATTTAAAAACAGAAAAAAATGATGTTAGTTGCGTCTATGTTCATAATGGAGACTTACCGTATTAAAAATAATACGATCTTCACTTTGTATTTTAGACGAATTAATAGATATTTGATTTTTAAACTACTCTTCTATCTTCAATACTAAACTAAATGAAATTTTAACTTGGTATAACATTAAATATAGTTAAATTAATACTTAGTAGTTAAAAGGAAGACCCTTATTTCTGCTAAAAGTTTTTTTTAATCTCTTGAACCTCGTGTGAAAAGTTCACGAAATATATATCTCGAAAACAGCAAGGTTTAATCATCAAGTAACTTTTTTAAGAATTACATCAATTTTTTAATAACATACAGCATGTTCTATTTAAAATAACAATGTTGATATCAATTTCCCATATATTTTTATACATTTTTTATTAGATTTTAGATTGGTTTTCGTAATAAAGGGTCCTGGTAGTGACACACCCTGTATAACACAATCTGCAGGTATAAATAGTAACATCAGTGAATATTTCAAATGTAAATTTTGTTTAATTAGCCCAACTTTAAAGGGTCAAACAGATAATGGCATTGAGAAAGTGTTCTAGTAACTTGTAAAATTAATTGTCAAGCTTCCAGAAAAGAAGTTGAAAATTTTTTAATGCATTTTAGTTGACAGAACAAAAAAAAATCACCAATATTAAAGATCAGGATAATATTTCAAAGTTGTCCTTGTTTAAATAATTACCGATTAAATCTAAGATGAAAAAGCATCTATATATTTTCATTTGTTCACTTTTTAAAGTTTTGATGGTATTAAAGTACCCAAATTTTGATTCGTATTCTGCACTATCAAAATATGTGTCCGTTATTTTTTTAACAAGCATCATCATTAGTCACAATAGCTCGAAACACAAGCTTTGTGTACGCATTTCTTGTCCCTAGAGAAATGCATTGTTTTACTAAATCAATGTCGCCGCTAGAGCGCTGAATGCAGGTAATTTATTTCGTACGATCGACTTTGAATTCTATTGCCCTGATTATTCTAGATAATTAATTATTACGTCTATTACCTCAAGACATTTGTCTTCTACACATTATTACCATTTGTTATTTACTACATAATTAACGTAATTAAATAAATGAATAATAATATGGTAACAAAATAATAAAATCAATGAATTATAAAATACTTAGTTATTTATGATATAAGTGACATTTTATTTTAGGAGAAGGGAAGTTCCGAACAAAATAAAATCACTTTTAGCACATATGTCATACACTATTTCTTTTCTACAAACACCATCAAATGTACAAATGTACATGTAAATTTATAAAATATCATTTTGAATTCAATTGTTCATGAAGTCTAATAATGAAATTTCGATCATTTTGGCAAGTAACTTCAAATCTCGTGACATGGAAAGTGATCAAGAAAATGAATTTCTCCCGGCAGAAATCAAAGAAGCTAGTACATAATAATCACTACAACAGTATGAGTTTTTGTACAATCGTTTCTTCAGATGGTGTGATCTGAAAAATGTTAGTGGCAAGTTCAGAGAAAAAGTGCTTTTGGCAAACTTAAACCCCAAAATATGTAAATCGTCAACGGTTTGGTCAAATTATTCCATGTTGAAGGAGATGATGAACATAAAGAGTCAGATCATAAGCAAATATTACAAACTCGTAGCTTTTTTGAAGCAAAAGGGCGAAGTCCGAAGAAGTCGAAAATATTTGCCAGGAAACAAATCAACAAATTTCTCGCAGAAACATAGAATGAAACGAACGTTATTACTGGTACATTATATTTGACCTATTATAAAAAGTACATAGTTCTTCGTCCAGAGACCACTAATCATTAATTTTTTTATAAAATACATTAACAATAAATGTGCCACAACTCCAGTTGGAATTAACACATTTGGTAAGATGCAATATTGCTGAATTTGTCTTCCTTCCTTTATACTGGACATTGCTTCCGACGATCTTCGGTTAGTTTGTTAGCAGGCTCTGGTGCTAATCTTACTACAATTAAGATACACTAAGTAAATACATATTTCTTTGATTTAAAATTTCTTAATTATTTTCTATTTTTGCACCAGTGTTAAAAGTAAATCAAGTTCGCATTCAAATTATATTTTAGATGCTGACCACTTGCGTTAAAAATTATATTATAAAGTAAAATATTCAAGTAAAGAACAAAACATTTTTAATCAAAGTCGAGTTTAAGTCAAATTCAAACATTTCAAAATCTTTCACCATTTAGTCAGCATTGTAGCTCTTATATGAAGTGAGACACACTTAGAGGGTGTTGAATTCCGATCGTATATGATTTGTTTATTTTGTGTGCATATATTTATTAAGTTACTTCAAAATGTTAACACTGTTATCTGATGATTATGTTAATTTCACATTTTCAGTAACATATTAAATGTTTATCAGCTAAATAAATACAAAGTAGCTGCATTGACGAGAAATATTAACACGACGTTTCTTAAATATGTTGAGTGAAATTGCTTTTGATCTAAACCATTTGTATTATTTTTTATACTCGAGTAGATATTTAGCTCAAATCTTTCACTGAAGTTCTTCTGTATTATTAACTCATTTCTAATAATTTACTCGAATTATAAATATGTCTAAAGGAAATCAAATATTAGTTAGATAGACTGTTTCACTAATGTATGTTTTCAAAGGAAATTTTCAACACTGCTTTATCAGTTTTATGTATAATGTTTTTTAGCACTGACAAGTTTAATCTATTTCAATATAAGCATAATAGGAGCCTATTAAAAAAATTATATTATTATTTTGAAAAAGATATTTGCATATTTATTTTCGTACAGGATATTTTTCTGATCGCAATGTTAATTATTTATCTTTACTGACAATTATATATTTTTTTATTATTAGCTGTACCTAGTTTTCTTTCAATTTACTTTAAATTGAAGTCAGTCTTAAAAATATATTTATTAATTATTAGTATCTACAGGGTACAGTTACTATGACTTAGTACAAATATTTTAAGAGATAGGAATAGGGAGAGAGGGATAGAGAAAAATAAGAACTATCAAAAAATGTCAAAACTTATTTATAAAGCGAAAAAAATATTTTTTCAAAACTATGTTAAATCCTTATTTATGGCCGTCACTGGCCTTCTGTCAGCCGCGAGGTTAGGTATATTCGGCCAAAGTCAAAGGTGTCAAACGCAATGACAGGTCACCGCGTTGACACGTATATCAGTTTACGCCGGTTTGAAAGAAAAAAAATATTTACAAAATGTAGATTATTATTTAATGATTTAATGAGAAACACTATATGGTAGCACAGGAAGGCAGCACTTACCTTGCTAATATTTATTTCCAGGATTGATATTTAGAGAGATATGAAGAATGTTGTATCATTTTCTGTTTTATTACTTGTTTAAATTAAAACCTGCCATTTAAATTACAATTTACTTTAAAGTTAAGTCAGTATTAAAATGATATTTAGAAACATAATTTTTATGAATATTAAGGAACTACGTCTATAAATGATTGGATTATTACTTCACACTGTTTCAACACTGACTATAGTTGTCCTATGAAATTGTTTAACATCCAGATATTTGATATCATAAAGTACAATATAGCTTTCATTTGCTGAAAACTCTTTTAAATTATTATACTTTAAACTAACGTAAGCATATTATACGTAATTAATGTTTCAAACCTTTTCATCACATTTGTTGTGATATGAACCTTGTCTAGAGCCCTTTCCAAACTAGTGCGACAATGTGGTAGGTATTGATTTCCACCCTACCGCACCTGCAGCCTTAATTTGCCCTATTTTTCACACATTCGGTGATATTGTTTGCATAAATATATCTTCAAAGTTGATATTTAAGTAGCGATAATTACATGTAAGTAATAAAATATACCTTGCTCTGATAATTTCTCATACAACTTTTTCATTACAAACTTGTGGACCTAATTTAAGATTATTCTGACTGAGAAGTACTATCAAAAATAAAATTGCTGATGTTTTACTATTTAAACCCTTGTCAAATAATATAATAACTTTTAAACTGCATTTGTATGACATTATTTCGCTATTCTAACCCCCATACTTTAACAATTATTTTCACATACTTATAAACAAAAGTGAATAATCTTATATGCAGAACTATATAATATGTTATAACAATGTTTACATCTATAGTTGAATTTAAATAAAATACGTATTTTGAAAGATGTCAGAACCTAAAAATTTGCTGGATAGATCGCTTTCTAACATTATATTGTCACGGATTTCTCAATCCGAATTTTACTACTGCCAGAAAAACACAATCCGTTAATTAACTACTTTTTTATTAGCTACTCAGTACACTACTGAACACTAATTAGAACTCAACTAAACACTTATTTAATTAATCGCTATCTAAATCGCTTTGATCTCTCTAACTAAACACTTCAATTCAACACTGTAATACAAGACTTATACAAGACTAACTTAATCGGTCGTTTATTTTTCTTTTATAGACCCAACGAATATTCCAGGTATATTCTAGCATCTCTAGATCTATTTTCTAGCATCTCTCGAACGCTTCTCGTCGTTTCTCAAATTTTTTAGTCCCGTCTCGATCCACGGCATTTTGTTTGTTTAACAGAATCGTGTAGGGGCGATCGGGGCAATCTTAGTAATTCGCGGTACCACAGTCGTCGATTTGGGTGTGAGTGGGGCAAATTCCGTGACAATATATTGATTTTACTTCGTTACCTTTGAATATTCGCAGGTGGCATGAGATAACATTCTTGTTATTTGCTAAACTCTATATTATTCAATTCTTAAATGTCTAAAATTACTTGTATTTGTACAAAACACTATTTCAAGAATACGGCGCTTTTAACAGTGAATACATCTAGGAGGCCTTAAGAAACCTGTTGTTGACGGATCTAACTATTTTCATTACTTAGATACAGAGTGTTTTACCAATTTTGCCTATTTCTTTAACTTGCCTTAAAATGTGGACCACTCTGTATAATCAAGTGAAATTCGGTAGGGGTATTCTGCTTACTTCATTCAGTCCACTAAAATTATAAGCGAAAAAAATACAGGTCTGATGGCTTAAAATGTTTTTATTTTGTTTATTCACAAAAACACCTTAGTAAACCGACTTTTTATCATCAAATTTACAATTAATTCTTATTTTATACGTAAGACTGCCTGTCAATGGGAGAAACACATTACTCCTGTTGATCATTACTTATAGGGCCATTTAAAATAGAAGTATATGAAATCAAGTTTTGAATATTAATTGAATCCTGCAGTAAATGCTAGAAAATTCAAACTTTTTTTGTCAAATTTGAAATAGTTATCAATTTTTACTACAAACTAATAAGTATTTTATGTATAGAAATAATAATACTAATAAAAAATTATTGTAAATTTGAATGGTTTTTATAAATTGTCTAATTCAGTCAGTAGTCATCTAATAAATATAATGAGAAAACTAAAACAGTATGCTATATGGCAGATGGCAATAAAAACAGACAAGAAAAAAAAAACGAAAACATTTTTAGGAAACACTACAAAAAATACTCAGTATCCACCGTTACGTTGAGCATACTTTCATGTTTATTTTATAATAACTGTTATATTCTTTTTATATTAGAATTACTTCTTAACAAGACATACTTGGCTCAATGAAATAATTCAGCAATTTTCAAAAGTCAAATTCACGCTTGAAAATAAAGAACACTCAAATTCAATTTCAATTATTTATAAAGGTACCGTTTACAACACTATTGTTGCCATTGGCAAGATTTTCGATGTATTACTTTAGACAAATAAATTACCCTGCCTAAAACTTATTTAGAAAATGACAAATGCATTTACAACAGATGCAATTTTACTTAATAAATCATTATCAGACACTATTGCTTGCAAGTACATATACTTATCTTGATGTTTACGTTACTTGTCACCTCTCGTCACTGTTAAAGCACAGACACACTTTTGTGATTTTGATTACATGAAAAATATTACCACTTGGAATTCGCAAATAGTGTGTAGGGCCTTGTTACTTAAAAATTCATTCATAAAACCTCTACATACTATGTACGAATTCGTGCATCACGAATCGCGAATTCACACATAGCCTGTAGCAAGCCTTATGACATTTAGATTTTCTTTTTAAATCTTTATTTAACGAAAAAATGGTTAATATGACTATGATTAGTATTAATAAAGTTATACTTACAAATAAATTACATTTTGCGTTATATTTCGTATTCACAATATTTATAATTATGTTTTTTACTACTGTTTCACTAGAAAGAACGTTCCATTAAAATTTTAATGAAGTACTGCCATCAAAAAGTTGTTTCTTCTCTTTAATTTGTTGTTGATAAACTTTTCAATAAAGCACAGTGTTCAGAAACTGTATCGATTTAACTGTTTGGATTTAACAGGATTAAAGTTAAAGAGACGTTTCCAAGCATTCCTTCAAAGTTATAAAAGAGTTTCAATTTAAGCTAAGCTTTCCCAATTCTCAATCATCCATACGATAGTCAATATTTTTTAAATCGTTTACGTAAATTAACAAATACAATTTTAATACAAATTTGCCTACTCATTAAGTATAATGCAGATGACGCCTTTTTATATTGTCTTCAGTTAATAGTAGTCTACCTAAATATTACAATAGACTCTTATAAATACAATTTTGCACAAGCACGGTTCGAAAATGATTTAAAAATACACTTCTGCACGGCACTGGAAACTGGTCCATTGTAAAGCCCGAGCATGCAAGTATAGGTCATAAACAGTCGATTTGACCCTAAAAGGAACCTCAAATACCCCCCTCCGCCTTATTCACTCCACAAAGGCAAAAAAAATAAAAAAAAAAACAAAAACAAAAGGGGCCGAAAACCGGCCTTAGAGGCCCTCCTCCTTTAACTGCTTTTGCTGCTATTGTTACTAATTAATAGAATTAATTTGTGGTTTTAATTAATAAAATACCTAGTATGACATACCTGATGATACAACAAAATTTTGGACCCGTTTTACCCAATTTCTACAAACTAACACAAAAGTTATTGGCAGCAACTATGATACGTTTGCATAAATCATTAATAGTGTCCACTTCGGTGCGTTACAATTCATTTTTTAAACATCGCCACAAAAAGAAGTTCAAATGATTTAAAGTCAGGAGATCGTAGTGATCATGATCATCATCGTCCAATCCCTTGGTATTAATGCTTGGACACGCTGTACACGGATATAATTGAGCGTCGTGTATGATACACCACACTGCTGCAATACGCCGTGGACGTCCTGGATGATTCGGTTTCAAATTTCCCTCGCGTTGCAGTATACTTGCACTCACTGCACACCGCGGTAAAAGTAGCTGCATTTGGCACACGTTTACCGAGAAATCGTTCTGCGAAGTATTTTGACTTCATTATAAATTAAAACGATATCCATCAACTCGGAGTTGCTATACACGTAAACCATTTTTGACACTTGAAAAACTAATGTAAAGATTTGCGTCACAAAGAGGTTAATACCTACAAAAAGTAATGATTCGGAATCGCTTGGCCAGAGACCACATAGGATTTTACCTATGGATCACCCTGTATATCCAGTTTGATATTTGAGTCGGAACGTAGTCAACTAAGTTTTTGTTAATTCACAAGATCATTTCAGTTTGAGTAAGTCAGTTACAGTTCTTACAGATTTTTTTAAAGTTTATGTACACAAATAAATATGCTCATTATTAAATCTCTAGAAACGTAATATAGTTTCAAATGTGAATACACGATTGATTAGGACGAGCAGAGATTTATCTGATCAATTGAGAATCTACTAAAATGAAAGTAGTAGAAACCTACCTAAGGAAAGCTAATATAATTGAAGTTATAGAATAGTCTGAGTAGGCGGATGATATGGAATATGGTGATAATTCTTACGTGTGGCACGCTTTTAGCTATATGCATCATTGATCTCATACATTTTAGTCACGACTTTAATATGTAGAGGATGGTCATGAGAAAATTCTCCCTGTTTTTCTCCGTTATTGTTCAAAATATGAAAAATGCTGTAAATATGGATGGTGTATAGAAATATTTATTAACGCATACATTACAAAGACAATTGATATCACATTTGCAAAGTGTAGGCTTAACTTTTGTTTTTTAAGTGGAACAGTCTGTATATTATTTACGTCATTGGAAAGAACGTCCAATGAGCTTTTTAAAAATATACTATACATGATACTTATTTTTTGTGATAGTACGAATTTGTTATTCATGTGCATCATAGTACAGAGCCTTCATAAATGATTACAAGCCACGTGACCTACGCGCATATGCAACCAACATTGCACAGTTTGTAGCAGGTTCATGAAAATCCCTAAACATCAGTGGTGTGGATGAAGGGATTACTGATTTATATAAATTTGTTTTTGAAATTGAGTACATAACCTAATAAATTGTTCGACTACTGAAATTTAATACATCAAATTTAATATTACATAGTTAGTGACGAAAAAAATGTTTATTTGTTTCGTTTGAAATATTTTTAACTTTATTAGAGAGAAAACAACCAATCTTCTCTTGTTAATGAACAAATTGAAATTTTTATGAAAACAAAGAGTATATAATGTGAACACAACTGATTTTTTTATTGTATTCCACGGTAAAAGAAACATATTTTACTGTATTAAGATTTATTTACAATATTTGGGATAAAAGCATTACATATTGTAGTGTTAAAAATAATTTATTTGTGCATTTCTTAGTTATTTATCTTTGCTTGGGTATTTTGCCACTTGAATAAAAATTAGCAAATTAAAATAATTACATGTTATGTTCAAAATGGTGCCCTTCACTTGCTATGCATAAATTTACCCTCCTGTGCATATTTTCAAATACATTTTGTAGCTGTTCTCCTGTGATATTGTTGATTTCTCGAATAATTGCCGCTTCTAATTCTTCGATAGTGTGTATCGCTGTCTTAAATATAGTGTTTTTCAAATGTCCAAACAAAAAATAATTTAACGGAGTTAAATCCGGAGACCTGGCTGGCCACAAACCTGCACTAATCAGTCGATTATCATATAATTGCTCTAAATATCGAATTGTTGCTCTTGCAGTGTGTACAGTTGCCCCATCTTGCTGAAAGTAACCTACTTGCAGCTCGTCGTCATGTAACTGTTCTAAAAATGGCTCTAAAATAAGGGTTCGATACCTTTCAGCATTTATAGTTTCATAGAAGAATATGGGCCCTACTACACGTCTTCTTGATATCGTTGTCCAAACACCAACTTTTACGGGATGTAAACTGGTTTCTACAAATGTATGAGGATTTTCTGCAGCCCAGGTTCTATAATTTTGGCTATTTACATAACCAGATAAATGAAACCATGCTTCGTCAGTGAAAAATGACAAGTTCAATAAGTTACGATTCATGTTTTCTTGAAACCATTCGCAATAGTGTAATCGTCTCCCATAGTCAACGGGAAGTAATTCTTGTACAACAGTTACCTTGTATAGGTGTAAATGCAACCGTTTTTTTAATGCCTTGTGACATGTTCCAACTGAAAGTCCTAAAAATAACAATTTTTAGTTATTAACTATTCGATATCGGTTTCAAATAAAAATTTCAAAATTGATATATTTTAGAGATGCAATCTAAATGAATTTGTGAATATTTATAACTTAATAAAAAAAAATACCTGTCTGAGCAGACAATTTTGATATAGATTTTGTAGGACTTTGAGTTATTCGTTGCTGTATATTATCAACGACATCTTCTGTCAGTACAGTTGGTCTGCCTGTAGATTTTCCTTTGCAAATGCAATTCGTTTGACGATAGTACACTTTCGGTATGAGAATGCGTCATAGTCAATGTTTGCGATTGGGAACTCAGTCATAAATTGTTCAATGCAAGATTGTAAGGAGTATGTCCACATCCCGTCTTCATTTCTAGTCCCACTTCTAAAATGAGCCATTAAAATAAGGGCATCTTGCTCAACAGTAAAAGGCATACTGTTCTGAACTGAAATAAGAATATTATTATACCTTAAAATTTTCTTTCTGTTACAACTTACCAGTAATACGACGAAGTACCAAAAATTTAGCTATGAAAACAACTGATTAGTTTGAAATATGTATGATTTATTAATGAGGCAAAGGAAAACAATGACACCAGAAAATCGCAAGGATTAAAATAAATCAGCAACAGCGCGGGAAATAACGGGCTGGAAGACGAACGCTACTGAAAGATACAGAAATGCCAATTTACGTCACACGTCATAAAAATTCGTTTACAATAAATAATGCGAAACGGTTGTGTCATGCGCGGGATGGTGCGATCGCCGATTGGTTGAATAAAATGTCAAGAATAAATTGCACCAATCACAGCCGTTGAAATCACAGCCGCGTAATATTGTGTTTTAATGTAACCTTGATCTTATTCTTTAGGAACTAATAAATTTGCCACAATTTAATTGCCAACACCAAGGAAATAAAATAACCGTTTCAAATAAAATTACTGGTCACGTGGCTTTTAATCATTTATGAAGGCTCTGTAGTAGTACGGTATGAAATTAATTTTTTTTTAGTTAGGAATACAATTTTAACAAATGAACAATTTTATTGAAAAACGCAATAACAAAACAAAAGAAATACATTTATGAAAATATTTCAGTATGACACCCTTTTGTTCAATGCAAAGTTAATATCCTTTCTTTTCATAGTTTTTGTGTTTTCAGTTGAATCATAAAATGAAAATTTATTATTTTTATAAATATTCCAACAAAATTTCATCCATGTGAAATAAATTAACTAACGAGATTTGCAGCTGTATGTACCGAGTGTCTGTCTCCAAAAGGTCTGTACAAAACACTAGCACAAATTCCTGAGGCTAAAATATGAGAATCTAGCTCAATTTTCCTACAGTCCAAAAGTTGAATGTTTTCAAAATACAGGGTGTCAAAGTTATTAATTTTTAAATCTTTTTTGTAGGCACAAAAAAATTGAAGCTTTAGATGTAGGCGAAGTGCGTTGGTGGCGCCCTCTGCACTGTATACCGAAACTGTGATCGGATCTCGATTTGTCATCCTAAAAAACCCCTATGTTTCAAATCATGCTATTATTAAAATAAATATTTACAAAAAAGTAAAATAATAATTTTGTCACCTTGTGTTTCGGAATTTCACAACTTTTTTATTAGGGTAAATTGAGCTAGATATTTTAGCCTCAGGAATTTGTGTTTTGTATAGATCTTTTAAAGTCACCCTGTATAGAAAGTTTTAAATTAAAATTTTTGAAACTTTAATGATTTTATTTTAATTTATTAACCTTTATTAAATTTCTCAACAAGCCGACTATGTCGACTTGCTTCTAGTAATTCTTCTAAAATACTCAATATTTTAGTAAAATAAAAGATATGACATATAAGATGTCATGTATAATATATTTTTCCAAACCTCATTCCACGGTCTATCATTATGCCATATATATTTTTTTGTTAGTAAATTTGTCTATATTATTTTTTTTTTATTTTAGATAGGTATTTATTGAATCCAGTCCTTGTCCATGGAATTGTTATTTAGTATATATAATATTTGGTATTAAAAAACATACATATGACTTTATTAATGGGAACTGCAGGAAGATTTATTTATATTAGATTAAATACCTTTATCTACAACTGCTTTTATAAGAGCCTCATACCAACGTCTATTTGGCACTGTTTCAGTTGAATAATGAAGCCCAATATTAAACAAAACAGATCACTGCCTATTCACTGGTTTTTTTTATTAAGAACCAACAGGTTTAACAGTTTGACAATTAATTGATAATTTAACTTGAATTAAATCGAATTACTTGTTATAAATATTAACAACACAACTTTGGCAATTCGTAAGATTAATACCAGATGAATTCAGCTGGTCTGTTTTTGTAATAACAATGCTTAAATTTTCTTTGTAAGCACTTGAAGTAGCTTCAATGACGGCAATCTCTCCTTCAAGACTTTTCGTGGCGATTTTTTCTTGTTTTCAAGAGACGTTTCAATGTAACCTTCACACACAGTGTTGGACTTCCAACCACCATGCCTTTTTAGAGTTAAAAGGTCTGCTCCTGTGTTGGCTATAAATGAAGTAGATGATCGTCGAAAACAGTGTCCTGTATATTGTCGAGGCTGTAATAAATTGAGAAAAAAAGCAATCTTCTTTGGCATTACACTAAAAGTATTTATACCAACAGGAAGTTTCATGTATTTACCACCATTACTTTTACATTTTTGATTCCCATGGCAGTGATAAAGAATTCTCGGGAAACTTTGGTTTTTGTATCTGGTATGCAGATATGAAAAATGTTTCCTTCAATCAATTCGTTCACTCTGCATGCATCTCTAAGTCCAATAATTAAAGTAACCTTTGCTGCATATATGAATTTCAAATAGCAAACATTTTCTTGTTTCTTACCTTTGTTAACAAGAATTTTGTGTCATCGATATATTGTAAAAATTATGAAACATCCTCTTTCGCTAATATTCTTGACTTTTTTGGTTTGCATCCCACTGATTGCTTTTTTTCAGAAAAGCAATTAAATTGTTGAATTTACTGATGTCAACATTTTACCGCATACAGATTGTAGACCGCAGCATAGAATAGAACGCCCAAAAGACTAGATGATTTGTACTTCTAGATAATTCTTTAAAAAATGTTTTTGATACCTTTTTTTGCTTCATATTTTATATCCTTAGATGCACACCAATCAGTGAATTTATCTGGTAAATCTGCAATTGTAGCAGCTTTTTCAATTTCAAGAGGCAAGTTTTCTGTTTTGAATCACTCATTATTTCAATCAACACAAGAAAATGTAAAAATGAAAACTCAATTTTGTTTACAACAAGTTTAATTTTGAATCAAAACTTATAAACTAAATCTGATTTTGGATTTTTCTCAATTTAAGGTAGTTGTAGATACATTCTTTTGCAGTTCTAGATAAAAAAAATATAGTATACTTGGGATAACGTAATTTTTTATACATTCGTCAAATTACACGACTCGGCTATTTCTTCGTCCTGCAAATGTCTCACTCATGTATAATAATGTATATATCCCACTTGTACTATACAGTAAAAAACAGAAATGTCTATTTTGTTTTTTAAGATTCTTTAACACTTTATTAAGTTTATATTTATGCCATGGCAGAACTGTATGTGGGCTGTATTTACCCATAAATTTTACACAACTGAATTAAGTTCTATCTTCACCTAAGTCTAGACAGTAAATACTACTTCTTCCATTTTTCACTTGACTCTTATATTTGTTATAACAGATGTCCGTTGTCGAAGAATTGTTATACAGTTTACTTCCTATTGAGATTTATGCAACAATTAATCCGAAATAGCCCCAAAAATGTTTACATTACGCAAACAAATAATTCAATGTATTTCAAACAATTGCGGCTTCCTAGCGGGTGCTTGGGTCTGAATAATATCGTTAGTTGTTGAAATTGGCATTGTTTTACCAGTGCCACTGTATTAGTGTGTGGTAACCACTATTCCGGAACTTTTGTCTGTCCAGTATGTCCAGTGCAGGCAATGTCATACTGCGGAATAGTTACTGTATTTTGTGGTTCTATAATGAATGTTCTCTATTGGAAAGAAATTAATGAATTGCAGAAATTCGTACCGTTAAATACTAATTTTTAGCAGGAAAATTTTAAGCCACTGATTTTTGGTATAACTCTCTTAAAACCAAGTTAATTCTGCTTAAAAAGTATCTCTTGGGCTTTTTCCTACTGACGCACCGTTTTCCAGATAAAAATTAATTTATTAACCATTAAAATACATAAATGATCTTCAGAAACTTATATAAAAAATAGTTGGCATCCGTAAATATAAGTTGTAAATTTTGTATCAACATTCAGCAAGAAAAAATAGAACTTAGAGTGAAAAACACTTTTTGTAACATTCGTTTTTGACGTACAATTAAACGTATACCAAATTGTTTATTTTCATTTTATCTATTTAGAAGAAAAGTATATTATACTTATTTAAATTAAATGCTGGAAATGGCTACCTGGTGCATCAATGCATGCTTTAAATTTCCTTCACATCTGTCTTTTTACTCTTCGGAATATCCCTGGTGTTTGGCTTAATAATACGTTACACTAATGCAGCTTCATTCGCTATGTGAGTAGAATACACCAGTTGCTTTAGATGCCCCCAAAGGTAGAAATCGCATGGATTTAAGTCGGGTTATCGGGGTGGCCAAGGAGTAGGATATAAATAATTTCTTGCATTGCGAATACAATGAGCAAGTTCCCCAACGCGCTTATACCATAAACAACAGTGAACATTAAGAGGGACAGCTTTTAGAAGGATGGGTAGATTTTCCTGTAAAAATTCAGGTATGTTCGTTCATCTTCTCGGCAAAATAAAAGGTCCAACCAAACAGTTTCCAATAATTCGTGTCCACACATTGACTGAAAACTGATGCTGGTGTCGCGATTCATGAATACTGTATGGATTCTCATCCATTGACAATACTACAGTGTGACTAGAAAATCAGCCTCAAAGAGGGCTTGAATTATCTGCAGATGATAAGGATGTAGCTGCTACTCTTGGAGGATTCGCCATACATTAACATGGTTTATATTCCCTAATTCATTTGCTAGACGCCTTGTACTTATTGCAGGATTTTGTTCAACCGCTGGTAAAACATTTTCCTAATATTCCACTATCTGTGCAATTGTTTGCGCCTTAGAATCTACAAAATTCCCTGTTACTTTTCCCGTTTCCCTCAAACGTCTATGAGCATTCGAAAAAGTGTTGGTACAAGGTAATTGGCGGTTAGGAAATGCATTTTCATAAAGATGCCTTGCTTTATTCGAATTTCCGTTTGCTTTTTCATACATAATATTCGGCCAATTCTTCAAAGGAATAATTTACCATATATAGTACTTATTTTGTAAAAAAAATGTATTAAAAACTTCAGAGTCACTCGACACTTTGTGTGATCTTTTTTGTTTATGAGAAATTGACACATGCCATCTAGATTGATTGAGTTGATCTATTGTAATGATTAATAAATTAATTTTTATTTTGAAAACATTACGTTACGTAACTTGTATGGATTCACATCGTTTTCCTCTGAGTTTTCCATTGCATCATAAACCCTTTAACGATGCATAACCAATCTTGAGAACAAAAAATGTTTAGCACTTGTAAGATTCTGGTGCTGAAATAGGACATTTTCGAACAGAAGTTTCTATCTTATATTTTGATGTCTTAACCTTCTCTACTGTCCCAAAAATTGTAACTTTTTTTAAAACACTTGCATCTATGTTTATGATCTGTAGCAGGAATATACCTACTGTTGAATTATCATAAAATGTGCAATTTCTCATAAAATAGACACATTTGATACACACAAAGGCTCTTAGCCTATTTTCTAATTCTTGATTTGAGTAAGGTATTTCAAACACTACAGTAGCCAATATAACGTCCGCGCTGCATCGCTAAACATGACTAAATAAAATAATAACCTAGGCTCATCCATTATAAATAATTTTTCCATTTATAAATATTGTAGAAATAAGACTTTTTTATATTGCCGACAACGCAAAAAACAGCCTTTTTGTATTGCCAAAGGTACGGGGAGTTAAAAATGGTCAACATAAATTTCAAGCATTAAATGAATAATGCAATATTTAAATAAATTTATGCAAATTTAGCATAATTTTCAGAATATAACTTCATATTTTAAACCTATGTACCTGAACAAATTAGTTTCATTCAATTTAGCAATTTGAATGCCAAAATATGTAATTATTGATTAACACCACTCTATTTTTCATTAATTTTGTGTTCAATTTATCTAAATGGGAATTCTTAATAAGATAATTACGATTCTCTGCTATAAGTATGAAAATAAGTATACATAAACTTTAGATAACAGATTGCTCATTAAAAATTATTATTTTGAAAAAATAAACTATAATTATGGTGTAATAGGTAAGTCATGATTGGTTTTACTTCTTACTTAAGCAATATAAAGCAATTTGTTAAAATTACTAATCAATGAAATACAGCAGTGTCCAATTTTGATATTAATAGAAATGGAGTGTCACACGAATCAATATTGGGGCCAATATTGTTTTTATTATATATTAATTAACTTCCTCTTGTTTTCTCTGATACATTTACTTATCTTTATGCAGATGACTCTATATTATTGATTAATGACAATAGTCCAATTGTTCTTTATGAAATGATTTGAAGTCTACTCTCTAAATTCTCCACTTGGTCTAGTGACCAGTCATTATTATCTAATACAAATAAAATTAATTATGTCTCTTTTGGAATAAATATACTTTTCTTTTCCCTTTTTATGCGGAAAAACAATTGTTTTGATCGTGTGATTTTGTTTATATCTTCAACTGGTTTATTAGTAGTATTCATTAACAAAGGATCACGTTTAGGAATATTACAATGTCCTTGTAGCTGCATACCGCTATGGCTGTTGTCGCAGTGAAATTAAATTAAATAAAATCAGAAAAATTCTTGGACTGCACAATTAAACGAATATCTCCAAAAGTATTGAGATACCTATATGGCATGGTCAACAAAAGTTGTTTGTTTTCGAAAGATTTAAAGGAATATTGAAAAATATAGGTACAGGGTGTGCTTATATATGTAAAATTGATTTGTTATAAATTTTTGATACACTTCATACAGGTATATCCGAAAATATTTTTAAATTCTGCCCTGTTAGGGCCACCCTATGAAATTATTTTCTTTATAAACTCTAAGGATTTTGGAGTACATCTACTTTAAGTAATTGTTAACTCACCCTGTACATTTTCAAATGAGTAATCCTCGTGGACTTAAATCGGAACTTTATCAGACACGTACAGTTGGATTTAAAGGAATAGTAGTAAACATAATTCAAATACCGAACTTAGTTAAATAGACAAAGAATGAGAGATTGAAATATTATAAAAAGTAAACCAAAATGAAAATGCCATTTTAATCCAGATAAAAGATTATCGAATATATTCCGAAAGTTCTAAAAAAATTCTTGTTTTAATCCCATTCATTATTTTGTAGAATCCGTTTGACAGTTAGATGATTAAAATTTGATTTAATGCCCTCTGAATAGCACCATCATTTATAAATATACTAAACTTCTACTTATATCTATAATGTCACGAGTTTAAATTTACCTAGAAAGTAATTGGTAAATAGTAGACGTAAGATCTGTAACTGTACTTGAGTTCTTAACCTATAGAGGGAGCAATCATAATATTAAGAAACTCATTTCTATCTACAATGGTTCAGCCATGCATATCGGATAGTGTTCTGTGGCATTCTCAATCTTAAGTTCAATGTTGTTAAGAATCTGATGCTGCACGATATAGTTATAAAAGTGGCAAGGCGATTAAAAATTACTCTTTCACTTTGATATAAAACAATAAGTAAGTACATAGTAGTTTAATTAATAGTGAAAGTTAATGCAGAAAGTCTGGATTCGTTATAGTTTGTTCAGTAGCAAAATTCTTTGCAATCAGCCTGCGCTGGATTTAACGCTACGTTTAAAAGCCTTTTAGATAAAAAGGTGAGTTGTCTTTATAGTACATTGGACAGCCACGTGCCACGTGTTTGACCGAACATAACGTTCTTATAAATTGTAGGCTTTTTATTGTGTATTGTTGCTATCATATATGAGGACAAACATTGTGCAACTTGAGAGCCTGAGACACTGCCAGTCGTGAGGCTCAGCTGAATTCTTAGAACCCCATACCTACGTCGATCCTTAAGTATAACCACCGTTAGGGTATAACCACCACCCTCGGGCCGAGCCAAGTTGGAAGCTCTATCGAAGGAACCCACACGCTGTCTCTCGGAAGGCCTACAGAGGGAGCAGGGGGAGATAAGACTCCACAGACGATCTTTTAGAGCATAGATAAGTGTTTTGTCATTTAGTACGTAGTAGTAGAATAATAGAATAGTTAAGGTTTTTATTAATATGAGTGAGAGGACCCCTAACGTCTTTAGTTGTCCCTAGCTGCAGGTGATCTAATTAGAGATCAGAAACCATTTTAACACAAGCTGTAAGTTGTAGAATTATAATTTTAGGTCATCTGTGCATATATGTACTCTTATTTTCAATAAAAAAGTTATTAACTAAACGTCTCTCCCCCTGTATTGAGGCAACCAACCCGTTGCGCTTGTAGACAGTGGCCCCCGTAGCAACAAATTACGAATTTCTGTATTTACATTTACTTTAATCCAAAGTTTCTACTAATTGTCTCATGAATCATGCGGCAATATTTTTTTGTACGACCACCAAAATAAATTTACATTTTTTATAATTCATTCATTGAAGCGACAGTTAACGAAAATGAATGAATTGTATCTTCAGTGAATGAATTTTTACTACGTTGTAATGATTTCGATCCAATGCTGAAGCCATCTACGCGGTACTAATCATATTTCACACTTCATAAACCTACTTGCGCTCTTATGTAATTGGTAACATAAATAGAGCTTTATGAGAAAACTTTACTCATTCAGGTACTGAAATAAGCAATATTTAGAGTGTTCCGCCAAATTTTCCCCCGTAATATAGTTAATCCGAAGCGTGTTAAAGTTCAAGGTTGGCTCCACTGGGAACAAGAATAAATTCCAGTTAAGTACTCTTCAACTTAATTAGCCTACAATTTGTCCAAGAATGACAACTTATTCTGGTTATTTTACAAAGTATTTAATACAGAGTGTTTTTTAAAATGGAAGAAGGTTGGAAGTAATTGAAAAATGCCTTATAAACTAATTTTACACAATTTGCGTCAGTCCACACAGGGTGAACCTTAAATAAGTACAAATATTTTAATCAGCAGCACTGTGTAGAACACATAATTAATAGTTTTTTTACAAAAAAATCAGGAATAAAAAGGTCGAATTTTAAATAAATTTCGTAATTTTTCAATCGAAAACTTGTTGAGGACCGCTGATCCGACTCCGAGTTATGGTGGATGAGAATTCTACAGCGTTGCCAGTGTTACACTAATGTCTTCGAATAGGCTTCAACAATGTTAACTAGAATTTTTAGACACGTCAAGGAATGATTGAAATATGTTCATTTATGAAAATATTAACTGCCATCTTCTCCCTTTTGTCATTCCTATACTTCACCAATAAATTGAAAATATAAACTTCTCTACTCACAAATCATAGTTCAATCTAGAATTTGGATATTATCCATCTTTACTACACTCCAAATGATTTATCACAATACATTATCGTTATAACTACTTAACAAATATGCTTTTAGCATGTCAACCTTTTTTTCTGTTCGAATAATGCGCCATATTTTATTTAATCACACTGTATTTTGTGAAAAATATTAATTAAATCACATAAGACACAAGAGAAAATCACTGTCCGTGAAAATAATAAAACGATATAAATACGTTTTATACGTTTATAGTGCCGCAACTCTTAAAACAGATGCGTCAAACAGTGTATTACTTGCCCTGGACCATACTAGTGCACCGGTACCAATATAACCTTTATCAGTCGTAGAGGATGGTATTGGGGCGGGACAATTCACCTACTGTTCGTGACACCTACCTGTTACCTGTGCCTACGACACCAATTTCTTTTCTGCATGAGATTGACTTTGATATTGAATGCATACATCAAGCTAGTTATTTTGTTATTCCATGTTTTGTGCGTATTTTTAAAATCTGTTTCACCCACTATGAAAGTATGAAGTACGAAATGATTAGCACTGACACTTTGTTTGAGGTTATTATGTGGCGAAAATTAACTCTTAAGATGTTGTGTGAAAATCATAGTTTTTTGTTCGAATTTGCGTAAATTTATATTTTAATTGTTTATGATAATTTTACGTTACTTATTGCTAAAAGCAAGTGTTTTTAAATTAGAAATAACAGCAAAAATTGAATTTGCGTTAAAACATTATTTATCTTACAGATGATATGACAACCTCGCCTTCATTAAATCATATACTTTATTTTATTAAGTTACGTCAGTGGTCTATCTGGTCAGCGGTCCTCAAAATGTTTGTATTTTTTTTTTAAATTAATATCTCCATAAATATTTGAAATTTTAAAAAATGACTGTCACTAGACTCATCTATATGACGAACTACACCTGCAGTAAAAATATTTGTACTTATTTAAGGTTCACCCTGTATAACAATTATCCTATTAATTTTATTAATTAAACAATATACATTTTAGGTACATAACATTTCAATATAAAACAGTAACTATTATAGACAGGACGATTATTATTTATTTTGTACTACATGTAAATTCAAAGTATCGATATTGCGAGTAAGTTAAATTTATGTCAAATCCAGCGCTGTCAGTTATCGTAACTTTTAATTCTGTGTGTATACTTTAGAAAAAAATCTTCGACTTGGTAACTGCCGGACGTAAAATACAACATTTGAGATATATGTCCTTTTCGTTTGTTTTTGGAATTACAACCACAAATTCATCAATTATTAAAATGATCCGTCTGATCTGAAGTTGTCCAAAATTTGTTAAATCGATTACAAAAATTTGCAATGACATTACTTGAGCTTGCAGTTCCTAATAGACCCAGTTTTTTTTATTTTTCTCTTAAAAACTGCTGGTGGGTTACCAACTGGAATTAGATTTGTAAAGGCTTCGAAGGATCATATGCATATTTGTTGGAAAATAAAGAAACCTTACTGCCCAAGTCTTACATTAGAACTAATTTTACAATTATTATTTCCTAACTCTACTACAATTACGTTTTAGACAATTTTTTCATACCAAAATTTAATGATATTTGTTTGTCATACCAGACATTAATGGCTCAAAGCTTAAAATGATCTTTGATGCATAAAAGAAACTTGCTAATTGAAAACAAAATAATAAGGCTTTTGGAACCGAAATTTTACCCTCATTAAAATCTGTCGAACAAAAATGTAAGCTTGAAGCCAGAATACAAACCGAAAGGTATACGGTTCGGTTTTTAACGCAGGGGTAGTTCCAATTAAGGGTAAATATATGCAAAATAACCTCCAGGGGAGAGTCACGAGTTTGAAATTCATTAACATTCAAAATGTAACTCGATTGTTAAAATAAATAGATGGATTAATTTCTGATTCGATGGTTTACAGGCTGCAGAATATTAATTGAAGTTTGGCTAGAATCCATTTAAGTGAATAATTTCACTAAATGTGCCAGATGAAGATCAAACCACTATAGCATTTTGATATTTGCAGTTAAATTATATCCTTATGAACTTGTGCATCTGAACATGGTCAAAATGTTAATATAACTATAGATTTATCAACGTCAACGTAACTAATATTTACCGAATGCTTACCAGAATTTAAAAATTTGTATAGCCATTTTTTTATTTATTAAATTTAATTACAAATTATTTACTTATTAAAGATTAATATTACAGGAAAATTCTCAATACAGGGTGATTTAGATCTTATCTAAAAAAAAATTTGAGTGTACCAGGAGACTCTTACAAATACAATTTTGTAAAAAAAAAACAAAAAGGTCAGTTCGAAAATGATTTAAAAAACACTTCTGCACGACACTGGAAACTGGTCATCTTTTGAAATTTGAGCCCATAGATGTGGGCGTAGTTGGGCCATTATTAGAGTCGAAAAATGAAGTTGAAATGTGTGTGTGAAGTCAAAATGCGCGAAAAAGCGCGCATTTTGAATATCTCAATAAAAAAAAGATTTTACAAGAATGGTTAGTCTAAGGTGAGCTGTATAATATCGAAACGAGTGCAACTACAAGTTATTTCATAAAAAAAAACATTTTTAGATAAATTCATTTTAATTATTCCTCGTCCCGTTTCATTGAATATTATAGGGGCTTTCATGTTTTTCATCCGTCCATTTCCATAATCGAGGTGGTTGTAACAGGATTTCAGATTCAGAAAACTGATTTGAAATCATGCTGTTGGCTAGTGAAGAAGTGCCGAATTATCGAGATTTAATCAAACCATTTTATATGGAAAATTATTATTCCACTCTGATTATTACCCTACCGAATATAAAGTGTTATGTAATGGCCTGGAAAAAATTCTATAGCCAATTTTCTTTTTTATATTCAGCTAGTTAGCGTAGAGGTCAATGCGTTTTCTTTGTGAAGTTCCGAATGGTTCCTCAGACAGAGGGAGAGGGGATGACTCCACTTGAACTCTGAAATTTTGCCTGAATTATCTGTAAAAGCTTTGCTTTTGGATGGACAGTCGTTCATAAGATACTCCAATTTGTTAATAAATTTACTTATTTATTAAGAAGTAATCGTTTATTGTAAAGGTACTAAGTTCAATAAAGCTCAATTTCCCTACAACTCGTATTAATCAAATCATGTCATGCTTTTTGATACCAAATCATACAGCGTCAAAAGTCTTGGATTCCCTCTAATTCTTGTTAAAGAAAATTGTTTGTCAGAAAAACAAAATACACTTATACGAGTATATTGTTTTCTGAATCTTTTTATGTGAAAAGAATATGTTCGAAGTACTGAGTACTTAAAAACCAGCAAATGTGTGACATTTTTGACAAAATTTATTAAATCAAAAAGAAATAACAAAGCAAGTTCTCTACTTAATTGTCAGTATGACCTCCACCACGTTCCAATAGCATATTGACACGTTTGTGCATTGAGATAATCAAGCGATGAACAATCTCTTGCGGAATATTGTTCCATTCCTCTTTTGCCGCCACGACTAACTCATCTGCAGTCTAATGTGGAGGAACATGGTTATGAATGGCTCTAGCTATGAAATCCCACATGTTTTCAATAAGATTTATGTCAGGAGAGTTGGCTGACCAATCTAATCTATTGAACCCTTCTTGCGCGATGTCGTCGAGCTTTGTCGCCCATAAGCACAAAATTTTCACCGAATTCATTACGTAGGGGGTAGATAATGGGCGTAATAACTTGCTCGATGTAAATTTGACTGGTCATATTCTGTGGTATGCGAAGTAATGGGGTGCGACGGTTGAACATTATTATTACACCCCAAAACATTACGGTACTCCCTTCATACGGAGCAACTTCACGGGGAAAATGAAGTCGCTGACGACCTGGTTCTCTCCAGACTCTTTGCCGATTGTCATCAGTAATCAGCCCAATTCTGGTTTTGTCTGTAAATAAGACCCACCGCCACTGGAGTAAAAGCCAACCACTGTGCTCTCGCACCCACTGGAGACAGGCAGCACGATGCCTTGGAAGTAGAGTGGAGACCCGTAATGGTCTTCTAGCACGTAAATTTGCGTTGTGGAGTCGTCTTCGGATAGTAGGTGTCGATATAACACGGCGAAACGTACTTTGAAAGTGTGCCGCGAGAGCTGAAGCTGCGGTGTCTACGGGCATATTGCATCAAATACCGATCCTCTCTTTCATTAGATACTCGAGGACGTCCATTACGTGGTCTGTTTTCTCCTGCATCAAATAATTCTTCATATCTGTGTACCATTCATACAACAGATGATCTAGGAATGCCCAACCTGTTCGATATCTGATGATTAGAATATTCTGCATCATGTAAAGCAGTCATTCTTGCTCGGGTAAACGCAGAAATTTCACGACCTGGCATTATAATGTACAAAAATTCAAATGAACACTTGGCTGAATACACTACCAAACTGACCAAATTTGTAAGAACATTGGTAATAAAGTAAAGATTCATGGTCTGCAATTTTTTATTGTCTCTTTTGTTCCATAAGTACATATACTTTTTTACCACATTAAGAAAAACTACTAGGTTTAATCGTATCATTTTATATACAGGGGGTCTAATTCACAACTTATCAAAAAAATGGGAATAGATGCATCATGAAAAAAAAAATTATTGTGTAAGTGTGTAAGTTGTACTATTTTCAACATTTACATCATTGGGCTACACTGTAGTCTTTAGCGTCACTGGAATGGCGATTCCGAATACTGAAATCTGATTTTAATATTAACGTTTTTGCGATAGTGTCAAACATGTATTGCGTATATAGCAAGTCGAAGTTGCTGGATATCATTTTGGCCTTTTTCATTGTTTTTCTTAACAAAATTGTATTTGTAAAAGTCCCCTGTACATTCAAAACATTTTTTTTGGATTGCTTAATCGTAAATATAACTGATATTTTAGAGGTTAGTAATTGGCAGTGTTGACATTAACAATAAACATGAATTTATTTTGGGCTGCGTAATCTTGGCGACAAATTAACCAATAACACGCTAGTGTTTAAGCGCGAGAAATTTGAATCACTATGTTTAGTATAAAATATATTTTTACACTAATAAAATGCTAGAGCTAATAAAACTACTTCATAAACAAGATTATTCAAAAATCTAGCTTAAGGTTACTAATAAAAAACACATTCTTGGCATATTAAAATTATTAATTGACTATCAAAATTCAAATTCACTTTTAGACATATCAATCACGATATATGAGATCTAACTTATTTCTGTATTATAAGGATTGCTTCTATGAGTGGCTTTTTAGTAAATGGAATTAAAAAGTATTTAAATACATATAAATGAATAAAATAAAAATTAATTGAAGGTTCTATTTTGAATATAATATTCATAATCTATGTAGATTAATGTAAAATCAAAAGAATTCACAATAATATTTAATTATAACTTGTGCATTAAAGCTGTGGGCAAAAAATTTAATTAAGTATAACACTTACCAACTTAACAAAGAACAAATAAAAAATACAGTTGGCTTTACGCCCTACTTCGCTTGTTCCTTCCATTTGTAATAAACAATGGGGATAATTTCGGCTCGTTATTTTTAGTTCCACGCATTTCTATAATTTATGTTCTAATATACGGTTATACACTAGTGTTTTGTGAACAGTTAGCTTTGAAACGTAACCGTTTGTTACTGCCAAAGCACTGTCTATGAAGTGTTATTAATACAATATTAGCGGCATTAACTGCTCTTAAATAGTTATTTTTGTTCACCCGCCTTTACAGCTCTCAGACAGATCAGAGACAACGAAAAGCTGAATCGCCACATAGTTATACACTAAGAAAAGTTGAAAATGCCGGCAGAACACATAATAGGTATAGACCACCAAGTGGCAATTAAGTTACCGCCATCTTTTATGAAAATTTAGAATTTAGTCGGGTGATAAATTCAAAGGTTTTTCTTAGTGAGATCCTGGATGTCCTCTTCTTCTTCTGAGGTGAAAACTACTTCAAGGTCATTAAGGTTAAGTGACAATCGTTTTGATCTAATAGAGGACGTCTTGACTCGGAAATTTTTGTGCACTTACTTAGATACACTCTGTATTAATAAATTCACGAAATGTTGAAGAAGGTTTTGGAAATTATTATCGTATGTTTATGTTATGAGAATATAATAACATACAGGCTGTCCGGAAATGATGCGTCAATATTTCGGAAGGTTCTATACGAGAAATGGACGTCAACAATTATTGTTTATTAATTTCTTTTAATAACTTTTTTATGCGTCTACCGATTTTTTCTAATTGTGTACACGTATTATTAGTGTTTCTTTGTATCCATGTTCTTTAACGCATATCCTCCAACGCCAAAGGGCAGAAACTGTCCTTGACCTTGAAATAATGACTTAGAACTTTTTTGTTTGAATATTTTTATAAATTTGGATTGAGCGTAATTAAAGATCATAAAAAAAATCTTTAAAAACGATTCTCTTGTTATATCACCTTAAAATTACGCATTTTCGAGAAATTATGCTATATGCTATAAATCATTACGAGGAACAGCAATAAGTTGTACACCACTTTAGCTGATGAAGAGCATATACGAGGGTTATTTATAATATTGCTGCGCTAGGTATTAACCTTTGTATTAATTAAATTTTACTGTGTTTTACTGAGATCATAAATACATTAGGATAGCTTGGTAGGTATATTAATTTATAAAATATACCGAATCATAATAACACACCGTAGAAAAAGTAATTTTTCATAGACAAGGCTTTATGTAGTCGTTTGTTTATTTTATTCAGTATTATTGTAAACATAACATTGCGGAATTCGGATCTGTGTACAGGTAACATCGGACACATTTTTAATGGAGAATTTTCTTTTTTACATCCTTGAGATTTTATTTCCCTATGCCACTTGGCATACCTTAATCTCGGGTTTCCGAACAAACCGACTGCTATGACCTGATCTCGAAACTCATTTCTAGGACGTTCTTGGGCTTGTCTAACTCTATTACAGTAAAAATCTTCATTTCACAGGACACTGAGTATCCAACTGATGCAACAAACTTCCGGCTACGATATCGAGTTGGTGGACATTAGAACCCTGTCGACAAGAAGAGTTGATGGATAGACATCGGTCTTTCGGTATCGTGACCGATATTTCTGAAATACCGCGTACTGGTACCTTTTTTCACAATACCGATCAACCAGAAAACCGGTAATAATACTAGTACCGCGAAACCGGTTCTAATCGATACCGGAAATTTGGTTCCGACCTATACCAGTACGGAAAATCCGATTCCAAGCAATACCGAAAGACCGGTTTCAAACGACACCGGTACCGGTCATTGCGCTAGTCTGATTTTGTCATTCTCCAATTTTCATTTTTATTTGTGTGAACTGAGTATTGCGTATTGACTGTGAAATTATACCAAAATTGATCGGTAAACCTATATCGGTTTACCTCTATTTTGGCCCATCCGAACGATATTCCGGTCCATCCAGTGTTCCGGTTCAACCGGTATTTGCTGGTAATCACTGGTAACGGTATACCGGTTGTAGGACCGGTACTTCTCGGTACCGGAAACCGGTACCGAGATCTTAGGACAGAACATGTCTAGTCACGGAGCGTGGGAACTGGAAGTAAGCGAACTATTTCTATTTTTGCACGATGGTTTTGCGACCAAATACATATAATTAATGAAAGTTTTCCAACTGTACACGAAAATCTAATTAGTATTACTGTTATGAATAAACTTGTATTAGACAGTGAAAAACTTTTGTGTTAAATATGAGTGCATACCTATTCAAACTTCCAGGGCACATTTTGTAACCAACGTCTATTTTTATTGTCCTTGGAGAAATAACAGGAACGTCACTTATTTTTATGAATTGTGCAGTGCATTTCCATCGCTATTCACTAGGGAATTATAAAGTTTCAACATGGTAAAATATTTAAAGAACACATTTGAATTATTTTCATATAAAACGTATACCTTTTAAAGTGTAGGATATAAAACATGTTAAAGTATATAATATTTCACCGGGCTGCTCTTTGTGATGCTGCTTTCAAAAGTCTTATCCGATATCTACCACTTAGCTTTATGAAGTTAAAACTTGTGCTCCTAACGTGCCACACACTTTAGTGTGTTGGAAATGATGAATAGGTTTTGTTTGAATCTGTTAAGCACTTCTGTAGGATTTGTAGGCATTGACATATTGATTAAATGTTAGCAAACTGACATAGGCCGACTATTAACTATCTGCATTTTTTTCAAGTTGTGGCGCATACAGAATGAGCGTGAGTTCATTCATTCATTTGGCAAATATTGATGAATCTTGCGACAGCAGTGTTAATGCACTATAGTTTTTATTATATTATCACAACAAAGCCGTAGTATTAACTTAATCCTGAAAGATAATAATCAACATTCTGGTAGGGAGCTGAAAACATTGTCTAAATATTGATGTTTAATATTACAAGCACTTACGCTTTTTGTAAACTTCTATCCATCGTTTTAAGTGATTTGTGTATACTATAGCAATTCGTCGTACCTGGTACCTACAGTTTCGCTAATGTTCTTAATTTAATTAATACGATAAACGTCATGGTATGATTCATTTATTTTGCAATAGCGAATAGTGATTATAATTAGTATTTGTAATAGTTAACATTGTATGATATTGTCACGGATTTCCTACCCCGACTTTTTCTTTTATCAGAAAAACAAACAGTCAATTTTTACTGATATTTATTAACACTCTGTACACTACCGAATGCTAATTACAACTCAACTCAACACTATTTAATTAATCACTATCTAGATCGCTCTGAATTCTAATTGATCTTTCCGAAATTTCCAACTAAGCACTCCAATTCAAGACTGACTGACTCGGCCGTTTATTCTTCTTTTATAGACCAAACGAATGTTCCAGGTATTTTCTAACATCTCTAGATCCATGTCTTGAACGATTCTCGTCGATTCTCAATTTTTCCGGTTGCGCCTCGATACACGGCATTATTTGTTTGTTTACCAGAATCGCATAGGGTCAATCGGGGCAATCTAGCGTTTCGCGATGCCACCGTCGTCGAATTGGGTGCGAGCGGGGCAAATTCTGTGACAATATTCTTTCTACAATCACTACACTACTACTAAAATTGTTATTGTTGCACTATATACAATCAAAGTACGGGTCCCGGATGCGGTTTCACACATAACGATATTATCGGTGCCGGATTGAGTTAGAAATACATGGCTTCAAATGGAGATGTTCACAGTCTTCGATCCGATTCGATAAAAATATGTCGGTACAAGTCAGTTCAATCACCAAATTGTCGTCAAGCCAAACGATATAATTTCTAGCGTACTGTTGGTTATGTAGGTACACCATTGACTAAACTATAAAACATGTGTTAAGTCTGCATCTATGCTGCCTGTTACATCTATCATTGCAGTTATAGTTAGAGATAGTGGAGCGCGGAGTTTAACATAAAATATCTATAAAAATTAAGATAACACGTAAAAATGACAACACTTATCTGACAAACCTTAACTGTTGAGACAAAATTTCTGTAGCGTATTTGTTTGGGATAGTTTAGGATAAAGATACTTAATATTCATGTAGAAATCATTTAGTAAAATTGTTGATGGATCGCAGATGGCCCTGAGGGCCATGTTAATAGATTTATTTTAAAACGAACAGCAAAAAGTACGCGTAGGGAAAAAAGGGAATATACACATTAAAACAGTAAAATTTGGATTTGTGTGGTCGAGCAATAGAGTATAGTAAATAGAAAATATACAGTAACTTATCGTGAATTGTGTAATAGTCAGCGTTTCTATTCTTTTCCTTTCCTTTTCTTCTTTTATGTGTCTGACTATTATTATAGAAAATCTATCGGAGTCCACAATTAGGTAAGTCATTTTCATTTTTAGTTTGTTTTTTTTGCCTATATAAACGTTACCTATTATTCAGTTTTTTTTATAGTAAGCGAAAACAGTGGAAGTGGTTAAAACATCTACTGTTGATAATGTACAGTATGAGAAATTGTTGAGGCATGAACTATATCTGGTAACTCTTGATATTTACCAGCAAAAACTTTACATAAGTTTTCCAAAATGATGTACTTTACATATTTTTTTTAACACGCTTTGCATTTTTTATTTTGTCGTACTACTGACTCGGGGTATATTATTATCCATCGAATATATATTTGTACCATCAGCCATTATGTCAAATTTTTCATTTAGAGATAGTCCATGTGATTCAAATTTTCTTATTGCACTTGCTAAGAAACCATAGTATGTAACGTATATCATCGCAAATATTTTGGTCTTTCAATAAGTTCAACAGAGCATGTATGGCGCTGCTATCATTAGGACTAAATCTATAAATAACATATTTTATACATACCATCGATGTCTATCATAATACGTTACGGCTTCTATCCAAGTACCCCACCTAGTTATAACTGGTTCGGGAGGCAGAGATATGCCTGGTAAAGTCTCTCTAAACACGTCTTTTCTTGTAGGCGTCTTAATGAAAACTTTTTTGACAGTTAATATAAAAGTGTTTACTAAAGGGAAACTTCCCCTATTTCACAGCTACCCGATTAAGTACATGAGCAGCACATGTGAAATGTGTTATTTTTTAATATTTGATATAAAATCTGTCCTGTTTTTAACATGTATGCGGCTGCATCACAGCATTATAAGAACTTCATCTGAAACATCTTGATCGTACCATATGTAATGAAAACACTCAAAACAAAATTTATAAGAGCTTCGTGATTGGTTTTGTTCAGCACTTTAGAAGCCAGTAGGTGGCTGTCACTAGCAGTGTCACTTTATAAAGCAATAATTAAAAAATTGGCTACTGAGAGCCCGCAAGCATCAGCAGCTTCGTCTACAATGAAATTGCTGGGAATATTTTTGTGTCAACGCTTCAATGTCAGTTCATTGTTGTAAACCCTATCGATATATCTTAGTCTTAATGTACTTTCATAAGGGATTCTTCCGTCCATATATTTTTCTGAAAACGTTCGTAACTTGGGGTTCTCTAGTTTATTTAATGGAATATTGTTTGTTAGAAACGCGTCTGTAAGTTCATAGAAAAATCCAGTCTTCAGCGCTGGTCGAGGCATGGCTCTTCAAATATCTTGTCACTTTAGTTTTGTCAGAAGAATTTACAATGCGTTTACACAGTACAAAACCGATGTGCAAAAGAAACGTATCGACGCGACACCGACTATTACAGTGTTCCGTAAATAACTAAAATTAAAAACCCAAAATGAGAGTCAGCTGTAAAACCCACCGACCCGCGTGTTTGATCCTGTTAGACCTCACGCTGACGCTAACTATATAATTAATCAATTGTATATAATTTTTATATTATCATTAATTCATACCGTAATCGTGTTAAATTATTATAGGAGGTATAAAAAAATCATAATATGTTTAGAATCGGTATAGGTATTATAATAATTCGTCTGTCAAGGTATTTCATTTATATTGTTATACCTATAGCGCATTAAGAGACCAGGTGCGGGACTCCTTAAATCTCGATGTCATTGTATCGATGCCGAGATAATTTCGTCATCGTCGATCCATTCGTTTCGAAATATAAATTGGTACTCTTGAAACGTATCGAAATTGTCTTCGGATAGGTTCGGCAATTTCAGGGTAATCAGATATATCACCACGGTTAAACCAACTCAGCGTGTCATTTCTGTGTAACATATGATTTTCATTACCTGTCTTTTTTTATCCAGGACTCCCGCTGTTTATTTGAATTTAAAATGAATATCAAACAAATAAACAGAAGGTTATAAAAGTCAATTATGTGTGTACTACAAACTTTAAACATACGTCATTTTTTTACAAGTGCAAGAATTAGACTAATTAGAGTAATGAGAAACCTTTAGGAATGAAAATATCTGAAGAAGGCAGTTAACTCTAAACTTTTTCTGACAAATTTTTTTATATTATGGTATAATGTAGGATTTGTTGCAGAAGTGATCACTATAGCTTGTGTAATTTTCCATAATACAAGTTGGAGGGAGAACTAACAGAAATATTAAATAATAATATTGATACATTGATTTGACTAATACATTTATTTTATTAAATATAATAGGTATAGACAGTAGGGCAATAAATAATCTTAATTAATTAAAAATATTCATAACCCATATATATTGTTTAGGTACTGTTATAAAAACACACATACGTTAGTTTAAAATAAATAAATAAATATATTAAAAGTCAATGACATTTATCTAAGTCTTACTTTTTAATTTTGATTAAAATGGGAAGTCTAAAATCTAAAACTTCGTTGTTCATTCATAGTTTCTGACCGAAATTCTTCCAACACTAAACCCCATGGGCCCCTTTGATAATCAAAGCTCCAGAAGTCTGAAATTTTACACTTATTAAAAAAAATAATGATAATAATGAGTTGTTACTTCATTTAATGGTTATTTGAACAAATTAACAAAAATTAAAACTTAGATTTTCCTAAATCATAGTTTCTCCTATAAATTATTATGTACAAAAGACATTCATGAAAAGACCATGCATAATCACCTATTTCAAGAAAAGATAAAATAAATGTATACCTACTTGTAACAATTTTCTAGTCCTTATTTTTTATGTGCATGATATATAACATATTAATATTCCTCATTCAAAATCACTTTAAATATATAAACAAATATTTCACACCCTGATCTCAGTATTCTAGGTTAGATGCGGTTTGAAGTAAAATAAATAAACAACACAACATATTCATATTCGTAATATTAAAACGAAAAGAATTCAGTATACGTGATAGAAAAAACAGCAAATCGTTTCGGCCGATCCCTAATCATTGAATCGAGATTTCAGGAGTCCTTCAACAGTATTAACAAAGTTCATATATGAACTTTGGTATTAGTCTGTGATGCTATCGTCTAGTGGCTGAAAGTCCAGTAGACAATAATTAAGCAAAAGCTCAGTTAGGTACAAGGAATCGCCTACCTGAGCATTACTGGAGCTATGCAACAACTCCTGCCATAGCAATGTAGATCGATACTTTTCGTTTTAGTGAAAAATGATTTATTTATTGAATTTATATGTTGGCTAATGGGAATGTTGAATAATTTTTGGAGAAGTAACATTGGTAGTAGGTAGAGATAAATCATATCTCATCCATCACCATCATCCCGGATAATCTAAAATTGAATTTGATCGAAATTAAGTATACAGCTCAGTTTTCTATATCATGACTAATATATCTGATTATTTGAAGAAAAAAACACCTAGCACTGATCTATCAGCAGATCAATCTCAAATTAATAAATTACTTTTCTTAAAAAAAATAGAAATATTTGCACATTCTTTCAGCATTATGTATTTTTAAACACAATTCTAAAATAAACATTCTATAATCGTACTATTGATGTTTCTCGTGAACTGTACCTACAGTATACGCAAAACTCAACACATCCTGAATTTGACAAATCGTTAAATGACAACGCTTTTTTATTAGTCGGATGTGGGTTGGATAAATATTTAATTAATTTAATTCCAGCACCTCCTTCTTGAGCAAAAGGTTCAAAACAAACTACTAAATTGAAGAAAGGAATGTAAAACGACGTGGGAACATTATTTTTAATGACTGTAATAAACTGTACTTTTCTACGCGTTTTTTTTATTCATTTGTTACCCCAGTTCCACACTTGCGTAGATGACAATTCGTAATTGCTTCAACGTTAGCTAGTGAACTTTAATAAGTACTCGGACAAATATTGGATATTCATGTACAGTATGCGCCAAAAGTATGGAATAAATTCAATAAAAAAGAAACAATTATTTTTTGGGAAAAATCGTCGAACAGGTCGATTTTTAATTTAAAAAATACATATTTTAGCGTAAAATGCGATTTTCAAATGTCATTTGTTTTTGAGTAATGACGTCATCGATTTTTTTTTAAATGGCAACATAATATTTTTTTTCTTGGTTCTGAAAGATCGTTTAATTCTCTATCAGACAGTACTAAAATTTTGCCCTCTTACATAGGAAAGTTTTGGAGTAAATGACGATTGAATGTTAGAAAACGTTAATCAATTAAAATAAACCAAAAACGTTATCAAGTTTAGTTTTTCGATTTCCATAGTTCTTTTATGGATCACGTAGGTGAAAATATTTGCAAAGTGTCATTGTCACACCGACTTTCTAATAAGTATTGTAAGCGACATAGAAATTATTATTCAATTTAAAGTATTATGGCACATTTAACTGTTACTCAAAGAATTGAAATTTTAATTTTTATCGGATGCAGGAATATGACTAGAACTCAGCAGGAAGTTTGCGATTTATTTAATGAAAAATATCCAGATCGCCCTATCAGCCAATCAACAGTCGAGTCTAAATTTAGAGAAACTGGCAATATTGTAAACATTCCAAAACCTGGACGTCCAAGCATTAATGAAAATCAGAAACAGAACATTTTGATAAGTATGGTGGATAATCCTTATAATTCTACACAATTGGTTGCATTAAACAATGACACTAGTCAGAGCACAGTACTACGTATCTTGAGGAAGGAAAAATATCATCCCTACAAAATTCAACTTGTGCAGGAATATCACCACGGTTAAACCAACTCAGCGTGTCACTTCTGTGTAACATATGATTTTCATTACCTGTCTCTTTTTATCCAGGACTCCCGCTGTTTATTTGAATTTTAAAATGAATATCAAACAAATAAACAGAAGGTTATAAAAGTCAATTATGTGTGTACTACAAACTTTAAACATACGTCATTTTTTTACAAGTGCAAGAATTAGACTAATTAGAGTAATGAGAAACCTTTAGGAATGAAAATATCTGAAGAAGGCAGTTAACTCTAAACTTTTTCTGACAAAATTTTTTTATATTATGGTATTTATGGTATAATGTAGAATTTGTTGCAGAAGTGATCACTATAGCTTGTGTAATTTTCCATAATACAAGTTGGAGGGAGAACTAACAGAAATATTAAATAATAATATTGATACATTGATTTGACTAATACATTTATTTTATTAAATATAATAGGTATAGACAGTAGGGCAATAAATAATCTTAATTAATTAAAAATATTCATAACTCATATATATTGTTTAGGTACTGTTATAAAAACACACATACGTTAATTTAAAATAAATAAAAAAATATATTAAAAGTCAATGACATTTATCTAAGTCTTGCTTTTTAATTTTGATTAAAATGGGAAGTCTAAAATCTAATACTTCGTTGTTCATTCATAGTTTCTGACCGAAATTCTTCCAACACTAAACCCCATGGGCCCCTTTGATAATCAAAGCTTCAGAAGTCTGAAATTTTACACTTATTAAAAAAACTAATGATAATAATGAGTTATTACTTCATTTAGTGGTTATTTGAACAAATTAACAAAAATTAAAACTTAGATTTTCCTAAATCATAGTTTCTCCTATAAATTATTATGTACAAAAGACATTCATGAAAAGACCATGCATAATCACCTATTTCAAGAAAAGATACAATACCTACTTGTAACAATTTTCTAGTCCTTATTTTTTATGTGCATGATATATTTAGATGCGGTTTGAAGTAAAATAAATAAACAACACAACATATTCATATTCGTAATATTAAAACGAAAAGAATTCAGTATACGTGATAGAAAAATCAGCAAATCGTTTCGGCCGATCCCTAATCATTGATTCGAGATTTCAGGAGTCCTTCAACAGTATTAGCAAAGTTCATATATGAACTTTGGTATTAGTCTGTGATGCTATCGTCTAGTGGCTGAAAGTCCAGTAGACAATAATTAAGCAAAAGCTCAGTTACGTACAAGGAATCGCCTACCTGAGCATTACTGGAGCTATGCAACAACTCCTGCCATAGCAATGTAGATCGATACTTTTCGTTTTAGTGAAAAATGATTTATTGAATTTATATGTTGGCTAATGGGAATGTTGAATAATTTTTGGAGAAGTAACATTGGTAGTAGGTAGAGATAAATCATATCTCATCCATCACCATCATCCCGGATAATCTAAAATTGAATTTGATCGAAATTAAGTATACAGCTCAGTTTTCTATATCATGACTAATATATCTGATTATTTGAAGAAAAAAACACCTAGCACTGATCTATCAGCAGATCAATCTCAAATTAATAAATTACTTTTCTTAAAAAAAATAGAAATATTTGCACATTCTTTCAGCATTATGTATTTTTAAACACAATTCTAAAATAAACATTCTATAATCGTACTATTGATGTTTCTCGTGAACTGTACCTACAGTATACGCAAAACTCAACACATCCTGAATTTGACAAATCGTTAAATGACAACGCTTTTTTATTAGTCGGATGTGGGTTGGATAAATATTTAATTAATTTAATTCCAGCACCTCCTTCTTGAGTAAAAGGTTCAAAACAAACTACTAAATTGAAGAAAGGAATGTAAAACGACGTGGGAACATTATTTTTAATGACTGTAATAAACTGTACTTTTCTACGCGTTTTTTTTATTCATTTGTTACCCCAGTTCCACACTTGCGTAGATGACAATTCGTAATTGCTTCAACGTTAGCTAGTGAACTTTAATAAGTACTCGGACAAATATTGGATATTCATGTACAGTATGCGCCAAAAGTATGGAATAAATTCAATAAAAAAGAAACAATTATTTTTTGGGAAAAATCCTCGAACAGGTCGATTTTTAATTTAAAAAATACATATTTTAGCGTAAAATGCGATTTTCAAATGTCATTTGTTTTCGAGTAATGACGTCATCGATTTTTTTTTTAAATGGCAACATAATATTTTTTTTCTTGGTTCTGAAAGATCGTTTAATTCTCTATCAGACAGTACTAAAATTTTGCCCTCTTACATAGGAAAGTTTTGGAGTAAATGACGATTGAATGTTAGAAAACGTTAATCAATTAAAATAAACCAAAAACGTTATCAAGTTTAGTTTTTCGAATTCCATAGTTCTTTTATGGATCACGTAGGTGAAAATATTTGCAAAGTGTCATTGTCACACCGACTTTCTAATAAGTATTGTAAGCGACATAGAAATTATTATTCAATTTAAAGTATTATGGCACATTTAACTGTTACTCAAAGAATTGAAATTTTAATTTTTATCGGATGCAGGAATATGACTAGAACTCAGCAGGAAGTTTGCGATTTATTTAATGAAAAATATCCAGATCGCCCTATCAGCCAATCAACAGTCGAGTCTAAATTTAGAGAAACTGGCAATATTGTAAACATTCCAAAACCTGGACGTCCAAGCATTAATGAAAATCAGAAACAGAACATTTTGATAAGTATGGTGGATAATCCTCATAATTCTACACAATTGGTTGCATTAAACAATGACACTAGTCAGAGCACAGTGCTACGTATCTTGAGGAAGGAAAAATATCATCCCTACAAAATTCAACTTGTGCAGGAACTCAATGAAGATGATCCCGATCGCCTTTTACACTTTTGCGAAATTCTAATGGATTTATGTCAAGGAAATAGAAATTTACACCGGCAAATACTTTTTTCAGATGAGGCCACATTTTGTCTGAATGGTACAGTAAACCGTCAAACTTGCAGATATTGGAGTCGGGAAAATCTTCATTGAATGGCAGAGGCACATACCCAACACCCTCAGAAATTAAATGTGTGGGCTGGAATAGTTGACGACAGAATAGTAGGGCCCTTCTTCTTTGAAGGAACCGTTACAGGACAAAGATATTTAGAACTTCTAGAAAATGACCTTGTTCCATCCCTTGCAGTAATTTTTCCTAACGATAATGACCCTGACATTCCTGACGATACCATATGGTTTCAGCAAAACGGTGCACCTCCGCACTATGCGCGCCCTGTACGAGATTTTTTAAGATCACCAGATCTTACACCTCTTGACTATTTTTTATGGGGATACTTGAAGTCAAAAGTGTACATTAATAAACCACGTAATTTAGAAGAACTTCTAAATCGCATTAGGGACGAAATACGCAGAGTTACCCCAGAAATCATTCATAATGTTCAAGAAGAATTTCTACACAGACTTGGGCATTGTCAAGAAGTTGGTGGATGGTAATTCGAACATTTAATTTAAGTATAAAATTTAATCAATTGTATTTTATTTTACATACCTCTGAATTGTTACTTTTTTATGGAAAAAATTTACGTTTTCTAACGTTCAATCGTCATTTACTCGAAAACTTTCCTATGTAAGAGGGCAAAATTTTAGTACTGTCTGATAGAGAATTAAACGATCTTTCAGAATCAAGGAAAAAAAATATGGTGTTGCCATTTAAAAAAAATGGATGACGTCATTACTCGAAAACAAATGACATTTGAAAATCGCATTTTACGCTAAAATATGTATTTTTTAAATTAAAAATTGGCCTGTTCGAGGATTTTTCCCAAAAAATAATTGTTTCGTTTTTATTGAATTTATTCCATACTTTTGGCGCATACTGTATGAATAACACAAGCGCAGTTTAAACATACTAACAGTTGGACCACTCTCTATTCTCCACCATTCGTTCTTCTCTCTGTCAACCCAGTTCTCCTGCTCCACCAACTGAACATCAGATGCCGATCATCGGCTATTTATTGGGTCCGTTTGATGCTCAGTGTCTCGAACGATTGTACTAGGTGCGTCCGATAAATTTTATTGATCAGTAATAATGGCTTGTTATGGATGTTAATGTTCAGTGGATTATTGTAAAGCTAATGCGAATAATAATATTCACTTCTCCAAGGATTCTTAAAGGTTATACAGTGTCATAGATAAATTAACAGGAAATCAAATTTATGAATTACAGTTACCAATATCTGTAACTATTTATTTAATCATAAAGTATTTTGCAGTATTAGTTAAAATACTTATAATGTCTTATAAGTTCAATAATATGTACACATTTTGAAGGTGTTAGTCAATGGAATGGATGGTTTTGGCTTTGTAGGAGAGCACTTTGCCAAACTAACACCTGCAGATAAAATCTAAAAATTGTAAAATAGAAACTTCTAGATTAAAAATTGTACAGAATTTGTAATTAAAAACAAAATTTAATTGCTTATATTTTTCCTATTGCATCTGATCATTGTATTCTTAATGCACCTGGTTTTCTTAATTTTGTTACTAATATTATTAGTATTTAATGATGATTAAATTCATCATCTTATATCGTCATTTATAATTTTTTTATCTTCTATTTTTATTAGATATTATTGTTTAGTGTTTCTTTCATCTCTTTAATTTTCCTATTTCTTTGTCCATAATTTTTTCATCTTCTACGCCGTTTTTAATAGGAATTCTGATTATGTGATGTTTCTTTATTATTAACCTTTATATGCAGCAACAAGCAGAATAACTTTTCTTATAATATAAAAATGCAATTTTCGCTTTAATTTTTATAAATCATTGTTGCCTTTGTATTCATAAATACTATTTTTAGAAGAATGGTTATTGTAGGTAGTGCTAGAAAGACCATAATGTATGATGTTAGGAAACATATTTATTGATGCATATTTTAATGAAAATATTCCTATACAAACAAACACTTATGTTATATTAGCAACTTCAGTTGTTATAATAATAAAACTCTGTTATTTTCAGCAGTCGTACGCTTATCTGGATAAACCCAGAGTAAAAGTAAGTTCCATGTATTGTAGTTGTGCATGAATAGGTATACCTTTATGCACAAAGCTTTCAGCACACACAGACATCGTTTCGCATGTTTGGATTTTTATTTTTGTAAAAAAATCTGGACATAGCGAGTTACAAAGAGACACTTTTTTATTTTGCCATGTTTTAATATACTTTAGAATAGTACGAGATGTTATATGAAAGTAGTATGATCTATAGATGTCTGTAGAAATAGATAAATAGCATCGAAGAAGAGAAAATTTATAGCCTTCAACTTCACATCACCTTTGTATCCTACAGCCTTTTTGAGAAACAATAGAAAACACCAGATTTTTGGGTATTATATTAGTTGACTCTATATGTATACGAAAACGGTAATATATTACATATTGTCCTTGAAACAATCGTGTTACTGTTAGAAATTTAAATTATTTCAGCGTTACTTTTGCGTCAACTTTGGTGCTACTTATCTTCATTTGGTCCCCTAAGGCACTGATCTAGAGGAGTAATATATGTTTTGGTTTTCGAGCGGCCTTACGGTGCAGTGGAATCCCACAGCAGGAGATTTATTTACAAATAACAGAGCTCTTTAAGAACTTGTAATCAACTCGAAAGCAAATTACAGGAGTAAAATACTGCGGATTAGTATCTTACACATATAGTCGTATTATAGGTACAAATTGTTGTTCCTTTAACTTTCCAAATCTGTATTATTTCAAACTGTTCCAGGAAACAACTACTCTGTGGGCTAATGCCCCGACCAATACTGAATTACACCTAGAAAACCTATAGCAAACAGCTAAAATCATTCGTTAGCAACCCACCAGACATATAGCGGTTACAGAGTTACGAGATAATTCAATACTGGGCGGGGCATTAGTCCGCAGAGTAATTGTTTTCCGGAATCCCGTATTTGCAACATATTGTTATCGCCGAATCGCGATAGAGGTTGCTAGCTTTCAGTGGTTTTCTACTGTGATGTAGACCAAAACCAAAAGAAAGGTTACGTTTTCATTAAGAATCTAACCAGTCCATGTCTCAAAAATAAATAAACAAGACTTCAAAATTGTGTCTGCTTCATTGTTAGTTTTCTAGATCGAAAATAAAACAAATTATATGCTAGAAGTGCTCAAATCGCTCAAGCGATAGCAGTGTTTATACCACTTTAAAAAGTCGTCAGCGCCTTTTTTCCACTGTGGTTGTCCCAGTTGTTGTTACTAATTCAAACATTCAACTTTTAGGTGTTATCCGCTTGAAACAATTATAACTTTTCCCAAACTCAGCCCTTAGTTTTTGTAGGATCGGCGTTTCTGTGGAACGAGACAATCTGAACTCGTGACCCTCTTTTAGATATTTATCGTTTTGCGAATGTATTATGATATCATACATTGTTTGCTTGTTTATTCACCCAATTTATGAAGGTATGTTCAAATAAGGGTACAAGATGAAGAACGATTTCTCCAGTTACATAACAGGGATCACACTTTTCTCGGGAGGATTGCCTTCACAGTTGAAGCCATTTTTATCCGTAGAAGTGTTTTTAATTGGAAAAACTCACGGATGGAGCGTAGAAAATTCACACCCAATAAAAGAGCATCACTCTCAACATTAATTGAGATTATGGAAAATTCTATGTTGGTGTCTATCGCTCTACTTGCAAGGTTAAACGGCCAAAATGATTTGGAATTTCTTTGGCAAGAACATCCCGGGGCTAGAACAAGTACCCATTGCACAATATTTTCTGTAATAACTTCACAACCGAGCATAATTTAGTAGAACAAAATTCTCTACCTATTTTTGATAGTGCCGTGTAAAAGTTTAAACATACCTACAAAAAAAATTCAAAAGAATACTCCCAAAGGGTTGTAGTAAAATAAACACCCTGTATAATTTAACCTAATAGGAACATAATCATGAAATTCATGAAGAGAAAGTAAGTTTCTAACTTCTTTAAAGCAAGTTTGGTTAAATCGACATCATTTGGGTTCTAGAACATGCTCTTGAAGTATGTAATGTTCGTTTGGTGACACCCTGTATAAATTAATTGAATATCATTTACAAATAGAACTTCTTTTAAAAAGTGAATGTATACCGATACATAAACAGTTGTAAATCTAAATCTTATTTACCATATTATTTTTTTTAATATTCTTCTGTTATTCTGCAAGAATAAAAATTATTTTTCAAAAGCTTGATCTAAATCATTTTTATAAAACAAATAACCCTATAGATCTTTACATATCAGGATAAAACATTTCTCAGAGTCCGTATATAAAAGGCTTGAGAAATCTACTACTAACAGTAATGGAGATAAATGACCAAAATAATGTATCCTCCCTAAAACTGCCTGCAAAGATTTGTGGTTTACCACTCATTATTTTTTTCTAAAACATTGCTTTTTTTGATACAGTGTTTTGAATTTATTCAAGCTATTTTGGAAACTAAAGTAAATTTAAAATATATTTAACATACAACATACTATGATTCCGATGGATCTAAAGAATTCCAGCTTACGATTCGTCAAGGATTACACTTAAACGACTAGTTGTGATATTTGGCTCTTGTTGGCATTGCTTCTACCCCGCAAAAGAAGACAATGCATAATTAATAGTACAATGAAATTTCTAATTTTGCCTGTACCACAGTACGTCAATATTTGTTCACTTTATTATTATTTTGAAGCATACTAGCAAAACATGAAAAAAAGTGATTTAATTTGTCGATATTTTATGAAAAAATGTATTTTATAAAATCTAAACAGTTAAAAGATGACAGTTACGCTATCTAGAATTGTCGTCACATCCTATGAAATGCAAACACTTGCAAATTTCAACTTCTTATTAGAAATATTTCCATTATAAAAGTTTTAATAATAGGATAGGGAATGATATCGAACATTTATTTTATGGATGATTTATTAGGGTGAGGGTGAGGTATAGTTTATTTTAGACACTTGATGAAGCAACTATCCAAATATAAGACCTCAACTTCCGCGGAGTCTTAAAGTAATTTATGACTTTTTGTCAGCGTACGAATTACCTCAGGACCTTATCTTTGGTTATGAGGCTAATTTATGTGAGCTTCGAATCGTAGTGTTACTGAACTTATAGTCAAATTTATGAGTAAACTATATACAGTGTGTTTAAATTTGACAGAACAGTCTTATACTATAACAGAATAATGTATATACAGAAGCTCAACTTTTATTAAACTCTCATATCTCTTTTTCGACTTTTTGTATCCGTATACTCTTCCAGTTTCGTTGTATAAAACTAAAATGCATGTCACACATAATTCGCAAAAGCACCCTTCTAGGCATAGATATTCTAGACAAGATTTCATCCTTTGATATAGTAACCTGAATTTTTTTATTGTCGTATGCTTATTTTTAAACCTCTCCTTCTCCCTTCCGCGAGTTTCCAGTATTTTTCGTTTCATAGTTTTATATACTTCTTTGCCATTCTTTATTGCACAATATACACTACTCACAGGCATTTTTGTTAAAGAACTACATACGAGTATTTCAACCGCATCTATTGTCTTCATACAAGTTTTTATAATTAATTAATTACAGTCACAATTAAATTAGTGGAAAGATATACCCGAAATTTTCCCATGAACACACTCATGGCCGCGCTCCAGATGGAGCAGGTGCATCCGTCAAGGCTTCATTACCAATAGAAATTGAGCATTCTGGTGTGGCGCATGCGTATGATACAGCAGAAACTGTGTAATTGGAAACGTTTTGCTAGATACACGGAACATATTATGGTTTTTTTTAGCTATTTTTTCATAAATAAAGTATAAGTGAAAAATAATGGTTCTGCAAAATATTAGACATTCGGAGTATTGTTCCTGTTGCATACTGCTTGTTTGAATCAGTATAAGTGCAAAAAGAATGTTAAGTATTGCACAGAATGCATAAGTATAAGTACAAATGCGTTGGAAAAAATATTTATTTATTTGCTAGTGAGCCAAAAGTAAAGAGCGTGGTAACGTGCAATGCAGACATCTGATATTGTATCCGACAAAGGCACGAGATTTTGTTGTAAGGACCACTTTGTTCAGTAGTTTTTGTTTTAAATATAGGTTGAAGTTTATTTCATAAATTTACAAAAAAACTTTTTCCACCATCCTGGCACGTAGAACATGACGACAAAAAATTATTTACAAATACTAATGCTAATAAATTGATTGTCTTACAGTTTTCATGTTATAAAATATATAAGTTTATACAGTTACTGTGAACTGTAATAAATCCCGACGTGTTTGTCTCTTAATAACTTTACATTGTCTATAGAGATTGGGGATGGAAGTTGCTATCTTCCTAACTTCATAAAATGCTTTAATAATATTTAATTATGTTAGCTTTTTAGTCCAGCCTTAACGAGTGGGGTCTTTAGGGGTCTCGAGAACGCGAAAGGGCAAACTTGATTAATATTAATCAACCTTGAATATCAGCATCAGGGTTAGGAGTTGTCTTTTTAACATCCATTTCTCTCAAAGATCGATAAACTCAAATATGTTCCAATGTAACAGAGATACAGCGTATTCTTTAAAAATTAAATGAAATTGGTGAAAATTACTTTGTGAAATACACAATACAAATTTGAAATGAAAAGTTTCTAAATGTGATGGTAAAATCGTATAATAGTTTACAAATTAATTTTAAAAAATTGATACTATTGGCGATGTAAAGTACATTAAAAAAATAAAAGGAAGTGTAGTGAAGACGATGATGCTACTGTTGTAGTTATGGACTTTATGTACAAGAAAATTCAAAGAGGTCAATACGGAAAAGGTCAGAAAACATGTTAGTAGGTCTCATATTCAAAGAATTTTAACATGTCTTAGAGCAGTTGATGTAATGATCCTTATTTTTGGAAGAAAATCATATCTATATTTCAAAATTCTTAATAATTTTGTTTTGGAAAACTAGTTAATGAATATTTAAAATTTAAAAGACAACTAATATTTCAACAAAATGGATTTCTTGGATACGTTCCATAATTCTTGTCAGAAACTAATTAGATGTTTACTTAACCAGTAAGTCAATTGAACGCTATGGACCAGCACATTGGTCTGCACAGGCATCCGATTTGGCCCCATTAGATTATTTTTATGGGGATACCTATTTAAAACAATGTAAGTATACAGGGTGAATCTTAAATAAGTACAAATATTTTAACCAGCAGTATAGTTTTGTGTGTAGAACACATAATTAATAGTTTTTTTACAAAAAAATCAGAAATAAAAAAGTGAAATTTTAAATAAATTTCGTAATTTTTCAGCAGAAAACTTGTTGAGGACCGCTGGCCTAGACATACCCTTCATACTTTTATGAGTCATAGTGCTGCAGACTGAACGTGTGGTTCACAGTGTGTTGCCAGTATTACACAAATGTCTTTGCTTCAAGGAAGAAAAAATCTCAACTTTTAGCGAATTTTGTCAAGTGTAACATTTTATATTATTTTTTATTATCAAACTGTCATTGACTGTCATGACAGATTATCGGAAGCCCAAGTCAAACTTGTTAACCCCACATAATGCATGAAAATAGCAATAAAATTTGCTAAAAGTTGACATTTTTTCCATTTTAAATAAAAAACGCGTGCATAGTTTTTCGTTATTCTTCATAAAATAACTTAAGGAAATTGTGTTTTGTGTCCCTTTCTAACAGTGTACAATGACATTTAACTTGAATGTGGATTACTGATTAAATAGTTAATTTTTAAACAAACAGGTAAGCTTGTGTGCACGTTTATGTATAATTTTTGAACATTGGACATAGTAATATCACGTAATATCTTCCTAAATATTTTACGGGAGTATTGAACTTACGGAAATTCATTTTTAATCGTTGAAGTATAGTAAGGTTAGTTCAGATGTTAAAATTTATGTTAATATTGCTGCGTATCATACAACATACCCAATTTTACTGTACTTATGCTTAAAACAAGTATTTTTAAAATAGAACTATTACGTTAAAGGAAACGTAATATTTATATTGGAGGAGATATGGCAACCTCGCAACAAATCATATGTTTCATTACGTTGTTGGATGAAAAATCAGCCAGCGTTTCTCAAAATGTGGGTATTTTTAAAAAAAATTAATATCTCCGTAAATATTAGAAATTTTTAAAAATGGCTTTCACTAGACTGATTTAAATGACGAACTACACCAGCAGTTAAAATATTTGTACTTATTTAAGATTCACCCTGTATACAAATAATTTTGACAACAAAAATTCGGAGAGCTGTTACCACTATAAGTGAAGAAATAGTCGTATCTGTATATAAAAAAAATGGAAAAAGATTAGAAATGTTATTCTCTTTATCTACAAGTTGAATAGTACATACTTAGATACTTGTATGCTTTGTATTTAAGCTTTATTTTCAAGCAACTTTGTTAAATAATAGTTTTAATAAAAACAGAAATTATGGAAAATTTTGCATTTTAAAGTTTAAGAAGAAGTATGTTAAAAGGTTTATTAAAAATACCTAACTTTTTCTCGAAAAGTCAAAAATAAAAAAAATGCAATAATTTGTTTTACATAAATGCTTCATTTTATGTCAACGTTTCTTGCGAGACCGCCTCTGTGTTTTACTAATGCAGTTCTTTATGTTACATGTTGCATAAATGAATTACTTAGTCGCCCCACCTTATTTGGTTTATAACATGCTTTGATAAAAAAAGCGAAACCTTGGCCCACTGATCCTTCTAAATAAGAATGCACAAGATGCGACATCAGTCAGTAGGTGGTTACTAACTAGATCGAATGATTTTAAAATAGATAAAGATCAAGGCAAGACGGTTATATTTGCTGATATACAGTGTAGTCTGTTCAATGTCCACCTCAAATGATTTGTTAGTTTCATTATGCTACAATAAGTGTTCATAATATCTTCATTCGCTTTAAGAGTGTAATAAATTAATATACTGCCGTTACACTCTTAGAGCTTAGAGAATGTGAAAAGTTTATCTAGCACAGTATTTTTCCTCTCTCTAAGCTTTAAGTACTATAAGCGTTTCCATTATAGCATACTTATATATTCCTACATCTTAGAAAGAAAGAAAGAAAGTTCCACAACGGCTAATGTGGTATCCCTCATTATATTGAAATTCGATATCGATATCAAATTCTTAGAAATTGTATATTTGCCATAGAAATCGATGGCAATCGATTGTATAGTATAAGTATCATCAAACAAGCTGTTGTCGGCACATTATAACGTTTCTCATTTGGTTACTTGAATGGCGCTGTATCATAATTTACTGCAATCTTTCCATCACTAATCAGTACAAAACATTAATATTAATTTTATAACAAACAGATTTCTGTCGGTGGCATTTGTACAATTATATACATTGTTTGTGGAACATTCTCTTAACTGATGAAGCAAATTTTCATAGAAATGACCCAGTGAATGACCCAGTTGGCCTGATGTAAATCCTCACCAAATATGCAAAACAAAGTTTCAACTTAAATGTTTGGGCAGCAATAAAAGATCCATTTATCTTACTCCGTCGACTTAGTGTTAATGCGTATCTTCAATTTTTAAAGTTTTTAGGTTATATCTTAAACCTTAAAAAGAAGATTTTTAAGTTATTTAAAAAGGTATAAAATTTTGTCACCAAAACAATTTGGATTTACACAAGGAAAGTCAACTCAGGATGCAATTATGACTGTAATTAACGAAATAAGTGAAAACATTGATAAATCAATACCTACTATATGTATATTTATAGACTTAAAAATGGCCTTTGATACAGTAAGTCATAGACAACTTTTGGATGTATTAGAAGGAATTGGGTTTCGAGGCATTCCTTATAAATTAATGGAGAGTTATTTTAATAACAGAAAACAGTGTGTTAAAATCGATAATACTATGAGCGAATTTCTTACGGTTAACTATGGAGTACCACAGGGAACCGTTTTGGGGCCATTGTTATTTAATCTATACTTAAATGATTTATTTCATATAGAATGTAAGGGGGAAGTAGTGTGCTTTGCAGATGACACTGCAATTATTTACCAAGCTGAAAATTGGAAAGCTCTTAAAATCCTAGTAGAAAATGATTTCACAAAAATAATTGAAGTTTTAGATGATAAATTACTAACAGTAAACATAGACAAAACTTTATATGTTCCATTCACCTTACATAAAACAAACTTACCCAATTTTGACTCCTTAGAAGTAAATATTGCTGGAAATGCGCAGAATATTAAATCTTCGTCCAGCGTGAAGTACCTCGGTGTATATGTAGATTCTCATCTGAAATGGGATGTACATATTAATTATGTTATTAAAAAACTAAGAACAGTTCTGTACAAAATAAAGTTTTTGATGAATTATTATACTACCGACCAAATTAAAATTATCTATCAATCTTTGGTAGAAAGTCATCTAACTTATTGCATTATGGCATGGGGTGCTGCGTATAATAATACAATTCATAATTTAGAAATTATACAAAAACTTATTTTAAAAGTAATATTCAATAAGCCGAGAAGGTACCCTACTAATAAAATATATGAGGAATCTCAGGTTTTGGATATCAGGCAATTATATTTTTTAAAAACTATAATTTTCCAGCATATTAACAAATGTGAGTTAAAACCTGTTGATCATACTCATAGTACGAGATACAAAATTAATGAAGTGTATCAAGTAATCAGGGCTGAGAAGAGTGTGATTCAAAGAACTTACCTTTATTTGGGACCTAAATGTTATAATTTGATTCCTAAAGAACTAAAACAGATAAAATTAATTTTTTCTTTTAAAAGGGAATTAAAAAAATGGATAAACAATGTCGCTAGAATGGATATACACAATTTTATAGATAACATTAAATTTTAAATTACTTACCTATTTAAAAGATTACAATGTGTATGCTTATATATTTTATTTCAGGTCGCTGCTATGCAGGGCTCCTTGTATCTAAGTTTTTTTTTGTATTAAGTTAATTTACATATAAATGTTATTCTATTTGTTTGTACTTCACTACTAATTTTAAGGATTTTATGTGTTTTAATTTAGTATTTAAGTGCCCACGCACAGGCTTGCCCTTCTGTGGGATTTCTGTACATTTATTTACCTTTTTTGTATTATTGCTATTGTTGCAGTGTATAAAATAATTCATATGGTAAATAAATTATTATTATTATTATTATTATTATTATTATTATTATATGATGTCACATGTATATTAGGTACCATCCTTTAGTCTCCTAGCTGTTTAACGATGGCTGAATTTACATTTTCTAGATGGTGGATGTATAGCGCCAGTTAGGTGATCTCCACCACGTTGGCCATATTTGACACTTCTGAATTTTTAATTCATATTAAACGTAAAAATGATTTTGTTTCTTGAGCAAAACTTAATAGCATTTTTTTTTTAGTAGATGTATAAATTAACAAAATTAACGTTTTCCAATTTAGTCGGTGGCATAACCTTATTTTTAGAAATAGGATCAGGAATCAACCACAAACGATTATTTAACTTCTTCGTGAAGTATAGTGAGCCAACTTTAGATTTAGAGGAACTACAAACGAAATAAAGGTTACTGCAACTACAAACCATTCTTTAGCCTCCGCTTGAGGTATAGTGACTCCACATTAGATTTCGAGGAACTACATACAAAATTAAGGTTACTACAAACGATTCTTTAGCCTCCTCTTTTGTCACCTTTTCGTTATGTTCTTGATAGTAAAATCAAGTTGAGTTTGTGCGTTGATATTCCCAAATAATGCAAATTGCATTTGATTATAAATATGAATCAGAATCAAATCCATTACTTATGATCAGTAGGTACCGAATAACACAGTCGCCATGTCTAGTAAAATGACTTTTATAAATTTTCCCACGACTTTATTCAGTAGTTCTTGGTCTTTCACTGCTTCATTTTACAAAACTTGAATTGCATTTTTATTTAGACAAACAGCAAATTTAATTAATAATCATAAACCACAGTGGCGACACAAACACACGAAATTCACCAACCTATACCACGCGAAAATGATAACTGATGAATGAAGAAGGGAAGGAAGAGAAGCCGGGCCGCGTGCATCTGTTGCAGATACAGTTGACGATGGGCTCGCCTGTGTATGAAAACATACTTGTTCGACTTATTCCGCTGGTAGCGTAGTAAACGGGAAATTGAACTGTGGTTGGGCATTTATTATAAAATTCTCATGATTTCATATTGAATACACCAGGTGTTTATAAAAATGTAAATTATTTGTTTCTGTTATTATTTAACAGTTTTGCAGCTCTGCAGCGTATGTTATTAAGTAGACATTAAAAACAAGGTTATTGACCTAAATCCGGATATAACAAGTTGATTTACTTCAAAAGGAAGTTATTTACTGAAATTGTGTAAGAATGCATTTTTGTAGTAAAACAAATGGCTAACTTTTTTACAGTCATTAAAAAGGTGATGATTTCACGCCACTGGCTTTTCCTATTTTGCTACTTCTACCCTGGGTAATAGCTATTAATAGTGATATTCAATACACCAAATTTCAAAACAAGACGGCAGATATGAGAAAAAACTATATTTTTTCCTAAATTTCAACACTCCGTAGAGATGTTAGAATAAAAATTTATTTGAAAAGAACTTTGTTTGGTGAGAAAAATTTTCAGTAAAGTTTTTTACAAATACATCTGTCTAACCCGGTATATGCCTTTGTACATCTTAGGATTTTAAAATTCATAATAACCATTTTTTAAATAAAATTGCTACCCATTTATTCAATATAGTGCATAATTTTGAAGGAAAATTGAAATCATGAAACAATGCACAGAGATAGTCATATCTTGTTTATTTATCTGTGAGATTATTATTACTATAAGACAATCAATTAAGTCACTGACAGTATCAATTTATCGTGACGCGTCTGTAGAGCCAGACGGCGTTCTGAAAATAACAATTGCCTCTCTCGTACAACACAATCCGTTTAAATATCCTTAACATTAACAAGAACAATGTGACGAATACTCGACGTCATCCATGAACGGCGTGCCGTAAGTTATCTGTCTGAATAAATAAAATTATTATTTTCTATTTATTTAAATCCAAGTCCGCTACCAGTGTCTATCCGTAACTTGTGCTGCTGTTTGTATTCGCGAGTGTGTAAGAACAGTCTCGAGATGACTTTAACGAAGAGTGATATCGTCAATTTTTCACACAGAGTAGGGGGTAGTTTTCAGGAGCTACACCCTAAAGCGTTATGGCGCAGATTGCACAAAATTAAAGACGAGGTAAATTTCTTATTAAAGATGATTGACGCGGATTTAATCCATTATGTGTGTTTGACATCTTTTCGAATATTGCCATAGGATCAGGTAATATGCGAAAAAACAGACTAAAAGTAATACGAATTTGGAGGGGCAATTGTGACGTACTAGACTGTGTGGTAGTTGCGCCATCTAGTAACAGAAAGTACAACTAAACTTTTATGATAACGCTCTTCTCGTTTTATGTCGCAGTCGCTACATGGAAAAAATCTAATCTGTATTTAATATACTAGTTAATTTAAAATTTTAAGTTTCATTCAAATGTATATGTATGAATTCAGTAATAAAATATATTTGATATAAATATTTACATATTCTTTAACTGAAATTGAAACGATTTATACAGAGTGTCCGGAAAGTTATTGGACCCAGCTTAAACATAGCTTCCTGTGATCAAATAGAACCGATTTAGATAAACTTAGCTTAGTCCAAAAGTGCTTCATTTAGAAGTTCCAGGGCTTCAAAGAAAAAAAATTGTTTTCTTGTTATAGGCATAATTAAGAAAGAAAACTTCCAATCATGTTCAAATTTGGTACAGTTATGTTTTAGATAAGTACAAGCATTGTGAAGTAGTAAGTAGTGTCGCATATCGTAGAGGGCGCTCTTGGCAGTTTTTTTACAATTAATTTTTATTGTATCTTTTTTGTTGGTCCTATTCTGATACACTTGACTGAAAATTATGATGGAGAAATTAATTTTGCGTAGAGAAGCTATACTTGTTCTATGTCGATGAAATGCACCGTAAAAACGCGTCTGAAAATTTCGGCACATTAAAATAGAAATAAATTTTCTAATTCGATCAAGTTATCACTAGTTGATCAAAATCCTGTAAGATTAATATTAATTGTTGTACCTACTGAGTGTAGTTGTGTAAAGTGTAAATGTAATATGTAAATAATTTCAAATTATTAGTAGTATTTTGTAAAATTTTAAAAACATACCTCGACATAATCAGTTTTCCAACTCAGAAACGGCAGATGATCGCTGTTTATTGTCAAAATCAATTTAATGGAGGAGCTGCAGAAAGAAGGTACAGTTATATGGAACGGGTATAGCTTTTCTACGCAAAATTCATTTCTTCACCATTATTTTCCGTCAAGCGTATCAGAATAAGACCAACAAAAAGATACGATAAAAATGAGTTACAAAAAACTGCCAAAGGCGCCCTCTACGATATACAGCACTACTTACTCCTTCACAATGCTCGTACTTATCTAAAAGATAACTGTAACAAATTTGAACTTGATTAGACGTTTCGTTTCTTAATTATACCCATAACAAGAAAAAAAAATTTTTGAAGCCTTGTAACTTCTAAATGAGGCACTTTTGGACTAAGCTAAGTTTGTCTAAATCGGTTCTATTTGATCACTGAAAACTATGTTTAAGCTGGGTCCCATTACTTTCCGGACACCCTGTATAATTAATAATAATAATAATTTTAATTTAGATTAAAATTTTAAATTTCATTCAAATGTATATGTATGAATTCAGAAATAAAATATATTTGATATAAATATTTACATATTTTTTATTTCCAGGCATTCTTATACTTAAATCAACACTTTTCTTTCTTAAAATTATACTTATACTTAACTAATAATATTTTGTTATTAAAATATGATTAATTACAGAATAGGTTTATTCTTCCTTAAATTATAGGTGTATAGATTTGTACGAATTAAAATTATTAATGTTTTGTAATAAATGTGGCTATAGTGAAAAATTTTAATATTTATAGATGGTATTAATACAGCAGTTGTATTGGTCATTACCAAATCTATAGAGATACAACTGTAGTATTGTTTACTATACAGGGTGAGCCTTAAGTACAAATATTTTAACCAGCAGTATAGTTCACTGTGTAGAACACATAATTAATAGTTTTTTTTACAAAAAAATCAGAAATAAAAAAGTGAAATTTTAAATAAATTTTGTAATTTTTCTGTAGAAAACTTGTTGAGGACCGCTGACTTTCATACATTTATGAGGCATAGCACTGCAGATTGAACGTGTGGTTCACAGTGTTTCCAGTGGTGATACACAAATGTTTTTGCTTTTCTTGATATTAAACCATACGTCAAGTTGCTATTTTGTTATTTAATATTGTGTGTACCTTTATTTTTAAAATTTGTTTCACTGATTAAAGTGCGAAGTCACTTTATGGTTCTGATTTCGAAATAAATGGTTAATACTGACTCATTTGGGATTATGTGGCGAAAATTAAATTTAATATACTGTGTGAAAATCATAGTTTTTCGTTATTCTTCATAAAATAACTTAAGGAAATTGTGTCTTGTTTATGTACAATTTTTGAACATTGAACATAGTAATATCACGTAATATCTTCCTAAATACTTTATGGTAGTATGTATTTAACTTGCGAAAATTAATTTTTAATCGTTTATAGTAAGGTCCGTTTAGCAGTTAAAATTTATGTTAATAATACTGCGTATCATACTACATACCCAACTTTACTGTACTTATGCTTCAAACAAGTATTTTTAAAATAGAATTTAACCGTATCACATTACTATTACGTTAAAGGAAACTTAATATTTATATTAGAGGAGATATGGCAACTTCGCAACAAATCATATGGTATGATCTGGTGTGGCGCTAATTAATGTCTTTCTTTCCTTATACAAATAATTAACTACTACTGAGTAATATTTTTGAGTTAAATGTACAGGGCGTTCTGAGTGCCTGGGCCACTATATTATTTCTCTCAGTTTTTTTTTATGGACAAAAGGTTTTTAAAATTATTTGTTTTTTGAAATAGGTATACTTGTTGCATGCTGCTAAAAGGTATGTTCATATTTTACTGAACACCCTATAAATACCTGTGATTTATATCCTACCTTCATAAAATTAAGTGCCACAGAATAAGTCTCAACGACGAATTTTAGTTAGTTTTAATATTTAATTATTTACAGTAACAATTTTTTTTACATTCTTAAATTTATCTTCCTTTTATTTGATGGTTAGATTTCACATAACATTATGGTATTCCAGTTGAGATAATTTGGTATAAGTTTAAGTCTGTGGTTTGCTGTTATTATTCGATTTAGTGTTATCATATAAAATAGTGCCATTAGTATAGAAAATAATCTAATATAATTTTTCTTTTTGATATTTTCTTGAACAATGAATTTGGTCAAAAATTGTTGAATGAATTAACATAACATTATCAACTTAAAATATCCTAAAATTCTTAATAAAACATGTCCTAATATTCTATGTACATGGAATACCACAATCCCGAAACTAAAACGAGAGAAAGGTATAATTAAATAATACTTCTAGCTATAGTTACACAGTTTAGCTTTTTAGAATAATGTCTAATTTTTTTTATTATTTCGCCGTTACTTAGGTAACTGGTCTCTGTCAGTAATATAATTATCCCTAACTTCAATTGTTATTCTTTGACCTGACTTTGTTGTTCTCGGTCTAGGCTCTGTGGGATATTGGGACACCTTATATGATTACAACGCATAATGCAGTTTACATTATCCGCACCACCTCCTTTAGATTTATTGTACATTTATTATCATTGAACGAACGTATTCCCTCATACTGTTTGCTCATTAAGCGATATGGCAACCTTGCTTCTCGGTAAGATATAGATAAAAATCACTTCTAGAAATGGAATACTCTTACTAAATCCTTTACGTGCTGATATATTCGTCTAGTTCTCTCGATATGATACAAGCGTGATCGAATTCAGCGTGAAATGAATCGTACGATTGATATACGGCTGTGATATTTATTATTTGTGAAATGACACTATCGCAAAGTTTTCCTCACAGGATTGGCGGCAGTGTGCAAGAGTTGTTCCCCAAGGTCTTGTGGCGTAGGCAGTTTAAGGCTAAAGAGGAGGTAAACATACGATAATTTTTGTGTACATAACAGTATTCGCGTCCTCTGATGCTACTAATGATTTGTGGTATCGAAAAATATGGTGCCAATAGCAACGAGTTTTAAATTACTATAATGTGCTAATTATGACACATTTAGCATCCTCATTTGGATACCATTATAGCCTTCATAAAATTTTAAAGTAAAAAAGTACACAAAACCAAAGTTAATCACCACTGTTACTTGTTATTACTAACTATAAAAAAATCAGCAATATTTATTTATTGACACATCAATTACAACTTCTGAACAATTTGTAAAATTAATTCCAGCAGATTATAAGAGGACTTTATTTTTTGAAAGTAAGTTTATTTCCCGAGTGTTTTAGCTTATTGAAGGGCTATCAATGACAGAAACGTTAGTAAACGGGATAATTATATAAATACATTGTCCATCTTTAACATTTTGTAGGTGCAGATTTATTAATTAAGTACGCCCACAGGCACCTACAAACTCCACTATCAATGCAACTTTGATCAGAAAATGAGTTATATCGTCGGCCAGCAAAAATTGAGTTATGTTTTCTTTTGTTAAAATCTTATATGACCAAAATTCTTCCGATTTTCTTTTTAGAAATGTAATTAAATTGACGTTCTTACTAATATCCGAATTTTTTCTTCATTGATATAATTGAATGTTGCTGGAAACTTGCTATCTTTTGAAAGATATTCGAAATATGCCAAAAGAACCTTTTAATTGCTGGAATTCTATTCTTTTCCACATCTTGAAGTTTTGCATAACTTTGCTCGTAGGTATGTCTGTCTTGATTTTTCTAGAAGTAGGGAACTGATAAGGCTTTGCGCAATATTTTAGTATCCTTTTTCACTAAAACAACGCATGACACAAAATTGGACGTCAGTAATGAAACTGTCAAAGTCAAATTTAAAAACGCAAAGTATTTATACTTTGATAACGTTTCTGATATTTTAAGATAAATTGAATATGCAAATAAAATCTATTTGTACCGTCGTAGATTAAAGTTTACACACGTTCGATATAAACCTTAATGAGACTTGTGTAACTAAATTATTCATTAACGTTGCATGCGCTTCATTATAGTGTTCATATCGAACTAGTACCATTAATAACTATTATAATGGCTAATGGCTAAAAATTTACAAAGTGGTAACGTTTAGGAAAAATGTAAAATTATGTCCTTAAAAGTTAAAGTACAGAGTGAAGAAAAAATTATGCAATTTGACATAACTTGTTTATTTTTATTTTTTAAAAAAAAACAACAAATATGTCTCTGCTTTATTGGATTTGTATTAAATTATCCCGTGTCGTTAACATGGCGATACGTAACTATAATTTTTTAAGTAGCAGCAATTTTTTTATACTGTTATTTCAAGTATTGCTGTTTTAAGGCAATGCCATTTTTTTTAATTAGATATAATTGTATTACTTTTTCCTAATCTTGTAGGTATAATTTTTCTTAGTTAGTCTTGAGCTGAAAAGTTACGATACCACGTTACGTTTTTACTAGTAGCCGATCACTTCTTTATTCAGACCAGTGATGCCAAATGACAAGGATTATCACGTCATTCAGGAGCTTTTCAGTCAGAAAATATTGTATACCAGAATTTAAAAAAATCTGTGATTTCTTACAACAATTTCACACAATTAAAATTAACACAGTATTTAAGTTTTACTTAAATGATATTATGAGACTTTTGTAGCTAAAAGAATAATGAATTCGCAACAGAACACTATCAGTTTTCAATACTAAATAAATGAAAATCAGAAATGACCTTTTCTTCCACGTGTTACCACTGACTAATTCAGAATCTAAGCTCGTGATATTTACACAAGTGCAGGTGCATCTTATCCACGAATCCACTAGAGCAATACTAAAATAGCACATTTCATCTCAACAACGATTTATATACATTTTTCCCTCTTTTATGCATTAAAGTAGTACCATTTCATTTTTAATTTCCTTATTACTATAATTTCAAAATAACTCTAAAACAAATACGTGTTATTTTTCATTAACCATAAGCGTTTTAGAATTTTAACTAGACCAATCACTAAAATAGTATTCAAGAAAATATTTATCCAATATAATGTGGCCCTTTACAAAGAAAACTGGTCAAAAACAATGTGAAACTGTTAAGGAAATATAAGACTTGGTAATCTCCATTCACTTGACTGTTCTTATCCTCCAGCACTACTGCAAACAGCAGCAATATTCCGCAACATTTTTCCCCAAGGGTTGACCATAATCTTTTATTATCTGACAGTTTTATTAAGTAAGGGGAAAGAGTGGAGAACGATTACCCTCAAGGATTAAGGGTCTCTACGTTGACACTACATAATTTAATAGGTATGTTTTTATAAGCTTAGCAACTGCTGTTAATGTTCCCGACTTTTTTAATGAATAAAAGCATTAAAACCTGCTAAAATTTTATTCAAAATAAAATATGAGAATATTGCATACAGGGTGGTTGTTAAACTATACGCATAAACTTGGGAAATTATAACTGAGGACAAATAATGACGAATAGTGAAAAAAATGTAGTAAAATATTTTTAATTTCGAAAGTTTACAAAAATGTATCGGGTGAAATTGTTTGTTTATAAAAACTAAGAAGGAAACATTTCCATACATTTAAGTATTGAATGATGTCAAAATTGTTTCTTTTCTTTCATTTAAAGGCCAACTATGTTTCAAGTTCCATAAATTTTTGAGATTTAGCATACGTCCAGATATTAATATCTATTTTGCTCTAAAACTGTTGTCGATATCAAATTTCAACAAGAGTACTAAAAAGTGATATGTAAAAATCGTTACAATTTTCGTCTTTACTACAAAATTATCAAAAAAATATACATAATAATAGTTCCGGTATTTTTAAAGCACTACCCCCTTGTTTTACCCGCCCTTGGACCAACTGTAGTTTACTTTTCAGATTTTCGAAAAGAACATAAAAAGTTATGGGATTATACCAAATTTAATTAAATTATCTCTACGCATTTGGGAAATAATAGTAATTAAAAATCATCAACAACTAACATTTCACACCCTGCACGTCGAAAACGTTTTAGGATACATGCAGAGAAATCATAAAATATAATATAATAGAACTCCGGAAGCCATCTAGGGAAAACTTAATGTAAGCTGTTAGTTACACTCGCTACTATATGTTAATCCCAGCATACAATTGAAACCAAAACGGAAAGTTTGTAATGGAACCATAGAAGTCATATACGAAATGGACGTAAAATTTTCATATTTTGAACTTCCCGCCCTTTAGTGTGAAGCTACTCCGTTAGCTACCCAACTCATTAAGTTACAACAATTGCTGTTTTCCATTTGCCACAATACTCAGTTATTCTTACCTTAGCTTAGATGAGTGCCGTTCCTTTTACAATAATGAAGTAAACCAAACTGAGAATTTTTACCTCCCCCCTTACCGATGCAGCACAACCTCTCGAGCTTTGCTTGTAGTGTGAGAAATTTGGCTTATGCCTCTAGATCATATACTTAAGATTTACAAGTTATTTTTATTTAGTTCTGTCTGTTATGTGATTTTTTAAAAGTGAGGTTATTGTTGTTAAATCAATTTATTTAAAAAAAAGTTAAAATTTTTTTTCGAAAACTACATGGGAGAGCCGAAATCTGACTTCAGATTCGTGATCAGCACCCTCGAAAATAGGGGGTAGAATTTGTTTTTGTTACGATTGGAGATTTTTACGCTGTTGTAAATAATTACAAACATTTTTTTAGACATTCGGAACTTTGACAATTTTGAGGTTATCAACAAAGGACGTTCGCTTCGTTAAATTCGCCGATTTATATTCGTTTTACATGATGATCTAAACTGAGTGGCTTAGATAATCTTATCTCACTTTATACTCACCTCACAAGTAAAAAGAAAGTACTAATTACCATACTTGCGTTTTCCCTATAGGTTGACTATTTTCGGTACTCTATTGGAGTTCTACATATTTTATGATTTATATGGATAGATGTTTATATAAACTTTTCGTCTTATTTTGAGATCTGGAACTAAATTTATAGGTATATCCATTTATATAGTGTACAAAAATTTACTGATCGTAATATTGATATTCAGTAAAAAATGGATATTTATTTTCTGTTATTTTTTAAAGAATTAGTGCAGTCAGTAATTCTACTTTATTTTTTCGAAAAGAATATACTTTTCGACAGAAAAGAAAAAACAAGAACACTTTTTTTCTTCAAAATTGAACGCTGAGGAAATGGAACTACTTGCAAGGAAAATATTCACTCAGATATTTATTTACAACCTAAACTGTATTTCATTTTATTTCTTTACTTTAAGATCAGCACCACATTCTGATGTGCCTTCACATGACAATGTTGACTCCCACGGAGATGTTAAACTATCGAAAATTGCAAATTTCAAATGAAAAGTTGGTTGCATGTTACGAAGAAGATTTATACCGAGTATTATAATCGATAAACTGGTATGTACAATCGTTTGCAATAATAATGACACTCTTTTGAAACAGTTTTGAAACTTCTGGAAGTTCTGAATAGAAATTTCATTAAATCTTTCTTGGTAAGTGAAACAACTAATAACTAATGATAAATCTTTAAGTAGATTTCAATATGAATACCTCAGAAGTTCAAAAGAAATCGCAAAATGCATTTTAGTGAGTGTCATTAATATTGCAAACGATTGTACATATTGCGATATGCAACAAGTGTACAGTTTGTCTCATCGATAAGAACTACCTTAAAAACATCAAAGGCTTCCGCATGTATCCTTGCCAGCCGTAGAGACGACCGTATTTACGTTAGATACCTGTATTCGCTCAATTTCACCAATAAAGCCGGTTCCGGACGGCGAACGATAATACATATATATGTCTTTGTAATGAGACACTTAAAGCTAGAAACGGACGGTGAGCTATAATATATAATATAAAGCCCTCTGGGTTCCTGAAGTGTATGTGGGGGTGGTTGATGCTAATCTAAGGCTCTTTATAGTTGATCCCATGTGTGCTCAATTGGATTGAGGTCAGGCGAGAGAGGAGGCAGTGCCAAGTGCGGAATACCATGAAATTCCAAGGCACCGACAACAATTCTCTCAAGGTGGGGTCGCGCATTATCGTCGAGAGAAATAAAATTAGCCCAACTGCAGCATGAAACAAAAGCATGACATTGTTGATTACTTCTTCGACGTAGATCTGTGCATTCATGTTTCCATGAAGCACCAACAACTCTTTATGCCCATTAAAACAAACGCCTCTCCAAACAGCAACTGTACTACCTCTGAATGGATAAACTTCCTGGATGGCTCTACAATTTCTGGGTATCAAAGGAAAGCTCCATACTCGAACAATGCCGACTATCCGAAAACCGTCCATATCTCGACTCGTCTCTGAACAATACAGACCTCCATTGAATATTCCAATTCAAATTGCATATGAATTTGTCTAGGCATTAATGCAAAACAAATTTTTTAAATATTAAATAAGAGTTGACTGTATAAACTCGAAACAACGACTGATCCAAAATTTTTAAAAAGACCAAAGTATAAGAACTAGCCGAAGATTGAAAAAATCAACTCAATGATGAGCAAAAAACACTCAGATGAGAAAGTAAACATTTCATTTATTATCTAGACCCATTTGGAGCAGTTTATTACATATCTGTTAGTTGGCCAAGTTTTATAAAGACAAGGACCTATTTCTATCATTTATAGAAAACGGTTAGCTTGTGAGATGTTACAACGTTGCCTTGAAATAGTGGCATGTAGCAGCCGTGCCGATATATGCTTTTATATTCGATTGGGGTAAAAATAATATTGATTGATGACGAGATATAAAAGATTAAATGACTAAAATAAGCATCATCTATAGAATTATAACAATATATTCTGCATACATCTACATATTCTAATGATTTTTATCTCAGTTGCTTGAAATTATATTGCACCACTCTATACATGACTTAGTTGCGGCGTCTTTTTCATTTTTTTATATTACTCTTATCGATGAGATAAGTGACACTAAGTGAATTCGTTTTGTTAGACTGTTTATTAAAATATTACACGCACACACTCTTCAATTCACGAAAACATTTCGTGATGGTGAAATCACTATTCCCATCCTTAGAATAAAATAGCTGCCGCTGTATCAAACCCTCGCCTTTAACAATGCCGACTAATTTTTTTTCTTTGCTTCCTGTACCCACGCAGTCTGCCTACGCACACTTCACAAAAATTGAAAAAAGCGACTGAAATGTAGCAATAAGGGCGCTTGCTCCTCTTGAATACATCGGGTTGTTAAGAAAAAACAAATTTTTATTTAGAAGATTTAAAAATAATGGACGAGAAGTGGATATTGAAGCTTGTTTAAGCTGACGTATAAAATGAATTTATTCATTTTGTTTTTCACTAAATATTTCTCATAAATTCTTTAAGTAGAAGTCGATAAATACTGAACCCTAAAGCCTTCTACCTATTTCGGTAAAGTATACATTTTATGGGGTATTCAAATGGAAAAGTGAAGCTCCAATCATAAACATTTCATAAAAATAAAAAAATAATGGAAATTGTGTATTTCTGTTGCTTCGACAAAATTGTTTTTGAATGTGCCGATATGAATTTTATTTATGGTTTCTGTAATGGAAATAGTTGGGTGGCGGCTCAAAGAGAATATCGGCAACGGTTTCCTGATAGACGGTAACCTTCTAGAAGATTATTTAGGGAAATTCATGCTAGAGCGATGGAGTCAGGAGCCCTCACTCCAAGATATCGTGAATGTGTCCAAGGAGGCGTAGATATGATTTACACGAAGTAATTTTAAGATTTTTTTAACGTAATCTTACTGCGAGTGTAAGAAGAGTATCTGCTCGCTTTAGAACAAACAATACTTATGTATGGCAGTTGGTTTAGGAAAATCGATTATACCCTTACCATTTTCAAAGGGTTTATGGTATGCTTCAAGAAGATCATGTCGCCCGTCTTTGTTTTTGTCGCACAATTCTTGGTCGCCAACAAGATAATTACATCCGTTTCAAATATTTTATTTACCCATGAGGCTTGTTTGATACGGGATGGTGTTATCGAGTTGCACAATTTTCATACGTGGTGTGATTAAAATCCCCATGTCACTTTAGAAACTCGTCATCAACGGGGGATTTTCAGTGGTGATTGTTTGGGTATGTATTGTTTGCAGTCACCTTTTGGGACCATTCTTTCTACCGAATCGATTGGGAGGTGTTGACGATATTCCTCTTGAACTACGAGCAAGCATGATTTTTTACAAGATGGAAGAATTAAATCGATCATTTCGAAACAGATTGTTCGTGAAAATGACGCACCCATACCATGGCCACCTCATTTGCCGGATTTAAATGCGGATGATTTTTATTTATGGCGCGCCGTAAAAAAATGGTGTATGCTAATGCCTGTGACTACCATTGATTAAGCTTTCGATGTCATACATTTAGCATGAAATTTTTCAGCGTGTTCGATTTAATTTTTTAAGTAGATTACGTGCCTGTATTTCGTTCCAGGGTGGACAATTTTAGCCTTTGCATCGCACTTCGCATTTTATGGTTATGTAATGTTATAACCTAAAATTCAAAATAAAAATGTATTTTCTTTAATTTTCTGCTTTTTTGAGTTAATTAGTAACTTTGTAATTTCCTCCGTAGGTCTCTTTCAACCTGCAGACTATTTCCATTACAGAAAGTGACATTACAATAAAACTGCCACTATGACAGATGCCTACTATGTCAAAATGTTACTCTTCTGAGCCATACATTTAAAAAATAATTATTTCTGACTAAAGTATACAGAATTCAAAAAAAAAAATAAAGCAATTTTTTCCTAAAAAAAGTCCAATTCATTGAAGAATAATATTTGCTTGATAATTAAAAGGAATAAAAAAATTTAGAAAAATTTCCGTTAGAAAACTACCCTTATATACAGGCTGTTTCAAAACAAAGGCGAAAAATTTCGGGGGGTGATTTCTTGTTGAAAATAAAAGATAGTTTGTTATATAAACATTGGGTCATAAGTCAACCATTAGGGAGATTTCGCGTTGCAAAGATGGCAGAAGAAAGAGTGTTTTTATTGTTTTTATCGGAAACGAAAATCGTGGGAATGGTAAAATTTTGTGGAAGTGTTACCATCATCAAAAGACACTTGTGACATATTTTTTCACTTTTTGGAAAAACTTGGAAAGGGTTAAAATAAACTACCCCTTTCAGTTTTTTTAACTATACTTTCAAAAACCTTCCGTAACGACGTAGAAAAAAATAAATTAGGTTAAGTCGATTCATTTAGAAACTTTTTTCCCTCTTATATTTTTTTGATAAAATTAACTGTTTCGACGTTAAAAAATAAAATTTAAAGTATTGCACGTCGAGAAGAGGCAGTTTTACTACACCCATTATTAGGAAAAACTAGTTGGCTGCTGTCAATTTCCAGATGTTTCCATTGTTGCTTTGACAGATAGTAAATGGTTTGTACTTCCCGATGTCGGCCTGTATCAAAACTTCTTTTTTTGAATTTTCAGGATTCACATAGCCTTCGATGAGCAAATATACTGTGATGAGGAATTCTACGATTAGGATACGCTTCTGCATAAAGGCGACAAGCTTGTAAGGAATTTCCATTTGCCCGGCCGTACATAAAGTCTGTCATTTCTGCATTTGTGAAAATAACCATTTTTGTTGTATTAACTTAGTATTGAATCCCAACGTACTCCGCAATCAAACACATCACACAACAAAAGGCAAATTATCCCGTAAACCACTCTCAAAATGTTAAAATAGTACAAACCATTTGCCATCTGTCAAAGCAACAATGGAAACATCCTGAAATTGACAGCAGCCAACTAGTTTTTCCTAATAATGGGTGTAGTAAAACTGCCTCTTCCTGACGTGCAATACTTTAAATTTTATTTTTTAACGCCGAAACAGTTAATTTTATCAAAAAAATATAAGAGAGAAAAAAGTTTCTAAATGAATCGGCTTAACATAATTTATTTTTTTCTACGTCGTTAAGGAAGTTTTTTGAAAGTATAGTTAAAAAAACTGAAAGGGGTAGTTAATTTCAACCCTTTCCAATTATTTTCAAAAAGTGAAAAAATATGTCGCAAGTGTCTTTTGACGATGGTAACACTGTCACAAAATTTTACCATTCCCACGCTTTTTGTTTCCGAGAAAAACAATAAAAACACTCTTTCTTCCGCCATCTTTGCGACGTGATATCTCCCTAATGGTTGACTTGTGACCCAACGTTTATATAACAAACTACCTTTTATTTTCAACAAGGAATCACCCCCTGAATCGCCTTTGTTTTGAAACACCCTGTATAACCGATTTTGTTGAAATTTATAATAGTTAAAAGACCCTTATGGTATAATTATTACCTACAATTTTCATTCCATTATCTTAACTACAAAGAAAGACATTTTAAAAAATATCCGCTAATCGGTATAAAAGTTGAGCCCTGAGCTTGACAAAAAAATCGTCTATGAAATAAATATAGCTGATTACATATATATTAAATGAGCATGAATTAATGATTGATTTTAATTGCTTTTATGGCGGGATCAAATGACAGTTTTAATGGCCACGTAATTATTATCACCACAGTTTCGAAATTGGATTGATTTAATAAATGAACGAGTCGCTTTGAATCGACGATCGACTAATCTAATATTCTTCAAATTAATTACATAATTATAAACCTACTTGAAACAATGAATTCCAAAATGTGTAGCAACATCCTTCGACCAATTACAATCTTATCTGTATTCTTTTCTTCAAAGTTAAACTTTATTGTCGCCTTCTCGGAGATACACTTTTCCTTTGTAGTTACGTTGTCTGTAATTTGGTAACGGGACAATAATTATCTTTAATTTGACTAGCGTTGCTTTGTACAACAACTCGCCTTCCAATACTACAGTGATAAAGCTGTTTCAAGTAAAATTTAATTACGTTATGTTTCTGTTGATGTTTCCATTTATATAATTAAAAGTTTGCTGTAAGTACATGAAAGTGAAGTGTAAAATCAAATACTATTACATTTATTTTCACATAAAATTGCAACGTAATGGAGAGTACATTTAAGGAATAAAGTAGCTCATATTTTTGTTGCAGACAATTTTAGAAAGTTAACAATCACAAACTGAAACAACTAAATACGCGACTAGTGCATTGGCAGTTAAAATTAAATAATTGATTTACGATATTGAGTCATGGATTTCTCAGGAAGTTATACTGCAAATAAAAGTAAAAAATTAAATTCTTCTAAACAATTTTAGACCCTCCAGTCTTCTTTCAACGTTTCTAATATCTTAAGGTAATGAAATTAGGTATATGCAGGTAATCATTTAATTTGGTTCCTTCGTGCAGTTTAACCAAACATATCTAAATACAGAGTTGCATACAGGCGGAGTGACGGGTCTTCAAAGTAGGGGAAAATATTTCGAAAAAAATATCTCTGAATAACCAAATTTGGTACATGATGTAGTTTTATTGGCCAGACGCCGCGATCGCCAGACCTCAAAAGATATGATTATTTTCTTTGGGGGACATTGAGGGAGTTTGTTTATTCCTCGTCAATTGAACCCCCAGAAGATTTGTGGAATCATCATTTATTAGATAAAGTAAATTTACATTTTTGGTGAAGAGTAAATTTAGTTTCAAGGAAAATGATGCCCATTTGAACGATTTCTCTAGTTTTAATGTTATTATTTTTATTTTATAGTTTTAATTACTGACTGTCAAATTTTAAATACAAAGCCTACTACTGGCTCTTTGATTTCTTCTAATAAACACTATTAAAATCTTGTTTTAATTAATGCACTGTTTCTTCTTTTCAAATGTTTTTCAAATTTAACAGGAATAAGAAAGTGTTTTAAATTAAATTTTGCGCCGGATATTACTATTTTTTAAATTCGATCAATGGAAATAGACCAGTGCTGAAGCCTTTGAAAATGGTAAAAAGTGAAAAAAAATAATAGTAGGATGAAACCCATTGGAAAAGGAAGAGAATTCAACAAAAATGAGAGGAAAAATAATTTACGGGCGATCTGAGGTCGGGAAGTGGAAGGGGGTGAGTTTTTAAGGGTAAAAAACGGTTTATCTTGATTTCCGGCAAAACTACAAGTGCTATGGAAAAAAGTTAAATAGCAAAGTTGTAGGTAATAAAAAGATCTACAACTTTTATATTTACACTTTTTTCACATTACCTCAAAATTTATGTGAAAAATTCAAATAATCAAGTTTTTGGTTTATTATTTTTCTTTTATAAAAAAAAAATTTTTCGCGATATTTGGTGAAAACTTACCTTTTTATGTCCCAAATACACTGTAATTTTTTTGTATTTAAAATATACATTTTTTCACCTTATTTTGACTTAATATGGAAAAGGCACCCTAATTTTCAATCGAAAATTCTCACGTCAAAATATCTGCTTTTTTAAAAAAGTCGGTTGGCCTTTTGTTCGTTGGAATCTCTACTATCTTATGGTGTAAAAAAATATACATTAAATAAAAAGTAAATGTTCTCAGAAAAAACAAAGAAATGATGCGACAAACTCGAATCCGAAAATTTTTTTAATCATTATGTACAATTTTGAGCTATTTATTAAAATTTATACTTTAATTACTCGAACAACGTAAGATTCCATATTGCACTGATAAACAAAAAAATTGCAAGTCGAAATATACTACTATAATTAACAACTAAATAAGTTAATAAAGTTAATTTAATAAAACATCTACAATATTTTTTCGTTTCTTTGCATTTTCTGAGAACGTTTACCAAAATAATGTATATTTTTTTACACATCAGAAAGTAGAGATTTCAACGAACAAAAAGTCCACCGACTTTTTTAAAAAAGCAGATATTTTGACGTGAGATTTTTCGATTGAAAATTAGAGTGCTTCTCGATATTAAGTCAAAATAAGGTGAAAAAATAAATATTTTAAATCAAAAAAATTACAGTGTATTTGGGACATAAAAAGGTAAGTTTTCACCAAATATCGTGAAAAAAAAAATTTTTTGTAAAAGATAAAACTAAAAAACCAAAAACCTGGTTATATGAATTTTTCACATAAATTTTGAGGTTATGTGGAAAAAGTGTAAATATAAAAGTTGTACATCTTTTTATTACCTACAATTTTTTTCCATAGGACTTGTAGTTTTGCCAGAAATCGAGGTAAACCTTTTTTTACCCTTAAAAATTCACCCCCTTCCACTTCCCGACCTCAGATCGCCCGTAAATTATTTTTCCTTTCATTTTTGTTGTATTCTCGTTTCCAATGGGTTTCATCCTACTATTACTTTTTTTGGTTTCAAAAATTATCGACCCTGGTCTAAAAGGTATAATTTGGTATAATTTTAGAGGTGACTCACCCTCAATGAACACTGTAGTATTTCAATTTTTTTATAGCCATAGTCAAAGAAAACCAATAATAAACCTAAATCCTGTACCAAATTTGGTTATTCCACGTTAAAATAATTCAGAGATATTATTTCTTTTCGAAGTATTTGGCCCCCCTTTGAAGGTCTATGCAAATTTGTATATAGGCATGTTTGGATTTGCAATATTTTGGGACCCCCCACATGCACCTTCTCTGTGTTGTTTTACTCGGTTTTTTTTTATCCGTAATCAGAAAAGTATTACTGTTACTGTTAGATTTCACAATACAATAGAGAACAACCTATGCCCTACAAAAACAGTAGGTATAGACAGCTTATATGTACTGCAAATGGAACTCCACAAGGTTCAATTTTAGGATCATTACTATTTATTATTTATTCGTCTGACGTTCCAGTTACTTATATGTATGGCATGCAGTATTACTTTGCTGATGATGCTCAGATATATTTGTCATTTCATCTTGCTGAATGCGAAAGGAGACAACGAATTTTTGCATATGAACAAATGTTATTGTGTCAACCAAAATAACTATTAGGTACTGGTCGAGGAATGTTTGTGATTTAGTGTTTGGACATTTGTTGTCCAGGCACTTTTCTGTTGGGAAATCCTCTCCTGTATTCAAGCTGAATCGCCAATGCACTACTTGTGCATAAAATGTGTAACAGAAAGTTCATTATACAGGGTTAACTATGACTTAGTACAAATATTTTAAGGGGGGATAGGGAAAAACAAGAATTAATGGAATCACCCTTCAAAAAATTCCAAACTTATTTATAAAGCCAAAAAAAAATATTTTCAAAACTATATTAAATCCCTATTTATCGCCGCCACTGACCTTCTGTCAGCAGCGAGGTTAGGTATATTCTGCCAGTCAAAGGTGTCAAATATAGTGACAGGTCCATTGACACGTGTATCAATTTAAGCCGCTTTGAAAGAAAAAATATCTTTACAAAATGTAGATTATTATGAGATTTAATGAGAAATACGGTATGGTAGCACAGAGACAGCACCTACCTTACTAGGTAATATTTATTTCCAGGATTGATACTTGGAGAGATTTTAAGAATGTTGAATCATCTTCTGTTTTCTTACTTGTTTAAATTAAAACCTGCAAAGATTTTTGTATTTGTGGACCTCTCCTTCCCCCGTTCTTTTTGTGTAAATCGTGGTACCTACTTTGGTTTGGCGGTCTTGACCAGGTCGATTACTTACGTCGGGAAAAAGCACAAAGGATAACAACAAAATACACGTAAATGTACACAAATACATAAAAACACTGCCACACGTTTACCGCCACGGCATAAAGCAGTTGTTCGATGTGGTTCAAAAAGTATTCAGCAAAATATTTTGTATACTCGGGAAACGTCTTTGAGGCTACCGCACGATAATATGCACTTGTCACACTCCCATAAATCAGCACCTTATCCATCATCTAGGCATTTGAATACGACATGTTTGTAAATACACATAAAATACGCGAAAAATTAAATTTGCGAAAATCAAGTACTGAAAAATTATTTCAAACTAATCAGAGTACCGTAACAGTAAATTTACGTTATTTGATATCTACAGACTACATCTGTCACTAATACAAGGTGCACTCACGCCGATAAATTTTTAAACTTCATGTGTTGTTGTGTAATTAAATTCTGTTAATACTAATAATAGCAACAATATTAACAGTAATCGACGATGTTTACATAAAATAATTAGTAATATTTTAAACTATAACATCCCAAGATGTTCACAGTGTTATGTAAAAATGACCCTTAGATTATAACTAACTTCACTTTCTGGATGGTTTGGAGCATGGAGGGTATGCAATTAGCAATGCAGTATGGCATAACCTAGAACTTACTGTTACTTTAAATCAGCTTAGTGACTAATTTTAAACGTGTTACAGTAATTAAATAAAGTATTTTATGTCGGATATGTTAGTGGATAATTATGATGAATCTGCAAGGAGTGAAAATGTAGTTTGGCAGTGTGCAACGAAAGAACGAATACAAAATGCTGCAGCTAACCGGATTAGCTGTTATCTACCAGGTACTTAGACATTATTATTATTAATACAAATGTTTCGTTTCGTCGTTTCTACACTTGACAATGTCGAAAAAACGACCAGTAGTTGACATATCTAACCATGACGGATGATGATAGATTGTCATAGGCGCCGACTTTCCGTGGGAAAAGAGGGTTTTGCCCCATTTTTTAAACATCGAGCTAGAATTCCGAAATAAATTTTTTATTGTCTTTTAGACCTTCCTGAGCACGTGGTTAAAATTTTTGTACTTAGTCATAGTTAACCCTGTATTTGCAATTTCTTGTATATTAATGTATAGTGTAATACTCCAAATAGTTTTACAAATATTTATAATTATGTGTCAAATAAATTGATAACAGTTTGATATGTACCACCAAAACTATAAACAGTTTACTCAAATCTAAATCTTTGAAGAAATTCAACAAATACATTTTAGATGTCGATGTGATGATAACCTAGCTGCTAACAAAAATATGACCAATGCCACTTTACAAAATATTAAAAATACTACGTTAAACAACGTTACATCCTAGTTTGCTTCTTATTTAAACTAGCTTCGAGCATCATTTTGCTCATCAAGCATATGGTTGATAGCGACTAGAGTAGAAACTTATATTGCGATATAAATTTAGATAGTTTATTTTTATTTTCTTTATAACCCTGTTAGCCGAGCGATATAAAACCGAAAACTGTTGAAGTAGTGGCTAACAGTTCTGTACACGTATTAGTATTTTATCATTTCTCAACGAAGCACATTATTAATTTCGTAGTATTCCATGAAGCCTGCTCATTGCCTTCTGGAGCTCAATTGGCTCTTAAATAACCGGGGTTAATCTATTTTAAATGAATTTGTAACCGTTCCGTGACCGTCTTTGACGTTGTTTTATGAAAACTACGGGCAGATCAAGTCGTAAATAAGGATGTATATTTTATGTTTCGTATGGGAAATTTAGTAAATTATGAGGCGTGATATCAAATTCCCACTGAAGTTTTAGTTGAAGATATCACATAAGTTTAAAGATTATACAACAGCTTTGAAGAATATTGATAAAAACATCACCAGATAGAAAAAATGAGGTAAAGGGATATGTGTGTATTGAATTCTAGATAAAACAATTTGAAGCAGTACAGGTTGATTTTTTTTTTTTGTTTCATCTATCACTACAAGGTCTAACTGTTACTGCTAATACTCCATTTTCGAATACTTAGACTGATTCTGAGTCAGATTTAACTATTTTTGAAAATTTTTCAAATATTATGATTGATGAAGTTATAAATATTGATATATCTGCAATAGATTTATTTAGTTATAATCAAAGTGCATTATACTAAGTAAAAATACCAAAACATAATAATTTATGAAAATTATAAGAAATTTGACGAAATAAACCATATAAAATCAAAATAAAAAAATCTTCGGTCTGTATTCTTGTTTTATAAGACATAATTTATAGTAAAATAAATGAAAATATTGATTTCAAAGTCAAAAACATCAATTTTTGCAAAAGATCGAATCAGTTTTCGGCATTATCACAAAACTAATACAGCATTTTATTGGATACTATAAAGTGTTTTTAAGATATTTTGCTATGTACACGGGATAGCCAAATGTAATTCACTCTGATGTTTATCTAATTGCAAGTCAGGTGTTGATTGGTTAGATCCTTGAGGTACACCAGAAGTAGTTAAATGTTATTTATTTGTAATTTATAACCATTGTATGAAACAGTTTATTTTGCGAAAATTTGAAGAATAAGAAGAAGAAGAAGATTGAAGATTGTAGAAGATTAAGTAAGTTGTCACTAATATTCAATTAGTTATTAACTCTATTGAAAGCCTTTGAGAGTTTTCCTGTTATAACAATGGACCATCCGAAGGTTCATATTTTAGTACCACAGGAACCATGATTTTCTTTGCCTAGATTTTTTTACCCAAAACGCAAATGTATAGTATATTTAACTTTTAATCATGAAAAGGGAGCCTAAGCCAGAGTATGATACTCTGAAGAAAAAGTACTGCCATAAAACAATTTTTCTAAGTTCATGCAAAAAACAAAACTTTATTGAACTGTATTTAGTGGCAAAAGTGGTTCTTTATTGCACTAGTGCAATAAAATGTTTATTGCATTCATCTGTCATTCTACTACAGCGTTTTGTCATCATGACAAACATAAACATCACATTTTCCTACACTTAGTGTCATCTAAATAAAACATCTTTTAGTTTTTGTGTGAACGTAGAAAAAATATTGTATGCAACTCGTACAAAAAGTGCTTATTGCACTCAACGTGTTGTCCTACTCAGTCGGACGGCCTCGTTGGACAATTGCACGTCCCGTGCAATAAAAAATTACTTTTTGTACTTGTTGCATAAATAACTATTAAAGATCATGAGATATAATAGTAGACTCAACTGCAGTGTCCTCGATCAGATATATTATCTTTTTAAGAAGAAAATATATTAATTGTTTTTGTTTCCATCTACTTAATGTTGTGCCAATGACAATGATCATAAGTATCAGCGTCACAGTTAGCAGCCGTGGCAATAAAATACACTAATTAGCGACACAGTATTTTTAGCAATAGGTACTAGATCTCTGCGTACGTGATAAAAATGCAAGAACATATTTTTCTCAAACACAAGCTTTTTAAGTTTCCTTGTTTCTTCTTAATAGAGGTTACGACAAAAAATATACGGAAAAGTCTGATTTATATGTAAGTATAATAATATACTTAAAACTTCATTCAAGTGTATACAGGGTGTCCCAAAATAGAAGGCCATACCATTAACCACATATTCCTTGGACAAAAATAATGCGACTTTCCTTATGCCATTTTTTATTTGGGCGCCCCTGTTTCAATAAACAGCGTGTTAAAGTTACATTTTAAAAAACTATTTTTGTTAATAATCCCATTGTTTTGTAAGATACACAGTTGAAATTTTGCACGTACTTTTATCTTATTCCGGCATACTTTTCATGTAATTTTGGTGAAAAAAATCGAAGGGTGAATGGAGGTAACTGAGGGATACAGTTTCCTTTATTCCCCAATTATTTCTAAGTACGCTTATGCAGCTTTTTCTTGAAATATCAAACGTAGAATTTTTTTCTGATCATTTTATCTCTTTTGTAATTTTTTGTTAAAATGCTCCGTTTTGAAGAAAAACGGTAATTTGTAGTGCCCATAAATCTATCATTCACTCATCATTTTAAAGTGAAACTGAAATTTTGTGGATATACCTATTATTACAATACCTTGGCAACTTAGCAAATCGTAATATTTACTGAATACTGAAAAAAAAATACAATATAGCAAGAATACTGAACTACTAATTGTGTACTTCAGTTTTATTAGTAACTTTCCTTCCTTGTAATAAAAAAAAGAATGAATTCCTCCTTACAAAAGTAGATGCGTACAAAAACATGTGAAAATTCTTTCGTGATTTCATCTCAAGAGAAACGCACTTAGTATTTGCACGTAAACATCAGTGGTATTTCTATTTCGGTTACATACCAATTAAAAGTTATTAAAATTTCATTAGCCTGGCAGATATCGGCCTTCAAACAATCTGACGAAACGACAAGTGCTCAAATTCTGCTCGTGTGACCCACATCAGAAACCGAAACCCTGAAAAATGCATGCAGAATTCGGCGTTTTAAAGCTTTGACCAGCAGCCGTGTTTCATCCGAACTTTTGGACTGATTTCATTAGTTCGTTATGTTTAAAGAGCAGAAAATGCTGGGCAGAGTTACTCGCGTTATTTCGAAATGTATATATCGTGTTGAGTCCCCTGTCATAGCAAATTTGGTAATATGAAAAAGTTATAATTGCAAATGTTTTTGCGGTAGACAATGCTGTAAAAACTGAATTGAGGTAAAAGTTTCACATTATCAATGCAAATATGAATCATTTAAAATGTACTTATCTTTAAAATGTACACCCTATACATTATTCCATGCTGCGAACTACAATATATTTGAATAAAAATATGGATATTAGTAATTATACCAATGTTACTGCTTTCCTCAAAAGAAAATCCAGAATATTGCCCAAGGAACGGATTGAAAAATTTATCAGAGGCAGATGAAAATTACTTATTCCAAAAAGTTGTCTTGATTGTTGATATATTTGGAATCTGTAGGAGAGAAGAATTAACTTATTTACGTACAGAAAGCCAATGTTCCTAGATTATTTACAATACCATAGGAGATATAGGAGTCAATTTTTTGGAAATTTTTCGTAAATGTGCAAGTTTTTTATGATGTACAGCAATTCAAAACGTACAGCAATTCAAAACGTACTACACTACAAGCAGTGGGTATAAATAACATAGGTTCAATTCCTAAAAAGATAGCCGAATTTCTTCTCAATGTTCCTGAGTATACTGGGCAGTGCTTGCAGACGATGTTCTGCAACCTTCCTTGCACATGTGCGTAAAAAAGATGTCCCTTGATACTGAAATGACAATCAAAATGTCATTATTATGCATCGATTTTACGAAAAATTATTTATCTGTGTAAGAAACACTATTAAAACAGTACGACAACCTTAATTAAAAAGTATTAATTATTATGAATCAAATTTCCTGTCAACAAAGATATGGTGATAAAAAAATATTTGAAATATTGTTTTCGGCTGAAAACAGAAAACAATTTTCTATCTAGAAATTATAGATGAGATATTGCAGTGGCGAAGCTTAGGGACAGGCAAGGTAGATATTGTCTGCCCAAAATTTTTCATTGTATAAACATGATCAGGTCGAATTAATTACCTGAGCGGCTGATAAAAGATAATTTGAATAAATTAAGTATACAGGGTTAACTATGACAGTACAAATATTTTCAGAGGGGATAGGATAAATTCAGAATTAACGGTATCACCCTTCAAAAAAATTCCAAAGTTATTCATAAAGCGAAAAAAAATTATTTTCAAAACCTTATTAACCCCTAATTTCTCGGCGACTGCCGCCTGTCAGCTGAGAGGTTAGGTATATTCTGCCAAAGTCAAAGTTGTCAATGGTAGTGACAGAGCACCGCGTTGTAACGATTTACGGCGCTTTTAAAGAAAGTTTTATTTACAAAATACTAGATTATTTAATGAGAAATACGATATGGTAGCACTGAGAGTAAAACCTACCTTACTGATACTTTCAGGACTGATATTTGGAGATTTCAAGAAAGTTGAATTATTTTCTGTTTTCTGACTTGTTTACATTATAGCTTGTCGTTGTAAAAATTGTTGTACTTGCTGGGGACCTCTTGATTTCCCTCGACCATTTCATAAATAAACAAATACTTTTTTTCTGTAAGTATATCTATTATTGTAGTTTAAAAATGCTTTATTTTTTAGTAAGTTACAAGGAATTTTAAAAAGTATAAAATTGGTTCTTTTTTATTTTCAAGTTAGGTACATACGTATCTCCAGCACGTGTAAAACAACATTCGTGGGCGTTGTACAATTCGTATAAATGTACGAGGATTTTGTCTACATATTTGAAATCGTCTTTGATATTCTGCTGCTACACGATATGCACTTTCGTCGCACTTCCCATAAATTAGTACCATATCCGTAATTTCCGCGATTACACGAATTTGAATGTGTGAAAAGCAAACTGAAAACTAATATCAAAATATTTGCGATATTTGACGGATCTTCCGATGCTGGCGCCATCTGTAGGTCATTAGCGCAAAGTGCACTAAAGCTCGTTCCATTTTTTAACTTATTATAGAATTAAATAATAATACTAATAATAGTAACGATATTAACAATAATCGGCCATGTTTGCATATAATAATATTGTAGTATTATTATTTTAAATTTCCCGAGGCGTTTACAGTGCTCTGTAATATTACTTTTCTGACCACTACTACTGTTTGACATTTGGAGAGTATTAGAAACAATGCAACCAACAACAAAGCATAGGTTTACATCGACTGACAAGTGCCTATGTGCGTGTAACCCCGTGTCACGGAGGATGTGTCAAAACAATACTAGGATGAAGATACCCCACGATTGTACACAAAAGTATAGAATATTGATTATATTGATTGCCATAAGAATATTTATTTGAAGAATATTAGGTTCTCGGTGGTGGCGGACCGAAGACTGAACGGTTGTGTTGACATTGTAATTTTAGTTTTCCATTTTTAGTGACAGTTTCAGTTTTAAACGTTTTATTTATTAAATAATGGATAGTTGCGATATATTGGGACATGTGTAGTTTTCCACAATTTTCTTTAAACGTACGTGGACATATTTTCTAGAGTTAGAGCAATGCAGTGGAGTTACAGTTATTGGGTGTATTCGAAATTTTCTGTTAGTATTTCTTTCAATCAATTTTCTTAAAATAAATGGGCAATTTATTAACTCTACGCGAAGTGTGTATTTTGTGGCGAGTAATTCTGACGGACCTGTAATGAGTGAAAATGAAGTTTTGGCAGTTTGGAACGAAGGAACGAAAAACGAATGCAAAATACTATAGCTAAACGGATTAACTGTTATCTATCAGGTACTTAGGTATTATTATTAATAAAAATGTGTACTTTCGTTGTTTCTACATTCGACAACGTTGTGAGAAACGACCGCATGGTAGTTGACATATGTGGCTATCTTGGACGATGATTGATCGACATAGGCGCCGACTTTCCGTAGGAAAAAAGAGTTTTGCCCCATTTTTAAAACATCGAGCTCGAATTCCGAAATAATTTTTTATTGTCTTTTAGGCCGCCCTAAGCACGTGGTTAAAATTTTTGTACTTAGTCATAGTTAACCCTATATATTAAGTATCGACGTGAGTGACGCGATGCTAAATAGCTGGGTAAACATTTCTAGTGGCTAGCGGCAGGTGACTGCACCGCGAATCGCCATCGCGTCAGCAACTCAATGTTGCAGATTATATCCGGATATACGGGTAAAAAATAAAATAGAAATTAGTAAGGCGAGAGAAATAAAAGATATTCAACTTACTGTCTGTAATGAGTGTCAAATGATATATCTAATTACAACCTATTGTTGACATTAATTGTCTGAAAGATGTTCTTCTTTACGCATTAAGTGCATAGATAAAATTAAATTAAAAGCTAATAAATCACAAAGAAAGTTCGCCGCGTCATGCCTTCGTGAATTCAAACCAGAGGAACAGGGAATTCCACTTGGCAAAGTTATAAATTTACCGATGTCGGCAGAGTGCATTCTGGCAACTTTAATATTAATTCCGACAGCAGAGTATAATGCAAAAATGCATGATGATTCATCTAAGACATATTATTATATTATTAATGGTTGAAGCCCACCTTAAATTAATTTAACATGTTTTTGCAATTGGAATCAATAAAAACAGTGAAAGATTACTTGATGATAAAAAAATTTTTTAACAATCTTATTTTTAAATATGTTACAGCATAGAACAATTGGGAAAACGTTTTGAGATACATACCACTCTGTTATTAAAAAAAACTGCAAAACTGGCTTGTATTTATCTTTGCTGTGTATACTAATCCATTTGATTCTGGTTGCATCTTTCTGGAAAGTCTACTAAATCCATATTTTTATCTTGTGCTATGAATCTTCAAGAAAGTTCTTCCAAAACCTTCAATCTATCTGGGAATCGGGAACTGCAGTGTTAAAAATGAAAAAGGAATATGTTGATAACGTTGATAGTAATGATTATTGATCAGCTAAAATCGTGACTGTGACATTCACATAAGTTTAGTGCGGTTGCATTGGTACTGCAGAAAAGTTATTAAAAAGGGCGCCGTATTCTTGAAATAGTGTTTTTTGCAAAATACAAATAATTTTAGACATTTAATAACAGAATAATCTAGGGTTTAGCAAATAATAGGAATGTTAACTCATCCCACCTGCAAATATTCAAAGATACTGAAGTAAAACGGCGATAAATACGGGTGACTTTTGTAACGTTCAGATAAACTTAACAGTAACGCCTTTGTACTGCAGTTGTATGGCAGAAGCTAAAAGCATTTTAGCTTTTACCAATCCTTTTCCAACAGTCATACAAGGACCAATCAGAAAACTGCTTTTTTGACAGTAAACAGAAGATTCACATTTTTGCAAATTAAGTTTTTAAATTAGATTCTAATTTAGATATTTAGTTTAGAATTGATTTGTTTCTAAAAAAAATGGATGAAGAGGACTGTTTGGTTTAGAAACAGTTACTTTTGCTGCTCTTATTCGCAGCGACGTCAATATGTATAAAAACTATACATGCAAAAAAAAATGAAAAGAAGAACTCGGAGATGGTGGGTGCGACCTATTAACCGCAGATAGCACATGCAAGGTGATTTTTATAATTTATATAAAGAAATGCGAAATGAGAATGCCGATTATTTTTCCATTTCACCCGAATAACAGTGGCAGTGTTTGACGACCCGCTGAAATTAGTGGGGCCTCATTTAACCCACAGTATACTAGTATACTATGATTTAACCAAACATTCAAATAGACCATCTATTTCTGCAGATTGTAGGCTTATATTTTATCTAGGGTAGGCTTTTAATTATTATTCGGCAAATGATAAAAACCAACAATTTCCGTAGATAGAAACGTAGTTGACAAAACATAAACATAACCTCTCTGAAAGTCAAGAATCTTGAGTTTTTGCATGTCGCCAACTTACAGCGGATAAATTCCCCAACTTCTTAAGTCTACAGTAATTTTATGTAAACAGAGTAAATAATATTTAACACCATACAATTATAATACAACAATACAACTGCAGTGCCATTGCACTAACGTTTATCTGAACGTTTCTTTACTGTAAGATGAAATAGGTTTGCAGGTTTGTGCTTGGTTATCAAAGTTGAATATGAATACCACTCTGTTAACTATTCATTATTTCTTGAATCCTGAATGCAACATTCAAAGAATATTTGAATCCTGAATACAACATTTAAAGAGCACTTGAATCCATACTTATTTTCAAGTATTCATATTATAAGAATACAATGCTGAATGTGTAGATTAATATTTAAATCTAATTAAATACATTTAAAAATAAAAATATAGGACTCGAGAACACAAGTCGCAGTACCAGTGACGGCTGGTTTCTGAAAGCTCTGGAGTGCCGCCCCCTACAAACTTTTAAATTAAAAAAATGTAATATAAAATTTAGTTTCAACGTTATATAGATAATAAAGATATAAATTAATTCTATAAAATATATTACAAGGGAATGTTAAATCTCATATGAAAAACGATCAGCGCAGGGTGCAGTATGGCAACGCTTATTTACTACGTTGTTTGGACTCTGTTTAGTCCGCCCGTGTCTATAATTAAAGAGATTGTGTATATTTATATAAAATAACTTACAGCTATTTTTAAAAATTTCAAATATTTACGAAGATATAATTTTGTTTTGAAACACCCACATTTTGAGGACCGTTGACCAGATAGAGCGTTCACGAACCATTTGATCTGCTGAAGGCGAGGTTGCCATATCGCTAAGTAAAGTAAAATTGTGTAGGTAGTATTAACCCAAATTTGAACTTTTTAACTGACTTTACTACCATAAACGATTAAAAAGTTAATTTCTGCAAGTTTGATACTACCAGTTAAGGTATTTAAGAAGTTACTTTGTCCAATGATTCCAAAAGTTATAATTAAACGTGCATAAACGCCTACCTACTTATTGAAAAACCGAGAACTTAAACATTTATCCATATTTCACAAGTTAATACTATTGCACACTCTTAGAAAAAGACACATATTATTTCCTTAAGTTACTTTATGAAGAATAACGAATAACTATGATTTTCACACAACACATTACTGTTAATTTTCTGCCACAATTAATTTTTCTATGCTGTCCTGTCACATAAACTCAAACAACGTAGAAAGTGGCATATTTTTTATTCTTCTTTTAATTCATTAAATTCATCACATTGTAAAAAGTCAATTGTAACATAATTTTTTTATTTTTAACTTATAGTTTTCTGATCGACACAGTGTTGGTTAAAATATTTGACTTACCCACAGACCATCTAGACTGTACCCATGCTATTCAATACAACTATACCAATGAAGCCTCGACAGGGGAGCGGTGGAGTGTGTGGTGAAGTTTGGCTCCGCCTCTTTTGACAGAGTCTGATTCAGTAAAATGTATATTATTATAATATTTGATGAAATTTTAAGAAAGTTAATAATTTTTATTTAAAAGTAATGTGAAATAGGAAGGAATATATTTTTAATAAACTAACATAAAATATTTAATTATTTTGAGAAGTTTTATGAAATATTTTTAAATCAGGGTTTAAAATAAAATTCTAGTTATATTAAAATCTTTATCGCCCTTTAAATAATGTTACTTTATTTAATGCTTGTTCCTTTGTGCCTTTTCAGGAATTGATTATTTTTGTTTTACGATTTATTCTTGCAACTACATATTTTTCAGAAATTGCTCTAATAAGTTCTAATTACTGTGTAATTATGGGGAAGTGCATTGTTGATAATTGTAATAGCCGATCAGATCGGAATAGTGATGAAATTTCATTTTTTAGGTAAGTAATAATCAGAAATAATGGAGCACGTTTTATGGCATTAAAAGGCTCTGCGCAGAAGTTGTACTGACATTTCCAGTATCGGCCCTGTATTTAAGTGCCCATATGTTTAACAATTATTGTTAGCGAGGTAACAAGTATTTAATGGTTTATTAGATAATACCATGTGGAACATTTTGGTGATGCGTGTACTGGCATATTGGAAACTACAAGTGGAACGAAAATGGGCAGTTGGGGGAAAAAAACTTAATGACGCTTGCAAGTAGATCTAGGTTTTTGAGTTATTTTGAAAAAAGTTAATATGGCGGGGGTTGCGTGGAAGAGCAGCTTGGTTGAATGCCGCCTCCTTATTATAAAAAATTTTGTAATTTGTAATATGTATTGCGAAAAATAAAAAGACATATTATTATTATTATTATTATTATTCGCAACTTTTTTATTTAGAGGACTTTGTAAAATCTGAAAACACTTTTCCGCAGCAAATTTTTTCGAAGTATTTCACTGTATATTTAGATTTTCAATGCGTCGTTTCGGTTGCAAGAAAATTCAAATTCAAAATGGCGCCCATACCAAAAAATGAAGTTGACGATGGTTTCGCGCAACCGTAACTGTTCGAAATTCTAATATTGTAAATTTCTTAATTAGATTTGATAAATAATAACTTATTATTATTTAGCAAATATAAATTACTTATAAATAAAAAATTAAATAGCAATACCAAATATAAATTATAACTATAAATTAAATATAAGTTAAATAAAAAAGTTACAGACGAATAACGCCATATTAACTTTTTCTCAAAATAACTCAAAACCTAGATCTAGTTGCAAGCGTCATTAAGTTAGCAACAGAATTTTCCCCCAACTGCCGATTTTCGTATCTCTTATAGTTTCCAAGATGCCAGTACACGCATCACCAAAATGTTCCACATGGTATTATCTAATAAACCATTAAATACTTGTTACCTCGCTAAGAATAATTGTTAAACATATGGGCACTAAAAAACACAGAGCTGGTACTGGAAATGTCAGCACAACGTCTGCACAGAGCCGTTTAATGCCATAAAACGTGTTTCATTATTTCTAATTATTACTTACCTAAGAAATGAAATTTCATCACTATTTCGATCTGATAGGCTATTACAATTGTCAACAATGCACTTCTCCATAATTATACAAAGAGAACTCGTATATTTCACAAAATAATCATAATGTTACCACAACGAAAGTCTAACATTGACTAAGAGCATGAGGCCAGCTGGGCCGAGGTTAAGCCGACGGAAGGCTTCACTGGCTTTGCCCTATAGTTCAGTCTAGGTGGTCTGTGGACTTACCTATTTAAAGTCCACCCTGTATAGTGCACGAACAATCACAATGCTCAGGATTCATGAATAGTCCAGTAATCATGAATCCTCTGTTCATGAATTAGGATATCCTAAATTCATAAAATATTTTGCTATTTTCGAGTACTGAATCCTGAACATGATGAATACGAATACTTGAATACTGGTTACACAAATATTGTATTGAATACTACTCATGAATGATTGCATTCATTCAAGTAATACCCAGCTTCGATGAACACAGGAAAAGAAAGGAAATTAATCAAGGGCAAGTAATAGCCATCCGTTTGCATTTGAATTAATGCCAATTTTTCAACTCGATCAAATTCGTAAATACGATACAGCTAAGGTAATTAGCGTATGACGTCAATAAAAAGGGCAGCTTGTATTTCGTAACCGATTGATGAGAAAAAGATTGACGCATTACCAGCGTCAATGCCCGTTACGGTTTTCAGTACCTGTCCGCAACAAATATGCTGGACAGGAAGATGAAGCTGCTGTATACAAACTCACTGTGTCGGAACAAAATCTCTCTGTATCAATGAGATTATATTCATTTCGAAATTTATTAATCAATTTGTAATAACGAGGGTTTCGTGAAGGTTATTTAGTCTATATCATTTATTGAAAAATGTAATGAATTAACAGAATATAATAACAATAATCGTCTTTATTTTCCACATAAAAAATATATGATAGGGTGCATCTCTTCTTAAAATTAATTTTACTCGTTCAAATCAAATATGTTTTAAGGAATGAGGCTAAGCGTCTATTTTCCATGTTAAGCCAGCCTGGATCCTTTATTATCATAGACACCTACAAATTTACGAAAATTAAATATAAAACGACATCTGTGCTTTCTTCATTCGATACGTATCGTCGTCATATACATACAAAATCACATTAATTAAAGAAAAAAGGTACTAGACACTCTGAGAGAATTTCAAATTTATATTACATTACAAAAATTGGAAAGAACAGCAAGCTTTGTTTTAATAAGCTATTACAATGAAGATTAAATCGTAAATTTTCATTAATAAATAAACCAAGATTTTTGGCAGAGTCGACAAAAGGTAAAGGTACATTATTATTGTGAATCTGTATATCGTTTCTAATCATTAATGCTTTATTTTTAGGCCCAAATATCACCAATTTTATCAGAATTAAGTTTTAAATTGCGCTCTGAACACGACGGGATAAAAAAATCAAAATCACTATTAAGCATTGTTGTGTATGACATATTTTCCATTGGAAAGCTTAAATATAATTGAGAATCATCAGTATATGTCTGCGCTGAGCAGTACTTAAGGCTGGCATTTCAAGGTCAATGAATCGTATTTACAGATGCTCAAATAAAATTCACCTAGTAGGCGGAGGTTTGGTATTAGCGTAGTACTAAAATATAATGCCGAAATTGAACCTTTTCCTTTAACTTTTTGGAAATATTTAATAATTTACATCAATTCAAGTGTTGCTAGTTTTTTAAAAGAATTCTGCGGGATGTGACAATGTTTATAATGTAAACAATTTTTTCAATGTTCTGTTGACCTGTAAAATTCAGGATATTTGATGATAAAACGTAATAGTTGAAAATGATGGTTTTTTCGTATTCTAAATGGCTTATCAGCCTGGAAACTATTACACAACCTGGAGAAAACTTGTATAATTGACATAATGAAGAGATATTCTAACTTACTCAGATTTTTTTAGACTGTCCCAACAAACAACTATGAAATTCGTTGGAAATTTGCTTATAAAAACGGCCTCTTTTAATAGATTTTAATATATATGCTGTATATGTATAATATGATCAGCGGCCTTATCAACCGATTTAATTTAATGTCAACTGTTTGAACCAAACTTCAAGCAGTACTATGATGTTTTCTGAAACCTGTCTGAAATGATGATTATTCAATAATTTTTTAAAGGCAAAATACTAATTATTCTAAGATCAGAAAAATTCTGTAGATTTATTATTTTGGATAATGGTTTAGCCCAATTTATAAGATGATGTTATATAAGGATCTATAAAAGAACTATTATTTAAGCATAGGAGATATATTGTCATTACCAAACGCATTAGATTTAATTGAGAAAAGATTACCAGAAACAGTAGCTGTTTCCTTTCCAAGATGATTTTGTGATCATGATTCGGTATTAGCTAATCACATTGCTTGTTTTTTAAATACACCAATCCTGTTGCAGATTATGTAACCATGATCACAAGATTCAGAACGAAATAAAGTGACTAATGTGAAATCTGATATCTTGTATTTTATTAAAAATGTTCCTATTTGTACAGCATTATTTTGCAGATTGCTGTAGAAATATTAGAAACTAAATTTATGCTTTAATTTACTACATATATTTTTTCTATCGATCGCAGTATTCATTTATTTTTCATGTGAAAAACTGCATGAAGTAAACTTTTACATTAAAGTTGCATTAAGGTGTATATTCAGGCTATTGGTAATCGATATTGTTTTAATGGCTGGTACCGTTTTTATACACGGAGAAAAGGTACGAGTGTAAATAGAAGATTAGCTTTTTCAAATAAAGTATAAATAAATATATATATACAGGCCTTTTAGGCCCAGAGCTGTGTTATTCTCCTCCACTCCATTCTGTTTTCTGCCTTTCTTTTCTAATCCGTTACATTCTTCTCCCTTAGATCTATTGCTACCGCCTCTCTCCATCGCTTCCTCGGTCTACCTCTTTTTCTTGTAGTTAGGTTTGCTCCCTACTATTTTCTTAACTGCCCTTTCCTCTTCCATACGTTCTAGAGGCCCTAGCCACTGCACTCTTCTGGCTTACAAATTCGTCTATTGTTGATGCCTGGTACATTGCATATATTTCCTCATTGTTTCTCCTTACATAGCCTTCCTCCGTCTTCTTACCCCTTAGAATTCTCCTTAAGATTTTCCTTTCCCACCTTAAAAGGTTTTCTCTTGACTTCTTATTGAGAATCCAGGTTTCACTACCATACAGCGCTGTCGGTCTCAAAATTGTTTTATACATTCTAAATTGTACTCCTCTGGACAAATTTCAATAAGTGGTTGACTGCTGCCGAACTTCTGTTTGCTTTTATTATTCTCCTATTTATTTCTTGTTCCTCATCACAGTTAGCTGTTATTAGCGGCCCCCAAATACACATATTCTTGAACTTTTTCAAACTCCATCTCTCCATGCTCTGTTCTCAATTTAAAATTGGTATCCTTTTTTTGTTCTCCTATTCTCAAAAGCTTATTTTTCTATTGATTTATCTGCAATCCCACTTTACGTGCTTCCTCCACAAGTTTTCTCGTCACTTCTTCTAATTCCCTACTATCTCTAGCAATAATGACCACGTCATCTGCATAACTTAATTTTAGTATAAATAGATGTCCGAAAAATTAATTAACTTTCCGTTTACCGATATATATTATAAGGATTATAGCTCAAATTCGACTTTCGAACAAGCATTTTTTAAAGTTTGCATTTCATGGTATTTCCTATTCCATTAACCCTATTGAGGTATGTACTATTTGTAATACATTTGAGTTGGAAACACTTGAACATATTTTTATTAAATATCCTATATGAACATCTTAAAACACCTGATCTAAGAAACTTAACTTCTCTTGATGCTTTAATACTTGATAACGTTAGTCCCAAAACTGCTATGATGTGCATGTTTGTAATGGGTATTCTTAAACTTCGTGCCTTTATTTTAAACGAGTAGTTTTTTTTCTCTCAATTTTGTTTTTCTTCATAATTTTCTTTTTTACATTATATACTTGTAATATTGAAGTTTTGATTTTTTCAAAATTTGTATGGTTATTTAGATATAAGATTTTTTCTGTTGTCTATTACAGAACCCTTCCTGTAAAATTGTTATATTTTTAGAAGGAATTAAATAAATAAATAATAAAATATATAAAGAAATTTTACATAATATCACGGGGCATAGAATGCAGTGGCCGTCAGTACGATGAGGCTGTGCCTCAGTAACAATTTCAAAGTAATAAGTAACAAATAAGAGTCATTAACTGTTTACGTTAACCATCTAATCAATTTATTACATCCAGTAACATTAGAATATATTAGACTATGTATCTGTAAATCTGTAAATTACTGTAAACACACAAATGTTACACCAACAACAGCATCAACGGCGCGGCGGCGCTATTTGTGAACAGCGATGTCGAGGCATTTTTGAATTTAAAACAAAGTCATTTCTATTCTTAAAAACATATACAGCAATTTCAAAAATATATATACAGGGCAAAGTTAAAATTTCAAATTCCTTAAAAATAGGTTTACAAGACTGCCTACTTGGCACTACCGACAATACACCTTAAAATTCTTTTTTGTGCTATAAAAACCTTAGAACTTAATGTGGAATGCCCCAAAAACAGATACCATACCTTAAACGAGAGTCAATTTGTGCATAATATAATACTCTACTTAGAAATGGTTTAATATTTCGAAATAAATATGTTAGTGAAGAAATTTTGGATATCAATGCTTCACAATGGTATTTCCAGTTTAGGCATTCATCTAAGCGCATTCCGAGAAAGTCCAAATTGTCACATTTTCTTTGCCTATTGTGAAATCGTATTACCTGAGTTTTAGTAGGATTCATATAGAAATTTTGTTGATTGAAATAATTGTCTAACAAGGTTAGGATATACTTGCAGTTGTGTTGGATTACTTCATCAGATGTGCTAGAAACAATAACAGAGATATCATTCGCATACATAGTGAAATGTGCAGAAGATGTTATGTACTCAATATCATTTATATATAAAAGAAATGGAATGGGTCCCAAAACAGATCCTTGAGGAACTCCCATACTTACATCTAAACATGTTGATGTTACGCATTTCACTACATGCTGCTCGGAATGCTTTAAATTCACACACTGCTTTCTACCTTCAAGAAATGAGGCTACCCAATTTAAAGATGTTCCTCTAATACCATAATGGGACAATTTAGACATCAATAACTTGTGATCGACGCAGTCGAATGCCCTGCTGAGATCACAAAATATTCCCACAGGACATTCTCCCGCATCAATATAATCTAAAATCCTATTGAGAAAGGGAATGCACAGCTAAAATTGTCGACATACCATTCCGAAATCCACGTTGATTTTTTATTATATTATTTTTTTCTAAAAAATTAAGTAATCTATCTAAAAAACAATACTCAAAATTTTTTGAAAATCCAGAAGGTACAATAACTGGTTTATAGTTTTCCAACAATTGTGGGTTCTGTTTTTTTAGAATGAAGAAGAAGAATATTAAATGCTTTAAAATAATATTGTGATCTTAAAATAATACTATAATAAATATTATAGAGGAGGGATATTATGAATAGCCAAATACGGAAATATTTGAAGAATAGACTAATCTTCAAAGAATGAAACTTCAGTCCATGGACACAGTGCAACGAAAGTCGCCTTAACATTTTTTTGCTTCTTGCAATTCTAACAGAATGCTACATGTTAAATGTGTGCAAGTCTTTTGTTAGAATAATTATTGATTTGATCTCCATCTAACATGTGTGATTTTATGCAACATTTTCAGCGGCGTCATGGCGTGTTTGAATCGTTAGTGACTTCTTTGTCGACATTTTTGTGGCCCGTGGCAAAACCCTTTACTTCCACCCCAGTAAGTTTTTGTGTTTTATATTCTAACAAGTTTACGTAAATATTTAGTACTAACTGAACGTGCGTAGGTGACTAACTGGATTGGATTTATTTCTGTCGAATATATATGTTTACTTAAGTAGTAGTAAGACTAATACGATTTAAAAATAAATTATGAGAAGGTCAATTTGAATTACTGTTTCAACTTGGTTTCATTTATCTATTTGATACACTTATTTTAATTGGAAACATTGTTCCACGCCATTATTTTATTTTCTGTAATTAACCCTGATAAGAAATGTTTCTAAGACTACATTTCCGTATTTTTATTTATGCATGAGATTATTTTTTTTATAAAAAGCAGTAAAAGACGAATATACCTATACAGGGTGTCTCATAATTAGCTGCCAACCCTAAACAGGCCGATTCTATGATCAAAACTAAGTAAAAAAGTTCATATGAACATGGGTCCGGAAATGCTTCCTAAGGGCACAGGGACCCATTGAAGAGGGAGAATGGAAATCATTTTTTGCAATATCTCTCAAACGCGTTGTGATAAATGAATGAAATTTGGTATACCATTTATTTTCACAAGGTCCATTGGGGTGGGTACGGGGGGCCCTTGGTATTTTGCGTGTGTAACTTTTTCATATTTGACTTTTTAACAAACTGGACAGCATATTCCGTTTTCCCGAACTGTTTTACGTTAAAAATGTACTCTTGTTTCAAATCGTTATCTTTAACGGTTTCTGAGAAAATCGCTCTTGAATTAATCCCATTTTGGTCAATTTCATAGTAATTTAAACAAAATTACCAAGGTATTCTTATGTCAAAGTATTGTCAACCCGATATGCCAATTTAATAGTTCTAAGCGAAAAAAATGGAAGAGTTTACGGGACAAGAGTTAGTTGATATGATATTTATTTATGGCTTTTGCGATGGTCATGCTGCAGCGGCAGAACGCGAGTACGGGAGAAGGTTTCCAAACCGAAGGCTGCCATTAAGGAGGACATTCCCTACGGTATTCCGCCACTTTTCGAAAGGCATCGGGTCAAGGACGTCCCAGGATTAATAGGGAACCGGAGGTCCTTGGCGCTATTGAACGAGATCCTACGACTAGCATACGGAACATTTCAAGGCAAATAAATGTTCCTCGGCCAACGGTACTACATATCTTAAAGATTTCCTTAACAGAATTGATTAGATGTGCTACTAACATTTCAGGTTGGAAGAATATTAAAGCGACAAGGTCTACATGCCTATCACTATCGACGTGTACATGGCTTGATACAAGCAAGCTTCCAAAATTTTGTGGTGTGACGAAGCTACTTTTACCCGAAATGGAAAATTAAATTTTCATAATTCTCATTATTGGGAAGAAGAGAACCCACATGTTGTTTGGAGAACAAACTTCCAGCAACGGTTTTCCATAAATTTATGGACGGGAATAATTCACGACACTCTGATTGGACCTATTGAAATTCCACAACGTCTCAATTCAAATCCTTATTTAAACTTACTTCAAGAAAATCTTCCCCAAATTATCGATGATCTGCCTCTAAATTTACGACGTAACATATTTTTTCAACACGATGGAGCCCCGGCATAGTGGTCGCAATGTTCTAAATTTCCTAAACGAAAATTTCGCTGGACGGTGGATAGGGAGGCACGGACCGGTAGCTTGGCCGCCGCGTTCTCCCGACGTAACCCCGCTGGAGTTTTTCTGGGGATATCTAAATCAAAAAGTTTACGCCACCGAAGTCGATACCCGTGAGGAATTGCTGCAGCGTATCAATGACGCAGCCAATGAAATTCATCAAAACCGTTTTAGCATCTTAATAGCTTCGAGAAGTGTTACATATAGGGCAAGACTTTGTATCAGAGAAGGTGGAGGGTTTTTTGAACAGTTTTTAAAATAGCTTGTTGTCTGTTATCAAAATTAAGTTTCCATCTTATAATCCCTTCGAAAAGTGATGGTTGCAGCTAAATTGCGGAATACAGTGAGGAATGTCTTCCTTGATGTCAGCCTTCTGTCTGGAAACCTTCTGCCGTACTCGCGTTCTGCCGCGCAGCATTACCATCGCAAAAGCCATAAACAAATCATCATATCATAATTGTTCTACATCAATAATGTGTATTACTGATTACCCATTAAATTATTATTATTATTATTTGTTTAAATTACTATGAAATTGGCCAAAGTGGGATTAATTCAAGAGCGTTTTTATCAGAAACCGTTGAAGATAACAATTTGAAACAGGAGTACCTTTTTAACGTAAAACAGTTTGGGAAAACAGAATTTGCTCCCGTACTCGCATTCTGCCGCTGCAGCATTACCATCTCAAAAACCATAAATAAATATCATATCAACTAACTCTTGTCCCGTAAACTTTTCCATTTTTTTTCGCTTAGAACCATTAAATTGGCAATCGGGTTGACAATACTTTGACATAAGAATACCTTGATAATTTTGTTTAAATTACTATGATATTGACCAAAGTGGGATTAATCCAAGAGCGATTTTCTCAGAAACCGTTTAAGATAACAATTTGAAACCATCAACGTAAAACAGTTCGGGAAAACGGAATTTGCTATCCAATTTGTTAAAAAGTCAAAGATGAAAAAGTTACACACGCAAAATACCAAGGCCCTCCCCTTACCCACCCCAATGGACCTTGTGGAAATAAATGGATTAGTCCCTCAAATTGGTCATCAAAATTTAGCTGTGTATACCAAATTTCATTCAATTATCACAACGTGATTGAGAGATATTGGAAAAAAATGATTTCCATTCCTCCCTCTTCAACGGGTCTCTGTGCCCTTAGGAAGCATTTTCGGACCCATGTTCATATGAACTTTTTTACTTAGTTTTGATCATAGAATCGCCCTGTTCAGGGTTGGCAGCTAATTATGAGACACCCTGTATACAGGGTGTTTCAGGAGGAGATGTACATACTTCAGTAGATATGTTATTCTACGTTCAATTTTAAGCAAAAAATTTCAAATGAACTTAGGTCTGGAAACGCTTCGTTTAGAATATACAGGATGTCAAATTTAAAAAAAATAATTACATTTTCTTTAATAACTCTCAACTACTTTGAGTTAAATTCTTGAAATTTTGTATGCGGAAGTTTCTTGGGACGGGAAATTCAAATTTTATACAGAATTGGCTGAATCTCCAAGAGGGCGCCACACGCGGCCATTGGGATCCCTTTAAATCGCTTCAACTTTTTTGTACCGCTGTGTATGTCATTTCTGAAGAGAAAAACATTTTCCCCTACCTTTTTTACTCATTGAAGTCTCTAGGAGCAGCTGTTTCCCGTTAAACCTCATCTAAAGATGATGATGCATGCTAATTATGTATTAGAGTGCTACCTTACTTTTATCTAAAAAACAAGACGTAACACTTAAAAGACAAAGAACTATTTTTAATCAAAACAGCCTAATTTTTTTGTGAGAATTGCAAAAATAAAATCTCTAAACAAAATGTACAAAACCTGACAATAACCGATTCACTCTAACACATACATATAATTTGCATGCATCAGAGACTTCAATAATGTGTACATTTCTTAATTAGAAAAGGCAGGGGAAAAATGTTTTTTCTATTCTAAAATGCCATACACCGTGGCACAAAAAAATTTAAGCGATTTGAAAGGATCCTAATGGTCACTTGTGGCGCCCTCTTGGAGATACAGGCAATTGCGCATAAAATTTGAATTTCCCGTCCCCAGAAATCTGCGCGTACAAAATTTCATGAATTTAACTCAAAGCAGTTGCGAGTTATTAAAGAAAATGTAATGTACCACTTTCATATAGATTAAATAAACATCAAAATATTAAGGATAATCCTTTATCAAAATATAAATATTCAAAAATATATTTTCTTAAATCAAATTAATTTATGTTGAGTTATTTATACAGGGTGTGCGGTAAGTATATGGCATACTTTCGTGAGTGTATAGGGTAGGTCAAAATAACACTAGTTTGTCATAAAAATTTTTTTCCTAAGGTGCCCCTTAACGGAAATACAGAGCCCTTAAAGGGTACCCAGCGATTTACCTTTTCGGCTCTAACTTTTGAACCGATCTGTATAATTTAATGAAATTTTAATATTTTATGTAGGCCGTAAAGGCTCATAAAATCATACTCAGTAGATGTTTTACACTATCAGGGAAGTCAGGGACGGACTTGCCACCATACTCGTTGGGCCAAAATTTTGACAGGTGTCATTTTATAGAGGTGAAAATTTTTAAATACTTTGGTCATTCTTCTTTAAAAAAGGTACTCTACATTTGTTTCGATAAAATTAACCGTTTTCGAAAAAAAAAAGTTTTTGTATACGTTAAAACATTGACTCGAAATTTATTTAATTTTCAAGTTTATTAACATACGCTATTTAAACACAATAACTAATGGAATAACACAATAGCTAATGGAATAACACAATAACTAATAATACGTATTAAAATAATAATATTTGTTATTACTACGTCACATTTATGCTGATATGCATAAATCTTCTTATGGTCAAGCAGTCTGCAAGTATGTTGAGACAAGAAGAATTTATTCTGATAGAATTCCAAATCGACGTTTACCGCACTGAAGAACTTTTGAAAACTGCGCTTTGAAAGGATCCTAATGGTCACTTGTGGCGCCCTCTTGGAGATACAGGCAATTGCGCATAAAATTTGAATTTCCCGTCCCCAGAAATCTGCGCGTACAAAATTTCATGAATTTAACTCAAAGCAGTTGCGAGTTATTAAAGAAAATGTAATGTACCACTTTCATATAGATTAAATAAACATCAAAATATTAAGGATAATCCTTTATCAAAATATAAATATTCATTTTAAAGAACAAAAAGTATTTACTTGTCACTATTATCTAATTAAGCTAATTTCATTTATATATCATATAACTATCAGAAGTCACTACATCACAATAAAAATGTAATTGATAAAAGTAGAAGCTTAAGAACAGTAAGTATACAAGTATAATAAACTACTTACGTTTGTTTAATGATGATGATTTCATGTTTTATTTTCATAATAAAAATGTGAAATCAGTACCTATTGTTTTCTTAATTATAATTTTATATATTTCAAATAGACAACATATAAGAAAATATGTATACCTATACTTCAAATTTCTCATAATGGTGAAACGCTTAGCCTTAAGCATAGACTAAATGTCTATGCCTTAAGTAACAATAAATAATATTCAGCAAATTGAAGCCATACTACAATTTTCTATTTTTTTCTTCAGTATAACTTTACAAAAATTTACATATTAATAACCGATATTGAGTAAGAACTGTCGAGTTTTGTATAGGTGACATAACACATATAAAAGCATTTGTTATTGATCAAAAAAGTTTAATTATTAAATAGGTGCATATGTCTGTATTAAATCATTATTCCTGAAATAAGTAATCATTGGTCAGTAGCATATTTAAATACAACCCTAATGTTTCTCCCAGCTAAGTCATCCAGTCTCCGAAAAACAGGCATTGCTAAATGTTATGCCATCGATTTTTTTTATTTACACTATCTATTGTGTTTGTGTAAACTATAGTTCAGTCGGAAATGATCGTAAATACAAATAAAACTAAAAATAGATGTACTTACCCATCACGCATTAATTGTGTGAATTACCTCATTTTTGAACAAATAATCAATAAGAGGTTTGCTTTTTAAAATTTTATGAAGAAAACTTTGAGTAACATATAATTTTTAATATAATAATTCAAAAATATATTTTCTTAAATCAAATTAATTTATGTTGAGTTATTTATACAGGGTGTGCGGTAAGTATATGGCATACTTTCGTGAGTGTATAGGGTAGGTCAAAATAACACTAGTTTGTCATAAAATTTTTTTTCCTAAGGTGCCCCTTAACGGAAATACAGAGCCCTTAAAGGGTACCCAGCGATTTACCTTTTCGGCTCTAACTTTTGAACCGATCTGTATAATTTAATGAAATTTTAATATTTTATGTAGGCCGTAAAGGCTCATAAAATCATACTCAGTAGATGTTTTACACTATCAGAGAAGTCAGGGACGGACTTGCCACCATACTCGTTGGGCCAAAATTTTGACAGGTGTCATTTTATAGAGGTGAAAATTTTTAAATACTTTGGTCATTCTTCTTTAAAAAAGGTACTCTACATTTGTTTCGATAAAATTAACCGTTTTCGAAAAAAAAAGTTTTTGTATACGTTAAAACATTGACTCGAAATTTATTTAATTTTCAAGTTTATTAACATACGCTATTTAAACACAATAACTAATGGAATAACACAATAGCTAATGGAATAACACAATAACTAATAATACGTATTAAAATAATAATATTTGTTATTACTACGTCACATTTATGCTGATATGCATAAATCTTCTTATGGTCAAGCAGTCTGCAAGTATGTTGAGACAAGAAGAATTTATTCTGATAGAATTCCAAATCGACGTTTACCGCACTGAAGAACTTTTGAAAACTGCGCTTCTTAAAAAATTTGAAAGCTTTGTTTCTTTTTCTTTACTTGAGCAAATTTTCGAAATGGATTCCCTGTACCTCTATACATTTCCTTATCCTACGAATGTTTTCTCGTTGTACTTGAAACATCTCCAGATTGACTCGAATTTCGTCGAAATGGTGTCTTATTCATTCTATCAGGTAACGTGTTATACAAAAACTTTTTTTTCGAAAACTGTCAATTTTATCGAAACAAATGTAGAGTGCCTTTTTAAAGAGGAATGAACAAATTATTTAAAAATTCAGTTTTCACCTCTATAAAATGTCAAAATTTTGCCCCAACGAGTATGGCTGACGGTGTAAAACATCTACTGTAGTATGATTTTATGAGCCTTTATGGCCTACATAAAATATTAAAATTTCATTAAATTATACAGGTCGGTTCAAAAGTTAGAGCCGAAAAGGTAAATCGCTGGGTACCCTTTAAGGGCTCTGTATTTCCGTTAAGGGGCACCTTAGGAAAAAAAAATATGACAAACTAGTGTTATTTTGACCTCCCCTATACACTCACGAAAGTATGCCATATACTTACCGCACACCCTGTATAAATAACTCAACACAAATTAATTTGATTTAAGAAAATATATTTTTGAATTATTATATTAAAAATTATATGTTACTCAAAGTTTTCTTCATGAAATTCAAACTGTAGTGTTAAAATAAAATTTAGGGGCTCTGTATCTCTTTTAATGGGCACTTTTGGAAAAAAAATATGACAAACTAGTGTTATTTTGACCTCCCCTATACAGTCACGAAAGTATGCGATATACTTACCGAACACCCTGTATAGATATTAATAAATAGTAATGTATTTTCATTCTATATTTAACATGTATCGATGATCTTTTTTCAATTCTGTCATAAATTCGTAAGTTTTCATTAAGTAAGTTTCATTTTAAGTCAGTAAAGATAGTTTCTATTTCTCTAAATCTAAAATAGACAGTTTATTTTCACAAGGAAACTGTAAAATAGATATTTTTGTATGTTACAGTCGGCGAACACTTGCAAAATTATAAATATGATATTTTACCATCCTTATTATATTCTATCAGTTTAGTTATCCATATACATTTTTACAGTTTCTAACAAAACATATCGTTCTCTGCCTGTTATCAACAACACAAACTAAAGATATACTTACCTTCAGATCCTTAACATTATTATTTTTTGTTATATTTTCTAAACTGTAGAACATTTATGCAATTATTATTATCAATATACATTTTTTCAATTTCTAACAAAATATCTCGTTTTCCACCTTTGTCAATAAACAAATTATAGATAAAATTACCTTCAAATCTGTAACATTATCTTTTGCTATATTTTCTGTAGCACATTAATGCAATTATTATTATCGTCCTGCAATTTGCTATAATATAGGTACCTGAACATACATAAAATCAATATACACTTGTAAATAAATTATATCTGAATATATTGTGTGATGTTAACACTAAATTATATGCCTCCATTTCGTATTGGTTTAATTGATATGCACATAAATAAATATATTAATGTCGACAACAACACACAATGAACGTAATGACATGTAAAAATTTGATGGTTATTAATTTTATTCAGCTGTCAAACATACGATTATGTATATTTATTGAATGTTGAACGAATTTGTCTTTCAGAGAATTATTTGCGGATATTGTACAAAAAATCTAAATCAGGGCAAAAATTGCGCATATTATACAGGATGTTTTCGAACTTGGAGAGGATTTTTTAATGCCAAATAGTAAGTGTACTGATCAGTACAAAAACCGGGCCACCTACAATTTTGACAAAGTTTATTACTTTATATATTTTTTTATTTCTCCATTGATTTAGATGATTCCTTCGCCAAGTTGTAGGTATTTCCGTTGAATTTACAATATGCTTGGTAATTTAAAAAAATATATTGGTGTCGACTGAGACACCACAACTGTAAAATGTCTGAAAGCCTAAAACCCATTTTTTTGCGTATTAAATATTTTTTTAATCATCTTGATATATGTCGTACTGCCAACGTAGTGCAAAATAGCCCGGATATTGGACAACTTGAACCATTGAAATTTGGACAACCTCGAGAAGCTCTGTTGGAAGAGTGGGGAGTATTCTCCGGCAAACCGTAAGAGACTTAATTCTTGGGATGCCTAGAAAAATAGCCATTGTCATTCGAGCTAGAGGGACAATAATCGATACTGAAACAACTGACTTTAAAGTCGTTGTTGTTTTTTTGTTATGTTTTGTACTTTAGTTAGTGAAATTTGAATAATTATTTTTTTTGTAACAAGAAATCTAAACATTGACGGGGTCTCTTATAAATCCCACTTTCTGGAGAACATGTTACTATCGTAGGCCTCCTTGCTTACTCTACATGACATTTTAAATTGGATGTAGAAAACATTGCTTCGCGCTAGACGAGCTATTGATGAAATCAGGTGTATTCAAAGAAGGAAACCTATTTGAAAAAATAGCATATGCGTTTTCTTCATAAATATCAATTTACTACAATAATGCAGAGAAGGAGATTTGGGTAACGCTCACTTCAGTAAATTTTATAAGGATTACCTAGAAGTTCAGTAAAAGTTTAGTAGAAATACTCGTATAAATTTGGAGTTCCTTTTCGCTATCCCTCAGAAGTATATTCTCTTTTATCTACTTACTTACATATATTTTGTTTACTATATTTTGGGTTTTTATACTGCCACTAGTGACATAATTAATCTGTACTTACCTAGTTTTAGCTAGTAATCTTCGCTCTACTCTTGTCGTTATCTGAGTAGCTTTTGTGTGGCCGGACCCGCAAGCATAACTCCTGGGTCCATTCATATATTTATTTTGGTTGCTATTGTTGGTACTACGGGTGCATTCAATGCAAAAATTGTAAGTGCTAGTTACTGTAAGATGGGAGTTGCAACAATAACATTTTTAGCCGATAGCAGATTCATTTAGTTTTTGTTTTTGTCATGACAACAAAGTAACTTTCTGGAGCATATTTAGTTTAGATATATTCGTAAGATTAAATCAATTTATAATTACTACTAAAACAAATTCCTCTCAGTGCATATTAAAACATGATATTTTTTTATTTTATGGCTATTTAGGAGCTTTTTATTAGGTTTATTCCAACAGCAGTGAGGAACTAGTTTGAAACTGTCAGAAATGTTCTCTCAACTACTTCAACATAATTGACAGAATATTTCTAACAGTTTGAAACCAATCCCTGGCTCTTGTTGGAACGAACCTACTGTATGCACAAGGCCGATTTATATTCCCTACCATTTCAATATTAACTATACATAATAATTCCCAATCTGTTAGGTAGTACTACGAAATATGTAAAATATGATTTATTCCAAGAAAATATTTCAGCATACGATGTCGGTGTCATGATATGGAAAATAATTTTAATACAAGCTAATTTAATGTAAAACGCAATTTCATTTTACAGGACGTGTACACCTTATGACGTTATGTCATATATGAACGTGACTGCAACATTATAAAATCAACGCCAATTTTAGGACGACTCCTAATAGTCTTTGTAATTCGTATTTATTATACTATTTCAATGCAGTGTAAATAATGTCTCACATGGGAATAAAAGCTTTACACAAAATGGAACTATTAAAATCTGACAGAAGCGCAATTTGCTGATTCCCTCTAGAAAAGAAACATTTGTTACACGAATGAAAATCGTGGAACATTATTCCATTTTCAAATTGTTTTTATAATTACCATTGCGTCACGGTGATCTAATTAAATAACGTGATATAAAAAGAACGGCGTTAATTACACCAGGGGGATGATACTCATATGAACATTGTAAAAATTAGATGTGTCAATCAGAATAATTGAAATATTTTTTTAATACGCTCGGAAAACAATCTAATCTGTATTTAAGTATAATATTATACTTAAAATATTATAATTTACATATATTACTTATATAATAATAATATATTTACCCCTCATTTTAATCACGAGGACTAACCCAGAAGTTTGTGTGGGAGAGGGAGCGCCATATTATTATTATGCAGGCCGCATTTGCGCCCAGGAACAGCTTACGTTAATAGGTCATAACCACCATTAGTGCAGGAATGAGGGAAACTGGAAAACCTCATTAATTAGTATAGTGGTCAAATGTCGACCGGTATCAATCTCTCACATTGGTCCAAGCCAATATTCTTGCACCCTGCCATACCCACAGAGAGAGTGCCAATTCTCTCCGCAAATATAGCTAGTCTACGGTCTATCTGCCGCAGGATATTTATTTAGATTTTTTTAGGTATATTTACATGTTCTTGACATCCAAGTATTCTTATACTTAATTCAACACTTCTTTCTTACAGTGACACTAAATTTAAGATTTACTTAAAGAATAATATTTTGTTAAAATATGAATAAAATATTATTAATTATACAGTGCTTTCGAAAAGTAACGAATAAATTAATTATTTTTGAAATTGAGAAGTGTTCGAAAAAATACCTTGGCACGTCGATTTTGTTTTTAAAAAAGGCACTTTTTGACATACGACCCATATTTGTGACGTCATCGTTGTTCGAGATATGACGTCATCGACATTTTTTTTTAAATAGCAACCCCCAATTTTGACCATGCCATTTGAAAGAGCGATTTAATCCAACATAAATAAGTCAAAAAGTTAAAGTTTGCCCACTCACAAGGTGTCAAAATTAAAAATAAAATTTTGTCTTTTGGTAATATTTCAAACAGTTTTCCTGTAGTGCGACTTTCACTTAAAATTGGCACTACAGGGCTTTTTTGCGATGAAAAAATTTGTTTTGAGTGAAATTATGTTCTGTTTCATAGGGGACGTTGTGTGCGGTACTTTCACGTACTAATAATCGTCCCAAACTATTTCGTGAATCGAATTGTGTATCATTTAAAAAGTTGCACTTCATCACATTCTCGAAAAATCCGCCAGCGCCAATTTTGAAGCAAATATCTTGAAAACTGTTTAAAATATTAGCAAAAGATAAAATTTAATTTTCAATTTTGACACCCTGTAACTTGGCAAGCTTATACTTTTGGACTGAGAACTTGGTTTAAATCGCTATATGTTGGTGTGCACAATACAGCCCTGATATCTGTACCATTCTTTACTGGACTCTATAATTGTTACCAGTAAAATACAAGACATTTTTATTTCAATGAGACTATGAATTGTTTAATCCAACTTAAGTAGGTGCTTATTAAAACAACAGAAAACTTATATTTTCAGTTATTTCTAGATTTGAAAAATAAAATATATTAATTTTCGAAACGTGAGCTAAGCGAAGTCTATTTCTTTGCTGTTTTACTGCGAATTTTTTTCTTTAAGAAAGGCAGTTTAATAAAAATAATCCTTTTGTCGCAAGGGTTGATTTTATTAATTTTTGAAATTCTTACACAGGTGACAGAACACCCAAATAAGTAAAGAAAAAATAATGTCGACTGCAAAAGACTGATAAGGTCGATATCCTTAACTTGGTTGAGTTGAAAGAAAAATGAATGGATACGTGAGTTATTTCCGCTTTGTGCTCACCAGCAGTGATCTCATAAATCAAATATATCAATAAAACTTTTTACTACTACTATAAAACACTGTCTGGTGGAAGAAATCCACAGCACATTTATGATTCCCCACTTGTAATCAATTGCTATTGAATGCCCATCGAGAACACACCAATATTGTATGTTCGTCTCTTAAATATAATGTAATTTTTATTTATAATAAATAGTGTAAAACACGCTATAATGAAATTGATTTATTTATTTATAATACAGGCGTCAGAGTTTGAAAATTATCGAATTCTTCGAATAATTGCTATTGAAGTTTTATATTTTTTGATCACTTGTTTATACTCATGAGAAAAGATAAAATTCAATCCCCTTCCAAACATATAGGAGGGAGGTTTTCACGTTTTGCTTAAATATATCCTAAAATATTAAAAAATATAGATCAAAATTTCTAATTAAATACTAAGTATACGAAAAAGGTGTCTTCAGTTTATATACAGGGTGTTAAAAAAAGAGTGTAAAATATTTAAGGAGGTAATAGTATGAACCAAAATAAGCAGAAAAGTCTCAATAAACATAGGTCCGCAAAGGTTGCGGAGATATGAAATGTTTTATGTTTTTTAGCCCCTTTTTTATTTTGCAAAAAAGTTGTGTATTTTCTTATAATAGTTGGTTGATGTTTAGTGAAATAAACAGTACGTATTTGAAGTTGTTTTCAGTGCACAAGTTTTCTTTCGCTATGGCTTGTTACTCTAACGCATTTCATGTATGGTCGTGCTAATGGGAACGCCACCCAAACGCGACGTCTTCATGTTGACGTTTATCCAAATCGCCAGATTCCTTCACAACGCATGTTTGGAAGAATTCACCAAAGATTGCGTGATACCGGTTCGTTGAGCAAACAGTGCCATTTATCCGGAAGACCAAGGTCGGTATCCACTCCTAGAGCAGACGAAGAAATTCTGGCACTGGTAGAGCAGAATCAAGGTACGAGTGTGCGAGAATATCAGCCGAGGTAGGAATTAGTGGTCCTCTTGTTTGGAGTCCTCACGAGCAACTGCTTTATCCATACCATATTGTGCAACCAGTAAAGGCCTTAAATCCAATAAAAGATCATCAAGCACGTTTGGTTTTTTGCCGCTGGTTTCTACGTCATGATGCTGAAGACCCTCGTTTTCTTGCAAACATTCTTTTTACTGATGAGGCCGGGTTCACAAGAAATGGAGTGTTTAAGTTTCACAATACGTATATTTGGGCCGACGAAAATCCTCATGCTCTAATAGAATCTGGACATCAGGCACGTTTTTCATTAAACATTTGGATGGGTATTGTAAGTGACAGGTTTCTAGGTTCTGTTGTTTTACCAAACCGATTAACAGGCGCTGCTTACCTCAACTTTCTGCAGAACACACTGTTTGAGTTTTTGGAAGACATTACTTTGAATCAGAAGCAACAAATGTGGTTTCAGCATGATAGTGCTTCAGCTCATTTTTCCATGGCCGTTAGAGAGCATTTACACCAAACTTTTCCACATAGATTGGTAGGAAGGACCTGTTTTATGGTCTCCAAGATCGCCTGATCTGAACCCTCTAGATTTCTTTGTTTGGGGATATTTGAAGACATTAGTATATGATACTCCTGTAAATAGCCTGGAAGAGCTGCAGCTAAGGATTAATCAAAAGTGTCAAGAAATCCAAACCGAGGAGGGTGTTTTCGAAAGAGTTCGAATATCGTTGAAACGAAGATGTCGTGCCTGCTTGGAAATGGACGGAGGGCACTTTGAACATCTTCTGTAACTTTGTTTTTTGTTTGTTAAAAGCTTCCTTTGTCGGTTTATTCCTAATAAAATAAAATGTTTGAAAAACGAATAGTTTTCCATATCTCCGCATTATCCAATTCATGCGTTTCAAACAGTGGTCAAACATTTGTGTAACTTTTGTGCTCTGCCATCTAGTCGAGCAACCACCGGCAGCGTGCGTACAGAGTTTATCCAAATACAGAAGTGGAAAGAAATTCATTTGGATGCGATTGTTGTAAGCTTGAGTTTGATCGTTTGTACCACTTACCAAGGTCGAACTTGAAACATCGACGAATCCACTGATTTAGAGAATTTTCTGACAGTTGAACTATCAGATGAGGAGAATGAAGAGGCAGACGAAACTGGAGACACTGAGGAAACTGAAGAAAATAGAGAAAGGAGAGACTGCAATCTACCAACGCCAAAACAAAATAACGGTCCTCCCTTTAAAAAAAAGGTAGACCGCACGACCAGCTCCGTCTGTCGGCTAGCCTAGGGTTTTGCACTTCCATATTTTTTTATCATTTGACATTTTGAATTTTAAGAAAACAGATGGTTATGGCGAGGAAACAATTGTTCTCAAAATTAGCCACCACGATCACCAGACCTCAATAAATGTGATTATTTTGTTTGGAGAACATTGAAGGATTTATTTCTCGAATACGAATAAAAGTAATGTAAGAAATGAACATCATTTATTAGACAGAATAAATATCAATTTTCCGCAAAGAGTAAATTTATGTTTCAGAGAAAATGGCGCCCATTATGAACAATTTCTTTGGTTTTATTTTTTTTTATTTTATATAGCTATTACTAACTGTCAAATTGTTAAAACAAAACCTACTACTGACTTTTTTATTCCTTCTAATAAACACTATTAAAATCTTGTTTTAATTAATGAGTCATTCCATATAAAATACTCTGAAAATATTGCCGACCCATTTTAGATTTTGATGTAACTTTGAAAAACTCTACTCTAGGGTCCCAAACAACAAAATTTACACGAGTTTGATTTTTACAAGCGCTTGTTTCCGTCTATTTAAATAAAGTGTAAATGAAGATAATTGGCTCGGAAGATCCCTTTGAATAATAGCAGCGTGCTGAAAATGAGTGTTTTTAGTCATTTTTCGTGAATTTCAATCGACTCTAGCTTCTTAACTGTTGAGAGTTAAAAATTCATGCTCAGCGGGAATTAAGTATACATATCATAGACAAAATTCAGCCACAAGTTGATCTGAGTAGCCCACTCTTTATAGAAGAAAACTTTGCTTGAAGTTTTGAAATGTTTAAAAATCCCAATATTCAGGCTATGAAACGAGCATGTTGACTGCAAGATAAAAATCTGATACTCACAGAATCTACTGTTGTTACCTTCAACTTTAAATAATTATATTACTTGTTTTGTTATTTTCATGTTTAGTGCATGTACGAGCCGTTTTTTTATAGCAAAAATCAACTCAATTTTTTTTCTAAATAACTAGTAGTTTTTATCTTATTTTTTTTCTATAAAAATTCCGTCTTATCTATAGAATTTTTATATGTTTCTATGCATGCGTATAGGGGTGAGCTTATTTCCGTTATGTTACTGTATTGCATTTAAAAGTAAGTACGAATATGCGTAAATTAAAAAAAGAAATTAGCAATATTATTAATTATATTATTAACAATATAAGTATATTCGAGAAGTAAATTCGAGTTGACAAGTATTAACAAAATTACTAATGATTTAATTTCTGTCATTTTCCAATTTTTTTTTGCTGTAAAAAAACGGCTCGTACATGCACTAAACATGAAAATAACAAAACAAGTGATGTAGTCATTTAAAGTTGAAGGTAAGAACAGTAGATTCTGTGAGTATCAGATTTTTATCTCGCAGTCAGCACGCTCGTTTCACACTTCAAGCAAAGTTTTCTTCTATAAAGAGTGAGCTACTCAGGTGAACTTGTGGCTGAATTTTGTCTATGATATGTGTGCTTAATTCCCGCGGAGCATGAATTTTTAACTCTCAGCAGTTAAGACGCTAGAGTCGATTGAAATTCACGAAAAATGACTAAAAAACACTCATTTTCAGCACGCTGCTATTATTCAAAGGGATCGTCCGAGCCAATTATCTTCATTTACACTGAAACTACTATCTTTCCTACTCTGAATTCCGTCTTTATCATTCAAATATCTTCAAACAGAAAAATTTGACAGCAAGAATTAATAAAGCTTAAAAATAGCAATTTTTAAGAGTCTTTATTTAAATAGGCGGAAACAAGCGCTTGTAAAAGTCAAACTAGTGTAAATTTTGTTGTTTGGGACCCTAGAGAAAAGATTTTCAAAGTTACACCAAAATCTAAAATGGGTCGGATTTGCCAATCAGACGATTTCAAATGGAATGACTCAAATGCCTTTTTTCTTGAAATCCTTTTTTTTTTAATTTAACAAGACGAAAAAAGTAATTTAAATTAAATTCTGCTCAAGATATATATATTTTTAAATTCTATCAATGGAAAAAGTTTAGGAGTGACTCATCCTCAGTAATACCTTATAGTATTTCATTTTACTTGTACTCATAGTCAATGAACACCAATAATAAATCTAAATCATGTACCAAATTTGGTTATTCTAATTTAAAGTAATTTAAAAATATTAATTTTTTTCTAAATATTTGGCCCCACCTTGAACGCTTGTAACTCTGCGTGCATCTTTGTATGTATTTTCGGACCCCATACATGCATTTACTCTGTATCGGTTTTACGTCTCGTATCAGTAATTTCGCAAAAAAAAATTGAGTTTTACATGTTGACAACTTAATTAGAAGATGGAGACTTCTTATTTTAATGTTACATTTGACAAATTCAATACATATTATTTCTGAAAAGCTTTGAATGATTTAATTTTAAAAATATGAACTTAAAACACTTCTGATTAAACAGCTCCTCTACAAATAGTAAAATATATTGCCGCAGCATTAAAATAAACAGTATCGATTAGACAGTCGGACAATATAAACTGCAACGAAAAGCAGTAGACTGTTGATTTTATTGCAGTCTAAGTGTTTGTGACGACATATTTAAAGAGATTTTCGCTGCCTCAGGTGCTTATTCTAATTATGTTTTAAGTAAATGGGGAAGAAAACTCGTTTCCGCAATATATATGTCAGTTAAAAGGCTTAGTTTAAAGTTGTTCGGAACTTTTTAATAGCTTTTAGATGGAATGCAGGATTCTGTTGTAAGTTAGACCGACATTTAATAAAGAAGTTGCCACTTAAACTTATCCGATAAATGTGGTACAGTTCTTAGAAAACATAAACAAGAAGATTTGTGGAGGAATAATCAAAGCGCAGTGAATGCTGTTTGAAATTGGATTATCAGCAAGGATCAACAAAGTTTCCGTTTAATGCAAAATGCAAAACATCTGAAACATTTTGCTCCTGAAAAAGCTGTTAGAAATCAAATAGGCTGACATTTCACGAGACGAGAAAAGTTATACTAGTTTCTGAAACGAATTCGTCTGTTTATTTATTGGCCGTATTTTATATAAAAACGCATTATTTATTGTAAAAAATAGTTATTTTAATTTCGAAGTACAATTATGTTGCATTTTTGTTAATAAGTCCAAATTTAAAAAATGATTGAGATGTTTTAATTTACTTACAGTTTCTATCAATAAAGTCATAATATGCATTTTTTTACTGTTTTAGAAAGGTATTTTAAGCTAATATAAATCAAATATCCTACAATTCCTATCAATGAAGTCATATGTATGTTCTCTGATACCAAACATCTAGGTATGCTAATGAACAATTCCACAGACAAAGCTCTATTCAATAACTATTATCTAAAGAAAATAATCTAATTTACTCACTCTATAAAAATCTAACTTCACTTTTTTGGCAGTGGGACCACGACAAATTCAACCACAATAGATGAGATCTGACCTATTTCTGCATTTTTAGGATTGCTTCTTCAGGTGGTCTCCTTTAAGTTGAATCAAATATCTAACTATAAAAATTATTATAAAAATTAAAATTATTTGAAGTTAAATATCGACAATGACAAAAAAGTGACATCCTGTCAATGATTCAACTTAAAGGAGACCACCTGAAGAAGCAATCCTAAAAATGCAGAAATAGGTCAGATCTCATCTATTGTGGTTGAATTTGTCATGTTCCCACTGCCAAAAAAGTGAAGTTAGATTTTTATAGAGTGAGTAAATTAGATTATTTTCTTTAGATAATAATTATTGAATAGAGCTTTGTCTGTGGAATTGTTCATTAGCATACCTAGATGTTTGGTATCAGAGAACATACATATGACTTCATTGATAGGAATTGTAGGATATTTGATTTATATTAGCTTAAAATACCTTTCTAAAACAGTAAAAAAATGTTACAAAAGCTAATAATAAGGAATATATGGGTAGATATTGTGGGTGTAATTCAACGCAGGTTGGGGCTTTTGTCCACTGAGTAGTTAGTTTCACACAATATTATTAATACCTAAAAATATAAAAAAACTTATGCATATTTTATACCTAATATTTAGGTATGCTACACAAAAAATAAAAATTAATCTAACTAAACTTATTAACAAAATAAAACATACCTGTCATAATAAAATCATTGGATGATTTTGAAAACACACAAACAGCCACAATAGATGCGACCTGATCTATTTATGTATTTTTATTTATTTACAATAAAATAAGAAAAAAGAATTAAAATTTGAGTTACTATTTTAGCGAACTTCTTGACACTGAAAATTTTCATGATATCATACATTTGAGTTATAAAACCAAACTGCTTATAAAACGTCAAGTTCGCGATCTCAGAAATTTAGCGACCCATATAAAAAATACTATAAATGTTTAAATCTACGTGAGAGGACTTTTATATGCCTCTAAAAATATTTTAGCACAAACGATAACTGAAACATGCCTATGCTCTCTCTTCTATAGGTACCTACTAAGAGTTGATATTGAAATACCTAATTTAAAAAAGTAGTGAATAAAATGACATGGCCTTTACCGCCTCTTATACAGAATACTAAATAGCTGTATGTTTTAGAAAATTAAAATTTTGTTTCTTAGAAATAATGCATTACCGGACCTTTTTATAGATATGCCTCTGTCGAGAACTTTATTTTAAACTTTAGACAAAGCTTTCCATTAAAGCTAAGGCTGAAGTCAACATTTAAAAGTTTCAGTGGGAAACTTTGTCCATCAGAAAGTGTAGTCTATCAAAAATAATTGAGCCGATGAGCAAGTTTTTGGAAAAAGTCATAAATAATTGGTACTGCATGTTTTGAAATATTTGCATACGTTATTTGTACTAGAAGCACTTCTAATAGCATTAACATCGAAATAAAGTCGATGAATGCGTATGGATAGTTACCATAACTCATTGCATCTGTAGCATTTCACAAACCAAAGGGCATCCCATTAAATTCAATAATCTTTGATTTACTTAAAACTAAGTACCACTAAACATGAAACTTTTATTTTGTGTTATGAAATTTCGGAACTAGATTTTACAATCCTGTTGACAGATTTACTAGGTCGTTCAATTTTCAGTCAATTTTAGATACATTTTAGCTGTGTAAAACAAAAAGGGTTTAATAAACGTTGATGGATTTTTTTGGAATATTCTATGATAACCAGAAATAATCTATAATCATTTTCTTGGTGTTGTTACTTACACTTTTGAAATTAGAATAATCAGCGTTTATATATGCGGAAGCTTAGTATTATAATTAAACGTAAACATAAACCACTTTAAAATAGATACAGTAGAAATTTGTAAGAACAGTAAACTAAAAACCTTTTAATTTTATTTACTCTCATATGAACAGCTGGAAGTAGCTGGAAATATTAAAAATTATTTAAGACAAAATTATTTGTAATTCGTTGGAAAGCTAATTAAGGGATTTATGTACACAAAAGTAAATTACGGCTTCCTAATTTAGGCAATTAAAATTTAATCAACTTATGCAAAGCAAATTGTTTTTAATTTTATGCTTTGGCGTGAAAATTTGTATATAAAATTCACTTGCTATTTGTTACAGAACACATACATTGTCAATAAAAATATACAGATAATACGAAAACATACATGGTATGGTGTGCAGGAACTCTGAAATACCTTTCATGACGGATTCAAGTTGAAGTTAATATTTCTTGTTATTTAAAATATTAACCAATACTCCTCATTATACTTGATCTACTGTGAATTTTGTATTGCATGCATGTCAAACAATAGCCTTTATTCTATACCTTTCGTAAATCTTACTATTGTGTCTATACAAGTAATTTATATTTAGGGTAGACAACAATAAACTTTGTTGTGATTATTCTCACCTATCTCACGTATTTATTATCAATAAAAACCTACAATGCTTCTTTATTTCAGGCACCTGCAAGGAGCTGGATCGAAGCAACTTTTTACAAAAGAGAATGCTCAAAATTTATACCTTACGCAAAGGATACCTCAAGGTAAGCCGATTATTTTAGGTCTCTTTTGTGAGTTAATCTTGTAAAACCAATGAATTGGCAAATGTAGATATGAGATATTCTCAGTTCATTGAGTTTTTTTAGGTCTTCATAAGATAAATCTCAGAATTGTCCTTTTAATTTATATATTTATATTAATCAATATATTCAATAGTACTCAGCACTGTTAATCTCAAATGCTGGTATGAGATGATATACATCGTAGGAAACGACACGATGATTTATAATTTCAGTAATTCAGTGCCTAGTCTTATACAGCGAGACTTGAAATATCCCCATAAGATCAGATCTGGAGACTTTGTGTGTCAGTGGATGTCATCAAATTATAGGTGACTCTTGCAGATGGTATTCATAGGCAGAACAGCAGTGTATGGTTAGAAAAGTCCCAGTCTTCCTTTTTCAGGCATAAAATGTTTTAATAGATGTTTCAGCTTGATTATTGATTTCAAATAATTCTTTACAACAAATTTATTCGATACTTTTTGATGGGCGTTAAAGATTTTTAACAACTACAGAAAATTAGAGACGTGGTCTTTTTGTTTTTGAACCATTTTGTATCAGTCACAATGAAAATCACATGAGAAAGTGTTATTTGACTGAACGTCACGTTAGACTATGAACTGAAATTATTTTCGTATTTCGTCACATACTGAAAATCACCCATATCTACCTATTGGCTGACCTGGTATTAGAACAATTTTTTATTTTCTATTATTTTACAAAAACATAAATAATAAAATCAAATGTTTACAGCAGCAGGGTGTTTGTGAAATAAATATATCCTTTCGATAGGTAATAGACGATATGAAAAGGAAACCCTGTGGTCTAAAAAGTGTCTACAATGCACTACTTCATTGTTGCTACAAATTTGTCACAGTGTGAATAGATTTATGTTATTTTAATTTAAAATGTCTTATCAAATTAATATATGTGGTACAAGCCTCTATCAAACTTTTATTTTCGACGCCGTTGATCTTCAACAGTTGCTTAGAAGAATACTTATTTCTTTATTACCTATTTGAAGGAACGCATCTATTTCACCACCCTGTATATAGGACAAGATATAATATTACAATTGGGCTGCCTGAGCAATATCCTGCTGAAATTTTAATATATCAATCTCTTATCCAGCGGTGTTCGCACACCAAACTGACAGTCGGAAAAGAAATATTGAGTTTACCAGGAAGTAATATTTTTGATTCTCGTAGTTTCTTTAACGAATGTTCTGTTGCCAGATTCAATTATATGCAAAGTTTGTAGCATATGGTTGACGTGTACAAGTTTTAGGAAAATTTAATTTTGTAGTACGTAAACTTGAATCTCTGTAGTATCGATTTAGTGTAGTATGGAATTGGTGCGATTAAATATATTCCATCATCACTGATTTAAGCCTCATACTTAGTAATTCAGTGGTCCTTAATTATTATACGCATTGGAAATGGAAAGATTGGGAAGAGCCTGTCTTAGCTTCTATTTATTTTGTTTAGATTGTTTATGCGTACAAAATGTTATCAATGTAATATACTTACAAAAACATTAGGGTAGACTGGGGTAGAATTGGACACTTTTTTCAATAATAAATATTTCTGTAAGTGATAGCTACACTGATCAATAGCTATATATGTATAATGCTTTCAACTATTCCTATCGAAAATAGGTATAAGCAGCAATGCCTTGGAGGATAACGGATTTTTTATTGCCTTTGCATGTAATCTAATTGTGCCCCACATAGGGTAGGTTTAGACTAAGGTGAGGTAGATTTGGACACATTCAATCATCAAATAGCTACAATTGATATTTATTAATGAAAAAATACAAAATTGACACAATCGGTAAGTAAATATAAGGGTTATAACAGAAATAATGTTATTGAATGTACTGAAAAAAAAACGAAACCTTTCAAGCGCAAAAACTTAGCAGCTAACTTGTTATCCTGTTCGTTAGTTCTTCCACAAGAAGTTATATTACCTACTGTGATCTCTTTATTGTCTAATAAACTACTAATGTTTTTATGTCCACTTAGCATATCTAAATCAGAGTCTGAGCTAGAATCAATTAATTATCGAAACCTGGGGCACTTGAAATTGAGAAAATTGGCTTCTTTTTTGGTGGTCATTCTTTGGTTGTTTTACCTACGAGAATATTTATCTGCGCAGCTTTAACTCATTTTTCCTTAATAGCTTGTTTGCATCTCGTCAACCTCTATTCTATTCTTTTCCGGTTTACTGGTATAAGTAAACCGTCTGTTATTATGCTTTTACTGAAGCTTAGCGTAAGGTCAAATTTCGATCAGATTTACGAGATTTGGAGCCTATCTTGCTGAATGGTACGAATTTTTCTGATCACTTTTGTCAACAGTTCCTCAATTAGCTCAGATATGAATTCAACCATGGGGAACTAAAAACATTACTCAGTTTTATGTTAATGGTACATTTGGACAGGTGGGGTGCATCTGGACTAGTCCAAAGCTGCCCCACCAGATGCGTCTAGATGTACCCCCACATGTAAAAAGTCAATAAATATGTTAATTTCAAACTAATGCATCTTAAAGAAGCAGGTTGTATACTCCTATATTGAGCAACACAGATAACTTTGGGAACGCGAAATTCTAGGAAACAACTATTCTGCGGGCCCCGACCAGCATTCAATTACACCTGGCTGTTTGCTATAAGTTTTCCAGGTGTAATTGAATGCTGGTCGGGGCAATAGCCCGCAGAGTAGTTGTTTCCTGGATTTCGCGTTTCCAAAGTTATCTGTGTTGCTCAACCTAACATATACGAGTATACAACCTACTTCTTTAAGATGCATTAGTTTGAAATTAACAGATTTATTGACTTTTTACATGTGGGGGTACATCTAGACAAATCAGGTGGGGCAGCTTTGGACTAGTCCAGATGCACTCCACATAAAACTGACTAATGTTTTGAGTTTCCCACGGTTGAATTTATATCTGAACTCATTGAGTAAGTGTTGACAAAAGTGATCAGAAAAGTTCGTACCATTCAGCAAGATAGTCTGCAAATCTCGTAAATCTGATCGATATTCAACCTTTCGCTAAGCTTCAGTTAAAGCATAATAACAGCTAATAAGTTTGTAAGCGAGTTTGTTTCGATAGAATTCAAATATTCAGTATCTATACTTTGAAGCCCCATGGAACTTTTACAACAATAATAACCTGTAATTATTCTAAAATGCAAAACCAACTTCTAATTTTCCAGCCAATAATTTAATGTTTATCCAGACCAGATACCTTTCTATTATTTAAAAAACTTACGTAGCTTGAAATATCAGCTGAAGAGATTATCTCATATTTTTATATCGCAATTTGGTGTAGGCTGAATATTTTCAATCTCATCCTTCAGTGACCTCTTTCCCGAAGTTTTTAAATAGGTCGCTGTAATTTATCATGTATCAAATTACCTTGGGAATCTGAGTGAAAATTTAATTTGCCAAAGAGGAATTTTTATATATTACCTACATTTCAACAGGCGATCGAAAGTTCTTCATCAAAAAAAACTGTCAAAATAATCTTCTCATTTTCATCAGCGTCTGAAATTCTATTGAACTTTATAAATATGATTTTTTCTTTAAAAGTCGTTTTAATATCACACTTTCGTCTTACCATAAAAATATTTTATGTGTAGCTAGAGTTTCATTTTATCACCCCCTAAGTTGTTTCAAACATACCATTATTATGCAAAATGTAATTGTACCTTTGTAGCGTAATTATATCTTCCATCATATGGAAATAACAGTTGGGGTACTATCAATTTCTCCCCCTCATATATGTCGCTTACTTAAATAGGTATTTGTTTTGAATGAATGTTCTTCCAGTGGCTTCACCGTATACCGTTTAGATAAGTTTGTCAGATTTTGAAATATAACAATTTTTTAGTACTACCAATCACTTCTAAGCATTTACGATGCAGTTTATTCATTTTCGAACTTATACAAGCAACATTTTGGCGACCGTGGCAGGACTTTATAAACTACAAAATGAACGTTATCAAGAAGGAACGAGAATTGATGAGAAAATATTTCTCAAAAATTTGCAAAGAATTCGACTAGGTGTTACTAAATAAGGCTACAAGTAAGCAACATCTGATCTGCAGTTTCAAGACAATTAGAAGACGAAAAGCGATAGATTGTTCAGAGCAGATGATTACATAAGAACGTCGTTACTGTCTTCAGAACTCGAATTCTACCGTGAAGAATTGATCAATTACAGGTTCAAGTGCGAATCCCTTCTCAAGAAAGAAATAGAAGGCGATCAGTACAGTTCGCGTAGCTGCAGTGAGCACAATACGAGATTTCTTTTTCCAAAAATCGATATCAGGAAGTTTAATAGAAATGTAAGAAACTGTATTAGTTTTTGGGAACAATTCAAGAAAATGCATGACGATAGAGATATTGACCTGGAAAATAAGTTTCAGTTAATAATTCTGCCAACAGAAGAGGGTTCTACCTCAAGAGATACAGAGCTTTCCTCCATCAAGCGCAAACTACAAAATTTGCTGTTGACCAGTTGAAAACCAGATTCGCTAGACGACTTCCATAGAAGTATAGAGAGTAAGAGAGTTGTTGAGTTTGGTGTTGAAACAGGCAATGAGTCTTGGACTTGGAGGCACCAAAGAAAAATATACAGCCATGTTATTTCCCCTTGTTGACTCTGCAGTATCAGAGGAAGTATTCAAAGTGTGGGAAAGACACAGAAATACAAATAAAATTTCACTTTTATAGGGTCAAACTGAAAATAAAAGTTTTCCAGAAACTTATCATTTATCTTTATTATTACGTTTTTTGAGAAGCGATGTGGAATTCTACTTGGCTAAAGGAAAATATCTCTATACGGCAGCAGCCCTATATTCTACCAATTCTAAAGGAGAGAAAGGCGGTAAGAGAATTCCATTTTGTTTGTTTGTTGAAAGCGCAAAAATTAACTTTTGATGAGAGAACCTCATCATGAGAAAAAACGGTTGTTGTGCTTGCCTAAAACAAGAAATGCTGTACGATGTTCAGTTGATGGACCAGGGGAAGTGAGTTGGCAAAGGGTAGGACGAGTAGTGGGGGATGGAGAAAGTCTCCTTCAGAGATCAATATGTAATGTTGCTGGCAACATCCCCACCACCAGTTTAATTTCTATGAAAAGATTTTGTTAAGTCGATTTTGTTTTTGCTGGTTATGTTATGTCAAATAACGTTATTTGCCAAATTAATCTGTATGTGTCACCTTCTGACATATATGATTTTTGTGGGATCGGTATAGATTTAATGGGTAAATAGACTTATTAGGAGGTGGAAATACTGGTATATTTAAACTGTTTCGATTCTTTTAACATAACAAATGCCTATCTAACGCTTAGTAAACAACTGCCGCGGCTCTTCACTCTAATAGTACTGAAATTGGAATTTGTTATGTAGCATTTTTTTAAAATATGAACTAACACTGAATACAAATTTAATTTGTTTTACGTACAAATTACATACGTGCCGACCCTATAAATATTGCTACGAGTCGCCACTGGTTCCTTCTATATTCGTTTAACTTATAGTTTCTCTTCTGTTTTCCAATATACGCGTATTTATATTATATTTATGCGTTTTGCCAAATTTCGGAAGATACCTTCAAAATGTTTATAAATTCGTTCATTGTAGTATCGGGGCTATTTATCTCTCTCAAAATAAATTCAGAATTTTCTCAGCTTAGAGTTAAAAATTGATTTATGTGTGTTTTGCGGGTATATATCACTCGATTTATGTGTTGCATGTCAAAACAGTTTTCTCTGTTTGATGCTTGTTTATTCACATTTTCTCATCGATCCTGTTCGGTGTTGCATGAGGCAATAAAACTTTTATAACCGTCATATCTAATGAAGTGATTTCCACGACTGAATTGTGATTTCGAACAATAGTTTTACGGTTTTTCAATTTCGGAAAAATTTGTAGGCGTAAATCAAAGTACTGACTGCGATGACATCAATAAAAAATTACACTTTTGATAAGGAACTAGTTCAGAATAAAATGTTTGTACTTAAACTAATACAAATATTGTTATTTTCACGTACAGGGTGCTTCGGGATTAATTATCCAAAGTTACAGCTTAAATTTAAGTGGTCAAAATGTCTAATAAAAAATACATAGTGTTGATATTTCAATAAAATCACACTTTCTAAAATATCCCTGAAGATGTTTGATATGGAGTGAAATTTGGACTAATGATTTGGACCACAGTGGCGGTTCACCAAGTGGCGCAGCACAAATGAAAATCATGCCAAAGTACTCAGTGATAACTCTTCTAAAAATAAAATGTCTAATAAAAAATACATAGTGTTGATATTTCAATAAAATCACACTTTCTAAAATATCCCTGAAGATGTTTGATATGGAGTGAAATTTGGACTAATGATTTGGACCACAGTGGCGGTTCACCAAGTGGCGCAGCACAAATGAAAATCATGCCAAAGTACTCAGTGATAACTCTTCTAAAAATAAACTCAACACAAGTCACGAAACTCCAATTATCTATTTTACTATTCAATAACTTTGTTGAATACACACGTATACATACGCCCTTCCAGCTTTCTCATAGAAATAAAAGTTATTCACCACTGGAAAAATCATATTAGGATTTGACGAAATCTTAATTCAGCCCCCTCTTTCATTATTATCAATGTTTATGTTACCGTCACACCTACTTAAGCCAGCTAATCGCCTCGTCAGCTAAATACACACACCGTCAAAAGTCTTGAACCCCCACCTCATTCTTGTTAAAGAAATCGTTTTGTCAAGAAAACCAAATACATTTCTAAAAGTATATTATGTTCTGAATCTTTTTTTTTTGTGAAGAATATAATCGATAAACTGAGTACTTACAAAATTAAAAACCAGCAAATGTGTGACATTTTTGACAAAATTTATTAAATCAAAAAGAAGTAACAAAGCAAGTTCTCTACTTGACTAATAGTTGATATGATCTCCACCACGTTTCAATAGCATATGAAATACGTCTGTGCATTCATTGAGATAATCAAGCGGTTAACGATTTCTTGCGGAATGTTGTTCCATTCCTCTTCTGCCGCCATGACTAACTCATATGCAGTCGGAGGTGGAGGAATATGATTATGAATGATTCTAGCAACAAAATCACACATTTTTTCAATTCACGTCAGGAGAGTTGGCTGGCCAATCTAATCTATTGATATGTCCTACTTCGAAGGTCTCTTGAACCCTTCTTGCTCGATGTGGTCGAGCGTTGCTTCCATAAACACATAATTTTCAGAGTGGGAACCCATAATGGTCTCCTAAGCACGTAAATTTGTGTTGTGGTGTCGTCTTCGAATAGTAGGTGGTACGTGGTCTGTTTTCCACTGTATCAAATTCTTCATATCCGTGTACTATTTGTATAACAGATTATCTAGGAGTGCCCAACATGTTTGATGTCTGATGATTAGAATGTCCTGTATCATGTAAAGCAGTCATCCTTGCTGGGGTAAACGCAGAAATTTCACGTCCTGGCATTGTAATGTACAAAAATTCAAAGTAACACACTGAAAACACTGCGAAACTGACCAGATTTGTAAAAACATTGGTAATAAAATAAAGGTTCATGCTCTGCAATTTTTTATTGTCTTTTTTGTTCCCTAAGTATATGTACTTTTTACCACATTAAGAAAAACCACTACTGTACAGGAGGTCCAAGACTTTTACCGTTGTGTGTAGTTTCGCTTCTTGAGAATATACTCCCAACATTGGAGATACTGTTTATTCGATCATTCGAATTCAAATTTTAAAGTTGCTTAATTAATTCTGAACACCCTGTATATTAGAAACAATAAGACGCTTTGGTTGTATTTATTTTCTGTAATATTGCAAATATGTTGGAAAGTCTGAGCTCTTAGTTTAATTTTAAAAAGTGATATCCGTTTCTCCGTTGTGAAATATTTTCGTATTTACGAAATTCTGTCACGATTCTCGTCTTGGCGAAGCGAAAAATATTATTACTTACATAAATCCTCGGCTCACCCATATCTACCCTTTAGAAATCATTGAATGGCCACAATTTGTAACAAGAAGTCGGTTATAGAACCGCGATAAATTCGGAATTCAAAGTGTTTTCAAGTGGCCTGGGCAATACTTTATAATCTATATTTTGAAGAGCAATTCAGTTTTATAAATCTGAGTATCATCACTGTGATTGTCTGTCTGGCTTTGTAAATGAAATATTTTAATGTGGGTGCTGGACTTCAATAGTAGGTATACTGTGTGTCTAAAAACAGTACATTCTCAGACGGTAATGAGCATTTTTTACATTTCTTCATTGCAGTCTAATTACTTATGAAATCGTTTCATTGGCAATCACTGATTTATTGCTGCAGTAAATGTCAAATTCATACCTATATAAGCTAAAATATATTAAAATAGTTATTTTTCGAAAACTATCATCAAAAGTCGACATTTTCGATAAATTTTGAGTTGACAAATTGTCTTTGATGTCAGCTAGCTGCAAAATACTTTTATGTTCTAGAAGGATTAAGGAGTTTTCATTGTTCATAAGACAAATTTCAAAATAATTTGTCATATTTTATAATTTTATTAATTAAACAATAATACAACATGTCAATACAAAACAGTAATTATTATAAACAGGGTGATTACAATTTATTTTGCACCAATTGAAAACCGATATTGCACTTAGTTAAAATTATGCCACATTGCTGTCAGTTATCGTAGCTTTCAGTTCTGTGTTCAATGAGACTGCTGCTGTAATTGTTTACTGCACATGTTGTATTATTGACAAGTTCCGTAGGCTCTGCTGATGATGGTAACAATTCATTAGCGATTGAAATTTTATTTTATATAGATTCATCTATATATGTGACCTGGAATCATGAAACGACTCTTTTGTGCGAAAATACCGTTTTTCACTTTTTGGGTGATTCTGATAGGAAATTTAACGCTCTTTCTAATGAAACAAACCGCAGTTTTCTATCTTTCTTAGTTTTTTTTACAATTTGCGTTAAAAGTACAGGTGAAAAGTTTAAAAAAAGTTTTGTTTTCTTTTTTTTTTTTTTTTGGTTTGGAGTACATTTTCGGTCGTATAGGTTCTATTTTTTGAGGTTTTCAATTGCTTTTTTTAATTTTTTTCTTCTTTTCTTGATTTCAAAGGTGTTGAAGTTTCGGTTGGTTTTGATATTTCTATTTTTGGTAATGGAGCCACATCATCTGCCTTATTTTTATCTACGACCAAGTCCCGAATATTGTTGTATAAATACCACTGCCGTACTATGTCGAGACCTTGTGGAATAATTATCTCTGGCATATCATCATCGATTGGTTTCAAAAGCAATTTGAACTCTTTGGAGTCTTTGGCCAGCGCGAGGCCAGTTGGTAGCCTTTGCTTGTCTGCTGCCTGGCAGGGTTAGGTAAGGTGATTACTTTTTTCCGTGTAGGGAAGCCTGACGCGTAACAGATGATGATAATTCAAAATGTGGTTGCCACGGAAACATGTAAACACTTCACCACCACCCCCCAATCTTTAAACGCGTTTATCTGGAAAACTTGTTTTCGCACAAAAGGGTCGTTTCATGATTCCAGGTCACATATGTCACCGCTACCGTACTGGAATGCCACTCCCATGTCGCTTAATGGTGGTAATATCTGCCCCTACGTCGGCTAACAGAGTAGTGGAAGAACGTTTAAAGTAGTGTTCTGTATAAGTCTCCGTATGAGACAAATTAAGGTAAACTGCTATTTCTTTTGGCACATTCCTTATTTTGTTCACACTAACCAATTGGTTAATACATTTTTCTCCGACATACTTCACCAAAATTCTTGGACTTGTAGAAACTGCCGTACGTAAAGCACAGGACTTGCTGTATATGTTAATTTGATCTGAACTTGAAATCACAAAATATCTCGGAGTATGAGTTTTGGAATCAGGAATTCTTATAATATAATTAAATCCTTGTCTTCTATATCGTCGATCGTTATCTTTAGTAGCTCATCTCTTCTAAACTCCACAAACATCAATTATTAAAATGACCTGAGAAGTTGTCCAATATTAGTTAAATCAATCGATTTATATTAATTTGAATTACCTTTTCTAGCAGAAATCTATTATCGACTACTTCTTGTAAAAATCTCTCATTTCCTCTTTTGTTAGAATTGTGGACTTTTTTGGACATATCCAAGTGATTTGCTTTTCAATAAAATTATGGAAACTTTTTGGGATTGAGTTCGAATAAGACTCATTTTGAGGAACTCAAAGGACTCTGTAAAATTAGCTATTTTAAGAGCGTATACAAAAAAATATATATTTAAAATGGATAATGATGATGTTCTGGTGTCAGGGACACTACCAGAGCAGCTGCAAATGATGTGACTTGTAATTTATTATTATTACCAAATAAATTTAGGAAAGAGTTCAAACTTTAGTCGAGGCAATGAAGCATTATGATAGGAAATCTTTTAGGATAGGACGTGTCGGAATGCGGTTTTTCGCATTCGCTTGCAAAAATTATTTATATCATTCGTACCTACTTTGTACCTATTACAAACCGGAAGTTGCATTGCTGTAGCCAAAAATGCATGCAAAAAATGCATCTTTTGAGAGGCCTTTTGGCAAATTTAATAACTTCGTAAATAAGAGTCAGAATTGGCTTAAGTCGGGTATCCTGGGGTTTTCGAGGTCGCTGATTACGATTATGATGTTCAAATTGACCCCCCGAAGACCTGGAGCTCAGGAACGCCGACGAACGTCATCTCCGGGGACTATCCAGAACTTTATGCGAGAGAGGAAAGAAACTGGGCACTTGGGAGTTTTTTGGGTCGCTGAATTCGAATATACCATCGGCGAATACCCCACGGACACCTGGTGGGCCCCAACCTGGACGTGGACGTCATCTTCGAGAAGTTTTCTTTAAATGTCGACAATAACGAACCGAAAATCGTTATGGGGGCTTTTTGTGTGCGCTGAATCCGAATTTTATGTTGAAAACGACCACCCGCACACCTGGTGCGCCCTAACCTGGCCCTGAACGTTATCCCCGAGGATTTTCCAGACATAATTGAAAAAAAACCACCCGAAAATCGTTACTGGGGGTTTTTTGAGTCGCTGAATTCAAATATAGCACCGACGAACACCCCACAGAAAAGTGAAAGGCCGCTCGGCAAGGTTCGGAGGTCCAGCCGGAGATTATTCTCGTCGTTTTTACAGGACTGTATCACATTTTTTGAGGGCCCCGGGGGAGAGTTACCCATGAATGAATGTATGAAATTATGGGACGATTTTTGATTGGTCTTTTTCAATTGTGTCTGGAAACCCCTCGGGGATGACGTTCAGAGCCAGGTTAGGGCCCACCAGGTGTCCGTGAGGTGTTCGCCGATGGTATATTCGAATTCAGCAACCCAAAAAACCCTCGGATGCCCAGTTTCTCTCCTCTCTCGCATAAAGTTCGGGATAGTCCCCGGAGATGACGTTCGTCGGCGTTCCTGAGCTCCAGGTGTTCGAGGGGTCAATTTGAACATCATAATCGTGATCAGCGACCTCGTAAACCCTCGGGTACCCAACAGTTCTGACTCTTATTAAATTTGTCAAAAGGCCTCTCAAAAGATGCATTTTTTGCATGCATTTTTGGCTGCAGCAATGCAACGTCCGGTTTGTAATGGGTACAAAGTAGGTACGAATGATATAAATAATTTTTGCAAGCGAATGCAAAAAACCGCATTCCGATACGTCCTATCCTAAAAGATTTCCTATCTTTGGTCTTTTTAGTGTTTCATTGCCTCGACTATTATAAACCTTACAAGACTTGAAAAAATTTAACCTCTTGAATTGAAAATGTTATAATTACTTACTTTTCTGATTAATCTAATAAAATTCAAGGTATTTACATTGCGGTCAAATTGTTCCATGTTGAGAGCAACACTTGGTACAAAGAAAGACATATCAAAATATTTGAAATTACGTGTTTTCCTGAAACGTCAAGGTGACAACTATAAACCAAAGAACTGAAAAGTTTTGTCAAATGAACAAATTGAAACCTTTATTACTGAAGCACCAGAGAACCTTTTAAAATGTCTACCTTTTAATTAAAAAACCGGACAATAAAACTAAGGGTATTAGTCATACACGAAATTTGTATACCACAATATAGAAAATGTTGCGAGCAAGAATTGGGAATATATCAGTTTGGTAAAAGGCCTCAAATTGTCGCAAAAGTTTTTCATTTTCCAAATGCCGATAAATAGTTTCCTTTTACAAATAAAGTAGACATAGCAGATACCTAAAATATTTAGAGGGTGGAAAAAAGAACAATTTGCTAATAGTAATAACATTGTAAAAGAAGAAATAGTTAACAGCAATAATGTCGCCAACTTTTCGACTTTCATAAAAGTTATATTTAGTAAACAATGTATTTTTTATGGGGCTTGGTTTACCTGCGTGTTATTACAAATATTTACTGTATAAAATATGGATAAAATGGTACAGGAAAATTAACTTTGTCGCCCTAGACCGAAAAAGTAACATTCCCGTGCTGTTTGCTAATAGTTGCAAAGCAACGTGCTAAAATACTAGAAAGCGGTATATTGGAGTCTGAAATTGGGAAGAATAAATATACATTCGCGAGTGATTAAAAAAAAATCTGTATCGAAAATTGTTCTATTTTCTATGAAATATATGGCATAATGAAACGGTTACTTCAACTTCTTTGTCGACATGTTTTAATACTTTATATCGATCGAAACAGTGGAATATTACTTGCCAGTATTTAACAATTTCAATAGGTTGCAACGGACATACTTTTCTGAAGTATAAATAAACGATAACCTACGCAATTTGTGCTTCACGCGTAGGCGTACACTTTCATTTATTAGTGTTCATTTATTATGAATGGATTAATGGCATCAGCTTATTGTAATATAGTTAGAATTATCCTTAATCAGGGGCGTAGTTGTTGCAACGCTACGCTTTAGGTTAAATGGGAGACGAAAATAAAAAAACATTTTGCCGCAATGCCTATAAACTATTAATAGTAATACCGGACGGATCATGCATACTCTCCAAATCCGAAAACTGCTTTGTTTTCTGTATCGGGTGGTTTAGAGAAAATTTCCTAGCCGGATAACTTGTTAACGGAGAGAGATTTTTTGATTATGTATAGCCAGTTGATATAACTCCTCCTTAATATCAATGAAAAGATAGAGGACAATTTTTCTAAGCAAATTGTAAATGGCACTGATCAATTGAAACTTTTTTTCGTATGAACTTTAGATTTGGAAACCTTGTCCGCATCACTAGGTATTAATTTTTAAGCAAAATTCTGTCCCATAAATAAAATTAATTTTGTTTAGTTTTTACTATTTTAGATAATAAAATTTGTCTACGCATATTTTAAAAATATTTTATATCGGTATAAAGTAGGTTTTTCTTAATTAAGCCTGTCCCAGACCATGCGAAATCCATGGTTATACAGGATGTTCCAAAATAGAAGGCCGTACCATTAACCACATGTTCTTTAGATAAAAATAATGCGACTTATGCCATTTCTTATTTGGGCGTCCCTGTTTCAATATACAGGGTGTTAAAGTTATATTTTATAAAATTTAGAATTATCCATTTTGTTTTAATTAGCAAATATTCATTCAATAAGTATTACGATTTGCTAAGTTGCCAAGGTATTTTAATAATAGATATATTCACAAAATTTCAGTTTCACTTGAAAATGATAGCGAATGATAGATTTATGGGCACTACAAATTGCCGTTTTTCTCCAAAACGGAGCATTTAAACAAAAAATTACAAAAGAGATAAAATGATCAGAATAAAATTCTGCGTTTGATGTTTCAAGAAAAACTACATAGGCGCACTTAGAAACAATTGCCAGAATTAGATAAAAGTATGCGCAGAATTTCAATTGTGTATTTTATAAAACAATGGGATTATTAAGAAAAATAGTTTTTTAAAATGTAACTTTAACACCCTGTATATTGAAACAGGGACGCCCAAATAAAAAATGGCATAAGGAAAATCGCATTATTTTTGTTCAAAGAATATGTGGTTAATGATATGGCATTATATTTTGGGACGTCTCCATTTACTAATGGGGGCGTCCCAAGGAGGCCGTTTTTGCGCCTATGAACGACTTACGTTGGTAAACCCTAACCACTATTCAGTGTAGGAATGAGGGAAACCTAGAAAACCTCATTAATTAGGGGGGGTAGTCAAACGTTCTTCCACTCTACCATACCCGCGAGAGAGTGCCAGTTCTCTCCACAAATATAGCTGATATGCGTTTGACCGGCCGCGGGATTCGACCTCATAGCGGTCTAGCCACATCTATTCAAGTACTGACGCCTTAAACCGAGCGACCACTGCCCGACCGTCACTGGCAATTATTTTCGTGGTATATTCTCCACACTTTAAATTCGCTTATGCTCTTCTGACGTGCGATTTCCCAAGTACCTATTGTCGGATATTTCTCCACAAGATATCAGCAGTATATCTACTAGTTCATCGTTGCATGACAAGGGCTATTTTTGTTTGTCTAACAATAATTTTAAAGAGTGTAAATTACTCAACCTGTTAACAGGGCGATTTAATAGCTGAAATATCAGAAATGACACCATACAAAAAACATAGACCTATGAGAGGCTGGATTATTGTAATTATTATTAGATATTAATTTGGTCAGAAATTTTAAAGTAAGGATTAAAAAATATTTAATAAAAAACGCCTTTTATAATTTTGAAGATTTTTTAAATGCCAACTTAAGTCAAATGTGAGTGTTTTTATGACTTTTATTTTGTTTTATATTATATTCTTATTAACTAGCTGTACGTTTGCTTGTATGTTTATTAGTAATGTTTTATTTAATTAGCATTGTGCAAGTAGGTATTACGTTAATCAACTTGTAAATCATCTTAGAGATATAATTAGCAACTTAGGCTTTCTCCACTTTTCTAATTTTCATTAAGACGTCTCCTTCCAAGATGCCAACTAAAAATAACAAGCACAACCCTTTTTGTCACATCTGGTTATTTAGGAAGAATTAGAGAATTCACGTTTACAGCCTGTTATGGTAATTGTTACGCTAACTTGTGTGAGCTCTCTTATTTTTCAAAATTACCACTTTGAAAGATTACTAAAACCTTGACATTTTGAATGTTGGACACAGTATTTTATTTATATATTATAAAATGATAACATAAAAATGTGTGTGATTGAGGCATTGTATTGTTTACTGTAATTTGTGGAAACATAGAAGAGTTGTAAAAGCTTATTATAAATAGTATTTTTAATAGGATATTATGCAACGATCATGTATTAATAACCATTACATGAGAGTTGCATACGCTATTTTTTCTACACCCGATAAATAATCAAAAAAAATAAATTTTATATTTTTATTGAACACAATAGGTAACAGTAATTATTCGTATGAACTGCATTTTCTGCTTTCTCCAATTTGTGTGGAGGAGTCGGTGGTAATTCTTCTATATCGCTGATATCAGACATTTTGATAAATTATCGAAGTTTAGCTAGGTATCTACGAAAATTTAATACGTACTGATTTTGACATCTAAAATAATTACATATAACCTAGGATAAACGTCAAATGCACAGCATGCTTGATTGAAAAATTATGGGTTTCTATTGATTAAAAATCTGTATCGTAATGAAAAATCTGTATCGTAATGGGTATCATTATGAAACGGATTATGGGCATATAAGTGCATTGTTATAATACGGGTGTAGAAAAAAAATTTAATACATTCTGGGGCTGATATAATATACGACGAAAAGTAATGCCATTGTTTTCTATTGATCATTGCCAATTAATGGGTTTTTGGGGTCTTAAAATCAAATTTGGGCCATTTCATTTGTAAAAAATAATTATTACATTAAAGTTTGAAACAGTGAAGCTTTTGATTACCTATACCTGCAAAATGCATTGTTAGCTTTCGAATATTTTGTAAATGTCCCTAGTAACGACCTTTTCAACGATATTATAGGATACAACTTTTTTTTGAGGTTAGGTTTTCTGTGTTTTATGGCACACATAAAATTTCAATTATATAAAACAAAATACTGTATTTATTGAAACTACTGAAATGTTGTACCCCAAGGTATTCTAAGAAAATAAACCTATACACATACGTCCTAAAATGTAGGGTAGGAGTTCGTAATAGTACGAAATGAGTTTAGTAAACTAAATTTTAGTTATCTTTCTCTTCTCTTCTCTTTCTTTTATATGTTCCCATTTTAATTAAGTATAACTTCAAAAGTAAGAACGCAAATACACGCAGCTACTAGAATTGCCACATTTTCATATTCTCAAATAAATCATTATTTGTTGCTTTGCCGAATACGGAGATGTACATCAGTTGAATATTGTAATTTTTTTCTCATTGTATTCAAATATATTTTTTTACATATTTCGTTACTTTGCGTTCTATTGATTAATAACATACTTCACAATTTTCCCCAAATAAGGACATTTATGGTAAAAGGTAAAAATAAGGACGGAATGTCAGAGGAGTTGTATAAGGACTGCCCTTCCAAAATAAGGACATGTGGCAACTCTAGCAATTGCACGCATGCGTACTCTTGAGGAACTAAACCATAAAATAGCACGTCATAGCAAACCTATGTTGCAACTGTTACATAATATCCAATACATTATATAAATATAGGGCTGCATATGTACTACATTATTTATTGAGCAATAACCACGCAATCATAACAATCAAAACACCACATCAATTTCTTTTTAAGTTTTTGCCAGTTACTGATTAAACAAATACGTACTTTTAGGGAATTTTTTTGGATAAATATCTTAGTTAAAGACTTATTTTCGCCGAAAATCGTGCAAATAATTTTATTTAATATCTAATGAATAAAAATCAAGAACATCTGTGCATATTATTCATGATACTGTTGTGTATATTACGAAAAAGGCTATGTCAATTATAATTCATATATTTCTATTATTATGACAGTTTATTTAAAAAAAAAAACACTCAAGCAATGTTGGAAGCAGGTGGCAGACATTGTGACGTATATAAAATATCATAATGAATAATATATAACAATAAAATATATTCTTTATTGCTGTAGTACTATGTTCTGTAATTTACAAAAATAATTTCCATGGACATTAAAGGACATCTACGATCGGATCGGCTTGAAAATTAAGGATTATGCAACGCCATATTAAAACAGGCTATAGTTAAAAGTAATAAATATTGCTTAAACTATTACTTAGTAAACCTTTTGTCCATTATTAAGTACATATATGAAGAAAATCTATAAAAGCTCACTCAAAAAGGTCCAAAGACAAATGATATCAATCTATCACATCGACACAATGAACATTCTTTCTTACTACGTTCCCAAAAGCCGATTACTGTCTTCCTACATGTCAAGTGATCTACAGTCGTGGCTTCTAACCCACCACTGTCGTCGCATTTAGCAAATGATACCCACTACATCTAGTATTAAAGATTAATGTCCATACAACCTTTCACTTAGAAAATGAAATGTTCATTATTCTATATAAGAAAACAATATATATATATATATATATATATATATATATATATATATATATATATATATATATATATATATATATATATATATATATATATATATATTTCATTTTTCTTAAACAGAAATAATCTATTAAATTATTTACTTTACACATATATTGTCGACATGCTAACAAGCTGTTTTTGTTGCTTTATCAAAAATCAAATAGTGGCCGAAAAATTAGAATTGTAAAACACGCATTCAGATTGGATCAGTTAAATTCATAAAAAATGGATCACGAGTCAAAACAATGAAAAATTGTTTTGCTGTTAAATAAATAATATACCTACCTTATAGGATTTGGTATAATCCAAACATTGAATTGGTGAAGTTGACATGTTTTGAATAAAATTTCAATTTTAATTGGAGCCGCAAATAAATTGAAATATTATTAATTATAAATGCTCACTCTATAATTACATTCGTAACAAAAAATTAAATTAAATCTATCGGGTAACTAACCAGTTAATATCCATAAAACAACATGGATTTATGCACGGAAGATCAACTATTTCGAATCTTGCTGTTTTTTCACAGTATATTTCTGAAATTTTAGATGGTGGAGGCCAAGTCGATGTAATTTTTTCTGACATTCAATAGGCTTTTGACAAAATTAATCACTACATATTACTGGAAAAGTTACATCATTTTGGTTTTTCTGATTCATTAACTACACTTTTTGAGTCATATCTAACGAACAGACAGTTTCAAGTCAGACACTCAAACTTTACATCTTGTTCATTTTATCCCTCGTCAGGGGTTCCCCATGGTTCGAATTTGGGGCCCCTGCTGTTTCTTTTCTTTATTAACGATCTTCCTGATATGGTATCTTGTGAAAAATTGGTATTTGCTGATGACTTTAAGCTGTATACAGTAATTAATTCTTTCTCAGATTGTTACTTGCTTCAACTTAATATTGATCAGGTGTCTCTATGGTGTAAACGCAATCAGCTATCCGTTAACTCATCTAAATACAAGGCTATGTCTTTCTCCCGTAAGACCAATTTTGTAACATTATTATTCCATTAATGACTACGTCATTAGCCGCTGAATTACTGAAAGATTTAGGAATTATCTTTGACAAGAAACTCACTTTTGTTCCTTGCTGTCCAGACTTACGGTTTTTTTATCGTAATTGTAGGGACTTTAAGGATATACAAACTTTAAAGATGTTATTTTGTTATCTCGTTCGCTCTAGGTTGGAGTATGGTTCCATAATATGGAATCCAATTTACAATGTACACAATCGAAGACTAGAATCGGTACAGACAGTTGGCATTTTTGAAAGATGGTGTTTATCCATCAATAGGTTGTAATCATGCTGATCTCTTAAATCGCTTTTATTCCAAACTCTTGAAGTACGACGTAATATTGCCTTGATTCGATATCTTTTTAATATCCTGAATCATAGGATTGACTGTTCGGATATTTTAAGTAAAATATACTTGTGAGTATTACCTGGAAACTTGAGACATCAGACACTGGTTTATTGAAGTGCACCTCAAACCAACGTCCTAGCCAAATCTCCGTTATTTCTAATGTGTAGTATTTGTAACAGACTCGCATCGGATTGTGATATCTTTAATGATAATATAAGTACAATTTGTAGCCATGTGTCTCGCAACTAGTTTAAAATTTTCTCTCTGTTCTAGGATATATTTTGCTTTTGTTTTTGTATTATGTATAATATTCTTACTTACTCGGTGTATTATTTAAAATTTTGTATCAGTTTATTCCTGTAATTGGGATTTTTCCTGTTGGAATAATAAATTATTATTATTTTTACTATTACTATTACTATTAGGACGACAATGAAAATTGTTATTGTTTTATAACCTCCGAAACGGAAATAATACATCCCAAGAAGCTTGAGTACTATTATCTTAGTAGTAAAACTCATCCGAAAATAGTTGACAGCGTGAATCAACGTCTTATTCTCCTTGACATACAGAAATAAACAGTGTTGAGTTTTCTTTGAAGCCACGCTATACATCAAAAACTACTACTGCTAGTCCTAATTGCAGCAGATAACAAAACTAGAGTACACATTCATTTCAATGTAAATAATTGTTTGGGCAATTAAATGACGAAAATTATCATTTTTAAATTTACTAACTCTGTATAGTTTGATACCTCCAAAAATAAAATTATGTAAGAAGCAGATAGTTTTGATCTTTGAACTTCTATAAATAAATACCCTTAGTAGATGTTATAATTAAATAAAAATTAGAAACGACGCTATTCCAACTTACATTTATCTATGTCTTTAAAGTCAGTAAAAACTTAAAAATTTGCATTGGCATTCACTACTATTGGTTATTTTTGATACTGTCAATTTAGAAACATTAAACTAAAAGTGTAGTAAATTTTGTAACTTTGATGCTTCCCAGTAAATATGTAAACTCCAACTTCAATATTCTCGAAATTCACGAACCGCTAGATGGCGCTGTAAAGTTTTAATTTATTAATTATTACGCTGTGAAAAATGCTTTAGCGAACGATTTCCCTGTAAACATGTGCCAAATGCAGATACTTTTACAGCGGTGTGTAGTGAGTGCAAGTATAGTGCAGCGCGAGGGAAATTTGAAACCGAATCGTGGAAGAGATGGAGGTCTAGGACTTCCACGGTCTATTGCAGCAGTATGACGTATCATACATGAGGTTCAATTATATCCGTACCATGTACAGCATGTCCAAGCATTAACACCAAAGGACTGGATGAGGATGACCGGTACCATGGCCGCCACGATCTCCTAACTTTAAATCATTTTGACTTCTTTTTGTGGGGATATTTAAAAAATGAAGTGTATCGAACCAAAGTGGCATACTATTGACGATTTACGGGCAAAAAGCAGAAACATTTGTGTTAGTTTGTAGAAACTGAGTAAGACGGGCCCAAAATGTTGTTGCAATATAAGGTATGTCATATGTCACATAACCCGAAAGCTTGCTGATTGGCAATCAATCAGCGGAAATCTGTGACTAAACAACATATTTTAACAATGTGATCTTGGATCAAGCTGATCCGATGGTTAAACTCACTCGATACAACCCATCCTTAAAGATTTTATCATTAGTAATTTTTAGACGTTTTTATGAAAACAACAATTAGGTACATGGTACTCACTACTAGAGCTCCATTTTTTGTTATCTCTTTCATCATAATTAACTTTTCCATTTTTCATAGTCTTTATATTTTTTAGCCTCTTTACTAATTGACTAAGAGCTAAGTGAGCTTTATGAAGTTAATTTCGCTGAAGCCATAATTTGTTATTAGCGGACTTGAGATTAATTATGAAACGTGTACAAAAACAAGAAACTGTGTATTTTTAATAAAGATCTTTTATATTTTCATAAAACATTACTGTTTCTTTTCATAATTTACTGAAAATATATTAAATAATATATCAAATTGAAAGGGAAATTACAGAGGAGAGCCTTTTGTGCGCGATCAAAGGGATAATTTTTTTAATTAAAAGTAATAAAGAGCAGGTAAACTAATCATGAAAACAATGTCATAAAAGCGAACAAAGTGAATAGTTAATTTGCAGAAATGTTTAAACATCGCAATTCATTTTTAGTGAAAATTCTTTTATTTTAATATTCTAATTATATTATTTTTCAGATATAACAGAAAGCTGTACAGCTAGAAAGTAATAATAATATATTTTCTAGCCTTAAATAATTTAAAATTAAAAAATGCAATGCAGGGTGATTCAGAACTTCGAAAACAATTTGGGAATGTTCAACATACAATATGAACGAAAAAAATAATATACTTAATCTGAAAACGATCTAAAAATATTAAATTGCACTGGAATCTGGTCTACTGTAATGGAGTGACAATGCAAACTGGCGATGTCATATTATGTCCCACGATAAAACTTCAAAGTTCTGTGAAGCTGCCAATGCATTTTGTCTAACTTTATCATAAATAAAAATCATGTCTATTAACTCAGCATTGCTGTATATATGAGCCATTTCGAAAATTCTAAAGAATGACACTCCCACGACGAATAAAACAACACTACCAACCTAATTCGTTTACCACCTAGAGATCATATCCTCAATCCAACCCAATGCGTCTCGTCAAACAGGCGTTGACAGGCCATCCATGTGCAAAAACTTGTTTACTTTTTTATATATCACATTGTTGAGGTACAGTTGCCCAGCTACGTACTTTTTTATAATGATACAACTTTAAACATTTTTTACACGAAATTTATTAGACTTTTATTATATTTTTTTGGTAATCGACTTCTTATTTAAGGGTGCACATATCCTCAAAGTTTTTCCGATAAGTTCTAAATCACCCTGTATACGTTTAGTTTATTTTTTAATAGGCGTTACTTGTTACATATATCCTTTTTATGTCAAGGAATACAAATATACTATTTTGTTTTCAAACCACACAACGATCTGTGTAAACTTACCTTTACCTAAAGAGGTCTCCGAAGAAACTTGATTTATTACCAAGACCATTTAAGGTTGGGTAGGTACTTCATTAATTAATAGTAAAGTTCCCACTGTGTTAAGCTGTATTAGGAAGATAGTGCCTTGTATGAATTAATTGTACAAGGTGGTCCTTTTCGGATGAGATTGGAGGGTACAAGCTAAACGGTATAGATAAGAAGGTAAGACAAACAAATCCAGTTACTTGATTAGTATTATTTGATACGCAGTTGGTTTCTTGGCACAAAAATTAAAATAGTAAAAACAAAAATAATTACCAAACAGTCAAACGTTACTCAGCAATATTAACAAAAATTAGTATATCTCTATAATAAAATAAGAAGAAGAAAAAACATATACAGTATGCGCCAAAAGTATGGAATAAATTCAATAAAAACGAGACAATTATTTTTTGGGAAAAATCCTCGAACAGGTCGATTTTTAATTTAAAAAATACATATTTTAGCGTAAAATGCGATTTTCAAATGTCATTTGTTTTCGAGTAATGACGTCATCGATTTTTTTTTAAATGGCAACACCATATTTTTTCCTTGATTCTGAAAGATCGTTTAATTCTCTATCAGACAGTACTAAAATTTTGCCCTCTTACATAGGAAAATTTTCGAGTAAATGACGATTGAATGTTAGAAAACGTAAATTTTATCCATAAAAAAGTAACAATTCCGAGGTATGTAAAATAAAATACAATTGATTAAATTTTATACTTAAATTAAATGTTCAAATTGCCATCCACCAACTTCTTGACAATGCGCAATTCTGTGAAGAAATTCTTCTTACACATTATGAATGATTTCTGGGGTAACTCTGCGTATTTCGTCCCGAATGCGATTTTGAATTTCTTCTAAATTACGTGGTTTATTAATGTACACTTTTAACTTCAACTATCCCCATAAAAAATAGTCAAGAGGTGTAAGATCTGGCGAAAAACTAAACTTGATAACGTTTTTGCTTTATTTTAATTGATTTACGTTTTCTAACATGCAATCGTCATTTACTCGAAAACATTCCTATGTAAGAGGGCAAAATTTTAGTACTGTCTGATAGAGAATTAAACGATCTTTCAGAATCAAGGAAAAAAATATGGTGTTGTCATTTAAAAAAAATCGACGACGTCATTACTCGAAAACAAATGACATTTGAAAATCGCATTTTACGCTAAAATATGTATTTTTTAAATTAATAATCGACCTGTTCGAGGATTTTTCCCAAAAAATAATTGTTTCGTTTTTATTGAATTTATTCCATACTTTTGGCGCATACTGTATTATATACAATATCAAAATAGTAAAAATCTTATAAAAATCTAAACAGAAATTTAACAGAAAAGCTAAGACAAATTAAAAAAATAGAAACCTCAGTTTTAACGTCCAGTAGAGAAGTATTATTTTCTATATTATTATAATTATGGTGTATGAAAGACCACATCAGCGAAAGGGAAAAACTAAACAAATTATTTAATATCATATTTAATCGAGGAACACGGCAATTTATTTTATATGTAAGTCTAACGCAATCAATATCGCATTAACTATTCTATACAAAAATCTTATCGAATGCATAATCTTTCTCCTAGTTAGGGTGTTCAACCCTAATATATCCAATAATACATTTTGAGTAAATCCCTAAGCTGGATAGACTCCTTCCAAGAGGAAATTTGTCGATTTTAGAAACCGTCTCTACACTTTTTCTAATGAAGTTACATAAAAATAATTATAATTGGATGATCAAACCACAGATGCATACTCCAAGTTGGGTTTTACAAAGCGTGTGTATAAGGCGCAACGTGGACATATTCTTAAAATCCTTACTGTTTCGCATAAACCATAACCAAATTTTTGTTCCGTAACAGATTCAGCAATACGTGAAAAGAAAGTTAATTTGAGGACAAAGATAACCGCTAAATCTCAGTTCTGTCTCAGGTATGTCCAGCCCTGATCACATAAGCTGAATAGGGTCCATTTTACGGGAAAAGACATTGCATTACGCTTTGAAATATTTAAGGGAAGCCGATTATTATTGTCACTGGCATATATCTTCAAATTATCAGAATGCATGAAAAAGTTGGCATTAATGTTAATAGCGCATAACATCGTTGATAAAAATAATAAAAAATAGTGGTCCCAATACTAAATCCTGAGGAACCCATCAGATTTATAAACACTGATATTGCACAAATTAGATGCGAAGTAATAAATAATATTTAAACAAAAGCAAAAGAGAATGATTGATACCAAAATTGTATAATTTGTTAAGCTATACAGGGTTAACTATGAATAAGTACAATTACTTTTTTACCTTAAGAGGGGATAGAAAAAAATAAGAATTAACGAAACGCCTTTCAAAAAAATTCCAAACTTATTTATAAAGCGAAAAAAAATTTGTTTCGATATTATATTAAATCCTTATTTAACGCCGCCAATGCGAGAATCAGAGTATGCAACCAGCAAGCAACAGCCGCTGTCATGTCATAATTCAATTCCTGTGTTTACGTTGTAGATTTGTGTTCTTCTTCAATTTTTAATGCCTTATTTTAATTTTAAATGTTTTATAGTTATTAAATAAAGGAATATATGTCGGGCACAGATATTTTTCCCATAATATAGTTCGCCGGTTTGTTTTTCTAGGTTATGGGACAAGACTGCCGCAGATGCATTAAAGGTTTTCTATTATCACATTTATTTCGTTTCATTCTCTTATAACAAATAGCTAGGCATTTTATCTAACTGTGTCTTATCGGTAGTGAGTGGTTGTAATGAGTGAAAATGTGGTTTTGCCAGTTTGTAACGAAATAATGAAAAACGAATGCAAAATACTGGGGCTAACTGGATTATCTGTTACCTATCTATCAGGTACTATTACTAATAAGAATGTTAATTTTTGTCGTTTCTGCATTTAGAAACGCTTCAATAAAACGACCGCATGGTAGTTGACATTGTTGACAGATGTAAGCTTTATCTATGGATCTAAGCCATCTCAGTCGATGCTTATCATAGGCGCCGATTTTCCGTAGGAAAAAAAGGTTTGCCAATATTTTTAAATATCGAGCTACAATTCTAGAATAATTTTTTTAGACCTTCCTGAGCACGTGGTTAAAATTTTTGTACTTAGTCATAGTTAACCCTGTATACCATGATCCAATTTGTCAAAGGCTTTAGTGAAATATATGTGTACATTATCCACCTCTCCATCTCTCACATTCAGAGTCTCAGTAATCAATTGAGTAGCACACACAAGATTGGACACTGTGAATGTACCAGGCAAAAAGTCATGTTGCTCAGGATGTTGTATAGAATCGATGAACTGTTGAAACACCGAACAGACTAAAATAAATAATAATTTTAAGAAATTGGGTACAATATACTATAGTAAAGTCTGATTTATTGAATATACATATTATATTAATACATACATACATATGTATAAGGCACTCTATTTTTTTTTCAGGTTATCTTCTTAAAATCTACTTACTTTTTTTATGTTAATGTATGATAATGAATATGTATTTCTGAAATATTCATTACTTAAATGTTTACATAAATGAATTACAAGTGCTATATATGTACAGTTATCTTTAATCAAATAGTATAACAATCCTGTTAAATTTTAATATTGCTTTTTTGTATGTCATCATATTTAGACCGACAATAGATTATTAACCTCATTAAGTAACAATTAGCGATAGCACAGTATATTTTAAAATGTACATGTAATATGAGACGTAACAAAATTGCTTTAATTGAATAAAATTATGGAACTGGGACAATTTTAATTTATACACCTCTACATATGATAATGTAAAAATTCCCAAGAAAATACACCGCAAATAGAGTTCTTAGATGTACGATTTAATTGTTACTCTATTTTCTCTCTTTTTTTATTTTCAAAAACATACAGTGTGGCCTATTAAGGATTAGAGCACCCTTCTAAAAAAAATTTGGGATGCACGATTTTAATGTTTTTATATATTGAGATAAAATGAAATTATCGACATGTAATGAAAATGTACTTTGGTAACAAATTTTGACAAACTAAGATTGAAATAATTATTGTAACACACTATAAATAGAAAAGAACTGTTGGTATTTGAATTAAGTATAATGAAATATTTACAGAAAAGCATATTATTAGAGTATAAGATCAAAATTCAAAGATTTAGTTACAAAATATCTTGCAATTTTTGTCAAATTAGTGTACATGCCAACATATTACTGGACAGTACATAGGTAAAAATAATAATAAACCCAGAAATATTCATATCAAAAGAATGCTAAAAGAGCATAGTTTGATTTAATATGCATAACTACAGTCAACGATAACAATACAGATAAATATTAGTATTAAAAATTTCTTTGACAGTCCATGTCAAATTAAATGTCAAATATAAAGATGTCTTTACAGGGTAGAAATCAACACACCTGTAAAGGGCATAAAAACATAAATTAGGGAATATTTTACCAAAAAATGTCTAAAAATTGTTACTTAATTATAAACTTATATTGTAAGACTATAAATAAATATAGTGCAGTGTTGCAACGAAAAGAAATAACATAAAATGTAGTGATGCGTGTAAAGGGACCTCAACTAAAAGTGTGTGAAATCAAGATTGTAAAATGCAGAAAAAAAGAGTTGTTTACTTAGTTACGAAGTTTACTGCAAGAAAGCAAGAAGGTGCAATGTTTTTGCAGAAAAGAGAATTTTAATTTAAATGGGGAAAAAGCCCCATTCACTCGGTAAAAAGGTACCCGGTAAATCAAAATTCAAGGTTCCAGTATATTTTTTTTTAAATGGGGTTCACCATTTCCAGAGAGAGAATGTGGTATAAAAAGGCTTAATTCCCAGTTTCCAGTGTCAAAATAACCTGCCAACAGGAATTCCACAGCTTACAGGTCCGCAGAAATTCCAGCCTCTAGACTTTCAACGAACATTAACCGGAATTCCTAGCTTCCAGGGAGCAAATTGGAGCAAATAAGCTAAGTTCAAGTCTTCAGGTTTGCCTCCAAGCAAAAGTAAGGTACCAATTATGTGCGCAAACGACAATAGAAGCTAGCTAGCAAATGCAATTTAACAAATGTCGATATTCTAACTGCAAAACTTTAAAGTATAGCAAATCAGGACTTACCTGCATAAATTTTGATCCAATCAAAAGTTTAATTATTAATAAATTCAGCAAAGAGCTTAGTAAATAATTAAGACCATCTATCATAGTGGCCACTTTGCAAAACAAGAGAATTGGTAAGCAATTAAAGTAGCATTTTTGTACAGTGGTGATTGCTTAACCTAAAAAAAATGGGAACATTTATAAATTAAATTTAAATTATAAGTACAAATATGCTATATTGTTGTTTTAGTGTAAGAATTATTATTTAAGAAGAAGTTGCAGAAAATATTCTTTAATTGCGTTTAAAAACAAATTTATTTGAAAAGTTTTGCTTTCTATGTGAAATAAAATAACTTTTATAAAATTTACATGTGTCCTTTAATTCGTGTGATGATTTGAGTGGTTTCAGGATAAATTTTGAATACAATTATCTAAAGAAAAAGTCTAGTTTGCTCTGCTAAAACTCACTACTGAGGTCAGAGTCGTATCATAGTCAGGGTAGTATAATATAAAATTAAATAATATTGTCTAGAATAAAAACAAAATTGAATTATCCCAAAGTTAAATTATCTTCACATATGAATCAGCTTAATCATAAAATACACATCTAAACACAAACATATAACAACAAATTATAATTACACAAAATATTGGCGCCCAATCAAATATACTAAATCAAAATTACAATTCATTACATACACACAAACAAGCACATATTGCCATCACAATATATTAGCCTTCTAGATTTATTGAACCTATTACGATGATCTAGTAGCTAATCTACAGTCTACTATGATTTTTTGCAATCGATTTTTTCGAAAAATACTTTAGTGATTTTTTTACTAAAAATCTGACAACGTGGCATCATCGTAATAGGCTCAACAAATCTAGAAGGCTAATATAAAAAACATTAAAATCGCGCGTTATAAAATTTTTTTAGAAGGGTATCCTAATATTCTATACTTTTACCGCTCAATGTATTTTAATACCTACGTAAACAAATGATATCAAAAATTAAGGTATGAATATTACATCACATCAATGGTCCCAAAGAAATATATGCAAAACGTACACTTAGAATAAAATGGTATCTCCCTAATGGGCTTAAAAACAATTTAACTGTGAAAACAAATACCGGAGCAAACAACCACTTGCTTTTCCCAGGACTGCCACTCTCTCTCGTCGATTAACTTGTTGCGTGGAACGCCATCGAGCTACCTTTCTCTCAGTAAAACCGTAAAACCGTTGCCAACTGCTGCGAAGTACAAATGGGAAATACGTTTCATCTACAATTGATCCATATTCGGTTTTAACGGTGCTTTTGCTCGCATAGTTTCATCCGCCAATTCTTTAGGGAAATCTCTAAGTACAATCTACATTTCGCGAACGAGGAACGATTTTAAATTTTTAGGGAGCAATATCTGGAGGCATGGTTAATTAGAATATACCTGTAAGCCTGTAAATAATTAAAATACGTAGTACAAAAATAAATAATATTGTAACATATTACAATATTATGTGTATTTTCTTAGCTATGTCACAGTTTAAATATAGCTAGACGACACTTCTTGTGATGAAAGCTAATACGGTTTTTTGCCTGAAGTCATAAATTATCTTGGCAGGTGTGTTACGATCATATTAGCTTCGGTATAGGAACACAAGGGTTATTTAGAATACTGCTGAGCTAGACATTAAAATTTCTTTTGTAATGAACACAAAAATTAATAACAGGAAATAGAAATAAAAGTTTCAGTTAGTAAAAAAGAGGAAGAATTTAAAAAGCATATTTACAAAAAAAATTTGTATACATGAGAACAATTTTGAGAGTGGGCAGTGTATGATAAAAAAAAAACAGAAATATTTAGTTAATAAAAGTTTGAAGGTTATAAAGCAATATAGATATCAAAATAAAATAATAAAATGTAAAAAAAAAATTATGTTCAACTTAGTTTATAATTAGTAAATATAGTTAGTGAAGTGTATTAAAACTCTCTGGGAGATAGTCTAAACGTTGCATAAGAACGAGAAAAAATAAATAAAGTTGTTGATTTTGAATATAAACAAATAGAAGCAGAATTTGTGAAGAGAAAAAAATTTATCAGAATATATTAAGACAAACATTACCTGAATTCATAAAGTTAACCTGCAAGAAGAATAAACATTGCAGTGTTGAAATCCAGGGTCCCAGAGCAGAAGAAAGCCATAGTGAACAATATAACAAATATTTGGCACATCACAGGGAACAAATAACTCCAGAACAAGGTATTTATTTAATAATAAATTATTCCAAAGCCTAAAAAACCACAAACTGGACTTTACAAACCGAGTTGACATCAAATCTGACAGATAAGAAGGCGCTAAATATAAACACGAAGCAGTTTAACGCGAGATCCAGAAAAGAAGAAGACGAGCTGATAAGGACAACCACTGAATATAAAGAAAACTGGGTTAAGAAGGTAAACTAATAGACCTTTTAAAGTGTTTTGCAATTCATTGAAGGGAGATAAAACAGGGGTATATAAAAAAAATTGTTGAAATTTAAATGATAATGTTAATTATAATAATTAAGATATAGCAGGTTACGTAGGGTAATTTTTAAGAAAATTTAAGAAAAAAAATATTGAATAAATTGAAATCTATATATAACAAAAAAAAATTTTGTCTTACCTTTTTATTTAACAGGTAAATTAATAAAAAAAAACATCACTGAACCGCCCTTGAGATAAAGATTTCTCATGCTAACAATAAATTTAAATAAATTGTTTTAAAAAGAGAGAATATACAGAATAGTGTCTGAAGCAATAAAAATTTTAAAAAAATAAATAAAAACAAAATAATTCAGGAAATGTATTCAAAATTAAAGGTAAAAGTGTTAGCGCGTTAGAAAATCAAGGTAAGTAAATTAATTAATTCTGAGCTATCCAGAAAACACATTACACACATTAAATTTCACATTACAATAATATTTAGGTATTAGCAATATTGTGTGAAACTCACTACCCTGCGGACTAAAGAGCCCCACAGACTTCGTTCAATTCGCGCGAATTGGTCCGCACAGTCATGCACGAACGTGCCAGGCACGCAGTGTGTGGAGAAAAAAGCGGCACAATTTAACCATCGTGTAAAATCTGTTTCGGTTTGATTTTTGGAACGTACGGATGGATAGGAGTGTACGTTCCTGGATTGCAGTGTGTGTGTTGTTCGTTCCATTTAATACGTACCACATAGACGTACGAACTGAAACTAGAGCAATAAATTCTAAAGAATTTTTGTCTGATTTTATTAATTTGTATAAAAATAGTATAACATTTTCCAGAAAAAAAAAACTTAATATTGCTTACAATTACAACATTGGCGGTCATACTTTGAGAGTCGTTCGTGAAGTTAAGAACCTAGGTATAATTTTAGATAGCCAACAGCACAAAAAACTATGAGAACTCTAGGTTTTATATTACGCAATACAAAGTATTCCATTAACCCTTCTTCAATTATTATTTTGTATAACGCATTAGTTAGAAGTAAATTGGAATAATGTAGTAGTTGAAAATGTTCAGAAAAGATTTATTGATGTGCTCAATTATAGATTTAAGAGAAATTTATATTATGAACTATATGATGTCAGACTGTCGCACTACCGCTTAAAAGAATTAGTTTCTAGGAGAACAATTTTTTCTTTATATTTTTGTACAAATTATTTACCAATATTGTTGAATCTTCTTATATTTTCAGTCAAATTTCTTTTTGTCACCATTCACATTTTTCTAGATATGCTGATCTTTTTTATATTTCATCGTGTCGGACTAGTTATGCAAGTAATTCTCCAATACGTGCGTTACAGAAGAATTATAACGATTACTTTTATGTTAATATGTTAACTCTTTACTACATTAGTGTTAATTGTAGTCACTGTTTCTTTAGGTTTAATGTAAGTACTTACCACGAATCTTTATTTTTTTTTGTGTAATCCTGTTATTGGGCATTGGATTACCTGTTGGATTACCCATGTCGAAATAAATAAACTAAAGGAAGAGAGTAGTCAAGAGATATGGTTATTAAAAAAATAGACTCTACGAGGGAGTTTTCGTTGTGCCAGTCTCCTAGTTCTAATTTTAATTCATTTAATAAATTGACATGAGAAAACATATTTCTCTTCAAAAGCCAATTTTACACCACTTTGTACGACATTTTTCTCTTTTCTTTTTTACTGCTATTACTGCCGCCACTGCTAGGAGACACTTGTGAGGTCTCGTAGTGTGTGAGGAAAAAAACCGTACAATCCTGGTTCGCGCGATTTGGTCCGTACAGTCCTGTCCGCACGAATGGTACGAAGTCTGTGGGGCCCTTTAAGCCTCGACCAACGTTGAATTACACCCACAATATCTACCCATATATTCTTTATTATTAGCTTTTGTAACATTTTTTACTGTATTATAAGGTATTTTAAGCTAATATAAATGAAATCTCCTACAATTCCTATCAATGAAGTCATATGTATGCTCTCTGATACCAAACATCTAAATATGCTAATGAACAATTTCACAGAATCTATTCAATAATTATCTAAAATTTAGTTAATTTGGTTTAATGAAAACATTCTATAAATATCTAAGTTCACATTTGAAACTATGCGAACTCGAAAATTCAACCACAATAGATGAGATCTGACCTATTTCTGCATTTTTAGAATTGCTTCTTCAGGTTGTAGTATAACTCCACAAATTTATTATACTTGAAATATAACATTAAGTGAATTGGCTTTCACTCTCCTAGTTGAACGGTTTTGGCCGTGGTCGTGGATAAAACGTTAAATTACATTCGGGAAATTAACAAGCCTTTATTCTTTAAAAATTGTAACTCTCGGCTATGCCTCGTGTATCCATTTTTTTCGTGGATTAAATGCTTGTTAATTCCCTTAATTAGTAACTATTATCTACTTTCATCTATAATATAATATTGCAAAATGTGAAGAATAATAAAAGCTTTGCTGATCATACATGTCGCAATATTCCTTTATAGCATTAACAAGTGTGTTATTGAATGAAATCATAGTATTTCTCAGACGAATGAGATAATTAACAAGTTCATTATGTTTTGATCGGCTTAATCAATTCCTTGAATAAAGCGTCTGTTAGTGTTACCACTTAACGTTTGATGTCTCATTTATATAAATGTGACAGACGTCAGTGGTTGCGTCAAAGCAATGTCAACATTGACACAGGACCTCAAATTTACATTGGGCAAATTTAAGTTAAACTTGGCGGTTGGATCTAGAAGATGGAGCAGAAGATAATTCGGAAACATTAACAAGATAAAAATCAATTGTACACGTGTTTCTTACAGCGTTTTTCTGTTTCCCCAGTTTTAAATGGGGAAATAATGCATTTATTTAGTAGTAATATTTATTTAAAAACTGTCTAAGATTGAATAATAATGAACTGCTATTTCAAATGAAGATAAAAGAATATATACACTTTCCAAATAATAGCGGAACATATCTGAATGATATATTAACGGTATGTATTTGTATACAGGGTGTTCCATTTTTAAATTGGCAAAGATAGATAGATTTTGAAACAATGCCACTTTGTCTTCCTATCTCTATATATTTGGAGATTTGTAAGGACCAGTGGTGGAGATAAGGGTAATTGCTATCGCTAATTAGAAAAATTTAAATTCGGCTTTGTAAAAAAGCCTATTTTATTTATTAATACTTTCAACCAATACATAGTAGTAATACTCAGTTAGGAACCGCGTTTTCCGACACCTGTATCATCTAAAAAATAATTTAAATTCAATAATTCATCCAGCAGTAATATTTTTGCACACAATACAGAAATTGTAAAACACATGGAAAATTTTGTTGCAACCCACATTCAATCATCAAATCAGATTGACCTTCTACGAAATGGGCTCCCAGTTTGTTTTAACTATTTTTTATAACGCCATTGTTAGGTTAATAGAATTAATGGTAATAAAACGTCGACTAAATATATCAAACATCATCATTCGTACTATATTGAACATATCTAGATAATTTGTAGATGCTATTTATAGTTTACTATAATTAAATCATATTTAGTGCTGTATATAATTACATGTAATTTATAAAAAAAATACACTGATAATTTTGCATGTACTTTATATTTGACATACAACAGCTAGCACCTAGCTTTAAAAAATGGAAAATAAGTCTTTATACATTTTTTAGAAACACCCATTTTTAGAAGGTACTAAAGAAATTGGGATACGGGTAGATTCGATACGATTGTAATAATTTTGCTTTGCTTGCTCATAGCATTACCATTATGGCTCTAAACATGAAATAAAATTTTGTAATAACATATATTACCGTAATTTCAGACTTTATAGGCTTATAGTAATTTTACATCAATATTTGAAAGTTAGCATTTGTAAAATTACCATTCATAACATTAATCTTATTTATTGCACGGATACATTGTTAATAATTTATCTTCAATTAGATAAAAAATGCATATTTTATTAAATTCAGTCTACCTACAGTACCTTGATTAATAAATAGTACGGTCATAAATACAGGGTGATTCAGATCTTTTCTAAAAAAAATAATCTACAAGCTCCCTTACAAATACAAATTTGTAAAAAAAAATCAAAAAAGACAGCTTGCAATTGACTTAAAAATACAGTTCTGCTTGGCACTGGAAACCAGTCCACTGTAAAACCTGAAAGAAAAAACAACACTTATTTTATTCAACAAATTCGACTGCTTTTGCTGCTATTGTTATTAATTATTAATAGAATTAATTTGTGGTTTTAATTAATAAAATAGTTCGACATACCTGATGTTACAACAAAATTTTGGGCCCGTCTTATCCAGTTTCTACAAACTAACACAAATGTTTCTGCTTCTTGTCCGTTTTGAACATGTAACTTATTGGTAGCAGTTATGATACGTTTACATAAATCATCAATAGTGTCCCCTTCGGTGCAATATAAGGATTTTTCAAATATCCGCACAAAAATAAGTTCCAATGATTTAATGTCAGGAGATCGTGGCGACCATAGTACCGGTCTTCATCTAATCCCCTGGTATTATTGCTTAGACGCACTGTAGATGGTATGGATATAATTGAGCCTCGTGTATGATACGCCACACTACTGCAATACGCCATGGACGCCCTGGACCTCCATCTCTTTCACGATTCGGTTGCAAATTTCCCGTGTCACGCCTATGTTTGCACTACACTTGCACTCACTGCACATCATTGTAAAAGTAGCTGCATTTGGCACATGTTTACCGGGAAATCTTAGGCTAAAACATTTTCACTTTACCATAAATTAAAACGATACCTATCAACGGCGAGTTGCTATGCATAAGCCATTTTTAATATTTGAAATACTATGTAAATTTTTGCATTACAAAAAAGTTAATACGATAAATAATTGGATATTTTAAATCGCCTGGCTAGAAACTACAGTAGCCCAGCGATGTAAAGGTTGAAACTCCTAGAACCTCTATAATTTTTTTCTCGGAAACTATAAGGATTTTACGATATTGACTCCATTTTTCATGATGCATCTATTCAGAATTTTTTTTTAGATAAGTTGCCATCATTTCGGACCTTCCTGTATGCTTTTAGTAAATTTACAAAAATATTTGAAAGTTAACATTTGTAAAAGTACCATTCAGGATATTTATTGCACATACATTGTTAATAATTTAACTTAAATTAGTTAAAAATTGAATATTCAATTAAATTGAATCTACCTACCTATAGCAACTTTAATGTAATATAATGCACTTGGGTTATAATAATTTGAAAAGCTGCATTATATTTTTTATGGGCTACATCAACGGTTTATTTTGTTTTTGTGCTTATATTTCTAACTAGCATATTTAGTTTTACAATCATTTCCACTCTAAAACCTAATGGGATGTACCGTCTACAACGCAGCAAACAAAACAAAATGAAAATAAGTTCATGTTCATGCATATTTCTAGGTTAACGTTTGTTTTAATCGTATAGCTCATAACATATTTTTATGGGATTAAACATCACTTTAAATTAATGAATTTGCCATGCAGAATTATTTTTGAATTATATTTTAATGCTGTTTTCACAATCGACCTATATTGATTTTAAAGGAAAATTATGTACCAAAAATCAGGCAAAGGTTGTTTGCATGCAATCGACATGGGAATAGTTGCCTCTTTCAATTTGTTTCTTAATTTTTATCAGTATCTAAAGTCCTTAAGACTTTTAAGATAGATATGATTAAAGAAGCAATAATTTATAGTCCTGAAGTTATAATAAAAATGACAAAACGTCGATGAGTATAAAAAATGTTTCTTCCTGTTTTCGCCCAAATCCAGCAGAACATAGTTGATAATACATTTCAATATCTGTTTATAGTTATTTTTCCTGTGGATTTCTATACAAAATTCCTGAGTTTCTTCATAGAAATTTGTGAATATATCGATTTCCAATATGCAACGTAGATGCAGCGCATTGCATTACATAGGGTGGTGTCACGTATACCAACTATATTCCTAGCTTAATTCATGCGTATTTTTATATAGGAATCTCATCAATAGACTCAATATCTCAAACCATAGATTAGTTTTTTGTGATTTTAAAATTTGAAAAATATAGAATGCCGCCTAAAAATATAAAATACAGATGTTTTGATAATTTCAGTTATGAAGTATTTTATAGGGACTTAATAGCTTTACCATGGTTTAATATTGTCAGAGAATATTATATTAATAATAAATTGATTCTGTTTAACAATTTTATTAATTTCCTTTTTGATATTCACGCGCCTATCAAAGAAGTTAGAGTTACTAAACATAAAGCTCGTTGGAACTCAGGCACTGCGAAATTTAAACGTACCAGGAATGAAAATGACTGGGTTAGATATAAAGAGTCACGTTAATTATGTTGTTTCCTCTATTAGAAGAGAAAAGAGGGCATATTTAGATCATTTATGTTCATTAAATAATTCTCGTAGAACATGGGCTGCTCTAAAAAATTTAAATATTAAGTCAAAAAAAATTTTGATTTGCCACCTGCATTATCTAATCTCAATCCCAATATAAATGAATATGTTGCTTCTTTTTTACAAAATGTTACTACTATGATAACAATTTAATAAACCATAACGTTAAATTCAACTTTAAGCTCACTACTGTCAATGAGATTAATTATATTCTTATGAACTTAAAATCCAATGCTTATGGATCAGATGGTATATCTATAACTGTTAAAATACTGATCGCCCTTCATTGATGAGTTTATTTTACATATTAGTAACTGTTGTATTGAACAACAATATTTTCCTTATGCCTGGAAAACTGCCATTGGTATACCGCGTCTAAAAAAAATCTAATCTAATCCATCATCTATAGGGGATTTAAGAATAATTAGTATCTTACCAGTCATGTCAAAAATATTTGAAAAAATACTTTACAATCAGATATTTGATTACTTTAATTCTAATAACTTTTTTCCTGATTCACAGTGTGGTTTTCGGAAAGGATATAGTGCCTCTACTGCGTTGACCTGTGCTACTAATGACATAATTTCATCCACTGATAAAGGTTTGGTTAGTATATTGGTGTTATTAGATTTTTCGAAGGCTTTCGATACTGTGAATCATATACTTCTATGTGCTAAATTAAAATATTACGGGTTTAGTAATTCAGCTGTTTCATTAGTAGCGTCATATTTAAAAGATAGGTATCAATTTATTAAGGTTAATAATGAAACATCTAATAATTTGAAAATTTTTTCAGGGGTGCCTCAGGGCTCCATTTTGGGTCCCCTATTTTTTATAATTTATACTGCTGCAATTTTAAATTTTACTCATAATTGTCCAAACCGACACATTTTGAATTTTAGGTCAATTTATGTGATTCTCTTGTACTATTGCGATTTCATTTATGGACCTTGTTTTTTGGCTGTAGATAAAAAAATAATGCAACAAGTTCAGAATTCATGCTGCAGATTTATTTATGGTTTTAGAAAGTATAATCATATTTCAGATAAAATTAATATAGGTTGGTTAAAAAATGAAAATCGTAGAATTTGAGTAATTTTGTTCATTCAGTTGTAAACCAACCCAATGCTTCATCTTTATTAAAAAAGTTATTTATTTCCCGCTCTAATGTGCATAGTAGAAATTTAAGATGTATTAATAAGTTCACTCTACCTAATCATCGTTTGGCTTTATTTCAGAGATCATTCATTTACAATTCAGTTAAACTCTATAACTCATTACCTAACGAATATAATAATTATAGTGCCAGTAAATTTAAATATAAGTACAAATCCTCTTTGATGCCGAAACCGAGTGCAGGTGAGATATAAATGGTCTGCTACTTCCTACTCGGCCTAAACGGCTCGACTTGCAGGAACCAACCTACATTGCAGCAGATACTTAAACGCATACCTCTCGCCCTGGGCGATGCACCATTAAATCTATTAATGATTCTGATAGCGGTTTGGGGCTTGTTAGCCCTCATCAGTAAGCCGCTTAGGCCGAGCAGGAAGTATCAGACAACTAATATATGCATATATTTTGTTACAAAATTAATGATAAAAAGGAACTTTAAATATTTAAAATTTTATATGCAAATATAAAATGTCTAAAACGTTTCTATTTAAGAGCTTCTACAGAGGCAATGCAGTGCAGGATGATTAAATTATAAAAAAGTTTTAAACGTTTTCACAAATTAATTATAGGGAAAATCCGGTATAGGTCCGGTAAATTTACAAAAAATACGTTTATTGAAACTATTCTTCTATACATTTTTCTTTCTTTTCTTTTAATTTAGACTTAGATCTAAATTAGGTGATAAAGAGCAAATGTATGACATCATATAACTCAAAGTAACAGTGCCATTGTACGGGTAAAATTACCCCCTATCGAAACATATATGGTTGCAGTCTGAGTGCAGCAGGAAAATCTTTACTAGAGACGTTACGATTTTATAACAAATGACGTGCGCGTATTCAACCAAAAAGGGCTGTCCATGCGGTGCTTTGCGAAGGCACATCTGCTTTAGAGTTGTATTGAAAATTGTGAAGCGGAGCAATGTGAAGACACATCTAATCTAATCCATAAGCGAGAGACTTTTTATTATGGGTTGCATTCAGAAAAGTAAAAGTAGTTAATTTAAAAATTTGCGGACATCGGTAACTTATAAAGTAAACTCTAGTACAGTACAAAAAAATATGAAAATTACAATTTGCTAAAATACAGGGTTAATTAAACAACAAAAATTGTAACCATGTGCTCAGGAGAGACTTAAGAGCTAATAAAAAAGTGTTTTTTTGAACTTTAGGGCGATGTATAAAAACTATTTGTGCAGTAAAAGCAGAAAAAGTTAGGAAAAGTGACTTTTTTTCGCATGAGGCGTAGGTTGTCCGATTGGGGCGCCAGCCGAAATAAAAAACACGCAATATGCGGAAAAGACGCTTTTCCTATGAATTGCATACATGACTTTTTTTAATAGTGTTTTCAAAATAACTCGAATAACTATTGTCATAAGTTTTTACCGAAAATTGCAAATTTCGAAGATATGAATCAAGAATTCTGAGGGAATGTTGATATAGAAACGAATTTTTTATTTGGTTTCCGTTAAAAATCTCAGAATCTTCTGCTTACAATGATAATGGAAGATGATATAAAAGAATGATCAAAAATTGCAGTTGAATCATAAAGGTTCGCGCGCACTAGCACCGCGGGCCGCACCGCTACGCATTGCTGAATGCTTGGAATGAAACCGGCCACTGTTTCCGGAGAATGTCTGCTACGATACTGGTTGATGCAGGAGCAGACATCACCACTTTTGAAAGACATGGTGTATGAAAAGCTACTAACATAGCAGTATAATATACAAGGTGATTCAAAACTAAAAGAAATTGGGAATAGATGCGTCATAAAAAATGATGTCAATATGGTAAAAAATTTTTTGTAAAATCCTTATAATTTCCGAAAATATTGAAGTTCTAGTAGTTTCAATTTTTACATCGCTGGGCTACTGTAGTCTCCAGCCAGGCGATTTCAAATATCCAATTACTTATCGTATTAACTTTTTTGTGATGCAAGTATTTACATTAATTTTTCAAATATCAAAAATTAGCTACCTATAGCAACTTGCAGTTAATGGGCAGCAGAACGATTTCCTGGCAAACAGTACAGTTTTACAACGGTATGCAGGCAGTATGTGTATGTGTGTGTGTATGTGGCAGTTTCGATAACATGTCTGTGCCAGTTGTTCTTTTTCTATAAAATTTGAGATTTGATAGTTGAACACTATCTAAATTATATCTATATGAGTTGTAATAACGAATTTGCTGACTGGACGAATTTCAACCACACTAAATTCAAAGCTATACTCCAGTGACAGTATTATACGTCGCAAATCTTGTCTGTCGACGTTCTCAGTGAATTACTTTGAAAATTTGGATTCGAACATTTTTCTCATTGTATGTATCAAAATAGAATAACATTATTCTCATAGCTTTTGTACACAAATAATATGATATAAGTACTAATTTCAAGTCGCTAAATTTAACCGTTTTCAATGTATTTACTATTTTTGCATTTTATGTAATTTAATGCTGAAGATAAGAATATGTAAAATTATTTTATTTATTATTAAATTTCAAATTTAGACTTATTTAGTAAGTTATATGATAGAAAAGAGGTAAAATTTATATTAGGTATATATAACAGAAAATGGTTAAATTTGGCAACATAAAATTAGTATCATAATCATTTTCTCTTAAAACTTTGATACATACAGTGAGAAAAAAGTTATGACCAATTTTTATCCGCGAGTACATTTTGTAGTGCCTTTTAGCGTTTAAAACAAAGTACGGATTTGAAAACATTCTAAAAATTTTAATAATTTTGAACTCAAAACCTTAAATTTGAGATCCTCTGTCTTTTGAACTAAGGTAAGTTGGCTAAATTGCATTATATTGTCGCCAACAACCTGCTTATTCACCTCATCTGCCTCATCTGAATAGCAAGTGTCGCTTTCGTCTCCGTCGAACAACTATGTTCTGAAATTTGCAGGAAATCTTCATCTGTATGGTAATAGTTTGTATGGGCTCTTCTTTTGAGGCTGAGATAGTATTTGCCAGTTTTCCAGTCTTATTCTAATAAAAAAGACAGGAAATTTGATCCGTGTAAACCTATCTTTTCCGAATACCTGTATAAACTGCCGTACTTGCAACCCGATTTTTTCAGGGTGGATGGGGGGCTGTCTCCAACCAAAAAATTACACTAGAGACCCTTGTGCGTTTTTTGCAATTGGGGTACTTTCTTATTTACTTTGTTTTTGGATTTTTTTGTCCAACATAATAATATTAATATATTAACTTTTTTTACGTATTTGACGCTTCACCGTCCATTAAATGAAAAAAAAAACGATATTTATTTATTATGATTCAGAAAAGATACAAACAAAAGGCTTAGGAACTGGTTTTTGAAGGATTCTTAGAGGACTGTCTCCTGAGTGGATATCAAAAAAAGGAAAGTCTACCCCTTCGGTGATTTGCGTAATAATGGTGGTGGTATGTGTGGTAAGGAAATGAGTTCAATTAACAATTCACAGCACTGAAAACACAAAGTTACTTGGACATTACATCCCATTGGTTCCAAACTGTCGTACCTCAAAATACCTATTTAACTAGAACATTCCTATTAAATATGCTTAAATCATTTTAAAACAGTAGATCCTCCGGAACAGCGATAATGACTTTTATTAAGTACATGTACACAAAATATTTTAGATATGACACAATAATCATAAACCACTCCTATTGCGCAAAACATCGAAGGGGTTGGACTGTGCTTTTTTGGATGGAAACTCAGAAGACAGTACTTGAAGAAACCTGCAAAAACCAGCTGGTCAGCCTTTTGTTGCATCTTTACTGAACCATAATAAGTATAGTAAATAAAAGCAAAAAAAAAAGACAATGGTGTCCAGAGTGATTTTTTGGTTGGAGACAGGCTTTCATTCACACTGAAAAAATCAGCTTGTCCGCATTTATTTTTTTTAAAATATGATATCTTTACTGGGTTAATATTATAACTGATCATTTTACTAATTTAATTAAAAAAAGACAAGCAAAAATCATAAACCATGCGCAAAAAACTATGTCATAGAACCTTTTCATAGTGCCTATGTAAATCACCGTGTCGACGTAAATAACCCAGCTATAAATGACACCAGAGAAGCGATGGAAAATTCCGTCTGCGGCACCAAAGTGATAGCGAGCCCGACGGATTTTTCCGTCACTGGCACTGAAGGTATTAACTGTACATATTGATTCTTAGTCATGTGTATGGCATGAGCTTCCAATATTATTTATTCATACTGGCGCCGTCGCCATTTTTTCGAATCGCCTTAAGATGTACCGCAGCATAAATATAGGCTCTATATGATATATATCGAGTTCAGTGATACTTAGCAATTAGTTTTATTAAAAATAATTATACTGGCTTGTTTGACATCAAAGTTGTCATCAAATAGGGTCAATTAGCGAGCAGTTGGGTCAGTTGCTGAACCATTCTTTTCCAGAGAGCGTCGACTGTCACACGAGACTGTCCCTTTTCCAGCTGCGGCTTAATGAATGCGGAATTTATCCCACGCTTTTCACTACTAAATATACATCGGCGCCAGAACGAAACGAATCACGCCAGGGCATTTTATCTATGTTCCTTTGGAAGGGTGAATGTTGAGGCAATTCGCGGCTATAGTTTTATTTTGTACTTGTGGGAATGCCAACGGCAGTTTTACAAATAGATCAGTTTAAAGTAATTAGCTGTGGTGTAGTTTTAGCAAGTAGTTTATAAAGAAATTTGTTCTGTATCGTGAGAAATACACATTACCTAAATGCTGAACAGAAATAGATATAGATTTGAAAATTGCTATACAGGCTATTTTAAAGAAAATATTTTAAAATGTTTGTATTTCAAATATTTTTTGATTATTTGTGCAAAATCGCAAATAACTCAAAACATAATAAATTTAATTCGTCTATATTAGATAAACAAGAATTTAATTTTACATAACTTGGAGTAAAAAATACAATGTCTTCTATTTGAAATAAATCAATTTTTGTCCTATTGAAATTAGTAAAGTGTAACAGAAAAATGGAGCACTTTATTTAGTATTATAGAACTGTTATTAATTGCAAAAGGAACAACACCTTAAAATTTTATGATACATACATCAAAATTAGATGCTTAATAAATGTAACACGAAAAAAGAAATTATTACAAATCTCGTTAAATGTCTCTTTTTTAAATGTCAAACAATTAGGAAATTGTTGGGTTTAGAATAGACATAATACATGTTTATATATTTGTATTAGTTATTAAACTCGCTTCAATCAGCGATTTGTTGCGAAAAATTTATAAGTGAATATATTTTCCTATTAAAATCACGTACTACACTGATAAACATTTGTCTGTAATTTCACATAACTTTATATTGGCAATTTGTGACCAGCGTAAATTATATAATAATTTTATAAATGTACACTGTAATATTACAGAAATAAACATGGATACAATACCATATTATCTCATCTCATTTCAATTTTATTATTATAGTTCAATAATAAATATTATACGATGCGAGTTAAGAAACACATAACCAGCAACATTTTTATTTCTAAATTGATTGATTGATAAGTTGATTGTGTCTATATATCCTGTAAATATGAATTATCCATCCCTTTCTATAAAAGTGTATTGTTCATCCATCATGTAAAAATATATTACAATGTATTTCATTACACATATTTATTAGAAAATGTGTTGAAATGTTTTCGCTGAAAATGACATATTGACATGAAACGTTAATATGTATTTCTTGATTTTTGCAAGTATTTGTAGATATTCGTAAGTATATCAGTGAAAATATATATTTTTAGATCGAATTTTAGTTCAGTTAGTTTATAATTAATTTAACTACAACTAATGTTAATATCTGTTGTAAACTATTGCTATTATTACTGTCACAAAGGTAAATATATGTTTGAAATGAGTATTGCTTTATGGTTTAGATATACAGGTTTCGATGCAGGTTTCTAAACAACGTACTGTTTCAGTTCCTATTATATGAATGAATTTTATAACAAAAGCAAAAGCTGCCACGCGTTACAATGTAATCTTATACTTACTCTTTTCTGAATATCCTACAAAGAAGTCCTTATTAATCAACCGTACATGTTTGTCTATCACACCTTAACACAACTAAAACGTATTAGGTTAGCAATCAGATTGATGTGCCACTGCGCATGTGTAACAGAAATCATATGAAAATTTATTTAAAATTTCATAATAAATTGAGTAATAGTAAATAGTTCCAAAGTAGTACATGTAGTATCATATTATTCCTGAAATTTCCTCGTTTTATTTACGTAAAAACACATATAGGTACTTTTATAGGATTTTTCCTTAATATATAATGTAAATTACAAATTACCAGTAAATATTACGTAAAACAAATACAACAAAACATGAAAATGTCTGTACCTATTTTTATCAAAACCAATTATTTAGACGCAAAAAAGCGTACGAAAAGAACATCCAATCTTAATTTTGACTGTTTCAGGTCATAAGTTGTTTATTTTATAATGAATTATATAGTTTTATTCATTTTCAAGGCATTTTTTTGACGAGAAAAATGACATGGGAATATCATAGTCTCATCTATGGCGCACATAACTTTCTTTTTGTTTTAAACATTTTTATTAGCTTTACTACAGTATGTACTACTATTTTGGCGACTATTAAAGAACCTCATCGTTATTGATGTAACATAAACAACTTGTAGTAATATTTCCCTCCACTTACCACAAGTCAACATTATAGTGTTGGTTTAAGTGTATTAAACTGTTACGAATTTATAATCCGCTAAACATCGATTGTGCCAATCTGAAATTAGTATTTGTAGTTAGCAACACCTGACGCACAAATTTTACTAATGGTTATTCCGTATGTGTGGGATGAAATGCAAAATTAATGTTGAATATTTAATATGTCGAATAGGAATAGAAGCGCAATGTACAAAAATTATAATTATACAGGGTGTCCGGAATATACTAAAGGGGCTCGTATATCTGATTAAAAGCAACAAAAAACTCTTATGAAAAGAAATGTCTAAAGCGAATAGTTTTTCTACAACTTCAACATTCGAAAGTTGTGTTTTTTTAAATACAAACTATTGGTGGCCATAGACTAATTGAAATCGTTATTTTTTTCTCTTTCCATTAATAAAATTTAGACACGCCAATCGATACTACTCAAAAAAGTGTCTAAAGAATTATTAATAATTTTTTTCTAACTTCACAAACAACCAAATTACAGGCATGTATCGAAAAGTGAAAAATTAGATTTTTTTTATTACTTGAAAACAAAAGACGACAGGTCATTTTGGTTTTGACCATTACTTTTCTCTTAAAAAATAGTGGGAGGGTCATTCTTTCTATCTCCTATAGTTAACGAGATGCCTATAAAAACATCAAAATTTGCCCACCCTATAACTATGAACCATTTTGAAAATTTTAAAGACTGACACTTCCACGATAAATAAAACAACACTATTGACCTCGTTCGTTTACCACATAGAGAGCATAACCCCACCCAATCGTATTCACCAGGTGGGCGTATTGACTCTCGCTTCAGGCGCAAAATTTGTTTACTTTTTTTTATATCAGATGCCATTGAAGTACAGTTACTCAAATCTATTAGACTTTTATTATAATTGTTTTGGTTTTCTTATTTATTCCTCAAAGTTTTTCGGATAACTTCTGAATCACTCTTTAATCACCTACCAGTAATATTTAAAGAAACTACACTTACACTTTACAATTTCAGCACGGGTAAAGGGTTCTCTAGTGGCATGCCAGTTAGTTAATCGGTACCTTCCTAGACTATAAAGATATAGTTATTAGAGAGTTATTAGACGTGTCATAAGGTTAAGCAGTATTTAGGTTACCCTTATGTTGACATTTAAGGATGCGCATATATTCTGTATTATTAAGGCAGCAGTAATAAGGAGGAATATGGTCGAGTACTAGACCATATTTATGCATGAGTAAGGAAAAGTGGAGCGGTCGCTTATGTGATAGATCGGGTCGTTCGGTCGCAATCGGTAGTACCCGTCCTAAGCTAAAATAAAAATAAAATGTTTTTCGCTTTTTTAATAAATTCCGTCGTAAATGTATCCTAATTTTCTCAAAATATTGACTTATGTTTCTTTTCCCATTCATCAAATAATAATTGAGAAATGAAGAAGAATTGCACCAGAAAATTTTCAAGTGCGCGAGCAATTTTAATGTCGTTTGTCCATTCTGTTCTTCGCCTTTCTTTTCCAATCCGTTACATTTTTCTCCCTTAGATCTATTGCTACTGCCTCTCTCCATCGCTTCTCGACCTCTCTCTTTTTTTCTAACAATTTGGTTTACTCCCTACAATTCTTTTAATTGTCCTCTCATCTTCCATACGTTCCACTGGACTCTTCTGACTTTTACAACTTCGTCTATTGTTGGTGCCTGGTACATTGCATATATTTCCTCATTATTTCTCCTTACATCACCTTCCTCCATCTTCTTGCCCCCTAGAATTCTTCTTAAGATGTCCCTTTCCCACCTTAAACGATTTTCTCTTAACTTCTTATTGAGGACTCAGGTTTCACTGTCATACAACGCTGTCCGACTCAAAATTGTTTTATACAGCGCCCCCAAATACACATATTTTTGAACTTCAAACTCCATCTCTCCTTGCTGTGTTCTCAATTTGAAATTGGTATCTTTTTTGTTCTCATATTCTCAAAAGCTTACTTTTCTCTTGATTTATCTGCAATCCCACTTTACGTGCTTCTTCCGCATGTTTTCTCGTTACTTTTTCTAATTCCCTACTATCTCTAGCAATAATGGTTTTATTACTGCAACCTTATTTTTGATTTTTTTAATTCTTTTGAATCAAATCTAATTGGGTAAGACAAATCAGTTTTTAAGGGTGTTTTCAAAAAGGCGCGTTTAAAAAGCAAAAATACATATACCATTGTATTCAGAATGATTTTAGCTATTCAATGACATATCAAAAGAAAGATGTTCCCATTTATTTTTTTTAAGTGAGGGTTAATGGCGTGAGAGGGTGAGTAGAAACACAGGCGCTTATAGGTCACAAGTTGACGCCCCAAACATAAAAATTTACCTATTTTTGGAAATTTTTTATATGGCAATCATTTTCGAGCGAGTAGTTTTCAAAAAATCATCCTGTATATAAAATCGTATTAAATACTATTCGACAGTATTAAAGGGATTTCCAATAACTCTCTATTAAAAATTACCTACTTTGTCTAGTTTAACTAGAGCCGAGCCAAAAGTTTTTCAATTTCAGATGTGATTGCCCGTAAAATCCTGCTTTATTTGACGGCGTGCACGGCTCTGAAACAGGTACGGGTATCAGATGAACCCCATGGGAAAAAATCCTACACTTTAACCTCACAGAGAACAAGGCGGTTATCCCCCGACCGTAATAACCCCCTATCAGCGTTCCCTTCATCATTCCGCAAGCGGAAATCCTGTAATGTTTGTGGATCTGGCGAGGCTGTGCACGCGGTGCCTGAAACAGCATTTATAAATCCTTTTAAAATTTGTACAATGCCTGGCGGTGGTACTTTGCTCTCAAAGCAGGAGGCTGCTGCTCCTGCGTCCCACATTGCAGAATGTAAACTCCTTTTACATTCCGAATATTATGTTTGAAGATGCGAGGTGACCTTCCGGTAAAATAAAGAATCGCTGGCACGTGTTTCTTTTAAAATGAACCAGTCTAAGGGGCAGAAAAGTGTATCTAGTGGAAACTTTTTTGCCATACACTAAGAGACCAGGCCTGTTCAGTTTGAGGAATTGGTTAAACATCGCAAAGTGTAATAGATAATTCTACTTATAGGTTGCTCCCTCCCCTCTTTCCCTACTTCGCTTTTTGCATCGATGCACAAAAACAAAACCAACAAATTTTATCAAATTCGATTAATGTTTTACTGTCTTCAATTGAAATAATTATTATTGCTACTAGTTTTTAGGGTTTGCAATTATGTATGTTCCTCCCGACAAACTTTTTTGTGGACACCTGTACTATAGTGTATTTAAATTACATATCTGTAAATCAACATTTGGCAATCCAACACATTCTCCACTCCTACTTTTATGATTAGATATACAGGCTGATTTTTAATCTATAGGCATAAACTTGGGAAATTATAGCTGAGGACAAATAAAACCGAATAAGGAAAAAATGTAGTAACATATTTTTAGTTTCATTTTACAAAATTTATGAAGCAAAATTTTTTGTTTATAAAAACTAAATAGTAATCAAGTCAGAACGATATATTTGGTATTTGTAGCAGTATTTTGTTATCAGGTGTGGTTCTATTCGAGTTTATAAACGCATTTCTCATAATTTCTCAAACGAAGGACTTATGGACATAATACTGGCATACGGAGAATCATAAAATTCAGTGGCAGAAGCTCATCCTTATACCCAAAATTTTCCCAAAAGATATCATCCGAGACGTGAAGCCTTTTTACTTGTGGTTTAGAGGCTTATATAAATTAGCAATATGTGACCGAGGCCTGGTCAACATGGGGAAGCCATTAGACCCAGGCGAATTGCAAATCTCGATAAATAGGTTTTAAATACCGTCGAGGAGCAGCCTGGTATAAGCACTAGGAATTGTAGCTCACAATCCACAGCTTGGCGAAAGTTAATACATGACTTACTCTACCCATTTCACATTCAGCGAGTCCAAAGAATCTCCCGCTTCTAGTGAACTTTTGTGAGAGGTTGTTACATCAGCAGCACTTAAGCCCAAACTTTGCTATGAATATTGTCAACAACGATTTTCAGTAAATGAGTGGGATGGAATTATGAACGGGGTACTTATTGGCCTTTCATTCTGGAAAATGGTTAACTGGTACTGTTTATTTACAATTTTTGTGTAATAATTTACCGGTGCTCTTCGAAGAACTCAATCTCTTGTGTGATTTCTTCATGATGGTGCTCCACCACATTTGCGTGACTAGTGCAACAATATTTGGATAGCCCGAGGAGGTTTAGATGGTGGTTCCCTCTACGTCCCGACCTAAAATCGCTTGACTTTTATTTTTTCGGTCACATGAAAACTATGGTATATGTTACTAAAGTTAACACTGAACAAGAGTTTCAAAATCGGATACATGCTGCCGCTGAGGCATTTCGACTACGGCCTGGTTTGGTCCGTGCATGTTGGGACTCGTGGATACGGCTCAACTACGAGTATATATTGAAAATCACTGAAATTACAGTTACTATGAATAATTAAATACATTTTCAATTTTATGAAATTCGCATTCTTTTATTTGAAATAGATTGGTATCTCCGTTATTGAATAATGTTTTTTTCCACTATTCGTCATTATTTGTTATTAGCTATAATTTCTGAAGTTTAAGCTTATGGGTTAAGAATCAAATCAAATCAATTTTGTGATGACCTTTTTTGCAAACTTTAATGCTAATAATAATATGAAACACCCTGTATGTTCGGATAAATGTAATATTTTCTTTACAATTCAACACTATATATCTCAAAAACTAGTAACTTAAGTTTCTTAAGATCTTATTAACGTTTTTAAATTAAAAGTAACCCAAGGAATCTTGGTATGATATGGATTTAGAAAACACCTTTTACATGTACATATAAAATCAGTTTTCTGATTTCAAATATTTTAGTGACGATAAAATAAGAGGTTGTTGTAGTTTCCTTCACGTTTTGATTTCCCTTTGTTCCTTCTTGGCCTTTCCATCACCTAAATAAACAGACGACAGATTTAAAAACTACTTTCAATTTTGATTTATCTCGATGTTGCGCGGTTTTATATACGACCTTTGCTCGCAACGCTATTTTAAAAAACACTGGTTCTAGAAACCATTCTGGAGATTAATCTATTTAAAGGATTCAGGATGCTTTGCAGTGCCATAAAAATTTTCAGTAAACTGGAACTGGATCCGGATTTCGTTGTCCCAGTCCCAATTATTCAGTACTTAGTTCGACATTTTTTGTTGGAATATATATCTAATAAATTGTGTTTTCAAAATATACAGGCGGAGATTTTCTAGTCAAAAATCAATAGGTACTGCCCAATATCTACGCCTCTGGAAGGTCTGAATCGATTGTACCAAGTTATAAATTACTTGTCATAAATGTATTGACCCAAATTTAAACGATTTACAATGAAAAGTTTAGAAATTATCAATCAAAAACATATTTTATTATTTTTTTGACAGCCTGTACTTCGAAATCGAAGCATTTGCGGTCCTAGGTTTATAGGATTTTTGTCGTATTTTTGAATGTAGAATCAGTTATAGAATTCTCTGAACAACATTTTGCAATACCCTGTATATAGGATGCACGGCACTGGAAACTGGTCCACTGTAAAACCTAATAGAACGGCAAAGCATGCGACTGGACAAAAAATGGAAAGAAATTCTCTATTGTTATTAATATAATTAATTTGTGATTTTAATTAATAACATAGTTTGACATACCTGATATTACAACAAAATATTGGACCCGTCTTACCCAATTTCTACAAACAATAGTCGATTTCAAAAATTGTAGAGAGTGAATAATGTTATAAACCTGCTCACAATTTATAGCAGTCAACACAAAGAAATATATATGCAGTCCGTATATTTTTCCTACAAAATCGTGTGCCGCATATCTCTGAGAGCATACTCGATTACACAAGTTCTGCTACGCATGCGCTGCTGCTTTTCATTGGCTGCGACGAATTGTTGGATCCAACTGTTTCATTTCCAGCTATATCATGGGCATTAGAGCACCAGGGCAAAATATGAGTGTAAGTGATGTTTAAATATGTATTTCATTACTTACTTACTTACTTATTTTTGTACATTTTTTCACTGATGTATCCACTTCCTGTTAGTTTTTTTTTACCCACTATGTTCACGATTGTATCAGTGGATGCAGTTTTGGGCAGCAAGCCTGCATTCCAAACGTGATAAATAAATAAATAAATTAACAAAATTGTACGTGAATAGCATATGTGTGCAAATAAAAAAATGGTAAAGAAGTACAACTGTGAAACGGAAAGTGATGGAAACTGGCGAAAGGAAGATTGTATTTCTAAAATGAGTTAAAAAAAAATTCGATTGCTATATCTTACAAGATGAAACTTCCGTATAAATGAAATCGAACTGATAGAAAGGACGAAATAGTGATATGGCGAAGAAACTATTTAAAATAAATATTAAAAAATAAGAATCTAGATCGAAGAATCTATTAAATTTTGATGAAACATGGACGTATGAAGGTCATACGGAAAGCGGTACGATATTATATAATACGTGTTAATGTGTGACCGTTATAGTGACAGTGCTAGTAACCAATAGTAAATAGTGTGTATGTATTCTAAAGCCTTTTGTCCTTTTGAATGCAGAATTCACAAATATTTGCGCGATTCATTTAATGGTGGAAAAATCTCTATTTGTAACAAATTTTGTCAACTACCTATAACATTTTCTATCATTTTCATCATGGCCATGGTAGATTATCAGAAGCTCAAAACAAATTTATTGACACTACATAGCAATGAAAGGGGCAATAATATTTGTAGTGTTTGACAGTTTCGCAAATTGCAATTGTCAAAAGTTGAGATTTTTCCGCCATAAATAATTAAAACAGAAGTTGCAAAATTCGTCCAAAAATCGGTGAATTTCGCATTCATGAGTCCAAGGCTTAAAAGTGTGATATCTGCGGAGTGCGCATCATGTAGGTATAAGTGGGTGGTGGTAGGTAATGGCCGTCCAAAAGGATGGCATTCTAATTTGTAGAGAGGATGACACAGGTGGCACATTTAAAGTAAATTGTTAATGTGCTAGGTTCAGCCGACGTCAACTTATTTTTGATAATTTTGTGTGCTTTAACTCTTCTCAAGTGGCACGCTTAGGTAATCATACCACCCGTATCTCAGATACTCATCTCAGTGTTGTGAATTAGTCAGTCTCTATTATTTTCAACCTTGGGTAATTGATAATAAAAGATAAAAACTTCAAATTTTGAAATATTATTATTATTTTTATTATCTAACACCACAAAATTGGTAAAAACTGTTATATCACTGTTTCTACTCTAAAAATAATGGATGTTATGTAATGCAATTATGTTTGTCATTTTTGTATATTTTTTATATCTGATCGCATTAAAACTTAGTACGCCTATGAAATGTTTCAACAATTTCGACCCCTGACTATAATACAAATGTTTCTGCTTCTTGTCCGGTTTGAATTCGTTATTGGCAGCAACTATGATAGGTTTGGATAAATCATCAGTAATAGGTATCTACTTCGGTGCGATACACTTCATTTTTTAAATATCCCCACAAAAAAATACAAATGGACGCCCTGGACCTCCATCTCTTCCACTATTCGGTTTCAAATTTCCCTTTCGTTGCACTACACTTACATTCACTGCACACAGTGGTAAAAATAGCTGCATTTGACACATGTTTTCCGGGAAATCGCTCTGCTAAAGCACGAACTCCTTTAACACTGTGGTCTACTTTTAAATTTCCTGTTTCGTGAAGACGTCTATGAATCCCAGAAAATGTTCTCGGATCGGGTAGTACGCGATTTGGATACTACTCTTGGTATATCCTCCTGGCTTTGTATGCATTTCCGTCACCGATTGTAAATTTACCATTTTTTATGAAATTTTACCTCCTACTCTAATAATAATTTTTTAATAATGAAAAATCAATATCAACTTTATTGCGAAAAGAAGCGTCAGAAATTATGACACTTTACCCAGCCTACTAATTTTTATTTAATTTAAGGGGGCTTTTAATGAGCTTACCGAAGGATTCTCACCCTTAAGTATCGGCATTTAATTAATAAACACCCTGTATTGGTTTGCCATTCCAATAATAAATTGAAATTCTGTACATTACTGCCGACAAAAATTATTTTAGGTAAGTATAATTTTAGGTGTTGATCACTTACAATATAAAATTTGTTTGTTACTTGTATGTTATAAACACGTAGGAGTAGTCGAGAAACTTTTGTCCTAACTTGAATCATTATCCACTTACAGAAGGCTGAAAAGTTTTGAAAAAAGAAGGATTTGTTTTATAGAATTTTAAGGAATAAACATATCGCTATAAAATTTGGAGCATAAACAATAAACTTTTTGCCAAACTTTAATATTTATTTTTAATTATAATCAGTGGCGTAGGTGCGGGGTACGTATACGATCTTTGACAAAAAAATATGTAACGGTTGTATCTTACAAAGATGTAGGAGTATCTTAGAAACTTTTGCCCTAAGCTTGATTCATTACCCACTTACAGAAGGATCAAATTTTTCGAAAAAAGAAGGATTTGTTTTATAGGATTTTAAGGAACAAACATATCGCTATAAAACTACGGACACATTTTACTTTTAATTTTAATTTTTAATTATAATCAGTGGCGTAGGTGCAGGGTACGTCTACGATGTTTGACAAAAAAATATGTAACGCTACTGTTTAAGTTTTAAAAACCGCGTAATTAAGAATTCAGGAGCTGTCCCATCGGTATTGGTAACATGTGCTGATTGTCTAGAATTTTTGTTAATTTTTTTAAAAAATGGCGTGTGATTGTTCGTTAAATCGTAAAATCTATACTAAACCTAGGTAATTTTATATTTATCACTACACATTTTATCACATCTCAGTTTATACAAAGGATAATAATTTTATTCGATGCAAATTACTATGTTATGTCTCTGCAAACATTCTCTCCTGCGACGAATTTACATGACAAATAGGCATTGTATGCCAACACGTCTTTTATTCTTGAGGGTTAACAAAAACAAACGAGAGAAGGGTCACGATGCAGTAAGTTATATAAATATAAAGGGGCTTGGAAAATTAGGGATTTTTATTGTTAATTAAAGGAAGGAATTTAAAAAATAAATTAGACGTAATTTTAAATCTAATCAATCACATTAAATAAATCTTATAGACCGCCATGGATCGACAATTCCAATTTCTTTGGGTTACATTTTAATTACAACAAAACAAAATCGTAAATCAAAAGAAAATGACCTTATGAGGCCACCTTTATTCGTTGCTTACCAAAAAATGATAATTTAATCGTGAACTAATATATAAACATCACTGAACATTGATTTCAATTACCACCTAGAAATTTATGACATAATGAATTATACATATAAGTACTATTTTTATTGATAATTTCGTCAAAAGTGTCTCTATTAATTAACAAATTCTATTTCTAGTTAAACTATTAAATACATTGATAAGAGTAGTCGTGAGTTCCTCAAGTCTTGACGTAATTAACAGGGTCGGACTGAGGATCATGTATACTAATGAAACTCTCTAAAAATATCAAAAAGTAAAATTTCAAAGATATTATTTATATTTACATAATATTTACGATATTAGTTATGGTAATTTTATAGTTGTTCATATAAAATTTTATTTGATACTAAATCTGCTATATGCCTGTACCCTATTGTTGGGATAAATCTTTTAACTTCGATGTACAAAACTAATATTTTTTATTGTTACTTTTTATATCTCTGTGTATAGACATTATTTTATCGTCGTCTAGTAGTTGCAGGTTTTTAGCAGATTAGATAATAAGATAAAAATAAACCATCACAAAACATCAAACAGAATAAGAAATTGTAGGTTCTATATGATAGATTGAGTAAGCAGGCTTGATTTCTTTATATTTGCAAAGAAAAATCGCAAAAGAAAATATTTTTATCTTTATTATCAAAGTAGGTGGAAGTAATTTCCGTTATTAGATTGTTTGCTTTCCATATCCGTCCGTATTCACTTCCTAATTCACATATTTCTTTTCATTATAAAAGTTTTATCCTGCCATGTCCTACTATAATTCTACTATACTGTTATAAACCTATTGTTCCTGCTAAAGTTTTTGAACAAATACCTACTGTATTCTTTGCTATGGAATAATTTTGGTAGTATCTTAGCAAAGCAATTAATAGTAACAAATTTACAAAAGCGAAAGTTTATTGTGAAATACTGTTGTATTTTTTTTTTTTTTTTTTTTTTTGATGAATATAGATCTAACGCAATTGTTCCTCAAGAATCTAAATTCAGGCCGCTTCTATTTTTATTATGTATATATATGGTTGCAAAATTTCTCCGGGTTCTTTTCCGCGATGAATCTGCATGGTCCTCAAAAGAACCATTTGTTTGACGTTTCGGTAAAATCTCATTTACCATCTTCAGGTGTTCTTACTTCTGCTTCGCGTTACTACGTTCGGCTTACTGAAAGATGTTTGTCCACTTTCTCATTTACCATCTTCAGGTCTTCTTACTTCTGCTTCGCGTTACTACGTTCGGCTTACTGGAAGATGTTTGTCCACTTGGTGAGTTATATACTGTGCTTTTTCGTTCCGGTGTGTGGTTTTCTTCGCATGGCTGCGCGTTACGGGTCTTGCATTTAACGGTGCTGTGGGTTCTTGTGTTCTGCTTGGCCTACTCTCAGCGTTGCGTATTACAGGTTTATTGATCTTCTTGGTTTCCAGGACAGGTTTCCAAGCTGTTGGTAATCTTTGGGTATCGTCACGTGTTTTAGGATGTTTTTCAATTGGCCTCTTTACTTATTCTTTTTGCCTTATGCTCCATTCTTGCTAGTACCTTGGTATTATCGAAATCAATCTGGTGGCCAGTGTTTTTTACATGTTGAGCTAATGACGAAGTTTTTTCATTTTTCTGGACAGCTTTCCGATGTTCTTCTTTCCGGGTTTGAATTCTTAGTTAGTTTGTCCAATGTATGTCTTCTCACAGTCTCCGCAAGGAACTTCATATACTCCTTGGTTTTCTAGAGGAATGTTTGTTTTTGGCTGATGGTAGCATATTACCAATCTTCCTGTTCGTGTTATAGATGGTTTCTATTTTATATTTCTTTAAAATCCTGCTTATTTTGTCGGTAGTTTCCTTGACATATGGCAGGAGAGCTTTGGTTATTGGTTTATCTTCTTTCTCCTGTTCTTTGTTTCGCCTAGGTCTTAAAGTCCTCTTGATGTTGTTACCAGAGAAACCATTTTGTTGTAAAGCTAATTTAACGTTTTTAATTTCCTCTTCGTTGTGGTCGTCGTCAGAGAGTCGTTCTGACCTTGTCATTAGTATTTTGATCACTGATTGTAGCTGCGATGGATGGTGGTGAGATTCTGCGTGTAAGTACCTGTTTGTGTGTGTTGGTTTCCGATATACCGTATAGCCTAGACATCCAAATTCTTTTTTCCTTATACATACATCGAGGAAAGGTAGATGTTGGTCCTTTTTCAGTTCCATAGTGAACTTGATTTTTGGATGTCTGTTGTTCAGATGAATTAAGAATTCTTGTAATTTCTCCTCGCCATGTGTCCATATGACAAAAGTGTCATCGACATATCTCAGCTACATAGATGGTTTATATTCTGCTACTTCTATTGCTTGTTCTTCTAATAGGTTGGCTATGACTGGTGACAAAGGCAATCCCATGGGTGCTCCTTCTATTTGCTTATACTTTTGGTTTTTGTAGACAAAGTAAGTGTTCTTTAGGCAATGTTTCGTCAATTCCATTAGATCCTCTCTTACTTACATGGTATTTCTTCTGGATCATGTCGAGTGCTTGTAGCATATAGCTAATTTATCTGTGATATAACTACATCAGCCTATAAAGCGTTACGTTTTGTAATAAGGGAATCGAAAAAACGTTAGTATTATTATATAATAGTTTTATCACTTGACTCGACTCGAATATGCTTCGGTGTTATGGCATTCACAACCTGGGGTATATTCAGTAAATATAAAAAAAGTTTCTGAGATTTATTTATTTTAAAAAATATAATAGACTTCCAGATTTTAACTTCACTCGAAGTATTTATATGCATTTATATGTTAAGAATACACTATGGAATCTGGAATCTGTCAAAGATATATATTTAGTTGACAATTTATAAATACCTTGTATGTGTACTATGTACCTAATGCATATTTAACATAATTTTGATATTATGAATGCTTTTCCTGTATTCTTCATGCTGTAACATACAATTAATGTAATTTGTTTGGAAGTAATAAATAAATAAATATCCTGCATACGAATAACATATGAATTAAAATAATACAAACTTGTGACAAATTTTACTACACTTAATAATATAATACTATATTTAATAGAATGTAATGGATAATAACTTGCCACTTAAGTTCTAAAGTTATAGAATAATTTTCTACTTCTGCCTTGAGTTTTTAATTGCATATTATTAATTAGGTATTAATACATTTTTTAATTAGAATATATATTTGTTTAATTTCTATAAGCAATCTATCATTGTTACAGCTACATTATGTTACTTTAGTTATTCTAAATATCGTTCATTTATGTCTTACTTATTGATAGTTTTGAATCTATCCGTGCAGTAAGTAAAATAGTTAATTAATAATTTTATTGTTCTCTCTAATAGTCATTCTAATTGTTTTTCAATGTCTTCCTACTGTTATGGGAGAAATTAAATTATTCGTCAGTTCTTGCTGCCAAAAGAACATGAAATAATTTTCTCTTTTTTTATCTGAAAACTATTCTTCTTACGCTTTGTGGAGAGCAGCATTCAGAGGAACTGTTGAAGTGAAATATATGTTAAATTTATTACAGACATGTAAAAAATACAGGTGAAATTGCGATATACATAATATTTTTAAATGAATTCCCCTCCTATAAAACGAAATCAAGATCATATATGAAAATTAATGTCAACAACACTCCTTTATTGTAACTCCTGATTTAGTCGAGAAATCCTCTGACGTAGATACTGAGTCGTTAACTGTAAAACACTTAATCCACTGTAATTAAAATGATATATTTTGCTTAGGTGGTGCTATAATTCATACTTTATCTTACATAAAGGAGTCTAAAGTAGTTATTCGGATCCCCTCTAGGTATAAGTTGAAGGAAAACTGGAGCGAAAAATTTCAGTAAAGTATTCTTCAGGGGTAATATGAACATTGGTCTACAATCTAATTTTGTATACTTCAGTCAAAGAAAAAGAATTCACAAAGTAAATGACCAGTTTATAAGATTTAACATTGCATTACCACACCACATAACTTTACAGCTACAGCTCTATTTCTCACTTATATACCTACATTATTATTTATATATTCCTTTACTTTGCAATAAGTCATTACAAGACAATGTAGATTCTGTATCGAAAGTAATTTGATTTATTGTAAACATTTACAGTGAAATTAGAACAACCTGTAAGGGATATCCCTTGCCCTATTTATTTTGAAACATTTACCTTGCCTATGTAGTTTGAAGTGTTATCATTAATAGATGGTTTATGAACTATTGAATCCTTCAAAGTGGTTGAATTATTTCAGCACTTGATGTACTTGGAGTCGAGATTTTTTTTGCTAACAACTGATTTACTAGTTATGGACTTCTGAATGTAGCCTTCAGCTACCATTGAAGATTTTTATCCACCAAGCATTTTTAAAGTTGTGAGCTTCTCAATTTAGTAATAGTTTAGCTGAAGTTCTGCGGAAACATTGTCCGGTATATTCGTAAGCATCCTTCAATTTGACAAACGCAGCAACTTGTTTCGGCATTTTAACAACTGTATCAATTCCTATTAATATGGTTATATACATTTAAAAAAAAAATCTGTTGCTATATATTTGTGTTAGGTTTGCGGTACTATATTTCCGATATATGTCGAAATATTCGCTTACAATAAATGATCTTTTTTTTATTTGTCTTTGTAGTTGACAAAATGATCAACAATCTATTTCCCATCTTTTCATCAAGTAATTCATCACATCGACACACCCCAGATATGGCAAAAATCATTTCCACTTAAAATAAGAATAATCAGTAGTATCTTCGTTTACAAAAATATTTTGTTTATAATTGCCGCTATACCTAAATAAGTATCATCAGGGGCCTCCATTAGAAAATTTTCAATTTGTTCATTTTCTAAAAAGCGAGAGTTTTAGCACGATATCCATCCGATTGCCATTTCAAGAATGCTTTTTATTTTAGGTACTTTCGAATATCGATGTTGTTCAAATTAGCCTTGAACATCGCATATATTGACTATAATGAAGAAGATCTCCTACATTTGCTTAATTCAGAAAAATATACCAATAGTACATTAACTTAATAACATTGTAGCTATTTACTTAATAACGCTCGTCTCATAGCAGCCACAGACGACCTGATGAAATTATTATTATTCGTAAAAGAAGTATCATACAATTTTAATAATATAAATTAAACAACTTTGTTTGCAATTATGATAAAATTAAAAAGTAAATTTAATGCCTTGGCTGCCCTAATAGACTCGGCTGCGCCTCGTCTATTACTTTACTTCCTAAGCAAATATCAAGACAGTAAAAAATAGACATTTTGTTTTCGTTATAGTATTGTAGACACAAAATGTTTCCGTTGCTTGATAGAGATGGTGATCCACTCTAAAAATCTGCCTGTCACCAAAATCGATAATAAAAATGTTATAATTAAAGCAGTCTGATGTCCTGCTGATATCACAGAAAATTTCAACAGGACATTCACCGACTTCCATATATTTAACTACATCATTACAAATAAGTGTACAGCCGATAACTAGTACCCAAAAATCCAAAAATATACTTTAAATAACATCGATTTGCCAAAATTGTCGCAAGCCCAGCTCATGTGCCAGAAATAAGTATCCCCAATTAAAATCATTTAAAAAATGGCAAAGCAAGATATTAGAAGCTTGCCAGTAATTTTAACACTATACAGTGTGGGCTATATAAAACTGGTCACTTAGGTTTTCTTGTGTTAATGGAAAAACTATAAAATCGTTCGGTCCTGTCAAATTTTGTTTTAAGAGTCATATTTTATGAATGTACTCAATCCCAAAATTTCTACCCCTCAGTATAGGTGGTATTGTATAATACATCATTTAAAGGGCATTAAATTATCATTTCAATGCCATCTCATTTTTTAATATTTGGTGATTAATTGTCAAAAAATTATAAATGAAAAATTCAGATTATCAGATTCAATTAACAGTAATTTTGAAACAGCTCACCAGCAACCTCAGTGGTGGAGACATTTCTCAAAATAATATTATAAGCATTCGTGAAGTAACAAGATTAGTCATGTACGATGTATTGCTGCAAGTCGTGCTTAATCTACCTCTAAAGCACGGTATAGGGAGACCAGTAGAATCACTTGGGCCGAAATAATAAGTCGCACATAGCAGCTCGCGCATCGATTTCAGGCTGCAGAGTGCAGAGATCTCAGTTTGCATCCAACTCTGGGAGTGCGAACATCGGCTATACAGAGCCGTATTAAAGCAATATTTTGAGTCTGAATCGAGGAACGAGTCGCTGCGCAGCAGTTAGATGTTTAACATCTAGTTTCTTAAAATTTCCTAAAGACATAAATAAGTAATGTATAATATATAAAAACCGTAAATTAGATTTTACGGCTATTGCTTTACCTATTAACTTATTTCTTAAGTATAACATTGTAATATAAAAATAAGTCAAGTTTAAAATATACATATTTATATTTTTGACAAATACAAATTTTTATTTTAGAACAAAGTTCAGTGGCTTTTAATAGAGAAGATTTATTAGAAAATCTGCTCAGGATTAGTAATAGTTTATACAAACTATGTCAAATAGTCACTATAATGAAAGTAAGTCTCAAAACAAAATAACATATAAATATATAGGTACTATTTTTTTTCCAAATTTACATTTTACTGCACTCTCTCTTTATCTCCAATTTAACATTTTTCAGTTAAAAAACGTTATCATATGAGTGAAAAAAATGGAGTATCATCTTAAAATTGTCAGGGAAGTTGTAGAATAGAGCAATAAAGTCCCACCTGGAAGCACATTCATTTGCAAGGCTCTCAAGGGGTGTATTTTAGCCTTAAATTAAAAATAAATTTAAAAAACCTAATCATATGAGTGAAGAAAATGGAATATTATCTTAAAATTGTCAGGGTAGTTGTAGAATAGAGCAATAAAATCCCACCTGGAAGCATATTCATTTGCAAGGCTCTCAAGGGGTGTATGTTAGCCTTAAATTAAAAATAAATTTAAAAACGTTATCGTGTGAATGAAGAAAATGGAATATTATCTTAAAATTGTCAGGGTAGTTGTAGAATAAAGCAATAAAATCCCACCTGGAAGCTCATTCATTTGCAAGGCTCTCAAGGGGTGTATTTTAGTCTTAAATTAAAAATAAATGGAAAAAACGTTATCATATGAGCGACGAAAATGGAGCATCATCTTAAAATTGTCAGGGTAGTTGTAGAATAGAGCAATAAAGTCCCACCTGGAAGCACATTCATTTGCATGGCTCCAAAGGGGCGAATTTTGACTTGAGATTAAAAATAAATTTAAGTAAACATAATTTTTCTGTTCTAAAAATTACTTGTCTTCTGGCTTACGTAGATCATTTAAGACAAAAAAAATCATAATAAATTATTTTTTCACTAAACTCCAAACGTCAAAATTTAAATTAAAAAAAATCACCAAAAAAAATGTAATTATCACTAATAACAAAAAAGTAAGTAAATAAATAAAAATATTTTGTGGTGCAATATATATTTTAAACTCTTTTTTTTAAGTGTCCAACTAAATCGACAAATTTTCACAGTGTATGTTAGTAGCAGTAAATGATAGTATATAATACATGTTGAATTACCTATTCATAACTGTATAATTAATTATTACATAATGTGGATAGATATAACGTAAACTTTCATGTGTAATAAATAACGCTTTTCGCACAAATAAAAAATTCTTCTTGCGGTCCTGATCACCGATTCTGTAAATTCCATCGGATGCGCTATCGCACTCACATTTTGAGGTCACGGCAGAAAACTGAAGGCAGTTCAAAGTGCCGACAACGGAGTGAAATTGCTGGTCTACCTATGCTGTGTCTAAAGCTTAACTAAATTCTTTACTGCAGTTTTGAATCCAGCAAACTCTATACTAGAAGAGCATTACGATGTTTTAACTTCATGCTTTAGCTAATCGTGAGTTAAATAGGTCTGAAGTACACTGCAGATGCAGTATGTAATATGCTCGGTGGATACTGTATAAAGGGCTTCGAGAAGCTAACTGTTTAAAAGTATATAACAAACGTAATTAATATACTGGAAACTACGCCAAACTAGTTTAGATATTTTCCCGCAACATTAGCTACATCTTTATACATGAACGGATAATCCAGCCTTGTGCATAGGATAGGAAATTGAAAATATATTCATAAGACAAATTGATGCTTTATATCTTAATATTATCTTACATTTACGATTTACCTTCGTATGTATGATTTTAATAAACATAGACGTGAATTAACAAAACTTCTTCATCCAAGAAGATTGCAGTAATTACAAAATTTCAAGATTATATTAATCTAGAATTTGGAACCAAAAAAAGAAGGTAGAAGTAACTTTACTGTTCGGATATTTTTCTTTCAAATAGCTGACGTCTAAAACTTTTCTTGTTTCTTTATAAAACGATATCCGCTCACAGAACTTCTTGTTTAATAAAATAACTGAAGCTGCAAATGAAAAACAAATATATTATTTTCTGGATACTAAAAGTTTTTCAGGGTGAATATAAACGCCGAGAAAAAACATTTAAATTACTCCCTTTGGATTGGAATGTTTGATATTTTGTAATTCAGATTGAGTTCTTTCAAATTATCTTGAATACAGACAAAGGCAGATATAGCACCCGGTTGGGTTTATAAAATTAAATCATTCATTTTCATTAAGCTGCTTTATAAAAGGCGGAAAAGAAGTTTACATGACAAAGGAGAAATTAATTAATTGTATGTAATTTAGTTACGCAGAAATACTTAAATAAAAATCTTTACTTTACCGCGAGACCAAATTTAATATTTTGCCTTGGTTTTCAACTCGTCAGTCTCCCCACACCCCAAAAAAACCATATTGAGAATTATTTGCAGAAATAATTAAGTAAACGGTCAAAAATGTCGAGCAAACTATCACTCAAAATCAACACAATTGGTTGCTAAAGTGTTAAAATTGTAGAAACAACGAAACTTAATATTAAAAACAATACCTGATAGATAATAGTTATTTTTTATATATTTTTAGGTAGGTATTAACAATATTGTGTGAAACTAACTACTCTGCGGACTAAAGCCCCGACCAGCGTTGAATTACACACAGTGTCTGCCCATATATTTTTTATTATTAGCTTTTGCATCATTTTTTACTGTATTAGTTAGATATGCACTGTATTAGATAGGTATTATAAGTTAATATAAATCAATTCTCATGCAATTCTCATTGATAGGAATTCTACATGTTATTTGTTTTGAAAAAAATCATTACATAGTTTATCACCAATAAATAAAGGACTATAATTTTTATTATTTCATCTACTATATAATGCTTGCAGTGGCTAATAACGTGATGACAATTATCGCAAATAATATTTGGTGCTTATAAATCTTGTTTACTGTGAGTTTTTAATATGTTAATAAACTGTGGTAAAAACTAACTAACATTGTATTGAATGATACATTGTACTGCTTTTGATAATGCCTTATCTATTTCGTGGTACATACTATCATATCTTAAAGAAATTAATCGAAATTTAAATTGACTATAAACTGGCAATAATTATACAATTTAATATTGATACAATAAAAGTTCACGAATATTCTGCCTTCCTGTACATACAAATGACAATTTTGGCCAGGTAAGTATACCGTCATCCAATAAAGACGTATTATTGAATATTACTCAACAATATAGGTTTAGACATAAGGGAAGAAACTTGGAGTAGTACGCATTGTAGATACTTTTTTCAGTGTCATCATGTACCTATATCGTGGAAATTCTATTCTTTCCTTAAAATATCTTGAAGAGAATAGAAGGTCGTGCTGTCGCAATTTTTATTATTTCTTAATACTCTAAATTCCTCCAACCTTGTTTCTCACACTCCACCGAATTCAGCAGAATGTGTACTGTGCCGTAAATTGAATTTAAATGTTCTATTTACACCTGCCCCTAATTCTACCTAAGTAACATGTTTTAATGAGCAACTGGTAAGTATCTATCGCAGTTTGTTTTATTCCACCCCCATGACGTATAAATATTCCTTTGTAAGATTATTCCACTGTGAAACATAATTGGATCATGCGATCTATGAATGCTATCAAAGTTGAAAGCTGGAATTAGACGATGCAGGGCAATTATATACCAGAATGTAGTTTTTATTATTATATTACTTCATAAGCTGGAATGTCTGACGTTATTGTGCGTATGTGCAGGGTCATCATAGAAAATCGTCCATGTAAATGATATTGTTATTTATTTTTTGGTATATCTAAGTGCAATCAATGGGATAAAGTAGAAAAATAACATTGTTAAATTCAAATTCATTTATGAGGGAACTTATCTTCTAGTATATTTTGGTATCGAATTTTGATTGAATCGGAATTTTGACAAAGGAATAGGGCAATCCAACGAACTGTCAAATCAGTTTAAAAATGGCGGCTGTAGGACAAACAACTCGACATATGACAAGCAGAAATTTGTGATTTTGTGTAGAACTGTGTGTTTTGCTCATTATATTTTATACCTATTTCGGAATACCAAATATAATTCATACTATCATAATGGTTTTGTTTTGTTGTGTTATGAATTGTTGGAGTAGAGGACAGCGAGAAGATCAAGTTAGATTTTTTAGGATTCCTGCTGCATTGAATTATAGAATTATAGACAGAACTGATCTCAATGAACTCTTATATAAGACGGTAAAAGTGGCTTAGCGCAATAAAACAGCATGACCTAACTCAAGAAAAAATTAAATACAGTGTACAAGTTTTAAATATATTATTTATAAATAGGTGCCTAAGTTCTTTTTTCTCTCCAACTAGTAGCATAATTACAGCCCCGCCAGCCCTAGCAATTGAGGGTCCTGGAGAATACTATATATTAATAAAAAAATATATTGATAACAATATTGGCAGTGATATATAATTAATTAGTAAACTATTACAGAGGTACGTAATTTGATTTTAACAATTATTTATGCATAGAAACATGGCAGAATTTATTTTCAGTTAAAGAAAAATTCTGCGGGGGCTTGAAATTCTTAATAATGCCACTGTTTCCAATTCACATATATTTGACAAAAATTATAAATAATAAATAAAAGTCCATTTCATAGAAAAAATCTAAAATATATTTAATAAAAAATATTAAAAATAAGTTGTATATACAATTCTAAAAAAAATGGGTACATAGATAAATAGTACAAAATGTTTAATAATCAATTGGTTTTTTGATATTTTAAATAATTGCGGCATTGCAATAATAATTTAAAGTTTGTTACAGCACAATAAAAAACATTAGCAGCAGGGAAAATCTAAATTTAATGCACCAAGTTCATTTTTGAGTAGTCAACTATTTCTTGCCCATTTGAAAGAACAAATTTGTAGATATACCGTGCAGTAAGTGCAGTGAATACTGAGAATAATAATAATTTTACGAATATTCAGCAACTAGAACGTTTTACCTAAAATATAAACCCACTTTTTCTTATTATAATGAAAATATATGAGAAATAGGCTCATATTACACTTTCTAATATGAGATATGAAAGAGTTGCTAATCTGGCAGGAACTAGGGGGGGGCACTAATCGCAGGGCCCTACCCAATGCCCAATGGAAAATAGGGGCCTGCATAGGTAGGTATATATTACTTTTACATATAAATATTGCAAATATTTAAAACTTCAGAAAACATTATCACAACACTACATTTTCGTTTATATCTACCCATCTTGGTTTCTGATAACGTTGCAGTGGTAATTTGATAACCCAAATGCAATATAGGAATCTAATTAAGATGTAAGTTATCTGTTAAAGCAGCCGGTTTACCTGAAATATATGCTTTTAAATTGTTGTATATAACTTTTTATTAACTAATCCGATACAAAATGTTTTGAACAAACGACACTGTATTTAATTTTTTCTTGAGTTATATTGCACAAAGCCACTTTTGCCGTTTTATATGAGAGAGTTCATTGAAATCAGTTCTATGTCTATAATTCAATGATCTTCTCGCTGTCCTCTACTCCAACAATTCATAACTCAACAAAACAAAACCATTATGATAGTCTGAATTATCCTTGGTATTCAGAAATAGGTATAAAATATAATGAGCCAAACACACAGTTCTACACAAAATTACAAATTTCTGCTTGTCATATGTCGAGTTGTTTGTCCTACAGCCGCCATTTTTAAAGTGATTTGACAGTTCGTTGGATTGCCCTATTAACTTTTTAACGGAATATTTGGTTATAGAGTTGATATATGAAAAAACTAAGTTTATTAAGCTAACGCAAAAGTTATTCAATATTACCCATAAAAGATTTATTTAGCTAGCAAATAACTGAGCGAATATCACTCAACAAATTGTGTTCAAATTACAACACTATAGGAAGTGGCCTCCTTTTGAAACCAATTGTATTGATTGTGAGTGAAAATTTGCTCATAGCTTCTATTAGTCGAAGCGTAAAGTTGAGATATCTTGTTCTTAATGACACTCACATAAAGCCAATATAATTTCATTAATAACTTTTCCAATACTGTTTACTAAATGTATAGCTATTTGAGGTGTATTGGCATAAACCCTGGCTTACAGATGATCCCATAAGAAAGAATATAAAGTTGTTATATCCCAAAACTTTGTTGTATCTCATCACCACGCGAAATTGTAAAACCTCCAAATATTACCCTTAACAAGGTATGGCTCAAGGTTTGACACGTGTCTTGGTGACTCCAACTATAAGGTTCATACCATCCAGTCTGGTCCACAAAAATTGAATATCATTGTCTTATATATTTCCTCATTAACAGTTAAAATAATTTTATATTATATTTTAGGATTTGTATGCGTTGTAGCAATGTGTACTTCTTATAATAATTTCCAATAGGATATTGGAAGACCTTATATTTTGACGGTAGATCTGTTATTGCTAGCTTAATAAAAAAAACGGTAGGTAAATATAAAAATTCCAGATATTTTGTCGTTGCTCAACAGTTCATAATCTAGAAGAATAGTAAGAATTTGATCAACGGAGAAAAGTAAAGGTATACGTTAAGTTTGTAAACAATTCCACTTTCCAACATCAATAAAACGTAGGGTAACAGCTAATTTAAGTGAAAAGTTGAATAACTTCTGTACATATTTTTCTCTGATTTTCCTATTTTTGGTCTAGCCATACCAAGTAACATCTCAAAATCGACAGGTGTCATACGTGTGCAATTCGTCTTCCATTCATAAAATGTCCACAGATTTAGTGGAACAATGGACCTTCTGAAAATAATTCTCGGTGCCACCAATGTCTAGTCTCGATTTTTACGAGCTAATTATCCAAAAAGAAATATTCCATTCCATCAGCCAACGCGCAACTACAAAACATGTGTGTGGACAGGCGATAGTATATATCAAAATATACAAAAAAGGTTTATATAACAAGAGTCTGAACCGTTTTCAAGAAAAAAATTATCAAAATATCCGGTTTTATCTAAGTTAGTTAATTTAGGAATCTCCGTAATTTTCTGCATAAAATATCATAGGATGCAATGTTTACTGCCTCTGTTATTTATTTTTAGTTAGAATAATTTATTTCCTATCCTAATCTTTACAAGGCTTTGAAGACTACCAGAATTTTTTATTATTAACTTGTAGTTTAATTTTTAACTTATTTTTACGATATTACGTGTATAGTAAGGATATTTAATTATTTTACGTTCTGAAGTATTAGATTTATTTTGGATATCCATCAGACCAAAATACTATCTATCTATCAACTTTGCAAGTAAAGCATTTCCAATTTCTTTCTGATCTTGATATTTTACCCCACAATGCCATGTCAAGAGCATCATCATCAGCTGTTATCTGTATCTATACAGACTCGAACAAAAACGTAGTCGAATTTAGATCAGACGTCTTAAGAGTTCGTTCTCCTTTCTTTCACCCTCCATAATATAATTTTCTTGAAATGCGATGACGCCCCCCTACCTCGTCGACAGCGTTTCATCCAAAATATCTGGAAAATGACGCGAACAATATTGAATTTACCCTAAACATGCGACCCCATCACCCCTCGTCTTTAATCTTAATCGGTAACGAAAGAAAGTCTTTGTAGGATTTAAAAACTAGATAAGTAGAGCGTTTGTTAAATGAAGTATAGCAACAACCTATCAGAAGTGGCATAAATCAGAATTGATTACCTATGTATGTACGTTGCTTAGATTCAATTCGGCTAGTGTTCAAGTATTTAGCAACTGTAATTACATTTCCAGACTGGCAGTTTTAGATTTAATTGAAACGTTAATTCAAAATCACGGATACGCTACAATTTATACAACATCCGAATGTTTTCCAGTCAAATTTCCCGCTTCGTTTCCTGTATTGTTTACGCTGTGCAAATGACGTTGATGCATGCAATTATGTAGTAAACGCATTACAGTCTGATGTATTTTGTTCTGTAAATTTATAAATATATTTTTGTTTATGCAAATAGTGGTTCAATATATAGGTTGCACACGTTGGAATATAATAGGGGAGGTTGACATGACTATTTCATTCATCTTAAATTTTTCACATAATCTGACCAACCAAAGACAGTTTCTATTATCGCGAAAACACCAGCTCTCTTTTAATCCTGATTGGTCCATCAGGACAAAAATTAATTGTAGCTGCAGACGTCAAAATGAAGCCCTTCGTTGCTACTTCAAACAAAACTGTGGACCAAAATATTAATGAAAATATACCCAAGAGAACATACAAAAATCAAAATCTTATACCTATATGGAGACAATTTATGACGTTCTGTAGGGAACACAATTACAAATTAGATGTAAGTAGAAAATATCAACGAAAAACTAGTATTCACTCTAAAAGACTGGGCATTCAATATGCGGAAAGTTGATGGTAGTGATTATAACGAGAGTGTTATTAAAACCATATGGAACACTACCGCAAAATTAGTACAAGAAAAATATTTTTGTATGAGACATATTGATCTCTTCAAATATATAACTTTCAAGGAGGCGAGGGCAGTTTGTCCTCTAATCCTGGTCCTTAAAAGTCTTTACAACTCAATGCTTACTGGTAGAGAATTCGAAGGAAAACGACATGGCATACAAATTACGGAACGTTAGCAAATTTCTTTTGACTTACAGAATCTTAATGCCAATAAGGAACTTACCATTCGTTAAATTATCGACTGTCTACAAGATTGATACAAAATGACGGCTTTGAACTTTGTTACACCTATAAAGACGACGAGCCAAATTCTTTCTCATTTTTTGGAATAGTTGCAGGTCCTGTTGAACAAAAACATACATCAAAAATTCAGCCAATAAGCTCCTCTTGGGACACTGGCGTCTCATAGATCAATGACTTCATGCAACCTCATAGAGAAAAATCTATTGGTGTCAAATCAGCACTCGAGACTGACCTATCCTGGTAATAAGTGCTCGTCAAAGGTTCTTCTTCGACTTCAATTAAAACCTCTTCCTAAACATTCACTGAACTCTTATCCCGGCATGACCGCCTTGGTCCCGAAGTCTTTGGTATTTGCTGTAGCAAACATTTTATGCAATAATGATGGCGATCTAGAAATCAGTGCTGATAAATACATGCCACCGCCCGATTGTTATCCCTGGCGACACCATACATTGAGCGACTGTCTGTTGCTTTAATAACCCTCATTTTGGTTTTCATTGAAAGATTTATTTCATAAAAGACTAAATAGTCACTAATTTTATTGTCACACATTTTCAAGTCACGTTTGTTGACGATTTGAGAAATGCACTGTAAGAGTTTTTTTATCTTGCAAGAAACTTCGAAACGAATGATAAATCCTTTATGCTAACGTTAAGTAACATGTATGAACCCACTTCGCTTTCTTTCGAGTTTTCTATGTGTCAGTGTTGCGCCTTAAAACCTTTTAAGGATAAATAACATATGTATGTTATATAGTTAAAGTTCTGGAAAGAATTATTATTACTGAAGCTGTAACCGAATTTGCTTTATCGCATAAAATATTTCTTGACCAGCAGCATGGACTTCTTGAAAAATCAACTACCACGAATTTGCTTCAATGTTTAAATGATTGTAACTGATAGTTGTCAATGTGTTGACGTTATATACCTTAATTGTAGTAAAGCCTTTGGTAAAGTGCCTATTAAACGTATTTTTTCCAAAATTGAACATATGGTTATTAGGGGCGATATCATCATATGGATTGCTGCATTTTTAAACAACCTCCTTTTCCGAGTAAAAGTAGGTATATACATTTTTCTGTATAAGTGGAAAGCCGAAAGCTCAGTGGTTGTTCTTTTACATACAGCAGATCTACCATAAATACTATATTTTAAATGTATATAACAAAAATTTATGAGAATCCTTTTAATGACTGCCAACTTCAGCAGGAGTGCTTGGTTGCTGCAAAAAATGGTTATTGCCTGAACACCAAAAAATGTGTAGTTTTGCATTTGGGCAAATACAATCTAAGATTAGACTATCAAAATAACAACGTCTCTTTGGAAAAAGTGGACATACTGCTTGTAACAAGGCTAAACATTCATTATTTCTGTTCAAACAAATGTTCTCTACTCCATCAGCTGCGTCTGCTACTTCTTTATACAGGGTATCCCAACGAAACTTTGACCCCCCCTATAATTAGAAAACCGAATAATATTTCAAAATTCGCCGAGACCCGTCGATTTTTGTTCTTTTGCTCTTTTGACAGTCAAGCCAACTCGATATGTTCATCCCCCTAATGCCTAGCAACCCCAACTTAAAAATTTCAAATGCAACTACCCCACTTGTGGCACATTATTTTAAAACCCTTTTCATTGCGAATACAGTGACGTACCGTTTTTAGAAATCGGTTGAGATTTGACAGAATTATTGGTTACAAACGAAAAGATGACAAACCAACTTACGCGTAGTAATTTCTACACAAATGCCCACCACTAATAAGTTTTTCATCTACTACACATGACCGCATTACCTAATTATTATTGATGGGTCTATCAGTTTACAAAAAAGTCAGAAATGAAATAAAAAAGCTGAAGCAAATAAAACTAGATACTAAAATAGTTATTAGTAGAAGATACTTAAGTTTATAGGAATTCAAACCTTTTCAAAATAACAAAAAATCAGTACTACAAAAAAAAGTCGGTGTTTTTTGCTTGTGACCAAGAAATCGTTAGTTTCAGCCGTTATTGAAAGTATTAACGTGTGTTCGAAATGGTTTATTCTATCGCGGAAAGAGTAGAAATTGTTGCGATATATTATCGAAATCACGATTGCCCTAAAGCTACAGAACGAATTTTTAATGCCAATCATTCTGAAAAAAATGTAAACCACCAGTACGTTAAACACCTGATTGACAAATTTGTTGCAACAGGTTCGCTTTTAAACAAGAAACGTGAAGTAATTGGGCCAGTTCGAAATGAAGCAGTTAAAGTGGCAGTTTTGGGTCATGTACAGATGGATAATAAGCAATCGATTACAACTGTGTCTCAAGCTTCTGGCGTATCCCGTTCCAGTGTTCATCGAATTTTGAAAAAACACAAGTTTCATCCAGTTAAGATGACGCTGGTTCAAGAGTTACATGAAGATGACTTTGATCGCCGTACCCAATTTTGCGAATACTTTAGTGAACAACTTCTACTGTATCCAAATCTTCTCTACAATACATGTTTATCCGACGAACGCACATTTATGTTGAATGGCGAAGTGAATAGACACAATTGTCGTTATTGGAGTGATACTAATCCGCATTTGATCAGGGAATTTCATACTCAGACACTTCAAAAATTGAATGTTTGGGCAGGCATTTTGGGCGACCATCTTGTTGGACCATTTTTCATCCAAGGTAATCTCAATGGAAACACCTATCTAGAATTATTGGAAAGTACAATTGATCCTAGGATAACAGAGATTTTAGAAAGTGACGAGAATTTACTAGAAAATGAAATAATCTTCCAACAAGATGGTGCGCCCCCGCACTATGCTGCTGCTGTGCGACAATTTTTGGATGACCATTTCCCGGGGTATTGGATTGGCAGAAGAGGTCCCGTCGAATGGCCACCAAGATCTCCGGATCTGTCCCCTTTGGACTTTTTTCTGTGGGGTCATTTAAAATCACGAGTGTACGCCACTCAGCCGGAAACATTGAAAGTGCTACGTCAGAGAATTGTAGAAGAATGCCCATTAATAACTGCGGATGTCTTTAATAATGTTCGAACAGAATTTGAAAACAGACTGTATTATTGTTTGGGAGTTAACGGGGTCATTTTGAGCAATTCATCAAATAAATCTGATTTATTATTTGCTTCAGCTTTTTTATTTCATTTCTGACTTTTTTGTAAACTGATAGACACATCAATAACAATTAGGTAATGCGGTCATGTGTAGTAGATGAAAAACTTATTAGTGGTGGGCATTTGTGTAGAAATTACTACGCGTAAGTTGGTTTGTCATCTTTTCGTTTGTAACCAATAATTCTGTCAAATCTCAACCAATTTCTAAAAACGGTACGTCACTGTATTCGCAATGAAAAGGGCTTTAAAATGATGTGCCACAAGTGGGGTAGTTGCATTTGAAATTTTTAAGTTGGGGTTGCTAGGCATTAGGAGGATGAACATATCGAGTTGGCTTGACTGTCAAAAAAGCTCCCCCCAAGAGCAAAAATAGACGGGCCTCGGCGAATTTTGAAATATTATTCGGTTTTCCAATTATAGGGGGGGTCAAATTTTCGTTGGGATACCCTGTATAGAACTTATGTACTGTCTATCACAGAATATGATTCAGATGATTTAGTACAAGACCAGTACCAAATTGAATTGGTGCAACGTACTGCTACTAGGCTTCGCCCTATTTTTGAAGAATAACATTTTCAAACTAATATCTACTAAAATTGATAGGCTTAATTACTATATGCCGCATTCTTCATGGTACATATTCTACAGATTTATCACACTTGATGCTCAAATCCGTGGTCATAATTACAAACCTTTAATCACCAGAATTGTAGTACTAAATCTATGCAGTATCTTTTGTCCAATCATGTTTTTGCGACAGGAATTCTTTAGCAGGCAATGCTGGAAGCGCTTCTTCCATAAACTTAAAAATAAATTCTATAATAGACATTATTGAATTGTATTATGATTGTATATTTCAGTTTTTTAACTGTATAATAATTAATTTTTAATATACAGTTTGTACCTATAGTTTTTGTGTTTTGTACTGTACGTTTATATTTAAATATTGTTTTCTGCATTTTGAATTTATTGGTTTTCGATAAATATATATTGGTCAGAATTTATTCTAAGAAACTGCATTAGGTTATTGAATGTAGGTCGTAGAACGTTTTGTTTTACTATCACATTTCCTAAAATAGCTCTTAAATCATTTGACATAGATTCATAAGGCTTGTGCCACTGATTCATCAAATTGGAAGTATAATTTCGACGCTACTGAGTATTTTGAAAATCTGATTAGTGATTTTAATGCCCAGTGATATTATTAAGAAAAGAGATATCTTCTGACATATTAGAAATTAACAAACTGATATATAACTTAATTAATTCATTTGTTGAATATTTATACAACTATTCGATGAATACTGAAGTATTATTTGACGCAGAAGAGTGCAATCTACACAATGACGTTAAAATTCAACATCAACTGAACCACCCTTACACCCAGAGGTCGCGACCGAACACTTATTACATTTTGAAAGTATATACCACCTACCCATCTAGCAGCATGTGACTGTTTCCTTTCATTTCCAATCTGAAAAAATCCGTCTCTGGAAAATAAGTTGAACCGCATTAATAACAAGTCAATTATGTATTTAGGTATATAAGGTTGGCAGCATTAATTGGGTATACCCTGTTATATTCGCATTTATAACTTCAGTTAAAACTGGCGTTCCTCGCATTAAACTCTCCTAACGACTAGTAGGGACATAATGCAATTAACAAATTTTGGAGAGGCGGAAGGGTACTAACTAGAGCAGTAAAACAAAAATAATAATCAACTTTATTCATCGTACGCCTATAAATTTTCTATTACGTTGCAACATGATTTGAAATTTTAATTATTCTATTAGTTTGTAATATAGGCTCCCATTATTGTAAAATATAGTTAATTATCTAATTCTAGTGTATGTCTATTGTCTTATCTACTTTGCATGCATGTGAAAATAGTTGTTTACAATATAAGTGTTGTTAATATTTACAGACAAGGAAAATGTACCTCCCAGCCTGTTTAATTTAATACTTTTGAAAGCATTTCAAAAATGATTTCAACAAAGCTTAGACTTGAATTTTGAAGACACGTTCTAAAAAGCGGAGTTTTATTTAACAGAAAAATGTTACTAAAAACGTTTTGTTTTTTTTCCCATTACTAGAACTGTAAAATTCATATTACTAAATGAAAGTCGATACATACTTATACATATGGATGTAATCACAAGTTATTGTTGTCTAAATAATCCCATTATAGTGTTAGTTGAACGTCTTTAAATTGGGCAGTTTCATAGCAAGGTAAAAAGTATTATTTGAATATGAAGCATTATGAGCAACATACAGTGAAATGCGTTAACATCAAAATGTTTAGATGTGAGCATGGGAGTTCTTCAAGGTACCGTTTGGGGCCCCATGCGATTTATTTTATAGATAAATGAAATTGAGCATATACTATTCTTCTACTATATATAATAGAATTTGAGAAAATGTACAACATGTAATTTTAGTTAGTTAAGTAGTTTAACTTGGATGTTACTGTGTTCAATCTTAATAAAACCAAAAATAAAAATGTTCATAACTCAAATAACTTTTCTGTACAACATTTTTAATGTCTTCTTAAAAAAAGTAGGTAGCAGTCTTGACACAAATTTATATTTCTCTATGATTTTAATATTCTGTATTTACAACGCCATTTTTTAAATTGCTATGCACATTTAAAGACAAGCAAAACTTTTTGAAAGAATCTTTTTTACAAAAAAATATGAAAAAAAATTGCATGTATAGTTAGGCCCATTCGTGAACACAGTGTAATAAATGATTATGTACCTTATCAATTCTGCTTTCTTTTCACTGTACTTTTGAAAGTTAGCGTACCTATAAAAACAAATTTACTACGAATGAGTAATGAGTAGACACACCTTTCATTCAGCAAAATCGTTGATGAGAGGAAAAACAAATCAGCGCAGTGAATTATAAACTGATGGTCAGTCGATATAAAAAAATCTGATCAGAATGGATCTCACGTTCTGTCAGGTTCAATTCTGAATTCAACTGAAAGCGTGTGCTGAAATGTAGTTAGATATTTCAATTCGTGTTATTTTGAAAGACTTTTTCAATGCTTCTACAATCCACTAGATAGCAAAATTGAAATGATATCGAATATTTGTAATATATTTGAGACCGAGAAAAATGTAGCGGAATATACCATACGATGTGAATCAGGAGAGTTGTTAACAAAAGGTAGAGACATATGTAACGAATTTAATTCACAATATGTAAATATGGGTCAATGTTTGGCACAAAAAATTGTTGTGGATGTTACTAAACCTATTTCTGAACATACCCTACCTAATTCTGCAATGTTTGCTCCAACAGATACCAAAGAAGTGGGGGAAATTTTATGTGAACTTAAAAAAAAAGCAGTTGGGTATGATGAGATAAATGCCGAAATATTAAAAAGTATTTCAAAAGAAATTGTGGAACCACTAACTTATATTTTAAATCAATGTTTAAACATGGGAAAATACCCTTCTGCGTTTAAAAATGCTATTGTGATTCCACTTTATAAGAAAGGAGATAGTGCTTTAGTCAGTAATTATAGGCCCATTTCTCTTATTACTCATCTCTCAAAAGTATTTGAAAGGCTCATAAAAAAAAGATTAATTTCATTTCTCAATAAATAAGAAATACTATCCGCAAATCAATATGGTTTTAAAGAAAAAACGTCCACCCAAGACGCTATAATGGCCTTAATAAATCCAATCCATAATGCACTGGAAAAAAATTAACCTTGCCTCTGCATATTCATTGATTTGGCAAAGGCATTCGACACTGTTAGTCATCGCTTACTCTTGCAGTCACTTAATAACATAGGCATCCGAGGAAGTTCTCTGAAACTATTTGAAAATTATTTGTCTAATAGATATCAGGTTGTAAGAGTGGGTGACGACATCAGTGAACGCAAATTAGTGAATTGGGGCATCCCACAAGGCACTGTTTTGGGACCCATACTCTTTAATATCTATATTAACGGTTTATTTTCTTTAAATAGTAAGGGAATGACAATAGGATTTGCAGACGATACCGCAATTTTTTATGAGGATACAGATTGGGCAGCACTGAAGCAAAAAGTAGAATCTGATTTTCAGATAATACAAAATTGGGTAAACCACAAACTTTTAACTATTAATTTCGAAAAAACATCATACGTACCATTTAGTTGTAACATAAATTGTCTTCCTGTCTTTAATCATCTGAATATCACCCTGCAAGATCAGCAGATCCCTGTATACCCTGTGAATGAAATTAAGTACCTAGGAATTTATATTGATAGACACCAGAAATGGAATTCTCACATTAATTATATAATTAGAAAATTACAGTCAATCTTATATAAATTTAAATGTCTAAAAAACTACTTACCTATCAAATATCTGAAGACCTTGTACTATGCCTTAGTTGAAAGTCATATTCGATATGGCATTCTCGCGTGGGGCTCTGCGCGAAGGGTTCATATAAATCCTCTGGAAATTCTCCAAAAAAGAATTTTAAAAATAATATATGGAAAAGAGTATAATTATTCTTCAGACTTGCTGTACGCTGAGAGCGGGATTATGGATATTCGACAAATTTATTTCTATTATATGTTATTGAAATATCACAGTTATAAGAGCAGGGCATTAGTTCCTAGCCATAGTTATTTTACACGTAATAAAGACGATCATATCGTACCTTTTGTAACTAAATCTTTCTCCCAACGCTCGTATACTGTAATGGCTCCGAAGATATTTAATACATTATCTGTAAGATTGAAACATATTTCAAATTTCGGTCTTTTTAAGAAAGAGTTGAAAATATTTATTTTTACCACTGGTAGAACTAAGATCAGAGATATTGTTGAATGTAAATAATATCACTTGTGTGTACTTAACATATGTTTGTCCTACCTTTGTTATGTAGTTTAGGATCATTACTAATAATATAGATTTGTACTGAATTTATTTTTTAGTATTAGAGTACTTTAATAATTGGTTTATTAACATATGCATTACTATTTTGTTTACAAAACAAGTGTTTGGTCACTTATTGTATTTTATGTATTCACTACTGCTGTCATCTTTTATGTATGTGTTAATGTTATTTGTCCTTGTGTGAATAAATTGTTATTATTATTATTAATATAGGTAAAATGAAATATGAGAACAAATTAGCTTTATTTCCATATTGTATGCGCACTTGTTTAAAGAAAATAAAAAGCTATAAAAACTGTTGAGCATGTACTCCCAATTTATCCCCAACGTGAACATTTGGCATGTGTATCAAGTGTTGATAAGCCAAAAATAATAACAATGTTAATTTGGAAGCTCTATACCTACAGTTAATAATTTTTCTGTCATTTCGCCCATTAAGAATTTTTTTTTTTCATTTTTAATTAATTTTAAAAATTATAATACTTATTTTCATTTTAGCAACACCGTTTTGCCATCCCTGTTACTGTTAAAGAATTATATATCTATAGAGTGTTAAATATGGAAAACCACTTACCACTGCTTCTTCTTTAGCAGAATCGTATATAATATATTTAAATTTTCCTGTGCCACGTCATCTCTCCCCTCTGGTACATCTGGAATAAGAACCGTCTTATTCCAGATGTACCTGTTTTCGTCAATAATTAATACTTATGCCATACGTATCGTTAATATACCTACAATTTGCGGTTTCAATTTGTTACACACCCGTATGTTAAAATTTGTCTGTAAATTGAGCATAATAAGCTTCATTTATGCTATTTCTTTTAGTTTAATAATAATATTTTTTATATTTATATTTACTAATGTTTACAGTAGAATATGGCATAAGCACCACAAACAATTTGCGCTATTGGCAGTCTATAATTTGTGAAATGATTTGAAAGCTTCCTTTCCAAAGGATTTCGAACAGTCATATCCAGATTTAAGACACCCTCATCATCCTAGCCAAACCATGCGCGCTAATTTTCCTGCCTTAAATGATGGGTTCTAATGGAGCGGGTTCTAAGCGATCGTTTTTTGCCCTCTCGGACCCTCAGACCCTGAACGCATAGACAAACCTCATCTTTGTCAGTTCTGACCACAAAAAGTAATCGGTATAGACACAACTGACCCTCACAGGTGAAAAGACGTGCGGTCCAACCAAGAATTTGCTGCTCAAATACCCAGTGACATGCCTGGAAAATTAGCAGGAAATACAGGTTGTATCTAAAGTTACGTTAACAGCGTAAAGCCTTCACTATTGAATAATGATTGAATTATTATTATTTAGGAAATACATTTATAATGAACATTGTATAGGATAATCGTGACGAAAGTAGTTTTTATTATATAACTTTTTGTTGAAAAAAGAAAACATAATACAATTTTTAGGGAGTGCTCAACTATGGAAAGCCAATAAATAATGTAGATATGAATAAAATCGAGAGATTGGAAAGGTGTTTTTTCTATTATCAACTGTTTCATAATTTTTTCCTTTTCTACAAAGGTAAAGCAAATATTACGAGATTTTTAGAGACTATTTTAGAAAAATTTTTATCTCGTGTTTTTTAAATAAAATGGTTATTTTTATTAAGTTACCGAAACAGAACTAAAACAAATTTTATTTTAATGTAGAAATAAAACGTCTTCCTGCGTCGATAAATGCTCTTAGTCTTAGTTAAATATTTTCACAATTTGCATTTTAAGTTGATCTTCTGTATCAACAGATGCCGCATTAACTAGAGATTTCGCATACCCCCATAGATAAAACTCGACAGGATTCAGGTCAGGAGATCGTAGTGGTATGCTATTCTAATCCATCGGTTAGGAAAATGCATGTGTAGATAATATTGATTGATATGAACAGATAACCTACTTTTTGAATACGTCAAATTTGACACCTAGAGTGAGCAACTTCCTCTGCATTTTGTAAATTTAGTAGAAAAATAAATATTTTACATAAAAAACACAAGAGAAGAGCCTTTCTAGAAATCTTGTGATATTTTCTGTATCTTTACATATTTTTTTTAGTGGAAAATGGAATACCGGGTGATAAAAAATCACCCGTATGTTCTCTCGATTTTATTCATATTCACACTATGTATGTGCGCTTTAGGAAGACTAATTCCAGAAAATTTCATTCTGTTTTCTTTTTCCAACAAAGAATTACGTCATAAAAACTACTTATTAAAGTTTTTTATAATAATATTTTTATATATCTACATCACCAGTATTTGTACCATATTGTAACATACTTTAAAGGACATTCTGTATGCAGAGCGTTCCTGGATAGTTAAAACGACTTTTGTAAGAGACAATAGCATTACTTTATTCAACCATTCAGACAAATCTTAATTTTTTTCATTAGTAAATTGCCCTCTCCTTATAACAAACCATTATTAAGAAAAGTAATAGGTTAAATTAATGCCACAATTGGGGCTGATAAAAATTATTTTATAAAAATAGCGAATGTGAATGATGCCATCCAGTTTTGTTATGTTACTGTTATAGATAACACAGTCATTGGTAAACATTAAAATTATTTTCCTGGAATTGGATACTATTTATCTATATATATAAAAACCGTAGAGATAAAATTACTACAAATCATTAAGTTCATGAACATTTATAATAATAATTATAGAAATATTTTCAACTTTGAGCAAATGGACAGTTTTTTCCACACATTTTCTATATAAAAAGAAAATTGTATTTCCAAATATTTAAAGGTATTTTCTTAAGTTTTGTTGGGTTTTTGCCACACTTCTGAAAAATAATAAAAATTAATTAAATAAGCCCTTGCGCCAAACGGAACAGTCAAGGGTTATTTTTGAAACTAAGTTTGCCTAACCAAAAAATCTCACACTGAAAAAAGCAGATAAGTAAAAAATAACAAAAATCACATCACTATCGCGCACTTCCGTAATATTGACGGAAGTGCGCGATAGTGATGTGATTTTTGTTATTTTTTACTTATCTGCTTTTTTCAGTGTGAGATTTTTTGGTTAGGCAAACTTAGTTTCAAAAATAACCCTTGACTGTTCCGTTTGGCGCAAGGGCTTATTTAATTAATTTTTATTATTTTTCAGAAGTGTGGCAAAAACCCAACAAAACTTAAGAAAAACTAAAATTATGCCACAAATAAATAGCTTCAGACATTTAAAGGTATCTATTATAAAAAAAATAAATAGATATAGTAGGGTATATCGCCATTTTTTCTTCGTTCTTCTCAAATAAAATATAGCAGTAACATATAATCAGACTTTATATTGCAATGTACTAATTGTACCACAAGTGCTTAAATATGAATATAATGTTTGTATAATTTTTTTGTCCACAACTATATAATGAAGTACATACACTATAGCAATGTAAAATAATAATAAAAAAACCGTTTAGACAATTGTTCTGAAGACATTGTAAATGTCATTCGAGAAGCTTCTTCAAGCTTACTTCCTTTAGATCCAAGGAAAAATTCTTGAAGGTATATTAAATATTTTGTGAAGGATAACAAAATACTCACGAAGAACTAACGTATTTTTTGAAATGGTAAACTATTTTTTATATAAATTTTAGTGTTTCTTATAAAATGTGTTTTGTTAATTTAGACAAAATCTCTTGGCATCCAATTTATAGTCTACATATTATATGTTGAAAAGCACTAGACAAATGAAAATATGGATATATCATAATATAAAAAGCCACTACTTTTTTAAAACGTCAAAATGACGCATGTGAAGCAAGTAAATCACAAGTTTTGACTATGGAAAACGTTACTTTTTAAAAAAGGCTTCAGATGATAATTGATGAATTGGATTGAATTGAATAATTGTACTTTTAATATATTGAAAAACATCTTCAAATAATTTTCTAAAATTCCAACCCTACAAAATGCAATTTGTCCATGTATATAATTTTCTGTCAAACTATTATTTATTAACAGTGGCATTACTATATAGTAAAGTCACATTTCAATGAGGTACAGTGCCACTTTAGTAAACAATTTTGAATTTAGAAAATAACATATTAGTCAAAAATATATAGACTCAATGTGCATATATAATATTAGACCTGTAACGTGAAACATTGACCAATATTGTAAATTATTTACATATCTGCATATATATCACCAACATAGCTGTCCAATATACCACCAGTATTAAAGCCATTTTTTAACAAATATTGAGCCATTATTTTGTGCTACCTGGGATTGTACTAATCGTTACTGCTATTTACTGTTATAATTTTAGTTATATAGGGACAGCAAACTTCGATGTAATGTCTTGTTTGTTTGAAATTTGTTTTGTTACCACCCCTCACGTCGTCCCTAATTAAACCCAACAAGTTTGACTTGTTTGAGCAAAGGAAACTGTTAATTCAATGTAACGCTCTGCAATTCCACAGGAGACAGTCTCGCAGTCCGCTTTACGGTCGAAATTTCTATACGGCATTGCGAAAGTTTACTTCACACTTAGTAGTCGTAGATTCAGTGGTTTCATTAGAGAAAAGTCATTCTGATTATTCAGGAGTAGCGTAGAACGTATTTCGTTATTCAAGCAGCAACTTCTCCTTACACGAGAGGGTATTCAGAATTCTTTTATGAATGCGATGGAACAGTTATTTAAAGCATAACATATTGCAGGGCTTTCTTTCTGTATTAGGAAGCACTGGAAACAAGGCAAGACGCACACTAAGGAAAGTGGTTTTATGAGACTTGTTTCAAGGATTTTTGCAAAGCATTGAAGACTCAAATCATAAACAACAGAACTACGAGTATTATACAGGGCGCATTTAAGTCCACTTTAGACCTAAAATCCTTAATAAATCAGTGGTCTACTGTAATTATTGGTTTCCGACGCTAAATTACGCTGGCTAAGTTATCACTACATGCACTTTTGATTGTTAATATTTTTTGACGTAAGATTTCAAATTTTCAATCATTTAAGTTTGATTTATTTTTCATTCCTCTTCGTAGACTACCAGAAATGAGTGAAGAATCAATGATGTTCTGACAGGGATATTGGAGGCCGCTAATGATACAAGTAATGCATTAATTGCTGCGAAATCAAGAATTCACTATGAAAAAGAACTTGTTACCTTCGACCAATATCGCAAAAGAAGAGGTATTTTTGGCCTATTTCCACAATATTGCAAAACGTAGCTCTACGTGAACTATGCTTCAAAGTAAAGTAGGACATTGATATTGGAAAATATCTCAAGCTAACGGTATATTTGAAATCAAATGTTGGTTGCCAGCCAAAAAATCAAAGCTATTGGAAACTAAAGAAATAAGAACATGCATACACTCCAGGGCGATCTACAGACCCTGCCATCCACCAAGTGGTGGGCAGGAATGAAAAATCATTGGACAATAAAGAGTCCACCCTGGGGATTTTCATAGATATAGAAGGGGCATTTCATAAAACGACCTTCCCTAAAATTAATTCATCTCTTGTGGAGAGGGGAGTTCCTCCTACCATCTGTAGCTGGATATCAAATATGCTCACCAAAAGAACCGTACAAATCAGCGTGGCGGATGCCTCCGTAAGAGGAATTGTTGCAAGGGGCTGCCCGCAGAGAGGTGTTCTATCACCACTGCTGTGGAACTTGGTTCTTGACAGTCTTCTGTGTCACCTCAACTCAACCTTGGATATTCATCTAAAAGAAGTGGCTGTGATAACTATGATTCGCCTCAAAAATACTGGTATTATACCAGATGTAGGATGTGAAGAAGTTAGGAGTCGCCTGTGGAATGAGGTCGTCAGGAAGATGCCCCTTCTGCAGGCAGACACTGACAGTATTTCTCCCAAGTTTGCATTTGACAGACCCTACAAGGTACTTATCAGAAATAAGGAACACTGTTGGCTAAGCAAGCACCTTTATCATATTGAGGAAGTGTAAAGCACCTCTTTGTAGGGGTTACGAACAGGAAAATGAAACAGTACCCCATGCACTCTGTGAGTGCACTGCCATTTCATCAATAAGATAATCTGTATTGGGAGAATGGCCATTAGAGAGATCCCCCTGAGCAACGTGTCCACTAATAGAAAGAAGTACAAGGGGCCCAATAGGGATTAAGTGCTGTAGCCTCTTAAGCTACCCTCCCCATATTTTCAGATTCCAGAAAGTATCAGATTTCAGTAAATGTCTATGTATGCATCGTGGGCGATTTCTCAATTTCATACCATTGAATGGTGGTACTTAATAAAGAGTTCTTATCAAATTAGATGAATGAACCCTTGAAAGATATAGCAGACAGACACAATGTTTTTCATGCGCGTCTGTACTCTCCTACAACTTTCTTAAACTTAATGGTACCTAATACAAATAAAAAGCTTTCCAAAAATCCTGCAAATCCAGTATTTCTATTTTATTTTCCTATACGATCTCCACCAAAGCGTAATAAAATACATTTTTATCGGGGATCCCTTTCGTAAAACTAATATCATTAGACCAGTGTCTTTAGTGGCCACACTCCCCTAGGTATTTCGGAGATTAAGGAAAAATTCGATACTTGTAAGTTATAAGACACAATAACACTGACTGAAGCTGAGACAAGCGTCAGACGTGCTTGGACTAGTGTGGCATTTTCACTGTAATCCCTGATGAGAACGTCGAGATTCATTCTATAAATAGCTGTTTCGTGTTGCTTTCAACTTTTTGTTTCAATTCTGTCAACCTGCAATTGATTTTTATATTAGCAATGTTGCTGTTAATACAGGGTGGCCCGTAAGTAATGGCCCATGGAGACATACTAGAGTCTTCACTTCAAAATATTACGATTTAGGCCTTGCATAATAATATGTTGATAATAAAAAAGATACATGGTGTCAAAGTTGGAATTTAAAAATTAATTTTAAAAAATATTTTTTGTAACAATTACACTGTGTTTGACTGTATCAACTTAAAAATTTGGAAGTAGATGTTTCTGGATATGAGAAATCGTAATCTTCGACGTATTCTCTAGAGGGCGCCACATGCGCCATATTTGTAACGTAAATGTGAGTATAACTTTTTTGACCCTAACGTTATCACGTTTTTTTATTAAAAAATCTTAAACTTACATTGTTTTTGAGGGAAAAAAAGATATACTTGTCATTAGTCTTACAAATCGACAATTTCCGAGATAACAGCTTTTCATCAATCAGCTGTATAGTTTCTTGTACAACATTTTAATGTAGTATGGACCACTAGCAAGTTAAATTTTAATAATTATTATCTCGGAAATGGTCGATTAATTAATGACAAGTATACCTTTTTTCCTCAAAAACAATGTAGGTTTATGTTTAAAAAAAATGATAACGTTAGATCCAAAAAAGTTACGCTCACATTTACATCACAAATATGGTAGATGTGGCGCCATCTAGGGAATACGTCAAAAAAGACAACAGATTAGGAGTTCTCATATCCAAAAACATCTATTTCCAAATTTTTAAGTTGATACAACCAAGCACATTATACGTAATAATAATATACAAAAATTAATCATTATATCCCAACTTTGACACCGTGTATATTTTTATTATCAATATTTTATTAAGGCAAGTTGGCTTAAATCGTAATGTTTTGAAGTGAAGATTCTAATATGTCTTTATGGGCCATTACTTACTGGCCACCCTGTATATGAAATAGTTAATGCCTATATTTAGACATAACCTGCTGATATAAGTTTTGTAATGAATCGCTTAGACCAGTTCAACAAGTTGAAACACTCTAAACGTATCGTCATGAATCAAACCTATTTTGTTTCTCTCTTTGTATCATAAATGCTTGTTGTCATGAGTTTGTAAATGGCGGTAATAAACTCCTTGATCCCTGATAAATAAATTTATCTCTGAAGAACACATAGTTTCCGTTTACGTTGACTGTAAATCCAGGTTGACACCTATTACCTGAAGTTCCTTGACAATAAATCACAAATCGACTGTTATTAATACGCCACACTATCCTGTGGGAATAAATTGTTGGAAATTTATGTACCCACTTCACCCAAGCGTCTAATAAAAAACCGGTGGGCGTGTTCGGATTCTTCCTTATCGTGTTTTCACCAGCCACAATAAATAAAATTAACAGTATTTAGCAGGAACCCGACTATAAAGCCTAAATAACACTCTAGGAATCATAAAAGTCTTACTGCTATCCTTTCCAACGTCAACTTTCGAAATTACTCCGGTTTTCATAAAACAAAATAGAGAAAGTATTAACAATTACAGGCCTTTTGTTATATTTAATAATTTTAGTAAAGCAAAGAGTTCTTCATGAAATGTTGTTTACTCATGGTAAGTCTCAAATTTGCATTGACCAACATGGATTTATATCTGGACGATCAACTTGGATAAACTAGAAACTGATGATGATCTGACTTTTCGAAGGCATTTGACAGGCTAGACCAAGTATTTTGCTGCAAAGATTGTCTAATTTCAGACTTAGTAAAGATATTTTCAATTTTTTTTATTCATATCTATATAATAGACGTTTGTCAGTTCAGTGCCGTGGTTTTAGTTCTGAACAGGAGTTACTTCAGGAGTCTCTCAAGGTTCCATACTTGAACCTCTACTATTTAATTTCTTTATAAATTACATCACATCTGACCTGACCTGTTTCTTTTTCAAAGCTTTCTCTTTTAATATTGCAATATTTTCTGGGAAACTACTGAGACGACATTTTCGAACGTAATTTGGTTCAATTTTTTTCCGGGAATTTTTTGTTTTGTATTCATCTTTTAAGAGTTGTCCCGGGAATTCCATATACCTTAGATGATGCATTTAAACTTAAACCATCTATACGTGAATGAACTTCACGGTATCGTTCAGTTATTTCTCTGCGCTTGTGGAATCTCTTTTTCTGTATAAAACCTGGGATTTTTATGGTTATTCGAAAATTATACTAGAATATATCAGCAACTCACCCGATTCACCATTCACTATCTATCCATTTGCAATGCAAACTTTGTTTTATATTATAATCATCATTAAACAATAAACGAACTATAGGATCACAAATGTTTTAAAATGTATATTGTTTCTTAAATCTACACATCCCACACTTTATAGTAACAAAAAAATTAAATAAGTTCTATAGTTAAACATGAATTTTACTCACCAGTTCATATTCTGTTACAGAATCATAACAATAATTTCTCCAGATTTATACATTTTCTACAAGTCACTAATCCTACTTGATCATCTAAAGATTCTCTTTTATGTTTCGATTATTCACTACCACCCTTGTCTCTGTCATTCCGCATTCGTTATCATGCTTCTGACTGAACAGTTTCTAGAAGGTTTTATCGTTGCCCTCTAAATAAATTCATGCTAATGGCATTTACTACTTCAAGCTCTTGGTGTCTCTGGCCACTGTTTACCATTCAGAAAAAGAAGAAGAATAAAAATCAAATTTATAATAAATTATACATACGTATCTATAAAAGTGTGTTTATCTTATGAAGAAACTATTTTGCACATATACACGCCGACCTTACCGTAATGGTATACATACAATTGGCATCCCGAAAATCGTAAAATATACAGAGTGGCTCAAATTAGAAAAAGTGCCGCCCTTGATGGCTATTAAGATAAACCAAACAGATTCAAGATATCTGCTGCTATTGCTGAATATTGTGAGAAAATTGAAGTTGAAATAGCCCATGGAGACACTAGATTTTTTTACTTCAAAATATTACGATCTAAGCCAACTTAACTTAATAAAATGTTGATAATAAAAAAGATATAAGGTGTTAAACTTAGAACTTAAAAAGTGAGTTTTTGTTATAATTACAATGTCTTTGAATGTATCAACTAAAAAATTTGAGAAAAAAAAGTTACGCTCACATTTACGTCACAAATATGGCGGAGGTGGCGCCTTCTAAGAAATACGTCGAAATAGACAACAGATTATAATTTGTCATATCCAAAAACATCTATTCCCAAATTGATACATTCAAAGACAAAGTAATTAAAAAAAAATCACTTTTAAAATTCCAACTGTGACCATGTATTTATTATCAACACTTTATTAAGGCAAGTTGCTTAAATTAATTACGTTTTTCATTATTACTGCTTTTTTATATTTATCCTGTAATTGAATTTCTAATATGTTGGGCAATAAACTTGTGCCATTACTCACGAACCACCCTGTATGTATCTACACATTTTTTACCTCCTTGTATAAGCTGCGCTATCCTAGTGCACAAATCTTTTTTAAATAACATTTCTCAAATATTTGTTTTAAGAATTTTCTTCCTTCACACACAAGTTTATTTACATATTTTATCGACATCCTCTGTAGGGGTACCACATGTACTAAAATAAGGTCTACGCTTTTTCTTGGAATATTTTCCGGTAAACATGCAAAGTTATATACTAACAGAACAATAAAAAACACTCGTGAATGTACTAGCGTGTAATAGTGAGCTTTATGAACTTGGTCTTGGGGTATAATATAGCAAATTGACCTTGCTGATGAAATATACAAATACAAAAGACCTTTCATGTATTAGTAACAAATGAATATTGAGCCGCGTAGTCGGTACCTGTCACGTATAAAGTTAAAATGTGTTTTACATTTTAAATCAAATGTTAATTTTAATGTAAATCGCCTATTTCGTATTTTGTCTGAACCAATATAAATTTTATTGAAATTAGTAAACATTATTCCATCCTTCATCCTCAAGGATTGCGCTTCTATGTTAACTAAGCTAGTGAATGTTCTTTTTAATTTAATAATTACTACATGCGGTTTTCCAAATACGTGGAAACTATCCAACTACTTATATGTCCGATTTTTAAAAATGGATATAGATGCGACATTTCTAATTACCGTCCAATTACATTTCCAATTTGGCTAAAGCTTTTGAAACTGTTATCCACTTCCCTCTCTATAATCATGTCAGTAAATATTATTAGTCCTTGTCAACACGGTTTTATGCAAGGTAGATCCACTAATACTAATTACTCAATATATATCGGAAATCTTTGATAATCAAGGTCAGGTGGATGTAGTTTATACTGACATGACGAAAGATTCTTCTTGAAAAACTTGATCGCATAGGTGTTTCTGGTAAATTGTCAACTCTTTAGGTTATATATTCACGACAGATTAGAATTTGTCCAGTGCCAAGGACTTAAGTCGCCACAATTTAATGCATTGTCCGGGGTTCCTCAGGGTTCAATCTTGGGTCCTCTGTTATTTAACATTTATGTTAATGATATATCTTCCTGTTTTGATATTAAGTACTTATTTTATACGGATCTACCGTTGCACAATGTGAATTACTACATTATAACTTAGAACGAATTTTTGACTGGTGCAACTCGAATCATCTTAACTTAATTAATGACACTCCTTAGATCCAAAACAGATAGAGATCTAGGAGTTACTTTTGACCCTGGACTCTCATTTAACCATCATATTCACGCTACTATTGCACATGCCAACAGGAATATGGGTTTTATTATAATCAATTCGAGAAAATTTCAGTCAATTGATGCATTACTTTCTCTTTACTTTTCTTTAATACGTTCAAATTTAGAATAATGTTCCTCAGTTTGGCATCCTATGTATGGCAATCATAAGTACATGATTGAAAACGTTCAAAGAAAATTTGTAAAGCACGTTTATTTTATGGCTCATGGTTTTTATTCACCTATAGATCATCCAAATGAATGCTTGTTGCTGTGTTTCCTTTAGCAGAATTTGAGCTTTTTGTTTTTCTATTTGTTATTTGCTTTTTGTATTACTTATATGTTTGTATGTTTTTTTTATTATATATAAATATTTGTCTTTTAACTTTATGTAACCAGCCTGCCCTGTAACTGGTTTTCACTGTTGGGCAGTCGTATACTAAATAAATAAATAAGTTATAGATATTCAGGGTAGTCTGTTGTTTATGGCTCACCATTGGCATCCCGCAAACCGTAATATATACAGGGTGACTCAAATTAGAAAAAAATTGCACTTTTTCAAGGCCATTAAGATAAACGAAACAAATTCAAGATATCTGCTACCGTTGTTGAAATATTGTGAAAAGAATAACCCATAAAATTTTAAAAACACAATAATTTAATTTGATGTTTAATCACAGACGGAAATCATAGTCAAAGGATTAAGTTAAACAAAACAGTGATAGTTTATCACATCTTGGACAATGTTTCTTTTTTTTTTATTAAGAATCATCTTCAGGCCTGTCGAATTTATTGCAAAAATGCAATATGTGATAATGTACAGTAATAATTACAATGTGATATGGCAATTGATTTTTAGTAAATAATGTTGTGAAACAACTAACGTAGTAAACATTGCACGACTCAAATATTAAGGGTGGAATTCATAGATCATAGTTAAGGTTAAGTGTACACTTAGCTTTGCAATTTACGAGGTAAAAATGCAGGGTAACAATGCAGGTTAATAGTTTCATACCACACTTTAATAAGTTTACATTATGTTAGATTTTGAAACAAAATGTTGAAGGGGATCTTATTTAAATATATCTTAAATGAAAAGTCACACTTAAGTGAAGTGCTGACTATGAATTCCGCCCTAAGTCCGCCTTATGCTACTACTACGTTAGTAGTAGTAGTATTTTGTTTAATTTAATCCTTTGACTGTAATTCCCATTTTATATAATAACTTTTATGTATAATACCGACAGTCAACAAACAAGAAGTTTTACGATAATATAATAAATCTAGTTGTTTCGGACTATTGGGGAAAAAATAATAGGTTGAGTGATGGATAGTTACATATTTGGAAAGCGTAGATTTAAATATTAAAACACGATTGCAGAACTCAGGAAATGTCGAATATGTCAAAATCTTCGTTGAATTTCATTGTACATCAAGAACAACTAGGTTTTTTATTTAGATTATTGTATTTTTATAGTTTATTCTACATTTGTTACTGTCAAGATCCAATATGGCGCTCATAAGAAGAAAACAATTAAATATTGCATAACCGAAAATTTTCTTTCGACGAAAATTGATTTCTCGTTTTCATCCCTCTTCAGTATTTTTACAATATTTCAACGACAGCAGAAATCTTAGATCTGATAGATTTTTCTTAATGGTCATCAAAAGGCGCAACTTTTTTTTCTAATTTGATCCACCCTGTATATTTTATGGTTTCCGAGATGCCAATTGTGAACGATGAAAAATGGATCACCCTGTATCTTGTTCATTTCTCTCAAGTAAATATTTTGTTATGACAAAATTAATGTATTTTTCTTCTATTTATTTTGTGTCATGTAAAGTTGGTAAATTAAAAATGTTATGTTCGAAACAAATAATATCCGTCATCTTTCTCGTGGAGTCAAAAACTGATATAACTTTAGGCAAATTATTATTTATAATAATACTTGTTTTATGACACTTTCAGTTTTGTGTTTATCACTCTTATTATTTTAGTACCAGAACAATAACGAAATATAACATTTGTATTGATTTGGAAAGATTATAGGTAAGAAATGAAGATTTATGTTTTGGTAAAGCATATATCAGAAAAATAGGATAGGTGAAACGCCTCTTATATGGGATACTAAAACATGGTCTCATGGGATCCAATGTGGAAAACAACCTTATAAGCCTTGGAAATTAAGTAAAATCATTATTTTTTCTCAAGTAAAGTGCCTTTTCTCTATGAAATATGACAAAAATGACATTACGAAAAACTATTCAGTACGAGACATTGAATATGTATGCAAAATTTCAATGTTTTATGCCTACTTCAATTGATTGGTTGATTTCGAAATGTTTTTGTTAGGAATACCTTTTCTGTAATAGATACAACAAAATTATATTAAAATAGTTATTTTCGCACAATCGTTCTGAAATATGCACTTACTGTCATTGTTGACACATTCTGTAAGTTGAATATACAACAGTGGCTTGTTTCCACAGAAATCAAAAAAATAATAGTGTTGTTAGAGTTCATAACAGCATTAATGCGGGGAAGGAAAAATCAGTAATTATTTTCACCAACAAATGCTGGGTTCGTTTATTGTAAAAATTAAAGGTACAATTTGTACAATTCTTAAACAATAGTTTTTCCATCGTTTTTATCTATTGCTTTTACAGTAATTGAATTGTCTGTATTACTTATTGAGTTATATATGTTAGGATTAGAATAAACATCAGTAGTTCTGTCTTCAAACGCTGGAATGGAGTCAAATTCATTGTCACTGCCGCTGTTGGTATGTAAAATCTTATCAGCAAACTATATTTTCTTTGTTAAAGACTCTGCAACATATCCTTCAGCGACACCAGAAGATCTAAAATTACATTTTCTGTTAGTCAAATAATACATTATTGTTATCACTAAAACCTCCAGCCCCCATGACGTTTAAGTGCCCTAACATCAACTTCAGTATTTGCTAACAAAGTCGCCGACGTCCTTCTAAAAGTATGTCCAGTATAGGATTTTGTATCTTGCAGTTTCGGCAATTTTTTGTGGTATTTGTCCCAATGTATTTATACCCACAAGTTGATTTACACATTTTCCCTGACGAACTGAGTAGAAAAATCGACGAGAGTTAGTCTCATTAGGTTTTAAGCCTGTATATGTTCGCAAAATCGTCAAAAAAGGGACTTTTTCATTGGCCTTGTCAGTGATTGTGAAAATTCGACTAATATGTGTTTTGGTATCATACACTTTAACAATGATAACTGAACCTTCATCCGTAATGTGATCAACTGTCATCTTCATAAGTTTATCACGCCTAAGAGTCCCAGCGACTCCTATTATCATCACTGCTTTCATCGTAATATAGGGGGCTTCCAGCAGGAATTTGTTCATCTCTTCTCTGGTAAATACCTTTGATTTTTTCTCATGTCCAATATTTTTATTCTTTAGAAATGCTACTAACTTCTTAAATTGCGATATATCGACACCATTATTTAAGTTGATCGTACTTTTAAGAATAGAGTACTCTGCCCATAAGCTTCCCGGAGACTTCAATTTTAAATTTCTCTGAACAAAAAGCCAGCAAAGTTTTTTCAGATATCTCCGCTTTCTTCTCATTCAACCATTTCCTGAAGGCATCATAGACTTTTTCATACCTCACCTTTGATTTTGTGGGAATTAATGACCCGCAACCTATTTGATACGATTCTTCAATATCCGAATCTACCTTTGAATCGTCTTTATCAGCCATTATAAGCACAGTTTTGACAACAAGACACAAAATTGTTCAAACTTCAAATTGTTTTTTTGGTTTCCAACAAAATAAATTCAAAACACGCTAGATAGGCCTTGCCATTTCAGCAATCAAAATAATTTATTTATAACTTTTTATCATTGAATATCCAAGCCATAACGCGTTTGTTTTCCAGAATTTGAACATTTCCAAAAAATATGCTAAAAATACTTCCTCTTGTGTTGATTTTACCTTTTTAGTATTACACCAATCAATAAAATGGGAATATTACTTCCCATATCTTTTTTTTTGACTACACGGGTAACAAATTCAAACTTGCTTCATTAGCTGCTGCCAAAATTTCTTCAGGAAATCCTTATCTGATGAATTAATTGTCGATTTCATAAAATTGAAAGCACAGATCGAAATTTACTGTATTGATATGTCAATAATCAGAACCAAATGTTATTTTTAATTGCTACAGCAACAATTATTAATATATGAGGGTCCTTTATAATAAAATGCACTTTGTTGTATGTGCGCCGGAGTTGTGTGCATGTGGATTTGATAAATGTTAACACATATCTACGTTTTGAAATATTTTAAATTATATGCAAATATTTCCCCATTTTATTTTTATTACCCATAAACCAAATCACGGTTACCTTAAATAAACGATTTTTTTCCTCCCTTGAGATATTCATGCCACTTTTTCTCACACATTGGGCTCGGCTATAGACTAGACTCGATCTTTAGCAGTCCGATTTAGCTTTCTCGAGGATTCTAGACGTCAAATAAAAACTGTAGCTTCCAATTTACCGATACCCCGTTACATCCATTTTCCGTTCGTTCCCTCGCTAACCCCTTATTTAAATGTTAATCTACTGGGGTTCCGAATCGAGCGTAGGCGATAGGACAGAGGGATGCGTTCGCATCAGCATCGCCCATTTACCGTACAAATAAAAGCAACGGTAGTCAACGAGTTTTGGATATCAATCGACATACATTGATGTCCATATAAATAGAAACCTTTTTTATTATATAGGAAATATTCCGTTGTCAAAATTACAGAAGAGTAACGTTTTAAATAAAGCAAATTACTTGTTATAAGTTTATTTATTCGAGTAAACTTCATCCAGCAGGCAAATGGGGAATACCACTAAATTTGGTATTTTACATTTTTAGAGAGTACTCTAAAAAACATTGGATACGTGTAATAGGATTTGGACTAATATGCAGTTTTATGAGAGATATTAATTATTTAAAACAGCATGACGTCACGCGTACATTTTTACCAGCTGGCAACAATGCATGACAATCAGAGAAATACGAAACGTTCAGTCTCCCGTCCGACCGTTATCTGTAAATATCTTGACTTAAAAGTGTGACGTACATGATTTCAAAATGGAAGTACCTGTAGCGTCCTAGTGAAATGTGGATGCGCACTCGTCGAAGCTCGTTCTCCTCTCCTCTATTTCTCTGGAACACAGTATACTAAGTATACTGTGCTCTGGACGGAAGTAACAAATGATGTTTACAGGCACTATATCTGTCTCTATTTATACAGTACTGCATTTCATTTATTTTATTCTAAGACAAGTTGCATGCTATTGCTCTGTTGCCGCATGTTAAAAATGTACATCTGACGTCACATGTAGATTAATTTGCCAATAATTTTTTTAAATTTAATTTAATTTTAAAAACAACGAATATGGTCTTCATATATTTCCAAAACAATGTAATTTACTGAGTTTCCAAAAACTTTTCCAACATAGTGGCATTCCCCATTCCCATTTACAGGAGTATGTCAGAAAGTATATGAGTGTCAAACAAATAATAATAACTACAATATTAGTAAAATAAAAAAGAAAAACATTTTAATTCTGCTCTTGAAACATTCAGTTTCTTACTTAGATGCAAAACTCGACTTATGATGATATTGAGTATTCTGTAAAATTTTCAATATTCACATTTAAATTATTCTTATGACACCAGTTTCTCAAATAAGTCAAACCTTGCTGCAATAATAGGCATGTAAAGTTACGTTAGTTAAGATATTTACTAAATATCTTCCAGTCATCAGCAAAAAGCAACTTTTTTGACGTAACAGTAAAAACAATAGAGGCTCCAAATTTGAGCCCTGGGGTGTTCCTAAAGTTAAAATGGATGTAGATCCAATACCATCAATTTCAACAAATAACTTTCTGTTGCATAAGTAAGTTGTTAATCTCACAAAGTAATGTTTATACAGGATGTGTCATTAGTGTGAGAAAGTTCAATAAATGCCTTGTTATTCATAATACAGAAAAATTTTTAGAGGGTTAAGAAACCTATATTACAAATTTATTTTGAAAAGTACAGGGCGATTTAAAAAAATGACGCGTTACAAATATACAATTTTTGAAACTATATATTTTGGATTTCTGGAAAGCGCAATATAAACAGCTTAACATTTGACTGCAAAATTATGTGGGAAGTTTGGAAAAAAATAACCCTGAAAAAGTTGTATTAACTAAATATTAACACTTGGAGTAAAAATATTCAGTTATAGACAAATATTAGACAAAAAACACTTAATATTTTCAGATATCGACACGGCGTTTCTTATACAGGGTGTTTTTAAATGAGGTAGCAAAAAATGAGGCCACAGATTCCTTAGGTGAAAATAAATCCATTTAACCTAACCTACCAATATCTCAAGTCGCGTAATAAAAAAGATACAGGGTGTCAAAGTTAAAATTTTATTTCCGATATTTGTAGATAACTTCTTAAAAAATCCATATATTTACATAAAATTTGTAAATCGTGAATTTTTGCGGGTGAGAAATTCAAATTTGTTTCTAATTTTGACGTCACTAGTAGAGGGCGCCACTTACGGCACATCATGTTTCTTTTAAATGGCAGGGCTTTTTTGCTGCTTAGTGTATCCATCTGACTATTGAAACAATCGATTATCCTACCTGTTATATCTGAAAAAGGTATACCTTGTTGAAGTCGTTTTTTAAACAACCTGTAGAAATGATCATTTTAGAAAGTTCAAACTTGATTTTCTTAAGTTTTTCAAACGGAACACCCTGCATATGGACAGGTCTAACAGGACGTCGTGAACACCCTGTATATGGACAGGTCTAACAGGACGTCGCGATAATTTTTGTGTCTGGTCCTTATATTGATCTTTTGTTAGTCACAGTAACAATGCAGTAAGTCTAGGAGTAGTTGCTTTATTGAATGTATTGTCTGAAGCTATTTATTTGTGGCATAATTTTAGTTTTTTTTTTTAGTTTTATTGGGTTTTTGCCACACTTCTGAAAAATAATAAAAATTAATTAAATAACCCTTGACTGTTCCGTTTGGCGCAAGGGCTTATTTAATTAATTTTTATTATTTTTCAGAAGTGTGGCAAAAACCCAATAAAATTATTGAATGTATTTAGTAAAAAAAGAACAGCACGTGTGTGAACTAAATATTTCTGGAAACGATACTGAGGCAAACATCCTAACATCCCCCGCACAATTTCTATTTGAACGTGCCATATCAGCATAAATTACATTTCCTTTTCCAGAGAACAAAATGATATGATATAAAGGACATATTTTTAAATGGAACAGAATTGATATACTTAAATATTAAATTAAAGTTTCGTGTTCATTTATAACGATATATACTCCTCTTTTCAGAAATATTCTTTAGAATAAGAACACGCGATATAGCAATTCAATATCATTTTCTGATGCATTAGTTAGGCATATCGTCGTTGATTTCTATTTCTTAATGGAGTTTCTTCGGAATAATTCTAATTGCCGGTTGGTATTCTTTTTAATATTACTATAGACTTTTCAGGGTAAGAATCGCCTTGCAGCTTATATCAACCAACTAATTCAGATCAGAATCGTAACGTAACAGTCTGTATATAATACTTAAATAATGCGTGATATACACCGATTTTTCTAAGGCGTTTGATCGTCTTAACCATGATTGATTAACGAATTAGGTACATTCTGTGGGTGTATCTGATGCTCTCTTAACCTTGTTTCGCTCATACTTTACAAACTGTTTTGAATTTGTCCGTTCCTTCGTTTTTTTCATCGAGACATACAATCGAGTAAATTTCCTCAAGTGTCAGGTATTTTACAGGGATCTGATCTGATAATCATTTGACGTATATATTCATTCAATAACTGAATCAGCATTCATAAGCCTGGATTTGATCTTGCGTAATTCTAAGGGTTTTTGCAATATGATAACACTGAATACACTGTTGAATTATTTTGTTTTTTTTCAAACTTGAATATACCTCTATTGTTTGGAATCCAATTTATAATACCCATATAACCCATTTAGAAAAAATACATTGCATTTTTATCAGATTTGGTATCTTTCCAGTTCGTGGCGTTTCTGAAGATACTTTGTACTCCATATTTGACATGCACCTGCTCTGTGCCGGTACTTATGGGGAAGACCCTGTATTATGTTGTGCAATATATTTTACAGATAATATATTATTTTCTATTGATTCGCACTATACATTGCATAAGGATGTTTTCACAGAGGTGACATTCTATCTTTTACGGCTCTGATCGCTGTTTCTCTATTCAAGGACTGCAAATACAGCTGAAAGAAGATCAACCGGACTGGTGTTTATATAGGTATTGCTTTGTTTTAATACTTTTGCTGCAAAACAAAGTATTTGCTCGAACGCACTCGTAAACTCCAAACTTATACCAAGGGTCTTCTAAGCACGGCCAGGCGATAAAGACGTTCCCCTTTGGGGAGCTAAAATTACAGGTTATCCAAACAAATTGACACTACCTAATCCCGGAGGATATGATCTACGTGTTGACTCCAACTAGGACCTTCTGACTGGAATGGCCTATTTAAAATTTCATCCTCCCTGCTCCTTGTAATACACGTTCTAACAAGATTCCTTAGCTATTTAAGGAATTATATTAAGCTGAAAATATTTAATTTATTACAAAAATTCTACAAAATTTTATCCATAAGTACATGTTAAAATAGAACGTTATCACTATTTTAAAGATTAATAGTAAAAATCAGAAATTGAACTTAATTTTTTAAATATATTTACGCAATGTGATGTAGTTATCTTTGATCATAATATTTTCATACAGGGTTATTCATTAATAATTGTACATACGCTAGCTGGATAATCCTGAGCTGAAAATATGAAGAACTGACACAAAATTCTTAGATAAAATATAGCTTCTTACGGAGTTACAGTGTTTTATTTAAAAATTTTTAAATTTTTGCCCATTACTTTAACCATGTTTGATATTTCTCTGTCATACTTGACATAAAGTTTAGATACTTTAGAGTATATTAAAAATGATATAAAATCGTTTATGGATACTACCAGAGGCGTACGACAGGGGTAGATGGACAGTTTCCCATTCTTAACTTCTACGCCACTGGCGGAATTTTTATTTTGGCACAATTTTTCAATTCTTCAATACTTTTTATGTAATTAACCTGCTATTTCTTCATAGTGGTAAAGTCATTACTTCTCGAGATTAAGTTAAACATAGGGTTGCACAATCATTTTTATTTTATTATTGATATTGATTTGTTAATTTTTACTAATAAATTCAACTGTATCAACTAATGCAATGCAATCCCATGATAGAAGACACCGACTTAAATAATAATAATAAATAAATTACATAATAAAATCAAAATAATTGTGCAGATTGTTTTGTTTTAGTGTCTCTAATAAAACCTTCAGATTAGCTGAAAACAATCACCTCTAAATCTTTATATTCTTCTGTAGATTATTATTTAATGAGAAACACGATATGGTAGCACAGGGAAGCAGCACCTACCTTACTAATATTTATTTCCAGAATTGATATTTGGAGAGATTTTAAAAATGGTGTATCATGTTCTGTTTTCTTACTTGTTTAAATTAAAACCAGTCATTGCAAAGATTTTTATACTTGCTGAGAACCTCTCCTTCCGACCGTTCTTTTTGTTTAAAGCAAGGTACTTACTTGGTCCGGCGGTCATGATTAGGTGCATTATCTCCGTCGGGAAAAACTACAAAGAACAAAAAAATACACGCAAATGTACGCAAATACATAAAAATACTGCCACACGTTTACCGCCAAGGCATTACAACAGCTGTTCAATGAGGTTCAAACAGGATTCGGCAGGTCGCGCGGTTTAAGGCGTCAGTACTTGAATCGAGGTGACTAGATCGGTGTTGGTTCGAGCCCAGCTGCCGGTAGACCGTATATAAGCTATATTCGTGGAGAGGTTTGGCGCCCTCTCTGCGGGTATGGTACGGTGGAAGAATGTTAGCTTGGGTCAATGTGAGAGATTGATACCCCCCTAATTAATGAGGTTTTCCAGGTTTCCCTCATTCCTGCACTGAATAGTGGTTAGGGCCTACCAACGTAAGTCGTTCCTGAGCGCAAATGCGGCCTGCTTAATAATAATATGCCGCCCCCTCTCCCGCACAAGTCTCCGACTTCTGGACTGATCCCTGTGATTAGAATGAGGGGTAGAGATGTTATTATTATTATAATATTTTGTTTATTCGGAAAACGTCTTTAGTATTACGCTGCCACAAGATAATATGCACTTGTTACGCCCATAAATCAGCATCTTATCCGTCTTGTAGTCATTTGAATATGACATCTTTGTAAATACACAAAAAATACGCGCAAAATTAAATGTGCGAAAAGCAAGTACTGAAAAGTTATTTTAATTTAATCAGAGTACTATATGCAATATTTTTTGACATCTGATGCAGACGCCATCTGTAGGCCACTAGTGCAAGGTGCACTTCACGCCGATAAATTTTTAAACTTCTTGTGTTGTTGAGCAATTAAATTCTGTTAATACTAACAATAGCAACAATATTAACAGGAATCGACAATGTTTGCATAATATAATAAGTACTATTTTAAACTATAACATCCCAAGATGTTTACAATGTTCTGTAAAAATGTTTCTTAGATCCTTAGAATATAACTAACCTTCGTCATGTTCCTTGAGGTTTGGACTTTGGAGAGTATGCAACTAGCAATGCAGTATTCTAGGTTATGTTATTTTAGAACAGTTAGTGGCTAATTTTAAACGTTTTCTAGTAATTAAATAAAGTATTGTATGTTAGAGGATAATTATGACGAATCTGCAAGAAGTGAAAATGTAGTTTTGGCAGTGTGCAACGAAAGAACGAATACGAAATACCACAATTAATCGGATTAACTGTTACCTATCAGGTATTATTAATAAAAATGTTTATTTTTGTCGTTTCTACACGTGACAACGCTGCAAAAAACGATCTCACGGTAGTTGACATATCTAGCCATTTCAGACGATGATTGATTGTCATAGGCGCCGATTTTCCGTAGGAAAAGAGGGTTTTGCTCCATTTTGTAAACATTGAGCTAGAATTCCGAAATACATTTTTTATTGTATTTTAGAACTCCCTAAGCACGTGGTTAAAAATTTTGTACTTAGTCATAGTTAACCCTGTATATTGTGATCATAATTCTACATTCGCCAATAACGTTGCTTGTTTTTCAAGATACACCAATCCTGTTGCAGATTTTGTAATCATGATCAAAAGATTATGTGCGAAAGAAAGCAGCTATTGTTGCATAAATAACTTGGGTCGATGGAATTGTTTCAAGACAAATTCAATGCTCCTTACCATCACAGTGACACAGCACAGTATTTTCGTTGTTAGTTATCATTTCTTTATGCGTGCCACTATGGTGATCCACGAATGTTAATGGCATAGACTTAGAAGATACCCTGTATGTAGACATTTTAGTGATGATATAAAACATTCCAGTGTTCAAAATTTCCAGATAATAATAAGATCTATTCCGGAACATCCAAATTCTTGTATATAATATTCTCTACACAATCTTCCTGATCGGGTTTATTCCGACCCATCTCAAAAATTTCCCGATGTTCCGTTGCGAGACGTGACGCGCTGAATTGCTTTATTTCCGCCAATCCTTATCTCACCCGTTACCTTACTTTCCGTTTTATTCCTTGTTTATCTCAACTTTTATTAATTTGAAATTCATGAGTAGCCGTACTCAATCATTAGAATTGCCACATTTGTCTTTTTCCATACATTTTTAATAATCCTGAGCCCGCGCTGTACCTATAAATCTCGATTTCAAGCGGGGGAAACGAGCGTTAAGCGACGGCGGGAGCATCGAAATGAAATGAATAGAACATATTTACACGATCGGAAACGGATATGCCCTCCGGTTCATTCATTGTCCCTTTGCAGTAAAGTCGTAAACGCTAGAATTCTGCAACAGAGGTAGTTTTATTTGTTGGATTATACAATGAACTTTGAATCATGCATTTGACGCCAGGAAGAGTCGTGCGGTATGTTACGAAGTACACTACAAGAACAAATTTAGGTGCATTTATGAATGTCACCAGGAAGTGCTTGTAATCCGATACGTAGCACGTAGCTACATCTAGTGGTCATTTGCTACTCCATGGGAGGTCTCAACACCAAGTGACTTGCCATACTGTTGGTAAAGGCGGAATTTCAGGAAACTACTAGTCTGCTGGCTAATGCCCCGACCAGCATTGAGTTGTCCATATAGACCGGGGGGGCTTTCAATGGCATCTATCTGTCCAACTCCGCATGTAGTAGCCACTGACCACTAGATGTAACTACGTGCTATATTTTATGTAGTTAGATTCCTTTCTGTCAGATTTGACGGGCACAAATAGCCAAGGTTAGTCGTCGGTTGCCTCACCTATGGCATACTGATAAGAGCTAATTTACTCGAAATCGGTATATGTCTGGTGAGGCCGCTGCGGAATGACTTTGACTGTTTTGTAATATCTAAGTACTTCTTTATTTGAATATTGTTTAGCCATATTAACATTATACACTTCGCTGCCACATAATTTAAAGTAAGGCTGACTTTTGATTAGGGTTGAGAACATTCATCGAAATAATACAGATCAGATATTTCCAATGTATTGATATTATTGATAACAGTCAATAATTTTAATGTTGATAATAATTATGCAGATCAAATATTACCAATGTATCAATATTATCGATAGCTGTGTAAAATACAAATATATTAAATGGGGAATAAAATAGGTAATATAACATATTATAGAAGACACAGTAGTACGTAACTTAACAATGTTCAGAATAATAATCATTATTCTGAACATTATGTACTGACTTCTATAATATGTTATATTACCTATTTTATTCCCCATTTTATATATTTGTATTTTACATAGAAAACTTTTCTCAAATTATCCGGAAGAAGGCTTAAATACAGCCGAAAAGTAGACTTGCCAACAAATTGGTTTTCTTTAACTTTAGACCCCATTCCCAATAATATTTCTGAAGATTAGGGATAAAGTAGATACAAATTGCTCTCACTCTATAATAGTTGTGTCTTAGTAATTATTTACGGCTGTGCGTTTATTATTTATTAGTATATTAATAAATTCACTGTCTATAAGTATCAATAGAAAATATCAATAATTTTTTTAAAAATTATAAACGTCATTTAAGTTTACCGCTCGATTTAATTCTCCAGGCTCACAAGAGATGGTAGAAACTTAGGTCGTTGGTATTATAGGTGACATAGAATTCTATATTATAAATAGATTCAACTATTCCAAGTTTATGTAGAAGTGTATATGAAATCGGTCGTTAGTGTTGGTTATTTTGAGGAGTCTAATTAATATAATGTTCTCCATGGAAGTCATGTTGTAAATTAATTAAATATATCCAAAATCTTCATCTTGTTTCTTCTAAAACTAATAAACTTGCTGAATTAAATGTTTTCATCTCATTTCTTAGTGAAACTACTCACGAGTTCCAAAATATTTAGAGATTTACAGCGTTTAAATGAATATGGACGGTGAGGGCTGCAGAAGCCATGATTCATAGGCGTACCACTTAGCAAGGGTTCAACGAACACAAAATTACTGAAAATAAGTTGATGTTAAGTGAACTTAGCCCTTTAACAGTTTACTTTAAGTTTATACTTCATACCATCACCCACTTGCACGTACCTGACGCACACTTCATGGTGAATATCACAATTTAACACATAACACACTGCACTATTTAAATGCACACTATACACTACACACTGTCGCTATAACGGTCACACATTAATAGTTATCGTCGGGTTGCATTATTCATTACAATCATAGCACCAACGTTCCATATGTGGTGACAAAACACACTTACTCTTGTCATCGTAACGCCATCATTTATCCATGTTCGTCAGTGTAATATATTCTTCGATTTACATTTGGACCATTTAATATTTGTCTTATTTTATGCATAATTAAATACCATCCATGAATTGATCTACGCTTCGCATATTTTGTGTCATCAACCTCTTCTTCCTTCCACGAGCTTCCTCCATTTTTTGTTTCGTAGTTGTATATTCTTTTTTGTCATTCTTTATTGCACGATATACACTACTTACAAACTCTTTTGTTAATAAACTATATATTTCAACCATATTACTTACACTCATATTTTAATCTGGAATCCCGATTCCTTCTTACAAGTTTATCATCCGACATTCCTCACTTCTTATATTAGGGCGTGTACGATTTTGAAAACACGCTGTAGATCTTAAATTATTATCCATTCTTAAGAACACAAAGTCACTAATAAATTAATTACAATAATAATTAAATTAGCGGAAACACATGAAACAGGTGGAACCGTCAGTTGGTCATAACCAATAGAAATCGAGCGTTCTGATGTGGCGCATGCGTATTTGCTGCAACAGAAGATTTATAATCGGATATGCTTTGCCAGGTATGCGGAACATACAATTTTATAGAAAAATATACGAACAGGACGTATTTCTCTTTGTATTGACTGCTATAAAATGTGAGCAGGTTTATAACGTGAATTACTCTTTATTATTTTGAAATGCGACTATAGCCGCCATGATTTGTGACATTATGACTGTCAAAATGTCAAATGTCCAAAATAAAATAAATAAAATCTGCTACAGCATGGATAGGGATTATTACAGTGGCGCCGTGAATTATCAGATTTGATGTTACTTAGTAGGTAGTGTTAATGAAGCTCACCTACCTTTTTAGTTTATAATTTTTGTAATGCCTTTATTTTGATGTTTTCGAGAATCTGCCAGACTATATTCGATGTAGAGGTAACAGTACATTACCAGGCTTACCATGCAGTATTTAGATTATTTGACAAATATCTTACATTATTTTAAAAAAACTGAGCGGTAATTTCTGATAATCAAAATACTACCACGCCATTGTCGCCATTGCATTTATATAAAGTCACTGTAGGAATAATATGCGTACATGATCTAATACATACGCAACAATGTCTCAACTAATTGTATTAAACTCAGTACAGTACAATAATTCCATGACACCATAACTGATAATATTTTTTAAAAGATTAGTCACGATATCATTCAACAAAGGTAGGTAGTTAATTCTAATGTTATGTATTTGTGAATACATTATTTTTACAGATAAGACTAATTATTTAGTAGATAGATTTAGAACCCTTTATTTAAGAATCTCGTTAACGTTATTTATCATCTGTAAATATATTCTTTTTACAAATAGGAGTAATTATTTGGCAGATAGATTTAGAAACCCTTATTTAAGGATCTCGTTAACGTAATTCAACATCCGTAAACGTAGCAGCGTCATACAAATAACGTATATTCTGGTTCTACAACACGCTGGATCCAGGATCCTCATTTGTTTTCATGAGGAGAAAAAAGCCCGACAGGAAACTATCCATAAATTTATTTTTGTTTTCGAAACTACGTTCATTTTAAGTAAAAGTTTTAAACTGTGTTTTGGTAACAGATGCAGCTGATATTTTGCACATTCGATGCCATGGAAAGGAACAGATGTGGACAAAAACTACAAACAACAATATTACTAAAACTCGTATGACAAGCTTTTATTACGAGCACCTTCTCAAAAAATATATATAGTTTATTTACATTAATTTTAATTACTTTATTAACTTACAGTTAGTTTACAAATTAGTGTACATTAAAGCACATTGCTTCATTCTCTTTTACAAGCTCGTAAACACCAACTTACAAAGCAAGGAATATTATAATTTGATTGCTAATAAAATATTATTCCAAATACCATCTTCTACACATCATCATTATTCCAATAAATGCAACTGTTTTCTTAGCGTATCTAAACAGAACTAAGATTTCTCTACAAAAATAACGAAATAATTTGTTCTAGTTCTATATTATATCTGCTACAATGATAATAAAGAAAATAATGATCGAAGCAGAATCAAAGCAACTACCAATTTCTGAAGAACTGATATGTTGACAAGACTAATGATATAATCTCTCATTATATGATACGTTATTCTAAGACTTGTGCTGGAGAGGATGTAGTATATTATTATTCAGTAGGTTGCATTTTCGCCCAAGAAGGACTTACATTGTCTCAGCCACCTGGAAAACGATATTAATTAGGGGATAATCAAACACCGACTGAAACCAAAATCTCACATTTGAGCTAAACTAACGTTCTTCTGTTCTACCATATCTGTAGAAAGGGTGTCTAATTCCTTTCTACGGGTATAGCTGATGTACGGTTTCTTTTTTTGGGAATCAAACTCGCAACAGTAGTAATATCATTTTTTTTTTATTTTACATAATTTGGGATACAAACAAAAGTCCAAAACAGTGCCTAATATGCATCTAAAACAAATACATAACCAGTATCTTTATGAGTGAACTAGTGCAGCAATAGTATACAATAATATTAATATTTAATCAATATAGATCTTAAATTTCTACATATCTGACGTAAAAGGGAATTTAGTTCTAAACTAATTCTGCAATGGTCTATATACAGCACACTAAATGGGAGGTGAACACGTAAGACAGCCAAATTCTCTGAAATTATTTAATAACACAAAAATATTAGATCCGCCTGAAACCTACGAAATTCTAAAACAAACTTGTTTTGAATTCTTTCTGAGCGAGTTATATAGGTTATAATAAGTATTCCATAGAACACAGGTAAAATTTAGTATACTTTAAATATGAAATAAATTATTTTAATAGGTTTACGAGACCTAAAAACTTTGCACCTTCTTGTAATAAATCCAAGTATTTTATAATCAACATGAAACTTAAAACTCATTTTACAGTCATTAATCTCAGTTACTCGTTCAATACCTAACATTATATCTACTATAACCAAATCTAATAGAATTAACATTTGTAGCAATAAACAGTCTCCATATGAATTTAGTTTAGTGAAAATTAGTACCATCATCAGCCTATAAAATATATCTGCTAAATTGTAACAAACTTCCAATGCCATTAATGTAAACTAAGAATCACAGTGGGTCAAAATAGGATCCCCGAGAAACTCCTTAACAGATTAATTTGAATCGATCTTTTTGGGAAAAAGCTATGGTGTTCAATTGCTATGGAAGTCTACCGAGAAATAAATCATATGTATGGGATTCCAAAGTAGATAGTTTAAACAAGAATTATATCAGACTTATATCTTATTAAATAATAAGTACGTCGAGAAGTCGAATCTACTGAATAGGTCAGATTGAGGCTGATCTGGCAGGTCTAGCCTGAAAGATAGATATTTAATAAATCTCATCTGAACTGCTTCCAGATGTTGAGAATGAGTAACATAGGATTCTAAATAATAGTTGCTTACTCAAGTTTTGACTTGACAAACCCATTGTACAATATAGACACTGTAGAAACCTTTTTGAGGTGTAGCATTTCTTATAATGAAATCAAGATTAATTTAGCGTCAAAAGTAGCTCCCAAATCTTTAAATTCAGTGCAACGAGTAACAGTCTAAGAACCAATGTTGTACATAGAATTAAAATAATTAATTTTCCTTGTGTAAGTCATATTGAAATATTTAGAAATATTGAAAGGTAACTTGTTTCAAACGCGCCATCCATTAACTACAGTTAAATCATTTTCAAGTATAATACAATCATCTGTAGATAAAACATGTATACAGTTTGAAATCATCCGTATAAAAAAGAACATTTTTCGGAGATTGTCATAGATATCATTAATAAACATATTAAACAGTAGAGGGTCAAGAACTGAACCCTGAGGTACCCCAGATGTAACAATGATTTCAAATAAAGTAAAATCACGATAGTGTACGCTTAGCAATCTATTAGAAAGAAGATTCAAAGAAGTTTATAGAGACATCGAAATTGGACAGCTTACGAAGAACAATTCCATGATTTAGTGTATCAAGTCTTGTATAAACCACGTCAACCTGCCCACTGCTGTCCAAAGTATTAGAAATAAAATTAGTGAAATTTAACATGGAAGTGAAGTATATTATGAATTATAACATGCCAAAATTGCTCAATATTGAAATAGGCCTGTAGTTCTCAACCAAATTTGTATAGCATTTTTTGAATGGAGTAGATCCTAGATCTTAGTCCACATAGATAGAAAAGTTGCAGTTTGAAGAGCCAAATTAAAAATAATAGTCAAGGGAGACGCCAACGATATTGCACAATCTTTCAACAAAAAAGACGGAATTCTATCAGGACCTGTAGTTAACTTATTCTCAGATTTTTATAGATAGATAGAAATACATTCTATGTCCACACCACTCTGCATAATCGCTTACCGTACCATTCATTGATGTGACGCAGTTCGACAAATATTGGGAATGCTGCAAACCCCCATGCCATAATTTTGAACAACGTCTTGGAAATAATTACATTCTTCCCACAGAAGATAATCTATAAACTCGATAAAAACTTTATTAATAACAAAATAATGAAATTACCCATCTTTTAAGCCCCTTTTTGATTAACCCGGAACAAGTCGAACCTGATCCTCGATAAATAACGTCGTACAGGATATCGCATGCCCAAGTCTGAACTGTTTGTCGGTGGATTTACGATCCTCTTGTCTTTGAAAACAAACAGTACGCCCGAGCATCGTTAAGCAGATGTTACGTGTATCTTAGTATACCGACGTATAATTCACCGCTTTACTGCCGCCGTCGTACGGTTTATATTTGGCTGCTGCCGATGCATCGTAATCTATGTATATTCAGTACAGTAACCGTCTACTAGTAGTTCATGTAATGTGTTTCCGTTACACGTTAGGATCCTCGTTAACTGAACTGATAGTCCTATTAGTCGAGCCCTTTAATTACGTCAGATTAATCCTGATATTGTAATTTTGTCGATGTGAGGTATTACCGAAATGGCAGATTTTGGAACTGTGCAGCTCTACAGGGTGTTCTACAAGATCTATGATAAAATATTATTTGAAGTTTATTATTTGTGGCGTAATTCTAGTTATTCTTTAGTTTAATTGGGTATTTTGCCGCATTTCTGAAAAAAAAATAAAGATTAATTGAATAGACCCTTGCTCCAAAAGGATCAGCCAAGGGTTATTTTGAAACTAAGTTTGCCTAACCAAAAAATCTCACACGGGAAAAGCAAATAAATAAAAAATAACTATCGCGAACTTTTTTTGACGTTTCGAAATATTCTGTTTTCGTTTTCTAAAATTGCAAATGTATTAAATGTAAGTCAAGTTTGACAGTTTAAAATTTGTTTACCATAGAGATGTTAAATGAATTTTATTTTATTGTTCTTCTTACAACTGTAGCCAACAATGATCAATGTTTACTGTACAGTTTGACACAATTAAAAGAGACCGCGATAATTTTGTTAAACGGAGATAAGTGTGTGTCAAACTGTTCAGTAAACATTGATCATTGTTGACTACAGTTGTACCAAGAAGAAATAAGTAACGATAAAATAAAAATCATTTAGCATCTCTATGGAAGCAGATAAACAAATTTTAAACTGTTTAATACATTCGCAATTTTTCAGAACGAAAACAGAGAGAGACCTTTATTAGCTTTATCTACAAAAAACTTACTTAAATAAGATTTAAAAAATATATAAACACAAAATATTATAGTTTTTCGAAACGACAAAACATATGGAAATGCGCGATAGTGACGTAATTTTTGTTATTTTTTAAAAGCAGATGCTTTTTCAGTGTGAGATTTTCTGGTTAGGCAAACTTAGTTTCAAAAATAACCCTTGAATGATCCTTTTGGCGCAAGGGTTTGTTCAATGTATCTTTATTTTTTCAGAAGTGTGGCAAAATATCCAATTCAATTAAAGAAAAATCTATGATAAACTTTGGCAGATGGTAACTGCGTTAATCTCACTTTCCTTATATGAATGATGAGGTCCAATTCGTTTTTCGCATTTAAAAAAATATTGTTTGCTTACTGATTCTTAGATTTGAAAGTGAATAATTCACCGAACCAATTTTGAAGGTGCAACGTTATTATGATAAGAAATCCCTCGGCGGACTAGGTAATTCTTTTCTGTTTTTGACGTTGACATAAAGATATCATTTTTCTTCATCAATCTGGATTAAAAACTATCAACATTGCTAACGAACTAAACGACGATAATAGGCTATGTCATACTATATTTGACTTGTCACAATCCATTAACCAATTTTAAAGTGACGCATGGCTATGTATAACAATAAATTTACAAGGCGCTTTTGTCATGAAAGCAATAAAGTTATATCTCAATAAACGCTAGTTTCAGTTACATATTTTTTCTTATTGTTTGCAATTCTGCATGATAGTTGCATACGATGTTCATTGTGAAAGAACCCAAATGCGAGGTTGTATGTATCGAAATATTTGGCCTGAAATAGGCCACAAGTGTATTATTATCGACAAAGTGTATTATTCAGACAATTCTACTTGACATCTCATCGTAGTTGGTACTCTGAAGCCGTTGGAATTGGGGGTATAAAATAAATCGTTTTACATTTTGTGAGCATATTATCAAAATATGTACGGCTCAAATGTACTGATATAAGAGAATTGCCTTTTATTCAGCTACCGTAAGTGTAACGTTGATGTTATAGCAACACCATATTTGATACTAAACGAAAAGTATCTCGTCTTTAGGCTTCTTCGTTTCTTCTTATATATACTATGCCAATAATTCAGAATAAACCGACATAGGAAGCTTTTAACAAACAAAAAACAAAGTTACAGAAGATGTTCAAAGTGTCCTCCGTCCATTTCCAAGCAGGCACGACATCTTCGTCTCAACGATATTCGAACTCTTTCGAAAACACCCACTATGGTTTGGATTTCTTGACACTTTTGATTAATCGTAGCTGCAGCTCTTCCAAGCTATTTACAGGGGTACCATACACTAATATCTTCAAATATCCCCAAACAAAGAAATCTAGAGGGTTCAGATCAGGCGATCTTGGAGGCCATAAAACAGGTCCGGTCCTTCCTACCCATCTATGTGGAAAAGTTTGGTGTAAATGCTCTCTAACGGCCATGGAAAAATGAGCTGGAGCACCATCATGCTGGAATCACATTTGTTGCCTCTGATTCAAAGGAATGTCTTCCAAAAACTCATACAGTGTGTTCTGCAGAAAGTTGAGATAAGCAGCGCCTGTTAATCGGTTCGGTAAAACAACAGGACCTAGAAACCTGTCACCTACAATACCCATACAAATGTTTAATGAAAAACGTGCCTGATGTCTAAATTCTATTAGAGCATGAGGATTTTCGTCAGCCCAAATATGCGTAATGTGAAAATTAAACACTCCATTTCTTGTGAACCTGGCCTCATCAGTAAAAAGAATGTTTGCACGAAAACGAGGGTCTTCAGCATCATGACGTAGAAACTAGCGGCAAAAAAACCAAACGTGCTTGATGATCATTTATTGGATTTAAGGCCTGTACTCGTTGCACATGGTATGGATAAAGCAGTTGCTCGTGAAGGATTCTCCAAACAAGAGGACCACTAATTCCTACCTCGGCTGATATTCTCCGCACACTCGTACCTGGATTCTGCTCTACCAGTGCTAGAATTTCTTCTTCCGCTCAAAGTACATCTATCATTTACACGCAAGACAGGCCAGTAAATAATATCGCAGTAGGCAAGTTGGGATAAGATTAATGAATCGCATAATAATAGTTTTGTGGCTGCGGCAAAAACTCTATGCATGTATAATATTTTGAGTTTATTATAAAATATTTGGATCAGCTTATTAACATGTGAGGAAAACTTCAGATCAGTATCAATAACGAGTCCCAGATTTTTACATTCAGTAACTGGCTTAAGTACTTGATCATTTACTTTTATATTAAAATCATTCATGTTTAACAAGATTCTATTCCTATCTTTTCCGAAAATTAAAAGTTCAGTTTTGGTTTCATTTAAGACTAATTTATGTGCGTTAAAAACATGAGATATTGTTCTTAAATCGGAATTAATGTAGTCAGCAGCTATAACACTTTCTTCAGGCTTGAATGCAAAGTATAATTGTGTGTCATCAGCGTATTGATGGATAGTACAATACATTAAATATGAATAAACTCAGCCGTACACACAGAAAATAAAATTGGACCAAGTATGCTCCCTTGGGGAACAGCTTGCTTAATTAAATGCACATTAGAGCTTTGGTTGCTAACAATGACTCTTTGTGCCCGATTTGCTAAATAAGTTTTAAAAAATGAGCATACAAAGCTGTTAACAACGTAATATTGTAACTTTTTTAATAAAATTTCGTGATTCAACATGTCGAATGCTTTACTATAATCAAGGAGTACTAAGGAAGTACATAGCCCTTTGTCATTATTACGAAACAAGTCATCTGTAACATGAAGCCGCGGTAGTGGTACTATGCATTTTACGAAATCCAGATTGAACTGTTGGAAGTATTTTATTTTCACTTAAATACGTATTTAGCTGTTTTCGAACCATGGTCTCCAAAACTTTAGATACTGCAGGTAAAATACTAATTGGACGAAAGTCGGATAAGTTTACGGGATTGGTTTTCTTTGGAACTGGTACAACTTCAGATTCTTTCCAAACTGAAGGAAATACACCGTCGAAACTGCAAGAATTGGAGCATTAGTCGAACAGAGTACAGCGATATCTATAGAAATAACTAAATGCAAGGCCTTTCAGTGTGTACACAGTTTAAAATCGATCGGTACTGAAGTTATGAAATTATTGTAGATTTGGTTAGAGCTGGAAATGTGCAAGACAAATGTTTAAATAATTGCTCACTTAGTCCATGCACATCTACTGCTAAAACGTTTAAAGTGATTGAATACAGCCACTGGAATTCAAATTTGTACGGAACCAGTAGGAAAAAGATAGCAGTTAGGTCAAGGAGATTAGTCTGAAAACGACTACTAACATTGAAACACATTTTAGTTGACGCGTTGTGTCTTAGAGTGTGGACGTATGTGGAAGAACGGCACTGTGAAAGACTAATTTAGGAAGTGTATAGGTTTAGAAGAAAATGTATTTAATAACAAAAATTTTGATTTCCAACAAATAGTCCATACCAATTTAAGCACACATAATAAATTTATCATATGATAACTAATTTAGGTACACTTTGTCGTTAATAAAGATGGAAGAAATGAAAAAAGTCAAAGAAGACGGTAATGGAACTTAATATACAATGCATTGGAATATGGAACCTGGAATGATCTACAGATAGCTCCAAACCTGACCTGACATTAGATCATAGTCTCAGATAGTCCCTATATAGCTTGGACTTAGGCTTAGGCCCAGTTAAACTTTCTTGAGCGTCACAATATGAAAGCATAGAAGCAAATCAAACAACAAATGAATTAACAAAAAATTAATACTAATAGTATATAAGTATCAAGAACAGTAAGGAGACGACGTAATGTTGGAGGAGATTGGTAAACTCTTTACTATTTGAGAAGCTTATACTATTTTTTGTACGATACAAAGGTGTTAACTAACAAAATATGGCGAGAAAATATTAAAATTATTTTTGTCTCGTGTCTCGTATATCCTGATGGGTTTTGTCGTAATCATAGATACGCTTGTAAATTTATTTTTAAACGAAAATAATTCAGATAGTGAAGAGGTCTGGGGTATAGGGTGTTATTCAGTGACTGAAAAATCTAAAGAACCTTACGAAAAGACATATAATAGTTTCAAAAAGTAGTTTAAAGGGAATTATGGAAAGAGCATAAATGAAAAATTCGTGTTGGCATATTTTTAATGGAAGCACTAGGCGAAACATTAATAAGGTACGTTAATATTAATCTTTAGCAGAAAAAACTTAAATCCGATTTCTAAATATTTGTAGGTCGCAATGATATTAGGCGTTTCGTATATTTTCACAACAAATAATATAATTTACTTACCGTTGAGTCCTGTCAAAATCAGAACAGTAAGTAATTACTTACCGACGCGTTTTTGCTTGGCAACATACTGTTCTAAGTATGATAAACAGTCGAAAATAGAATATCGTCTCTTAAAGTGCTATAAGGTAGACTCTGGGGGATATGGGATCATTGTGATTACTAGAGATTGAGGCCAGAAGACTCAAGTAAAAGTGATAAAGGGAACAATTAAAATGCTGAAGTTCTAACTGCAAGGAAGATACCACGTTGCATATACTGAGTGAATCTCCTTGATAAACAATATGAAAATTAAGGGAAAAATGACTTTTGAATTTTGCGCCGATAATAAAGTTGTTAAATGATGAAGCACAAATGGTACCGGTGAATCTACAGCTAAAAAAAATACGAAAATGACCTTAATAAAATATTAACCCCATAGGAGATGCGCGTCCAAGTTTCCAAAAAAAAAAAAACAAAAAAGGTATAACAGTCAAATTTTACACAAATTTTCTACTATTGCATGTGCAACTTCTCAACGATTTTATGAGAATTTCTGCGCGTTGGAAAGGGTTGAAATAAGCATCCTCTAAATTATTTTTATTTGACAAAAAAGCCTAGCTTATTTTATAGGGCTCTTACTTTTTTTGCTTTAAAACTGTTAAAAAAAAAATTCATTGTCATTTTTATTGCAACTCACATGATTACAACCAAGAAATATGTAAGTAGGCAACTGTCAAGCTAATTTCTGTCAGACCTTTTGTGACTTTTGTTAAGTGCTTCCTTAGATTTGTTAAATATCGCATGAATGATCTTTGCTGCAGTTGTAATCTTATTACTTACAGCAACGTTATTCCTGAATCCGCAACGTTGTTCCTGAATCCGCAGCGTAAAGTAAGGCTTGTTATTAAAGAATAAAGCGAAAAAGGGAAAATCCTCCTGAGCACGGAGTTCACAAAGTGTTTGGCGTTTATTCCCAACAAAGGATATCCTAATGGCGTATTAGGTGTCGCAAAAATAGTGTAATATATGAGATCTCCCAACCCAGTCTGCTAATTATTTTTCTACTATCCTTTCACGGTTTTCCTAAGAACTTCCTGCGATATATTCGGGGAGATTATAACAAGATATATAAATTGGCCAGTTTATTTTTAGATTTCGTAATTTCACGCAGCAGTTGTCGCTTTCAGAGCAGTTCTATACAGGTTGAGTCAGTCATAATGTCATTAATTTTAAGAGGAGATAGGGAATAAAAAATACGCGATAAAAAAAACTAAATGCATCCGCTCACCGCTCACAGCCTTGGTCGTTTATAGCTCACAATTCAACTCGATGTCGATCTGATGCAATGTTGTCAAGTTGAAATATTTTTCTCGTAAGATTTTACGGATTTGTACGCAAATAAAAGTAGACACCCTGCATATAAACTTTTAAGTAAAAGGTCTATTAAACAAACATTTCTCTTCCTACTGTTTTCGAAGACGCATATTATAAACAGCCGTGTTGACACGTTTACGCAATTTCTCGATATTTACTACTTCGGTACGGAACACTTCGTCCTTTGTCGGTCAGTAGTCGCGCGGTTTAAGGCGTCAGTACTTGAATCGAGGTGACTAGATCGGAGTTGGTTCGCGCCCAGCTGCCGGTAGACCGTATATAAGCTATATTCGTGGAGAGGATTGGCACCCTCTCTGCGGGTATGGTAGGGTGGAATAATGTTAGCTTGGGTCAATGTGAGAGATTGATACCGGTTGATATTTGACTACCCCCCTAATTAATGAGGTTTTCCAGGTTTCCCACCAACGTAAGTCGTTCCTGGGCGCAAAGGCGGTCTGCTTAATAATAATATGCCGCTCCCTCTCCCGTACAAGTATCCGACTTCTGGGCTAATCCCTGTGATTAGAATGAGGGGTAGAGATATTATTATTATTATTATTATTATTATTATCATTATTATTATTATTATTATTATTATTATTATTATTATTATTATTATTATTATTATTATTTAAATACCCACATAAAAATTAATCTATATTTAATATCTGAATAATTCAAAAAAAGCTCGGTGGGCACACAAATTAGAATTCGGTTGTAAGTTTTTGAGGTTGCCTTGCTTTTCCGTACGCTAAAACAATATCCATTCACTCCTCATTACTGTACACATGAGCCATATTTATTGAAAAAGAACTTATAATTTACATAAACTGATCCTTAGCCTCTCTTTTCGCAGAACTAAAATTTGGGATAGTATTAAAAAACAAAACTAAAGTGGGCATGTTTCCATTATTTTTTTTTTGTTCTTGTTCTATTTATAGATTTACTATATCCTGGAATTAAGCGTTCTATATGTTATATATGTAAACAAAATATATAAATTCAGTCATTAATTAATAATTTCAATTAGTCTGTTATTTTATATTTGTTAACAAATTTATATTTCTAAAATTGACTCAGTTGCAGCATTTCAATTCACCATCCACTTGAAAACAAAGGTGCGCCAAACTTTTGCATTTAATTATAAAGAAACAAGATAAATGGTGGACCAATACACCGTGTCTCCAAGTTTAATAAAACTTTCAATCCTCCCATTCCAAACGGTGTCGCCCCGGTTGGATTGAAGTTGTTATTGCCCCTTTGCAGGAAACGGCAAAAGTTTAAAAGCTAAGCTAAGTCATTTTTTTACCACCGCAGCATTAAGAAAAGTGCCGGGGAAGTTAATGAAGTTTCATGGATATTTTTCAAGGATTTATTCGTTTTTCTACAAAAGAGGAAAAGCTCTAATTGCCTCCAGAGCGAGATGAAATAAAAAATTCAAGTTGCGAAACACTAATTAAATATCGTTCCTCTAATGCGTTCTTCTTGATTAATTAAATTTATTAATTAAATATGACTGCGCTACAGGAACGTAGCGAAATGAAACCTGAATTCATTAGTTAATAGCCCATTTTAAAGGGTTGTTAAAGTAGAATTTCAGGAAGAGCGGATGTGGTGTGTGTTAAAAAGATGCAATAATTGTAACTCAAATAAAATCATAATAAAACTCGTATATTATTGTTTGGTGACAAAATATAAAATAAAGTAATATAGGTACAACACCTTCATATTTCATGGAAGAAATAAAAGAAATTAGATGCCTAAATGTAGACAATACGAAAGTTATAGAAATTTTTACACACCTCATTAACTTTATTTTTTTTTAAATATATAACTTCGAACAGACCTCGTTGATAGGTGTATAGTGGATGTGCTTTCGACGCAAATTTTCATGCTTTTTTCAAAATGAAATAATACAGGGCGATTTATCAAAAAAAAAAAATAGGAATAGATTCGTCTTAAAAAATGGCGTCAATATTGTAAAAAAAAAATAAAATCCTTAGTTTCCGAGAAAGGAATTATTAAAATTGTATAATTAAAAAGTGTTTATTGTCCGTTAGTCATAACATCAGATCCGTCAGCTCGTCCGTAGATATCATAAGCCGACAATCAAGGCAAAGATTAAATTTACTTTGTAGTCCTTTGTACTTTGTATATTCTACAGCTTTGGTTCACTGGTTTACTGTGTATTGCTACAATTTTTTTCACTTTTGTGATTTTTATTCATTACAAAGTGAATCCGAGCAGAATCCCTCATTTTATTATTTGGGATTACTGCGATATTTTTTGTGCAACTGTTGACGAAAGGAATTATTTTTTAATTATATTATGCCAGAATTGGGAGGTCAAATACTGTATAATAATTCGTAAAAAGATTCCACTTCTTGAATTACGCCTTGTTGTATTTTAACCTCGCAAAAGTTTATCAAACTTAATCTTGTAGGAAATTTCGGCAGCGGATAATTATGCTTATCAAGTCAATTAGCTTAATTATACACAAACACAAAACAAGAGTATCAAACATTGAGATGAGCTCTCAATTAGAAAGTTTTCCTAACAATGCCGAAAACAAACAATTGTATATGTGAATAATAGTCAGTTATTAAAGTGTTTATTATAAAACAATAGGAGAAACAATTACAAACAGAAATATCCATAACATTTTTAGAAAGAACGTTCATGGAATTACTATTTACCTAACATAATCTAATTTGAAAACTTTTGTAGTTTATGTGTTTACCTACACATTCTATATTATAGAAATTGCATAAAATAACACAGTTTTTGTTTACTGTGAATAAAATAACATGAAAAGTTTTATTATTTCCATTACTTTGACCCGGAAAATTGAACAAACTTTGTTATGTATATCACAATGCTGATGTTCCATACCAAAAGTTCAAAAGTGAATCAATTATTCCTCGTTTTAATTAAGTTGTTATCGAACTCTATTGAATTACCAATGACTTTTTGGAAAACCAACTAGTTCTTTGTATTATTGGTTAATGTTAAAAATATTAGGAAAAATGATAAAAATATTTCGAACCCTTGCGAAACTTGTTATACTCACAACAAGAATTCAGACGTCTTACGTCATGGCTGACGTTACGCATTTTGTTTTTATTGTCAACGTAATTTTCGATATTTGGTCGCGTTAAACAGTATTTTTTTGTAATTTAGTGCAATATATAATGCAAACTTTTAGTAGTGTAGTATATAGTTTTATTACTCTCAGTAACCGCAATGTGCTTTCCCGTGTATTTCTTTCTTTTATTTATATAAGTTGCCACACCTGATATTTAATAGAAAAAGGGTTTGGAAGAAACATTTGATGCATTTTACCATAAATTAAAACGATATCCATGAAATCTGAGCTTACATACACGTAAGCTATTTTTGACACTTGAAAAACTGATGTAAACATTTGCATCACAAAAACGTTAATACCTACGGTAAGTAATCGAATTTCAATATTTGGAATCGTGTGGCTAGAGTACAGTAGCCCAGCGATGTAAAGATTGAAAATACTACAAGTTTTTACGATATTGACTTTATTTTTCATGACGCATCTTTTGCCAACATTTTTTAGATAGATTGTGAATCACCTTATATAAATTAACAAAATAATTCACCGCTTCCAGGATGCCCTTTTATTTTGTTCTCTTTACCTTTTAAACCCTGGTTTATTCGTATCAAAAAAATATGAGTTAGGGTATCGTAGAAACTAGATTTTTTTCTAAAAAAACTTATGTAAATCGCATAGAAATCCGATCATTCATTTTCGGAACTAGTTTCAACAATATTTTGCTTACGCAATATATTAACAAGGGGAAAAACAAATTGTTTTTAATTCATGGAACTATAATAGATGGATGACATGGATAATAATAATTATTGTAGAAATAATAAATAATTATTTTTATCTGGAGATAATCAACGGCTACATTCCATACAGTATGCGCCAAAAGTATGCAACAAATTCAATAAAAACGAAACAATTATTTTTTGGGAAAAATCCTCGAACAGGTCGATTTTTAATTTAAAAAATACATATTTTAGCGTAAAATGCGATTTTCAAATGTCATTTGTTTTCGAGTAATGACGTCATCGATTTTTTTTAAATGGCAACACCATATTTTTTTCCTTGATTCCGAAAGATCGTTTAATTCTCTATCAGACAGTACTAAAATTTTGCCCTCTTACATAGGAAAGTTTTCGAGTAAATGACGATTGAATGTTAGAAAACGTAAATTTTATCCATAAAAAAGTAACAATTCTGAGGTGTGAAAAATAAAATACAATTGATTAAATTTTATACTTAAATTAAATGTTCGAATTGCCATCCACCAACTTCTTGACAATGCGCAAGTCTGTGAAGAAATTGTTCTTGCACATTATGAATGATTTCTAGGGTAACTCTGCGTATTTCGTCCCAATGCTAAATTACGTGGTTTATTAATAATAATAATAATAATAATAATATCTCTACCCCTCATTCTAATCACAGGGATTAGCCCAGAAGTCGGAGACTTGTGCGGGAGAGGGGGCGGCATATTATTATTAAGCAGGCCGCATTTTCGCCCAGGAACGACTTACGTTGGTAGGCCCTAACCACTATTCAGTGCAGGAATGAGGGAAACCTGGAAAACCTCATTAATTAGGGGGATAGTCAAATATCAACCGGTATCAATCTCTCACATTGACCCAAGCCAACATTCTTCCACCCTACCATACCCGCAGAGAGGGCGCCAAACCTCTCCACGAATATAGCTTATATACGGTCTACCGGCAGCTGGGCTCGAACCAACACCGATCTAGTCACCTCGATTCAAGTACTGACGCCTTAAACCGCGCGACCACTGACCGACCAATGTACACTTTTGACTTCAAGTATCCCCATAAAAAATAGTCAAGAGGTGTAAGATCTGGCGATCTTGCAGTCCATTCTGCCGATCTACCTCCCAGGAAAACAGTTGTCCAAAAAATCTCGTACAGGGCGCGCATAGTGCGGAGGTGCACTGTCTTGCTGAAACCATATGGTAAAAATTACTGCAAGGGCTGGAACAAGGTCATTTTCTAGAAACTCTAAATATCTTTGTCCTGTAAGGGTTCCTTTAAAGAAGAAAGGCCCTACTATTCTGTCGTCAACTATTCCAGCCTACACATTTAATTTCTGAGGGTGTTGGGTATGTGCCTCTGCTATCCAATGAGGATTTTCCCGACTCCAATATCTACAAGTGACGGTTTACTGTACCATTCAGACAAAATTTGGCCTCATCTGAAAAAAGTATTTGCCGGTGTAAATTTCTATTTCCTTTACATAAATCCATTAGAATTTCGCAAAAGTGTAAGCGGCGATCGGGATCATCTTCATTGAGTTCCTGCACAAGTTGAATTTTGTAGGGATGATATTTTTCCTTCCTCAAGATACGTAGCACTGTGCTCTGACTAGTGTCATTGTTTAATACAACCAATCGTGAAGAATTATGAGGATTATCCACCATACTTATCAAAATGTTCTGTTTCTGATTTTCATTAATGCTTGGACGTCCAGGTTTTGGAATATTTACAACATTGCCAGTTTCTCTAAATTTAGAGTCTACCTTACTGACTGTTGATTGGCTGATAGGGCGATCTGGATATTTTTCATTAAATAAATCGCAAACTTCCTGCTTCCTGCAAAATTTCAATTCTTTGAGTAACAGTTAAATGTGCCATAATACTTTAAATTGAATAATAATAAAGTCGATGTGACAATGACGCTTTGCAAAGATTTTCACCTACGTGATCCATAAAAGAACTATGGAATTCGAAAAACTAAACTTGATAAAATTTTTGCTTTATTTTAATTGATTTACGTTTTCTAACATTCAATCGTCATTTACTCGAAAACTTTCCTATGTAAGAGGGCAAAATTTTAGTACTGTCTGATAGAGAATTAAACGATCTCTCAGAATCAAGGAAAAAAATATGGTGTTGCCATTTAAAAAAAAATCGATGACGTCATTACTCGAAAACAAATGACATTTGAAAATCGCATTTTACGCTAAATATGTACTTTTTAAATTAAAAATCGACCTGTTCGAGGATTTTTCCCAAAAAATAATTGTTTCGTTTTTATTGAATTTATTCCATACTTTTGGCGCATACATCATTATTCTTCTACTTCTCTGCATGGTCGTAAATTATGACAACTGCAGACATTTGTTCTATATCTAACAACTTTTTAAGCAATTACTTACTGCTCCCTTTACCCATTTGTCTTTGTGTGTATCTAAAAACGCTGATTAAGGGGAAACATAATTGATATATTTTGTTCAAGGTTCATACAAAATGTATTTTTTGTTGCGAATCGAGAAAATTCGACCTGAATAAATGCATAGCTATCCTTAGGAAATATGGTCATCTGTCTGGCCACTTCTTTATTATGATTTGCGATAAACAGAAATTATGGAGATAAGCTATGATTGATGTTCCCTTTTAAATAAAACTTTATTTTTTCAAGGATGGAATTCATTTTTCGAAACGTTTTATAAATGTCTCCATACGACAGCTTCTGGAAACTAAATATTATTTGACCTCACATACAATTTTACTTAGTAATATTTATTTTCGAGAAATTCAGACTATCATCAACCCTGTGGCAAAATAATAAGATTTTGGAAGAATTGGAAATCAACAAAAAGATACATGATACACCTAACCTAACATTGAAAAAAAGGGATGAGGTATGGAGATCCGTTATTATCATTATACGGAAGTCTATAGATCAGGCATAAAAGGCATCAGTGCCTGGCATTCGCAGATGATCTTGTAGTGCTAGCAAGAAATAGAACAGAACTAAAGGAGGTAATAAAGAGAATAGATGAACAGTCAGTTAAAAAGGGTCTTTATATTAACGAGGAAGAAACTAAGTACATGGAATGGACGGAAGAAGATATTGGTTTTTGAAAATAGACACAAATCGAGGGAAACGAACAGGTTTGAAGAAGTAGAAAGAACAGTTCACATATTTAAGATCTATATTTGCCAGAAAACCGGAAATAGAGGAATAAATTGAAGCCAGACAATCTCAGGAAATAAATGTGAAGCAGGACTGCAAACAATACTGAAAAATAAAAATATGTTTAAACAAATAAAGATAAGACTATACAAGCCAATAGTAAGGCCAGTAGTGACATGTACTAGTGAAACGTGGACGTTGAATAAAGCACAACAAGCAAGGCTGGAAGTGTGAGAGAGGAACATATTGAGTATTATTTTTAGAGGAAAAAGAACAGAAAAAGGGTAGGTCAGAAGAACGAATGAGGAAATAAGAGGCTTATACAAAGAGACGAGCAGAGCAAGCGTGGTAAAAGCACAAAGGTTAAGGTGGCTAGAGCATATTGAGATGCTAGAGATAAGGTCACTAAAAATGGTAAGGACTTGAAGAATTGGTGGTAAGAAGAGGACAGGGCGATCGAAAACAAAATGAAAAACAGTGGAGAAAGACCTTCAGCAACTACAAATTGTCAGGTAGAAAGAAAAAAATCAGTGGATAGAACGAAATGAAGAAAGATTAAATATATAATATTCATCTTCATTACAGCTTCATCGTTTCGTTAGCACGTCAGTGGCTGTGTAAATCTTTTTTTTATGATAACTAATGAAGATAGGTAGTAGATACTACCATATGCTTTTGGGAGATATGAACAATAGCTATAAATTGTTGATGAACTATATCCAATTTATTAATAATTACATACAGGCATTTTATTTATAATTTGAAAGCATCTGCTGCAAATTGGAAAATATAAATTGATATAGTAACCTATGTGTGGGGTAAATAATGAATATACTTTCGAAGCATTTGACGTATCGTATGCATCAATTATAATTCAATCATACTGGCATGATAATGATTGCAAAATACCATTATTGGAAATGACTGACCAATATACCGAAGTTATTTAGCAATAATTTGAATTAAATTCCAAAATTATCACACCCTCATTATAAGTTTGCGGTTGTCGAAAAATACATTTCGTTATTATAATCATCTCATTGACAGGATTATCTACGCTGAATATATTTGATGATTTTTGAATTCATCAGTACATTCCCACTTAATTTCAAGTATAGAAGGGTAGAGCAAATATTAGATATCTATCAGATAATCTATTAATAATAATAATAATAATAATAATAATAATAAACACATTTATTGCCCAACAGATTTCTCCAATAATAGGACAATATTATTACACATATAGTTTAGCAGATATAATAATAATGTAACACAGGACATAACAAAAAAAAAAAAGAGAGAAAATAATCCGTACAATACTACGTACTAGATGCATAGAATGGAATTGATAGGTACATACAAAATTATTGAATATTACCAGAAATAGTTAAACACAACATGCAATATGCAAAGCTATTAGCTACTGTACCGAAGCCACCAATCTATCCACTATTACATTTAGAGTATCAATATTAATATCACATGTCTCAGAAATTCTATTAAAGTTAAGCAACATATTATAAATGGGTGATTTAATTAGAAGGTTAGAATTTGCATGAGGCAGATAAAAAGTAAAATTACAGCGAGTTGCAATAGGTGCAAAATGAAAGGATATTTTTTGTAATAAATTAGGCGAATCAATTTTATTATGAATTAGGAAATAAAGAAATTTCAAACTAAGCTGCAGTCTACGAATCTCTAATGGGTGAAAATCAAATTCATTTAAAAGCAACTGGTGATCACAACCTCTAACCGGATAAATTCCATGCTTCTTAAAGTACAGATACTTTAAAAATTTCCTCTGAACTCTTTCCAAACCTTGTTTATATATGTTGTAAATAGGAGACCATACTACACTACAATATTCAAGCCTGGATCTGACATAAGATAAATATAATGTCTTTAATGCTTTGATGTTATTGAAGCTATTACAATTTCTAATAATAAATCCCAGCTGTTTAAATGCTGCGGCTTCAACATTTTTAATATGAACAGCAAATGTCAGCTTATCATCGAAGGTAACCCCTAAATCTTTAGTACTATCACATTTTTGTAAAGGACATGAACCAAAAGTATAATTAAAATTTACAGGTGATGGTTTCCTCGTGTAAGTCATGATTTTGCACTTTGAAATATTCATACCCAGGTTGTTAATCTGGCACCAATGTTCAATTTTAAGTAATTGATTTTGAATATAAACACAATCTGATACAGTATCAATCTCAGAGTAAATCTTAAGGTCATCAGCAAACATTAAATAAGGACAATCAATAATGGAACACAAGTCGTCTATAAAAAGCAAGAACAATAGCGGACCTAAATTAGAGCCTTGCGGTACACCAGATGTTGGAAAAAAGTTATTCGATTTGTAACCATTGTAAGATACATATTGAACTCTGCGGCTCAAGTAGGAAGTAAATAAGTTTTGAAGGGGTATGTTGAATCCAAAAGCATTCAGCTTACTTAATAAGATTTTATGATCGATGCGATCAAACGCCTTTGAAAAATCTGTGTAGACCACATCCACCTGTCTATGCTGATCAACAACTTCCGATAAATACTGCGTGAAATTGACGAGATTTGTAGCAGTAGATCTCCTTTCCATAAATCCGTGTTGGTTTGGTGAAATGCGGTTAGAGACAGAAGGATATATTAGGTTATACAAAGATTTCTCAAAGACCTTCGCGAAATTATTCAAAATCGTTATCGGGCGATAATTTGTAAGCAATGTCGGATTTCCAGACTTTAGAATAGGACATACCTTACCCACTTTCCATAGTTCAGGAAATGTTGCAGATTTAAGGCTCAGATTAAACAGAATTAGTAAAGGGTATACAAATATATGCTTGCAGTCTTTCACTAAATAACTAGGTATTTTGTCATCACCAGAAGTTGGCTTATTCTTAAGACTATCTATAGACGATAATATATTTGAAACTGAAATTGACTCGATTATTAAACCAGGAAAATTATTTAACCTAATCTCAGGAGTTGTATTACTACTGTTTGTATACACACTATTGAAATAATTACAAAAAGCATTTACAATAGAATCCGGTCTGTTAAATGTGGTAACGTCGTCAGACAATTGCGAAGGAATTCTAGACGAGTTTCTTTTATGTTGAATAAATTTCCAAAATTCTTTACTATCATTTTCAACGGAGATTTGGACATTATTTATATATGACTGATACGCTACTTTAATTAATTTCTTAATTTGAGATCTAGTTTCTTTAAACTTACTGTAGTAGTAATCATTATAGACTTTTTTAAATTTAGTGTGATACATGTTTTTTATTTTAATAAGTGAAATAATCTCCTTCGTGAACCATATGGGGTACTTGCGCCTTCTATTAATGAACAGTGGAACGCAAGAATCCAATATTGAATACAACTTCGAGTAAAACTGACTACATGCATCATTGACATCTGTAAAACTATGCAAAAAATTCCAATCAACATTAAGCAATGCTTGATATAGTGTAATATAATCGGCTTTCCAAAAATTATAAGTCTTATTAACATAATTAGAAGTGAAATTAAACTTAGGATCAGTATTAATAGTGATATCAAGACGAAGGGGAGGATGATGTAGATCTACCCTAACGAGAGGATTATCATCACAAGCAACTTCACAATTCATATTGCAAATAACTAAATCAAGTAACCTGCCATTTGCATTAGTGACATTGTTCATTTGCACAAGCTGACAAAATTCTAAAAAGGTCCTCATTAACTGACAATATGTATCATTTACTTGATCATTATTGAAATGAGTTATGTTAAAATCACCGACAATTAAAATATTAGTATTTTGAGACAAAACATCTTCAAATAAATCAATAAATAATTCAAAATCAGCAATAGACGTTGCTGGCGGCACATATATTACATAAATAAAAAGTGAATAATTGTTAAATATATACTTGCTACCCACAATATCTATGCTGGGAATACGTAAAGTAATATGAGACAAATCAATTGATGTTACATTAAAAGTATTTTTGTACGCAAGTAAAACACCACCACCGAAAGACTTGTTTACTAAATCAAATTTTCTGTCGCACCGCGCAACACAATAGTCATCAGGAAAATATTCGGAACTAAAGATGTCATTCGAAAGCCACGTTTCACACAAGCAGATAATATCGAACTCGGAATCACTCACAGAAGGGAAGAATTGGTCAGCCTTCATTCTAAGACCACGAACATTTTGAAAATAAACTAATAACTTACTGAGACTGTTGGGCTTTTTTAATTTAAAGACTGGATAACAGGGACGCCTTTTTGATATTTAATTCTTAAGTTGATTTCTCCCTTAGATATACGTTCCGCCATTTCATTCTTCAAAGATTTGTAATAATCAATCTCCCGCGGTGTCCGATCTTGGGAAATATGCACGCCATCAAATTCTGAATTCTTCAGTTTACTAGCCTTCCGAAGTATGCAATGGACATCCTCTTCCGAAGAAAGGACAAGTTTGATGGGTCTAGGTCGTTGTGTACTTGGGTTTATTCTACCCAAGCGCATTGGTTTAATGTCCCACTCGGTGGAATTTACTTCAAGAAAATTCAATACAGACTTCACCTTATTATTATCTTCATTGGCATATCGACCTCCTTGGTTTTCAGTAATGCCATAAAAGATTATGTTCTTTCTGCGCTTATGGCGATCATAGACTTCCTGTATAATAGTTTCAATCGTTTTGTTGCTAATCTCCGGGACATTGCTAGTTTTTAATTGAGCAACCTCATTTTTAAGGTCAACAAGAGCCGCTTTCAAATCATTGATGTCACTGCCAATCACACTACAGCTATCACAGGTCCAACTTAAACCTGTTTTAGATGAAATAGATTTTATCTATTAAATAGATTATATATATAATATTCATCTTCATTACAGCTTCATCGTTTCATTAGCATGTCAGTGGCTGTGCCAATCAATTTTGTTATGATAATTAGAGAAAGAAGATAGGTATTAGATACTACCAAATACTTTTGGGAGATATGAACAATAGCTATAAATTGTTGATGAACTATATTCAATTTGATAATAATTACATACCGGCATTTGGAAAATATAGATTGATATAGTAACCTATGAATAGAGTAAATAATGAAATTCGTTTATTTACTCGAAGCATTTGACACATTATTACTCATGTTAATGATTGTAAAATACCATTATTGGAAATAACTGACCAACATAACGCAGTTAAAAAAATACAAATTATTACATCTTCATTGCAAGCTTACATTTGTCGGAAAATACATTTCGTTATTATCATCAGAACATTCACACTTAATTTCAAATATAGAAGAGTAAAGCAAATATTTTTACTCAAGATCTACTTCCGTCAAGGCAATTTCCTTCAAATAAACTTTCGCTTTATCACTGTTTAACCTATTGAGTAACACTTTTAGATTGTCTTCAACATTATGCATTACAGTTAGCGGTTGAGTTAAAGCAAAGGACTGTTGATAAGATGTGTGCGTAGGGAGAATCTAAGCAAGCAGGTTTGCGATCATCAATGGAAATGCGTACGACGTTATGAGGGAATGATAATAATTCATCTCGAATGCCCCAAAACGAAGCAAGCTTTCTTGGTTCCCCTTCTTTCTTTAATTTAACCCCTATTTGATTAAATTTCATATCGTATACACATGTTGTCTTCAAAACAAGTGTGATAATGGTAAGAACACATTATGCATTACGCAACTTTTGTATGACTGATTATACAGGGTGTTCTATAAATTCTATGACATAGTTTGGCAAATAGAGTAGTTCGTTTAGTGTCAAACATTTTTTTTATATGAGTATAGATCCGATTCGTTTTTGTTTAGAAGTTACAATCATTTTAAAAAATATTATTTCATATTTCAATCAAAGTAGCCTGATAATAATGATAGTTGCTGTAACAATAATTATTATTTGTGTAAAAAACAACTAAAGAGTATGCGGACATTGTCTTTATACAGGGTGTCCCATAATTATTGCGACAAATTGATAGGGGTCGTAGAGAGCATGAAAATAGGCAATTTTAGCCGCTACAGCGCAGGTGCCCCCTGACTCATTAGCTTGCTGTATTTACTTTTTTGTCGGCCTAAAGTCGCCACACCAATTCAGTTCAGTGACTGGCTATCATAACGAAAAAACAAAACAAAAACAAAAAAACACACACCGATTCAATTAGTTTCAGTGACTGGTGTGTAAAACGTAAATAGCATTAATTTGGTGGTACAATGGAGCATATTGTATGCGGAACTTGCTGATATGCATATGATTTACGGAGAAGCTGATGGTAATGGGAGAAGCGCCGCGCGATTGTACACCGAACGGTTTCCAGAACGTCATCATCCTCATCATAGCATTTTTGCTAGAATTCATGGACGTTTTTGTGTCAGTGGCAGCATCAGACGTTCGGGGGGGACAGGGCGACCCTTCGCCATGCGGACAGTAGAGTTTGAGGAAGAGGTTTTGCACCATGTAGAGGCCAATCCGTCCACAAGCGTGCGTGCCATTGCACATGATATGGGAGCGCCACAAAGTACTGTTTGGCGGGTTCTCAGGGATCAACAACTACACCCGTACCTCCTGTTACAAGTCCAAGCCATGGGTCTGGAGGACCATCTGCCGCGTCGCCGTTTTTGTCGTTGGTGGTTACAGCAGGAGTTGAGACAACCATACTTTGCTCGCTACGTTTTGTTTACTGACAAGGCCTGTATTACAAGGGACGGTTATTTTAATAGCCGTAATATTCACATTTGGAATGAAAATAACCCCCATGTTACAACCCTCCGTAGAGCCCAACATCAATTTGTAATTAACATCTGGGCCGGCATTGTAGGCGAGCAGATCATCGGACCATATCTGCTCCCACCACATTTGAATGGACACGTTTATGCTCAATTCCTGCATGTGCTTCCAGAACTATTACAGGATGTGCCACTGGACATAAGAGCTAACATGTGGTTTCAACACGATGGCGCCCCAGCCCACTTTGTTTTGCCAGTGCGGCACTATTTGAATGAAATATTTCCTAACAGGTGGATCGACCCTGTACATTGGCCTGCGCGGTCACCCAACTTAACCCCCTTGGATTATTTTCTCTGGGGCCATCTAAAAGCTTTAGTGTATGAAACTCCAGTTCCCAACCAACAAGAGCTACTGGGCCGTGTCCGCACAGGTTCAGGACATACCGGGGATATTCCATAGAGTCTTCAATTAGTGTTCGACGTATAACAACCTATAGTAATATTAATAGTAATTATTTATCACCGAATTTTGTATGACGTGTATTGTACTTAACAACATATATAAAATGATATTATTCGCTTGTCATGTAGTCTGATGAAGCGTGTTTTACTAGGAACGGCATAAATAGTAATTATAATGTACATATTTGGACGTTACAAAATCCGCATGTAATTAGATCAAGACGATTTCAGCAACATTGCAGTGTTAACATTTGAGGCAGCATTTTCAACAATAATTTACTACCTATATATGTTTCAAATGATCGTTTAAATGCAGATCTGTATAGAACTTTCTTGAAAAAACAACCTTTTTGATTTCATTGACGGCGTAGGGCTTAATATTGTTCATTGTTAATATGTGGTATCAGCACGATAATACACCGTCACGTAGAGGAAGACAAATGATTCCGAATATATGATAGGTCAACAAAGACCAATATCATGGCCACCACGTGTTCCAGATCTAAATCCTTTGAACTTTTATTAATGGAGACATATGAAGCAGATTGTCTACCATGTTGAAATCACTACCCAACTAACATTTAAGCCTAATAGACTACTACACAAGAAAAATAATTCTAAATTGATCAAGATTTACTACTTTCCTCCATAAAAATAGTCTTCAAAGTTATAAAATCTTATAATACCAAAATTTTAGTCAAAAATTTGTTAATTAAGAGTAATATAATGACTTCTAAGTAAAATGAAATATATGTCAATTTATACAGTTCGAAATTACATATTGTTTACCTATTCTTTGTTTTCAAATGCTAACATTCCAATAACGTGTAAGACGAAGTTATAATTTACTTAATTTCGCCTTGAAATCTGTCTTCAATATCCAAGGATTTTTTAAATTATTACAATAGGTAAATATTTAGATATTTATTACGAAATTGTAAAACTTATTTTGTCTTCAACTAGTAGTTAAGAATAAGGTAATAACTAGTTATTTTGCCCTATTAAATCCTTCAATTGGTTAAGTTCTATTTTTATTACAATATCAACCCTAAAGAATATTTAACCATTTCAATTAACCTAATAGAAATATTGTTCTATATTATGGTATAAATTTACTTGTTAATAATACTTCGACGTAAGTGTGTCTTATAAAGGTTTTTTAGGAAACAAGCTTATATGTATTTCGACAGATCTTCAAGTAATACCGCGTAGAAATTGTTTTGGCGATCTGCAGTGAAAACCAAGCCCTGCACAATATTACAGAGTTGTAAAAAACGAATTTAAGCCAACACTACATATTATGTAAATCAATCTAATGATAATATATCGATAAACACTTCATATATAAGTATTCTTATAACTGTTATCGTGTCAGATGAATTCAGTAGTGCACGTGAATTGAAATTCGAATTGAATTCCGTTCGAAAATATTTATTTTGTTTTTATTATTACGCATACATAATATTATTGGCTTTAATTTGAATTTTCAATCAGAAATAACTCCAAGAGTAGAATTTTATCTATAGGTACCTAGTAATAATTTAATTGGTAATAAATTACCATAAAACATCTTAATTTGGAGGAAATCTCAACCACAAAGTCCTGTGACGTCAACATTGGCATAAGCAATTTGCCCTATAAGTTAAAATTTACAGACAAATTGACTTCAAAGTTGATTTTATTTGAGCGGCCATGTTGTAATAAACACTAAATGTTTTTTTCATTATTTCTAATTGATTACTCATTAAAATTATGTTAATACAGATAATATTACTAATTACTACTAATTTATGACGAAAGATTATTAAACATATTTTATCACGAACTACATTCAGTTTTTATTTTAGGTTATTTTTCAGTATAGTAATATTATTAAAAAGCAATAGTAAAAATGTATATTTATAAGGCGCGTTATTTTTATAAAAGTTTGGTCATGACATTATACGAAAAAATTTCCTGGGTTGTACAATTTAATGAATGGAAACCAAAAATACAGACTTTATTATATTAAAATCTAAATATCTATAAATATACTAACTCCTACTATACTTGTAGTTTAGTAGCCTGACTTACAGTCTTTCTTTTCATTCCTATCCCTGTTCGCTATTAGAATGTATAAAATCAAACATATAATGTTTTCTCTCTCTGGCAAAAGTATGTCATATAAAGGGCATAATTAGGGTATATTTTGGTAATAATGTCTTTTATATTTTGAAATTTTAACATAAAATTGGTCCGTATTTCTTTTAGGTCCAATTATCTTATTGGAATAAAATTCTTGCCGACCAATTATTAACTTCCATATTACTTTAGTTTTTTTCCCCACATAAGGAAAAAGGCCAACGAATATAGGTAAAGTTTCCTTATACGGAATTGGTCATGAAAAGTTTTTGACCAATTCAGAGGTCAAGTTAACGTAATTTTAACTTTAATTGTTTGTTGGGTATCCGTCAGTTTCAACAGTTTTTATAGTTTTAAGACGTGTTAATTTGGTTAATAAAGGTTAACTAATGTTTAAAGTTTAAACACAGAATCGGATAATCATGGCTACATCATTACTGAAAAAGGTAAAATGCTAGTTATGGCTACCATGATTGTTTGAATGTTAAAGTTATTCAAAAAGAGTTAGTATATATAAAAATTGCTTTAATTTCACTAAATTTATGTAAAATAGGAATATATACAAGAAAAGTTCCGGCATATTAACTACCCACCACGTTCTCAAAATGAAATTATGATTTGCCCGAAAATATAAATAAAAATATAATTACCTATTTTTCCGTACTAGTGCAAAAAAATTTTACCGGCGCTTGTAGAAAAATAAAATACAGAATTACACATTTTTTAAATAAATGCATTATTAAATAAGTTCATTTTTCCAGATGTTGCTGTGGCCGAACTTTGGAACAACATAAATACCTCACTGACAACAATCCGCCTCAATCCGGGGAAATATGGTTTCCGAGCAAGTGCACAGTGGCGTACCCTACGGACGCCTATGGAATTTTGGAATTCCAGGGCGGTCCACATCCATCAAAAGCACAGGTATTTTGTCTTATTATTATTTTCATTAGTAAAACGAAATACTTCAACATTGTGTTATGTATAAGATCGACGAAGAACAACAGTAAGAAATGATCGACAAGAGCTATTATTGTCTCAAAAGGTTTGAATCATTAATACCAAAAAGCAATTGTCTTCGTTATAACTTTTCCGACGAAACTTTAAAGTACTTCTCAATTGATTTTTCGTTCCGAAGGAACAATTTTATAGGATTTTATCTCCAATATTTTTTATTTTAATTGTAGCTTATAAAATATCGGGTCGTTTAATACTCATTTTTTGCTGAATTCTACGTTCTTCTAAACAAGCAGTATTGTTTATGAATAAAACGCAGCTAGACTTTTCTTTTGAGAATAATATTTTTATTATAAATATATTTTGAAAGCCTATATCGACACATATAATTATTATAATAATAATAATAATAATAATATATCTTTATTCATGTAGGTCTATCACAGGATATGAAACGTCATATAAATTAGTCTAACATACATATTATTACTAAACGTGTGACATACAAATTTGGACTAGTTACGTAACAACATAAACAGCACAAACCAATAGACAATTAATAAATAATAGAAATCTATACATATTAACAAGAACAATTCACCTTGCAGCAGGAAAATCATAAAATTCCTGTAATGTATAAAAACAGTTTCCGACAAGGAAGGAACGTAGCTCTTTTTTAAATAACCTAATATTTGCATTGTTTTTAATACTCACGGGTAATCTATTAAAAATTGTTCCACATAAGTAAAGCGGTCCCTTCTGGTATGTTGTTAACTTATGATTATTTAAATAAATTAAATTATTTCCTCGTGTATTATAGGAGTGAATGTTGTTATGATGTATGAAAAATTCAGGATGATTTTTAACAAATAGTGCTGCTTCATATATCAATATACAAGGCAGAGGCAAGGCAAGGATTAGTCTTATAATTTTCTTTTGACAAATAAAAATTCTATGAAATTCAGAACTAGTCCCCCAGTAAATTATTAAATATTTTAAATGTGTATATGCTAATGCAAAATAAACATCTAAAAGATAATGTTTATCCATTATATTTCTCAGGTTTCTGATTGCGTAATAGGCAGTATTTAATTTTTTTACGAGATGCTCAATATGAACCGACCAAGTAAGTTGCCCATCAATGAAAAGTCCTAAAAACTTTGTGTGCTGTGCTTTCTCAATGACCGTGTTGTTTAATGAAACTACTACGTTAGGGCATATTCGTCTTTTAAAAAAGGTAATGTAATGAGTCTTCGTTGGATTAATAATAAGTTTATTTTTAAAAAACCACATATAAAACTGTTGAAGTGTGTCGTTTACTTTCCTTTGAAGCTCGTCAGCAGACGAGACACTATTACATATTGTACTGTCATCTGCGTAAAGAATTAAGCTGGTACCTTCGACAGTTATATGTTGCTCTAAATCATTTATAACTATTATAAATAGTAGAGAAGATAAAACACTCCCCTGAGAAACCCCCAATGGAGTCCTAGAAGAGTGAGATATGCTATTACCAATTTTTACATTTATTTCTCTGTCAGTTAAAAAAGAACTAATCCAGTTGTCAACTGGATACCTTAAACTCATTTTTCTTAGTTTGTTAACCAAAAAGTCTTTATAAACGCAGTTGAGAGCACGCGTTAAATCAAAGAAAAGAACTAAAATGAAATTACCTTTGTCGATAGAGTTGACAATGTTATTAATTAATGAAAATGAGGCCGTATAGAAAATGAAAACACATATTACTAATGCATAAACGGATATTCTAATTTTGATCTTACAAGTATGATAATGTAGTTTTAATGCAGTCTAAATAAATCGAAGATCCTAATAATAAATTGTTTCAACTTGCCTAGAGTTAAGAACTACGAATTCTAAAATTGAAACTGAAGCAAATGACATCCAAAAAAAAAAAACAAATTAAAACTTAACTAAAAACTTTTTATACGCAATTTTGAAGAAACTCATATCTGTTTTTAGAAATCTATACCTAGTCTAAAACAATTTAAGTTAGAAAAAATATTTCTTGACGAGCCAATTATACAAGTTTTCTATAGGGTGTATAATGGCTTAGAGGTTGATAAGTCTTTTAGAATAAGAAAATAGCATATTTTCTGTCACCGGTTACTTCGTTAACAGAAAAATCAAAAAGTGCAAATTATTTAATCACTTCTATTTTATATAGCAAATTCAACGGCTTTTGCAGCTATTATTATTAATTATTATTAATATAATTAATTTGTGGTTTTAATTAATAAAATAGTTTTAACATAACAACAACAAAATATTGGGCTCGTCGTACCCAGTTTCTACAAACTAACACAAATGTTTCTGCTTCTTGTCCGTTACTTAAAATCAGGATATTGTGACGGTCATGGTGCCGGTCCTCTTAGTAACCCTTGGTATTAATGCTTGGATACGCTGTACATAGTACGAATATAATTGAGCCTCGTGTATGATACATCAGAATGCTACAATACGCCGTGGACGCTTTAGACATCCATCTCTTCCACGATTCGGTTTCAAATTTCCCGCGCGTTGCACTACACTTGCACTGACTGCACACCGCGGTAACAGTAGCTACATTTGGCACAGTGGCGGCTCGTGATGTTTTCAGTAAAGGAGGCTTGAAGTGAAAAACCTCAAAGTACCTATGGTTTTATAATCACACTGGCACATTTCCTCACTACCGTTAAGGTGGTGCCATGGGCGCGTTACATTTAGCCCTAGGTAACCCTAGAAGAATCCGCTTTTTCATCATGACCGCGAAAACAAATTTCTTGAGACGATAAAAATATTACTACATCGATTAATATATGTTAAATATCTCTATTTTCACGGACCTTCTCATTATAATTTTTTATTTCTATTTTGTGAGCAGAATTTAAAGCATTTACAATATTACGTTTACCCAGCATTACAAATTTAATACGTGCTGAAATATGTTCCTGAGATTTTTCATGTCTTTCGAGACCTCGCGTTATATTTTGCAAATTATTAAAACCCACTCTACCCCAAACTGATAAATTATCATTAGTAAATTACAAACATTGCCAGCAGTATAGTTTATTTCTAATAGTAGCGGTTAACCAGTTCTTTTTTTATAATTATTATTGTTAAATTCCCTATCCAGCAAATTGTTAGGTACTGAAATCTTTTAAAATACGTATTTTTTTAAATTCAGCTATAGATGTAAACATTGTTATATACTTACTGCATATAAGATTGTTTACTTTTGTTTATACGTATGTGAAAATAATTGTTAAAATGTGGGGTTAGAATAGCGAAATAACGTGTGTCATACACGTATTTATTTGCTCACTCGAGATTTCAATTAATAATTAATTGCATGTGAAAATAGATTTATAATAAAATAAATATAAAAATATGATATAGGTAGGTACTTATCTAATGTAAAATGAAAATAAATTAAAGAAATCTTTTAACAATGCTACAAACACCGCAGAGGAGGCTTAGCCTCCCTTGCTTCCTCTAACAAGCCGCCACTGATTTGGCACATGTTTACCAGGAAATCGTTCTGCTAATCGATGCCATCAACTTCCATTGCTATACACGTAAGCCACTATTGCTACTTGAAAGCTTTTCATAACGCATCGATACCGAAATTTCGTTAGATAAGCTGTGAATCACCCTGTATATTTACTTTAATATGCATCCCTTATTAATATTTACCGGTAATTGATCCGTAGGTTTCTGCAAAAGAATATCGTGAATGATAAATGTCTTAAAGTTAAAGAAACCAATTTTCTTTGCAAATGATAGTCCCTCCCCGACATGAAGGGTACCTTTCTCTGAATATTAAAAATTAATTAGTCGCAATATCTTTTCTCCCGACTCCCACGCAGCGATGTGCCGCCGACGCGAGATCATTTTTCCGTAAATCTAGGCATTCAAGGCGCCCGCATTTTCATCAAAATGAAAAAGTCAAAGGTGGCATTCAAGCCCTAAAGGATCCTAAAGTGTTGTTTCCGTTTCGTCTTAAACGAGCCAGTGGCGGCTTTAGGAGAATGTCGAATTTCCTTTCCATTGTTGAGAAAGGAATCTAGTACCTATCAAGAAGTATCAGTACTTTTATTAATACAGTGTGAATCACCAAAAACTTACTACTCAGGTTTTCTTCATTTTGACGCAAAAAATAAAAAAACGTTTGAACCGTTCAACTTTTATTTTGAAAGGGATATACAGTATGCGCCAAAAGTTTGCTGCAAACAGCTACCTTTCCTCGATGTATGTATAAAGAAAAAAGAAGATGGAGGTCTAAGCTATACGGTATATCGGAAACCAACACACACGAATAGGTACCTACACGCAGAATCTCACCACCACCCATCGCAGCTACAACCATTGATCAAAACACTAATGACAAAGTCAGAACGACTTTCTGACGACGACCACAAAGAAGAGGAAATTAAAAACGTTAAATTAGCCTTACAACAAAATGGTTTCTCCGGTAACAACATCAAGAGGGCTTTAAGACCTAGGCGAAACAAAGAACAGAAGGAAGAAGATAAACCAATAGGCAAAGCTCTCCTGCCATATGTCAAGGGAACTACCGACAAAATAAGCAGGGTTTTAAAGAAATATAAAATAGAAACCGTCTTCAACACGGACAGGAAGATTGGTAATATGCTACCATCAGCCAAAACAAACATTCCTCTAGAAGACCAAGGAGTATATGAAGTTCCTTGCGGAGACTGTGAGAAGACGTACATTGGACAAACTAACAGAAGAATTCAAACCCGGAAAGAAGAACATCGGAATGCTGTCCAGAAAAATGAAAAAACTTTGTCATTAGCTCAACATGTAAAAGACACCGGCCACCATATTGATTTCGATAATACCAAGATACTAGCAAGAATGGAGCATAAGGCAAAAAGAATAATTAGAGAAGCCATCGAAATTGAAAAACATCCCTAAAATCTCAATACACGTGACGATACCCAAAGATTACCAACAGCTTGGAAACCTGTCCTGGAAACCAAGATGATCAATAAACCAGTGATACGCAACGCTGAGAGTAGACCAAGCAGAACACAAGAACCCACAGCACCGTTAAACGCAAGACCCGTGACGCGCAGTCATGCAAAAAAAACGCACCGGAACGAAAGCACAGTATATAACTTACCAAGTGGACAAACATCTTCCAGTAACGTAGTAACGCGAAGCAGAAGTAAGAAGACCTGAAGACGGTAAATGAGATTTTACCGAAACGTTGTCAAACAAATGTTTTTTTTGAAGACCATGCAGATTCATCGCGGAAAGGAACCCGGAGAAATTTTACAACCATATATATATATATATATATATATATATATATATATATATATATATATATATATATATGTTGAGGTTAGATTTGAAGAAAAGAAAACACTAAACAGTTTTTAAAAAAAAACTTAGTGAAATAAATTGGACCTTAAAAGCAGAAAATAAATTTTAATAGTTTGTACTTGAAAAGAGTTTTTACTGTTACATCCTTTAGAAAAAACCTAAACTAAATTGAATAATAAATATCGTTTTTACAGGCCTGTTTTTATTTCAAATGGGTCAAATTATATGTAGGAAAAACATTATTTTGAGGATTATTAAATACTATCAAATACTTGAAATAGTATTTTGTTAAAGCAGAAACCACCAAGAAACACATCCTTAACCAAACACGTACGCCAATAAGCTCGTTTTCGAGAATTTGTGTGTTATTTTTTAAGAATAAAGTTGTTTGTTATAACTTCATCATTTTTTGAAATCCTGTTTTCGTATGTTAAAAAAATAGTTTTTCTACGTTCATGCAAAAACAAAACTTTATTGAACTATATTTAGAGGAACTATAGAGGACTATATTTATTATATATACTATATTTATTGGTTCTTTATTGCACTAGTGGAATAAAATGTTTATTGCATTCATCTGTCATTCTACTACATCGTTTTGTCATCATGGCAAACATAAGCCTTCAAATCGACGTCATATTTTTTTACACTTAGTGTCATCTGAATAAAACATATTTTGGTTTTTGCATAAACGTAGAAAAATTATTGTATGCAACTCGTACAAAAAGTGTTTATTACGCTCGACGTGTTGTCCTACTCGGCCTGATGGCCTCGTTGGACAATTTCACGTCGCGTGCATGTACTTGTGGCATAAATAACTATTATCTCAAAGAATTCTTATAACGACTGTAATAAAATATATTTTATTTTACAATAACTTTATGTAACTTATTTAGTAATTTAGTTACATATTAAAAGCTCACAAAAAATATAAATAGTTTCATTTTGAAAAGTCACAGAAACCAGTGATTATATCAAAAAAGTTACCCTGGATTTAAATTTCTTGTTTTGTTGTAATTTACTTTAATTTCGCTTATCGAACTAAATTATTTCCTTGGTTTCCGAGACATCATGCTGGGCAATTTCAAACGAAAGGCCCTGTATATACAATCACAACAACATTTTGCTACTTTTTCGCTTACAGTTATTGAAAAACACTTATCATCTGTATCATCACTGACTATATAGTTCCTGATTAGCCAACTACATAATGTTTCTTGTCCCCTAATCTCTGAGTACTTACTACTAGCAGGGAACTCTGCTACTAGTGCGAATGGATACAATGTAGAATGTATAAAATTGCTTACAGATGCTGCAACCTGAATGGCATATATTTCCATATATCGGTCAAGAGTAGAGGTTGAAGTGACTGTAGTAACATTTTATTAGTGAAATAATAGTGTGAATGGGGGTCGTAAAAGTTTTAATAGCTTGTAAAACAAATAGATAATAGGCAGGAACTGAAAATGTAGTAAAAGGTAAACGAAAATATAATGATCGATATGAATGGTTAAGTTAAGGGAAAATATTACAGAAACTTTGCGCCTAGGAACAACTTACGTGGTGAAACGACAATCGGTATCAATCTTTCACATTGATCCGAGCCAGCTTTCTTCCACCCTACCATATCCGCAAAGAGGATGCCAATCCTCTCCACAAATATAGCTGATCAGCGGCCGCAGAATACAGACCTGCGGCGGGTGGCAAACACGATTCAAGTCCTGATGCCTTAAACAGCTCGACCAACAACCGATCCATATATTCTTTATTATGTGCTTTTGTAGAAATTTTCCAATTAATGAAGTCATATCTATGCTTTTTGATATCATACATCTAGGTATACTCGCGACAAGAATTCAGACGACTTACGTCATGCGAACAAATAAATAATTTATTATATTTTCATCAAAATATTTAAGAAACTGCAACTGATAGTAATAAAACTATATGCTACACTAAAAGTTTACATTATATATTGCACTAAATTGCAAAAAATGATTGTTTTCAACGCGACCAAATATCGAAAATTACGTTGACAATAAAAACAAATGTGTAACGTCAACCGTGACGTAAGACGTCTGAATTCTTGACGCAAGTATATACACAAATTCATTTTTGAACATAACGAATACGCAAAATCAGCCAGAATATATGAAATCTGACCTATTTCTGTATTTCCAGAATTGCTTCGTCTCGTGACTTTCCTTATTTTCAATTGAAAAGAATTAAAATTATTTGAAAAATAAAATTTTGAAATGACAGTGTCAAAAGCGTTGATATATGTCAAGATTAATTTTAATTTAAACACCTACTTCATTCAAATAATATATTTTATTATATATATTTTATTAGCTACTAGTACTTATTTGTTTCTAGTAATTTATCTTAATTTTTCAAATGTATTTTAAACACTCTATGGAATTGTTCACTAACATATTTGTAATCAAAGAGTATTCATATTGAATGATTAATAGGAAAATTGATTTGTATTTGGCAAACAAATGTTACAGTCTACTTACTACGCTTACAATTTTATTTAATAAAATTTTAGGCACAAATAATGTTTGTAAATATTTAAATCTTCATTAGAACCCTCTCATATAGTAAAGTGGAACACCAAAGACCAAGTTCTGTGTAAGCTCTACACCGCTGATGTAATATTTTCTTTTCCTAAATAAACCAAAATACCTCTCCCAAACGTGGTCGCGGCTTTAGGTATTTTATTTTTCGTGTCCGCCGGATTCTACTGGTTTTCTCCGAGTTCTAAGCATTTCAGAAATGAAAACAATGTTTCAATTACAAGGGAGCAAAATATGGTCCTTATCAACGAAAGCTGTTGCTGATCGTAAAAAAGTCGAATCTTCTGTTATTGCTTTTAGGGCAAATCCTTTCAGTAAAAAGTGCGTAGTCCTTATTTAGTAAGCAAATATATTGACTTTTTTGTAGGAAATACAAGGATAAAACTCATAGGGAGGGTTCTATTTGTAAGGATTTCAATAAGTAATGATCTTGTACAATATATGTATGCTCCCACCTCGCTCAGGAGTAGAATCGTTTTCTTAAGTAAAATGTTTTGATTTAATTGATAGACATTCAATAACGTGGATAGTGTGTATTGAAAAAATACATCAAAAGGTTTTAAGTTACCAACAATTGGTGGGTATTGTTAGAAGCGCTATAGTTTTTTATACAAGCTGTGAGAAAATTATGAACATAGGTAAAATCGTTGATTTGCAAATGCGATATATATTACGAAAAACATAATTGTCAAATAATAGCCGAAGCATCGAAAATTCGTCCCTACTGAAACAGTGTAATAATAATAAAACTATTCCTTCAAAAAAAACTTTACAAAATACAAATTTATAGGAAGAGATTTCGTGATATAAAAACATGATACAAGACAAATTACACCATAAAACAAACAACCAGTATGAACAAGATTTACAATAATATGATAAAATATCAGATAAATGATTGGTACAAGAATATAAAAAATATATAAATAAATAAATAATCCCGATCACAAAACAGCAATAAAAGAAAACAGTACAATTCTTAGTTACTATTTACTAAAAATAAATGATTGGAGTTTATTACAAAATTAGCCACCAATTTAGCAGTACTAGGCGATAAGTTATCGAGCATAGATACAAGAGTGTTAAGAGTTAAGTTTTCTAATTCAGTAGACTTTAAACTAGCATAAACAGGGCACTTTATAATAATATATTTTCAAGTTTCCAATGTGTGCTGATTAAAAAGTGTACATAATTCAGACGGATTCATAGAGTATGAAACGCCGCTAATAGTGAATTTCAAACAGTATTGGTTGCTAAGACGAAACTGGAAAATAAGGATGTTTTTAAATGAAGTAGCAAAAATGAGACCGATTCCTTAGGTGAAAATAAATCGATTTAACCTAACATACCTATATCCCAAGACGCATAATAAAAAAGATACAAAGTTAAAATTTTTCTTAAAAAATCCAAATATTTACATTAAATTTGTAAATCAGGGTTTTTGCGGACGAGCGGACGAGAAATTCAAATTTGTTTCTAATTTTGACGTCACTAGTAGAGGGCACCACTTATAGCACATCATGTTTCTTTTAAATGGCAGAACTTTTTTGCTGCTTAGTGTATCCATCTGGCTATTGAAACAATTGATTATCCCACCTACTATATCTATATCTATCTATTATATCTCAAAAAGTTATACCTTGTTGATGTGGTTCGGTGTAACAGTTTTCGAAATAATCATACTTGTTTGAAATATTCAGTGCACCAAACTAGAGGATGAAAAAATGCCCAAATTGCCCTTCTACAAAATGGTATTATACCTTAAAAAAATCCACCAGAAATAAGCGAGATAGCGAAGCGATTTTACTTCACGATATGATCCATGTTATGCATTACCCTCTTTAAAAGGTTTTAAATTCAAATATTTCTTTTCATCTGAAAAATAAGATGGAAGGATTTTTTCAGCAGTAAGTACTTCAGGCACGCCACATTAGGTACATTATCCAACACATAAATGCTCAAAATGCTATCAAATAGCAATAAAAAGCGCGTGATATTTTTATGACAACTTGATACAGAAACTCCATATAACTGTCAACGCTATTTGATTTGTCATATTCACGCCGTTGCGCATGAAATACCTCTGAAGACTGAAATCTCCCAAAATATTCCCCATATTCTAAACCGCTCATTGATATATTCTATAATGTACAAGGTTGGTCAGATATGTGGGTGATTCGTTTAAGGACGTTTTTATGAAAATCTCGGAAAGGAAAATTATATAAGGGTCTAATAGGATCAGTCAGTTATCTTATAATAAATAAATCAAAACAAAAGAAGATAAAAATGATCTAGAAGAAAAATTAAATGGACAAAACAGTTAAAATAGTACCATCGGAAATCAAATGATGAATCAAATGAAGACTATCATACCATTGACGATATTAATTTGAAAACAATAAATAGGTAGAGTCGGTTGAGATAAAAATGGACCAGTTTCTGAAACTTTAGGAGTTTCATTATCCAAAAGGTGTAAAAAGTAAAACTTATCCCAGAGATTAGATGCAACATGAGATTTACTGTTAATTGATTCTTAAAAATTTGTATAATTATAAGTGGTTCACTAAAAAAATTAAAATTCTTTTTCACTTTTATCCTGTCGATGAGAAAATGTCAAATGCGTACGGGACAATATGAAACATTCGTTAAAGATTAACTCTTTGGGACAAAACGACAGAAGGATTTCTTCTCTTTGTTAAATTCAGTATACAACTAAAATTCACGTTTACTATAAAGTTTCAAAGTAAACGTAATGGGAAATGTCGTCAGCAACTACTTTTGCTTGTACACTGTGAAAAAATAATTACACATTTTAACACAAAAGAACACAATACTGTGTTAATCGAGGTCCACACGGAATTCTGTATATTTTTATACATTTCTCTGTATGTAGCAGTGTGTAGGTTTAACACAATCCACTGTGTTAATATAACAAATGTCATGTGTAACTTTTACACATTTCTGTGTTATTTGTATCATTGAAGGTGTAGGCTTTACACATTAACATGTTAATTTTATGGTATAATAGGTATTGATATGGAAGACTCATAACGAATTTTGTGAATTATGATGTAATTATAAAATAAAAAATATTTTACTTTTTATGATTTTATTAAAAAAATAAAATTCTGTTCAAATGAACAACAACCAAGTCTGCTAACAAAATATGTTTGTATTAAAATTAACAGTATAATAGTACATATTATAATAAGGGACTAATAATGTTCTAGTAAATCATAAACAATGAAACAACAAACAAAGATGTATTTAGGCACTACATAATAGAAATTTACGAAAATTAACTGGTAGTGATCTGAACATATAATTTTCTTTCTCTAAAGTTACAAAAAAGTTAGATTACCGAGTAATTTAAAACGTCAGAGTAAACTCCTAATATTTTTAATAGTTATATTCTAATTAGTTTTAGCTTTATTACAATTATTAGTAATATTTGTTATAGTTAGGTAAGTACTTACCATTTTCCTTGATTAAACTTCAACTTAAATTTAAATATTCTCCATTTGAACACAGTGAACGAGAGGTAACTGTACACAACACCGCTACATGACCAATATGGCGTAGTGACGTGTGTTGGATCAGATGATATATTGCAGCTGCGCAGTTGTGCTTCACCAGTCAGGAGTAGGGATATAGAACACAATTAAGTTGTGTGCGTGTTAAGTTTACACAAAATAGGTTTACTTTTAACACAACTGTTAAATATTACACAAATTCAGTATATTTTATTTAAATACTAGTTAATTTTAACACATTTTATGTAAAACGTACAAAAAAGCCATAGTGTGTAAAACTATTAACACGGAATTTTCACAGTGTAATATGTCAACAGGTGCAGCAAAATTGCAAACCTCGTTTCTTGTCTTATAGGAAATGTGTCCTTTGTTATGCACTGATTTTTATTGGAGTTGGTGCATTTTAAACCCATTATTTATTAGAATCGTATAAGTCAGACAAATATGTACTGTACATTCTATTTTAAAGTTTCGGCAGATCGAGGTGACTATATGGTTTACCTTTTTTATGTAATTTTGTGCAATTTTCGTTTAATAATTACATTATAGAATACCTATTTTAGTTGCTTTTATATTATGTTTCACAATTTCCCAACAAATTTTCCCTACAGCTGTTTCATTATTGCACCAGGTTTTTATCGATATGACTGAACAAATTCAATAGGTAGATTTCCTTAAAACCTGGTGAAATCATCATTTAATTGCTATTAGTAAAAAAGTAGTATAGTCTATAAGTGTAAAAAACCTAGAGCAACATCTGAAATTTTTTAGGTATAAAAATTACGCGTTTGAATTACAAAAAACTTTTAACTTATTTTATTGTACAAGCTCCTATTTTAGATATTTAGGATAAATATACACTGATAAAAATGATTGAAAATTTACACGTTGTTCACATCATATATTAGTGCACCGTAAAACAGTTGCTGTATAAGCAAAGAGTATCTACAATAAGAGGATTTGACTCAATACAAGTTCCCTATGTTCCAAGTTTCGTTTTTTACGAGATAATTGGGCATACTGTGCACCTGCGCAGTGAGTATCACAGCGGTTACTTAGCAACCAGCAGCAGTGGACAAAAGCCCAAAAAGTGAAGTTAGATATTTATAGAATGTTTCATTAGCAGGTTAGTAAATTATATTATTTTCTTTAGATAATTATTGAATTGAGCTTTGTCTGTGGAATTGTTCATTAGCATACCTAGATGTTTGGTATCAGAGAACATACATATGACTTCATTGATAGGAATTGTAGGAGATTTGATTTATATTAGCTTAAAATACCTTTCTAAAACAGTAAAAAATGTTACAAACGCTAATAATAAGGAATATATGGGTAGATATTGTAGGTGTAATTCAACGCAGGTTGGGGCTTTTGTCCACTTAGTAGTTAGTTTCACACAATATTATTAATACCTAAAAATATATAAAAACTTTTACATAAAAGGTGAACATTTTTCAAGTAGGTATTGTCATATTTAATTCATTGACAGGAGATCATTTTTTGTCATTGTCGATATTTAACTTCAAATAATTTTAATTTTTATAATAATTTTTATAGTTAGATATTTGATTCAACTTAAAGGAGACCACCTGAAGAAGCAATCTTAAAAATGCAGAAATAGGTCAGATCTCATCTATTGTGGTTGAATTTGTCGTGTTCCCACTGCCAAAAAGTGAAGTTAGATATTTATAGAATGTTTCATTAGAAGGTTAGTAAATTATATTATTTTCTTTAGATAATTATTGAATAGAGCTTTGTCTGTGGAATTGTTCATTAGCATACCTAGATGTTTGGTATCAGAGAACATACATATATGACTTCATTGATAGGAATTGTAGGAGATTTGATTTATATTAGCTTAAAATATCTTTCTAAAACGGCAAAAAACTTCAGGGTTGTTTCATAAAGATTAGAATTCAGGTTGTAGATTGTAAATGTGGCACAAATGAAAAAATTAATGGATGTTTAATCATTTTATTGACAAATCAACTGAAAATTAGTGTCTATCAAGTATCTTTAAAATGGCATAAGTTTTTTATTTTGTCGAAAAATTACAGGCATTTTTAATGAAAAATATAATAAGAATTCTAATTCCACAACAAATAAACTTGTAAAAAAATCAATAAATGTGTCTCAGTAGAAAACTTCTAAAACACAACAGAATATAAAACACTCAACTAGATTGAAAATGTGTTCACAATTATTCGGTTTTGGGACTGACCACTGACCTGATAAATATCATCTAAATAATATCCGCTTGGTCAATTTTTATCTATTTCACTCTTCCTTGAACATTTCTAATGCGACAACAAAGATAGATAAACCAAACATATGCCAATTATTACTATTGCGCAGAAGCTGACGAATTTCTGTATTATTTTTGTGGCATACTACGCGCAATTCGAGAGAGAAGCAAATATATCCAGGAAAAGTGGTGGGAGTGTATTCTCTTATTGTATATTCTCGTTGGTATAAGTGAGATTTTTCAGTGTGTAATTATGGATGAGTAAAATTTCCATGTTAATGTTAGTGTTACACACTATGGCTATATGTTTTATGTGTTAAAATCACTGACGTTATATATAATAAATTATATTGGATTTTATTGAGAAAAAAATTATATGTTCAGATCGCTGTCAGTTAATTTTCATAAACTCCTATTATGTAATGCCTAATAAATAGATCATGTTTAATGTTTGTCGTTTCATTGTTTATGATTTACTGGAACATGTGTTTTTAAGTTTTTTATTAGAATATATACTACTAATTTTGTTATTATTACTGGAACACTATTATTCCGTAAGTACTATATAATTAGCATGTTAATGTGTAATAACTACATCTTTAATGATACAAACTTACATTAAAATTTGTTATATTAACACAGTGAATTGTGTTAAACCTGTGTAAAAATATGCACAATCCCGGATATGAAAAGTACCAAATCGATATTGTATTACAAAAATCTCCGTGTGAATATGGTACATTTACATATTTCATGTGAAAATGCATAACTTTTTCTAAAAATGCGTAATAACATTGTAAAATTACATTGCATGTGCATAAAAACACGGTTTTACTATGAAAAAATACACATTCATAAGTAGTAATTTTACATTACATTCTGGTATGTTATTTCACACTATTGACTAAGTCAATAAATAACCAACAGTCCACCACCAATATCGCTAATAATTCTTATCAATGGAGTTGTTGGAGCTGTTTCATTTTTACCCAAATAATTTGATGTTTCACTTTTATTCTATTCGACCTTATGTCTTTTTGTTTTGCTCTTGCAATGAACACAAAATTAAAGCATTGAACATTTATTTGGTCCACCCTGAACGTTTATTATAACACATTTGCATTGATTGAAACAAGTGTGTTGGTTAATCCATCACTAAATTTCCATTCAGCTCAAATAACACTGGAATTTAACAATCTCCATATTTATGTTATAATGAATGGGTATAAAACATGGATTGGAATATTAAATAATTAATATCTCCATATTGTATTAATTAATAATTTCACGTTTCTGTTATTCCTATAAATTTTATTCCTCAAGCATTCTTCTTGTTTCAAATTAACGCTGGTTCATTTTATGGAATTCTACGAATACTTTCAAATTTCCCAGGATTATTGCTGATATTTATGCCTTGGGAAATATGATTTCAGTTAAAGATAAATGTTTTATTCATTAAATTTGATGCTAAAAATATTGTTAATAAAAATATCGCCAAAATATTATTAATGTTGTTTGAATTATATGAAATTTTAAGTTGATATATTTTCTTAATGCAAATACAATATTTATATTTAGAGTAAAAACTCAGTTTAAAAATAGTTTCTATATTTACCGGAAATCACTGGTAAATTTTATTTAATTTTTATCAACACAATATGGCTTGCGTTAGTACTATAAATATTATTCCAGATTAATACACCGTCAGTTCAGTTTACAGATGCTACTTATTATTAAAAATTGGACTAAAATATATGCTATGCCAGGATTATATTTAAAGCAATGCAATGTTGGCGTATTTTACTTTGGATGTATATTCATGTGTCCTGTAATAACAGGTACGTATCTTAAAGTACAGAAGAGGTTAAATGAGTTATGTTACATACATACTTAATAAAAACTATAAAATAAAAAATAGTTTGTGTATAAAGATGTGGATTACCACAAGTTAGTAAAAGGCCAAAATTGTTTTAATTTTAAAGTGGTAATGTAGAGATAGAAGAGATAAAAAAGTAATAATTTTTTACATCAGATATACATGGTGTTCCGCATAAGAACCGACATAGAGTATGTGGGGGATCCAAAAATATTGAAATTTAACCAAACACCTACATACAAAGTTTCACACAGACGGAGTTCTAGGCCTTCAAAGGGAAGCCAAATGTTTGGAAAAAAATTAGTATCTCTAAATTATGTTAACTTCAAATAACCAAATTTGGTATATGATTAACTTTAAGGTTTTCAAGAAAAAATGCATTAATTAAAACAAGATTTTAATACTGTTTATTAGAAGAATTCGAAAATTCAGTAGTGGACTAAAATAAAATAAAATTAAAACTATCGAAATTGTTCAAAAGAGGCACCATTTCCTGTGAAATTTACTCTATCTAATAAATGATGATCGTTTCTTATAACATTACATTTGTTATTATTATACGATTCCACAAATCGGAATTCAAATGGTGAGGAATACCTAAATGTTCAATGTTCCTCAAAGAAAATAACCACATGTGTTGACGTATGGCGATCGTGGTGGTCAATTTTGAGAACAATTATTTCCTTGCCCTAACCATTTATTTGGAAACTTAAAATTCAGAAAGCCTGTAACAGTAGTACTAATATGAGGTTCTGCCTCATCATGCATAAACCAAGACTGTAGTCTAAGTTGCATCGGTAAATCTTCGATTAAATCAGGGACAGTATTTTGCAGAAATTCCAAATAACTTAATAAGACAAAATAACTGGTCCAATCAAATAACGATCATACATTTATCTTAAACTCGCGTTCAAAATGTCTAGGAGTAATTGCATAGTGGTTTACATCTGAATATTCATGAAAGTTGTGAACATTTGTAATTCCTCCACGAGTGAAACAAGCCTCATCAGTGAAAAGATTTTTTTGTGAAAATTAATATCCTGACGCAAGATAAACTTGCAAAAAGGTCATTCGTCCATCCAATGTGAAATGGTTAGAAATGAAAGAGAGTAATAAAAGCTTATTATGTATACAAATCGTAAATAAATGTAGTACTGGTGCTTATATTCAATATTTTTATATTATGTATTATCGGTATAGATTTGAGGTGTACTTTTAAAAAAACTTTGTGTGATCGGACCGGACTAAATTGCAATAGCAGGTAGCTAAAACGTAATCCCCGACAATCCGTCTTTGTCTATGTCGCTTCAATTTCTCGGTCCATTTTTCTTATAAGTGAACAATATAAAAACAGCATTTCAAAACTAGAAGGCTACTTTAAGCATCATAACCGGGTTAAGAGGGTTTTTAGTAATTCAAATAAAATTATTCAATATTATTATCAAAATATATATTTAAATTTAATGAATAGACTTTTATTCCACACAAAAATATACGTATTTTGAAAATTAAAATTATGGTGAGTAAATGTAGTATTGTATAGATGTACAATAAAGAAAATAAAAAAGTAGGTATATTAAAATTTATCCTCTGAATATTCTGATGATTATCTTCGTCTCTTAGATTGATAACGATAGGTTCCACAGTAACGTCAATTAAATTATCGAGTTCCCACATTTTCTCCTCTTCTTTTTGTACATGATGTATACTTTGCCAGTTATCTGCAGTTACTCGTTTCAAGGAATTTTTTAACAAAATTTTCACGTCACTTAATTTAAACGTCGTATTATTTCGCGCTACATCTCCTTTTACCTGCGCTCAGACTAACTCGATTGGATTAAGTTCACAGTGATAAGGTGGTAACCGTAGTACCGTTATTTGGCGATTTGTTGCCATTTCATCGATAACATATTTTTTCTGATCTTTATTAAGATTGATAAGTGTCAAAAGTTCCTTTTTCACCATATTTATTTCAAAAGATATGTTTTTTTCCGGATAACCATTGAATTATATCGGCTTTCCTCCAAGCAGTCGTAGGCGTCCGCTCGGTCTGCCGTGAATGGTAACAGGCATTATCCATGACAATTACAGACCCCGGAGGAATAAGATCCAACATCTGTGTAAAATACTCTTCGAAAACATCTGCGTTCATGTCTTCGTGATAGTCACCTGTATTTTTAGATTCAAATAAAAGTAAACCGCCATCTACAAAACCACTGGCACTACCTATATGTGTCACTGTTAATCTTCGCCCTTTAGTCCATCCAAAAATGCTTGTCGGAAACTTTTTACATTTTTATCTTGCCATACTTTTGTTACAGTATATCCCTCGTTGACCCAAGTTTCGTCTAGATAATAAATATTCCTCCCTTCGTCACGGAATTTTATAATTGATCTTAAGTAAGATCTTCGCCAACAAATAATTTCATCTTTATCGACAAGAACTGACTTCCTGTTTTGCTTTTCCCAGCAAAAATTTAACTCTCGTAAGACGGCTCATAATTTGCTTGTACTGATTTTTGGCAAATCGTTGTCCTCTGAAAGTTCACTTAAAATTTTGTTTAGCGTTGGTATTTCTTTTTGAAAATAAAATGAGTGTACTTTTCTGCGAATGACATTTTTGAAGAAATCATCTATAACGACTTTTGACCTCCCTGTAGATGACCTCCCTATAGATAGTCGATTTTCTAATCCCTGTCATTTTGGAACACTTTTCCACGAAGACGTCAACGCTGTTGGTAGAATTTTGGTGTTTCAATGCATTAAATACATTTAATATAATAATCTTCTCATTCTCAGACAGTGCACATCTTTTCACGCGTTTAACAGGTACGTAATCTGATAAGCTCGACATTTTACCCAAACAATATTATATCCACTGGCACAATAGTCACTAAACTCAAGTCGAATTTTACTCTACTGCACTAGCACGTCTTTGTATATTCAACTCTAAGACTGGATTGATCTGTCACAATACACTGGCTCCTGCCCTATGATGTATCCAGTAAAATATACTAATGTACACCCATTACCTGTTAGCATAAGTGTTACCCGATAATTACCTGAAACGAAATATTACCACGCCCATGGCCGGTTCTTATCTCGGAGTTTTATTACTCTCTTTCATTTCCAAACAGACTATAGTAGATTACGTTTAAGAATTCGGTGTACAGAAGTTCTTAGTAATCCAGTTTCTCGAGATAAACGTTTAGTACTTATTTGAGGTTCATCTTCAACTGTTTGCAAAACATTTTCTTCATCTTGTACTTTTATTATATTACGACGTTCTCGGATATTATTGAAAAACTTTCCTATCTCTTGAGCCCGTCTTGTATGTACAATAAAACAAGGTAAATCATGCTTGTTTGAAGTTATTTCTACAATGTTGCCAGTTTTATTTCAATAGTTAAACTGTCGTAATTTTATTGTAAATGTTATTTAATAAAACAATAGAACTAAATAGAAATCCATTCCGTGTTTACCTAAGAAAAAATGTGATAGGAACAACATTATACATGCTAAATTTCAAAAGTTCTCAAGTATTTCTAAAGTATTTTAAAATATCGGTTTTTTACATTTTGATTAATTAGATAGTGTCAAGAAACTTTCAAAAGTTTATATTAGAAGACTATTAAGTAATGAAATATATCTGATTCTATTGAAAAAATTAAGAACAAGAATGAAGAATTAATGAAAATCAGAAACAGAACATTTTGATAAGTATGGTGGATAATCCTCATAATTCTTCACGATTGGTTGCATTAAACAATGACACTAGTCAGAGCACAGTGCTACGTATCTTGAGGAAGGAAAAATATCATCCCTACAAAATTCAACTTGTGCAGGAACTCAATGAAGATGATCCCGATCGCTGCTTACACTTTTGCGAAATTCTAATAGATTTATGTCAAGGAAATAGAAATTTACACCGGCAAATACTTTTTTCAGATGAGGCCACATTTTGTCTGAATGGTAAAGTAAACCGTCAAACTTGCAGATATTGGAGTCGGGAAAATCCTCATTTAATGGCAGAGGCACATACCCAACACCCTCAGAAATTAAATGTGTGGGCTGGAATAGTTGACGACAGAATAATAGGGCCTTTCTTCTTTGAAGGAACCCTTACAGGACAAAGATATTTAGAGTTTCTAGAAAATGACCTTGTTCCAGCCCTTGCAGTAATTTTTCCTAACGATAATGACCTTGACATTCCTGACGATACCATATGGTTTCAGCAAGACGCTGCACCTCCGCACTATGCGCGCTCTGTACGAGATTTTTTGGACAACTGTTTTCCTGGGAGGTGGATCGGCAGACGCGGACCTATAGAATGGCCTGCAAGATCGCAAGATCTTACACCTCTTGACTATTTTTTATGGGGATACTTGAAATCAAAAGTGTACATTAATAAACCACGTAATTTAGAAGAACTTCAAAATCGCATTCGGGACGAAATACGCAGAGTTACCCCAGAAATCATTCATAATGTACAAGAAGAATTTCTTCACAGACTTGCGCATTGTCAAGAAGTTGGTGGATGGCAATTGGAAAATTTAATTTAAGTATAAAATTTAATCAATTGTATTTTATTTTACATACCTCAGAATTGTTACTTTTTTATGCAAAATTTTAGTACTGTCTGATAGAGAATTAAACGATCTTTCAGAATCAAGGAAAAAAATAAGGTGTTGCAATTTAAAAAAAAATCGATGACGTCATTACTCGAAAACAAATGACATTTGAAAATCGCATTTTACGCTAAAATATGTATTTTTTAAATTAAAAATCGACCTGTTCGAGGATTTTTCCCAAAAAATAATTGTTTCGTTTTTATTGAATTTATTCCATACTTTTGGCGCATACTGTATGTGTGCGATATGTAGCCTATATCCGCTGTATGCTTGACAGTGTACACATCAAGCGGTTTGGTGCATTGATCTGTCTGTGACAGCAAGAGTTATTCTCCACTCTCGGATGTTGTGGCGTCTGGTTCGCCGAATATTCTCTGCATCGCAAAGCCTTGGACGTTACTTCCTCCGTAGTCCACGTTTCACTGCGGCCTTTTCCGGGATTACGAGTTTTGGAATGGAATAACGGACATCTCGCATCTCCAGTATATGATGCTCCTGCAAGATCCTGGCAATCTTTCGAAGTTTGATGATATAATAATAATAATAATAATATTTATTAATCCATTTAGAGATTTACAAGTATAGGACAAGTCATACAATTTAAACAAACAAAAAAACACAAACAAAAATAATATAGTTACAAATCGTCATCCATAAAATCTGTAATGCTATAATAGGACTTGGCAAGTAACAATTTTTTAATTGACACCTTAAACTGAGTGGTACTCATTATTTTATAGCTCTTAGGCAATTTATTATAAAATTTTAAACCTTGATAGTTAACAGACAATTCAAATGTTCTCGTTTTATGTGTAGGGAGACAAAACATGTCACAATTTCTAGTAGAATAGCTATGAAGATTGGAGTATTTTGTAAAGTTATAAAAATTCTTTTTGATATACAATTGTGACTTAAAGATATAAATGCATGGGAAGGTTAGAATTTCGTTTTCAATAAATATATTAGTTAATTTAGTTTTAGTAATAGTTGCAAAATATTCGCTAAAAGCGCCAGCGAGCTGCGTAAGATCCGAGCAACGACTGCCATTTAAATTCAGGGTGATATTCTTTTTAGTATTTTTGCGACCTGTTTGTTTATTTACTAGATTCCATATAGTTTTACTTTTATTAGATGATTTACATATAAGCTTATTGTGAAAATTTAATTTAGCATTCTTTAGCAAAAGATTATGATTAGTTTTTGCTTTCCTGTATATAGTATGAGAATCGCTGTCATTAACATTTTTATAAAGCCATATTTTTCAAATGCTGACTGGATTTTATTACTTCAGCAGTAACCCATGGCAAATAAGTTTGTTTTTTATTACAAAAACGTCTTACTGGGCAGATCGAATCAATCACATGAGACAAAATAGCCATAAAATTGTTAAAACTGTTGTTAGCATTTTCTGAATAAATATTATCAAAACTAGTCCTAGCTATAGCATAAGACAAATTATTAAGGTTATCATCTGAGAGATCTCTGAACTCCCTATAATTTGATTCAATCCTAATCAAGTTTACATTATTGAGTGGTATAGAGTAATTTATACTGAAAACTCTGTGGTCACTGAAATGAGCTTCGTATACATTGCCTTACAATGAGAAAGTTGTACATTTGTTAAAATATAGTCAATTTTACTTATACTAGTTTGTCACAAACAATTTGCTACAACTCTAGTAGGGGCCATAGAAGTAACTCTCAAGTCGTAGCACAGTAGCAAATCGTCAAAAAGTTGTTTGTTGGAGCTATTTGCTAAATAATTGACATTTATACAAAGTAACATTACTTCAATTTCTTTATACAGTGAATATTTCAGTATTTGAAATTATTCAAAGTATGCAGGTGTTTTAAAGGATGGGCATTTCTAATTATAGTTGAGTATATTTATTAATATTAGCTTTTACAGTATTTAGTTTATTATAAAGGTATTAAGCTAATTTAAACCAATTTTTCTACAAGTCCTGTCAATAAAGGTATGCTCCTTCATACCAAATATCTAAGAATACTAAAGAAGCAATTCCACTGCTTCAGAATTCTTATTTCGTATAGCAAAGTTCATATACAGGGTGATTCACTAAGAATGGGCAATCTCTGAACTGAAGATACTACACACCAAAATATGGCGATTGAGCCAAATATGCCTTATCCGAATGTTGCTGGTTTAAAAAATACAGGGGGTTTAATGCTAGAATTTTATTTTGAAATATCTCAATAACATTGAAACCTGTCGGAGTATTAAAAAAAAATTGGCACAATTATGTTTTTTGACACGGCAAATAAGAATTTTAAACTAATTTTGACGTCACTAGTAGAGAGCGCCACTTATGGCACAGCATGTTTCTTTTAAATGGCAGAACTTTTTTGCTGTTTAGTGTATCCATCTGTCTATTGAAACAATCGATTCTTCTACCTGTTGTATCTAAAAAATGTATACCTTGTTGAAATCGTTAGGAGTAACAGTTTTCGAAATAATCCTATTTGAAATATTCAGTGCATCGATTGAAAACTGTTATCGTTTCAGGTAAAGTGCTTTTTCTACTGAAAATACAGCAAAATTTTACTTGAAAACGTTATTCAGAACGGTAAATTATAGGGACGTGCAAAATTTCAAAAAGATCGGCGAGGTTCGATTTTGAAACCATTTTTCAACAAAGCACAAAGATTTTATCAAAGCATGCCATCAACCATATTTTGCTGTGTAGTATCTCCAGTTTAGAGATTGCCCATTCTTAATGAATCACCCTGTATATTTAACATTTATTCATATTTAGATGATTTTAATTTTCACACTCTGAGAAACCAGTCGATATAAAAGTTTTAGCAAGAAAATCTGTATCATCGTTGGAATTATTCTTTTTAGCTTTGCAATATCATGTACTAAACAGCACAATACAAATTACTGTATTAGTACGATTTTACCACCTTAAGTCAGCGTTTTGCTAAAACAATAGAGCACCTTCTTTTATTCAACAGACACGTATTTTCAATCGGTTCTTCAACTAAAGGTAACTAAATAACTTATTACAATAGGTATATCTATAACTGACTACTTATTAATGGTTAAAAATTGATAATTTACCTGTGGCAGAAGACTTGAAACTGCACCAAGTAAAAATTCTATAACAGCAGCTAGATATATATATGCTGATGACATCCAGTTTTACTATTCCTTTAACGTCAATGTTCATGTCGCAGCTAATGATAAAATAAATAGCAATCTACACAATATATTGAAAAAGCATTATTTGGTTCTAAATCCGACAAAATTAGGTGCAATTTAATTTAAACAACATGAAGATTGAATTAGTGGAGACAAATTTAACTAAATCTGAAAACGCCAAAACCATCATTATAATTTTAGGTAGATCAATGAGATTTAGAGACTTTTGTACAAATTATTACAGGCAAGAATCCTTTACGTTTATAAAAAATTCATTTAGGAGTGATGCACACACTCAACATTCAAACAAAAGGATCGCTAACTCCTCCCTCATGCAGACCTACCAAGTGTTTCAAATCTAAAACGTTTTATGATTAAAACCTTTGGCTATGGATAAATTATCCTGCAAAAATGCCAAAAATTTCAAAAACTGCCTCTAAAGCCATACGCATTGTAAATCGGACTCCATATGGTACAATCATATTCTATCGCAGAACAACCAAGAGAACAAAATAAGATTTGTAAAGTCCGATAGATAACGCCATAAGTCTGAACAGTACTCGATATAACATTGTTAATATGCGGAACAAAAGTAAGTTTCCTGCCAAAAGTAATGCCTAGACCTTTCAGTAATTTAACACGACAAATGACTTAGTCATTAAAGGAGTAGTCGTAAGTTATAAAATTAATCTTACAAGGGAAAGATATAGCCTTATATTTAGATATGTTAAGGGACAACCAGTTGCGTTTACATCATGATGACACTCGATCAATATTAAGTTGAAGCAGACAACAATCTGTTAAGGAATTGATTATAGTATTCAGCTTAAAATCATTAGCAAAGATTAATTTCTGGCCTGATACATTAGGAAGATTGTAACTAAAAAAAAAAAGAAGAACAGAAGTCCCAGATTAGAGCCTTGAGGAACCCTGAGGAGAGATTTAATGAACGAGATGTAAAGTTTGAATATCTGATTTTAAATTGTTTTTATATCTGATTAAAAAAACATAATTAATGATTCTGAAAAGCCAATGCGATATAATTTCTCTAATAATATGAACTGGTTAATTTTCAAAGATTTTCAGTAAATCATGAATCATCAGTGAAGGGAATGTTTTGTGTAACTAAAAAGTTTAACTGATTTTCCTACTAATTGCTAACTTGCACTCATTTTCCAAGAAAATTGTACAAAGAAATAGGTACTTAAAAATGTTCTTTTAAAAAATATCTTTCTATTATATCAACTTTTTATAACATAATTTCCCTTCATTAATCACTTTCCATAATTAATCAAGGTACTAAATAATTCAGTGGCAAAATAGAGCGATCTCCATGACCCTACTAGTTACGGTTTACCTGAAGATGACCCTTTACCCGCAGGCTTTCCGGAAAACCGTAGAGTACGTCCGCATCACCCACTATAATAATAATTAGGTACATTATTTTACAGGCATCTGCTTTATCGATTTTATACAATATTAATCATTACATTACTAGTTACCTCTGTCTAATCTAGTTTGCTAGCCGATTCAGTTTTCCAAAGAACATACGCCAATAATGGGAGTTCTTGGGAGTTTATTTAGACTCTAAATTACTGTGGGATCAACATACGAATTATGTATGCAAACAATATCAAAGAACATGTACTTACTTCATGTCCTTGCAAGTAAAGTTTCAGTGAATATTCTAGTGACGGCATATTACAGTTATATGGAGATTCAGAACTTATATAAATTAAAACAAAATTAGAATATACAGGAGACTCTTACAAATACAATTTTATAAATAAAAAATCAGGGCAACAATTAAAAGATGATTTAAAAATACACCTATGCAGGGCACTGGAAAACCTGAACGAACAAATCATGAAATCGACGACCGCACAAAAAATTAAAAGAAATTCCCAAGAAAAGAAATAAACAACATTTTATATAGCAAATTCAACTGCTTTTGCCGTTATTATTATTAATTATTAATATAATTAATTTGAGGTTTTAATTAATAAAATAATTTGACATACCCGATGATACAAGAACAAAATTCTGGACCCCTCTTACCCAGTTTCTACAAACTAACACAGATGTTTTTTTTGCTTTATTAACTCCTATTATTAGCAGTAACTATGTTACGTTTGCGTATATCATCAATAGTGTCCACTTCGGTCGATACACTTCATTTATTAACCTTCACCTGGTCTCGTGGGGTACGTACTATCATTTGCAATAATAAAGACACTCATTAAAATGAATTTTGCGATTTCTTTAGAACTTCTGATGTATTTGTAATGAAATCTTCTTCACATTTTTAATATTAGTTATTAGTTGTTTCACTCACCGATTTAATGAAATTTCTACTCAGAACTTCCAGAAGTTCAAAAGCTGTTTTAAGAGAGTGTCATTATTATTGCAAACGATTGTACATACCCCACGCTCTTTCTCGTCGATTTTCGATAGCTAAATCGTCGAAATCGAAACTCGTATCGACATCTATCGGTAGTCAAGGGATATACTTTTTTGTAAAAAACCCATTTTTCAAGTTTTCCAGGTTTCCGGATTTTTTATGAACGCTGATCTTTATTTTTTTCATCTCGGACTATTCTACAGTTTAAAGTGGTATCTAAAGATGATCTCTGATTCGTCCTTGACCCGGTGCCTTTCGTGCCTTTCGAAAAGTGGCGGTTGCAGCTAAGTTGCGGAATACCTCTTTGATGGCAGCCTTCGGTTTGAAAACCTTCTCCCGTACTCGCGTTCTGCCGCTGCAGCATTACCATCGCAAAAGCCATAAATAAATATCATATCAACTAACTCTTGTCCCGTAAACTCTTCCATTTTTTTCGCTTAAAACTATTAAATTGGCAATCGAGTTGACAATACTTTGACATAAGAATATTTTGATAATTTCGTTTAAATTACTATGAAATTGACCAAAGTGGGATTAATTCAAGAGCGATTTTCTCAGAAACCGTTAAAGATAACGATTTGAAACAGGAGTACCTTTACGTAAAACAGTTCGGGAAAACGAAACGGTTCGGAAAAATTTGCTGTCCAATTTGTTAAAAAGTCAAAGATGAAAAAGTTACTCACGCAAAATACCAAGGGACCCCCCAAGGGACACTCTCGTCGTATGCTCTTATTATGTGGAGTCATGCTACTTCCACTATGAATGTGTTTGCGCAGCAAAGGAAGGCAATTAGGATTATTTCCGGTCTTAGTTATAGAGACGACTGCAAAAATCAATTTATTAAATTAAAAATATTAACAGTTCCGTCAATGTACATATTGAAATGCTTGCTTTATATAAAACAAAATTTAAATAGTCTTCAGACTATGAGTGAAGTTCATACCTATAATGTTAGATCTAAGGATAACCTAACTATACATTATTTAAGGTTATGTAAAACTAGAACCGGAGCAGGTTATATTGGTATTCGTCTTTTTAACGTTATTCCGGTGCACATAAGAAATCTAAATTATAGACAATTTAAAAACAAAATAAAAAAGTTTCTATTACTAAATGTTTTTTATAATATTGACCAGTTTTTAGCATGTGATTTTAGCCATATTTAATTTATTGTTCTTTTATTTATTTTATTATACAAATTTATATTTTGCTTAATATTTGTTTATTTTATAACTTTTATATTGTCTTTATATCTTATTTATGTTAATTTATTTTGTCATTGATTTTCTATTTATTTTATTGTCCGTATATACATTTTTAGAGTACTTAGTGGAATATAACTTCCTTGTTTTTTGACGTGTATAAGCACTTTGTGTAATAACATTAACATTTATAAATAAATGGGTTTATTTTTAATTTACATTTTAGTGCGACCTGAAAAAAATTATAATATTCTGACGCCTCTAAAGCCTGCCTTTAAAATAATTTGAGAACATGAACTTACGTAAACTGCTGTGTGACGTCACTGTACAAATGCTAAAAATTTGACAAGTAATATAATTTAAAGATTGACTAAAATCAGTTCCTGCAAAATTATCGTTATAACTTACTCTTTGCATATGCACTATTTACACGAATAATAACCGCTAGAGGGAGTCCCCCTCGTTAACAAAACCCAATTTGTTGGATAAATTGATTCGGCACAAGCGCCCCATTTGACCTTCATTAACTTCTCAATAAATTAACATTTCAAATTTAACCCGAGCAATCATTTTTAATCCATAAATAGGGTATAAGCGGCGTTGTATGGGTGTTTATCTTGGTATAATCGCTTCCGGGCTTCCAGTTACGATCCGGGGAATTTAGTTTGTTCCAGTAGCGTCTCTAGAAGTCTTAATCGAGCGCGGAGGTCGAGATCTAATCGAAGGGAATCGGAACTACTTCATATGAGACTCGGAACGGATTAGCAGCTCTCCACTTAGGAAGCTGATCGAGTTTATTTTCTATTGTTGGGTTAATGGGTTTCGTGTTCTGAAGTTAATTAAAGACAACGAAAAACAATAACAACATTTCCGGACAATTACTGCAGTTATAGTAAGTTCTCGTTCGAGGAAGTATTAAAGGTTCTAAAGTTTCGATGTTTACATTGGAAATGTTTATAGAATCAGCTGTGTAATGCTAGATGTATAAGGGGAGTATAAATTTCCAAATGGAACAAATGTTCAGTCGCGATCGCTGGTTTGAAAACGCAGAAAAGGGAACAGTTGTCACAGTGATAGATTTAGTGTTGATATGTCGATAAGGTTTTGCAGTTGGAGTGCAGGGCAGTGTTTTAAACAATTTTCACAGTTTTTTTGAGGGTAGATCATGGAAATTTATACAGAATAGTAGCTTTTATCGTTTTCAAGCCACAAGACGATTGTTAATTTACAAGAAACTTGACATAACTGTATAGTTTTATATATCGTAAAATGGTTATTATATTCTACACAGATTTTCGTCTTCTTCAGAGGAGACAATCTTTTCTCATCGAATACGGTTGGACACTGATCAAAATTAGTCTGTAATTTCACATAACATAACGTTAGCAATTTGTGACCAGCGTAAAGTTATGTAAAATTGAAAATAATCATTTTGTAAATGAAATAAGCACACTATAATATTACAGAAATAAACATGGATAACATTCTATATCATGTTATGTTATTTTACAACTATTATGCTCATTTTCATCGTAAATTTCCGTCACTATAATTTGTATCATAAATGTATAAATCATTATACATTGTAATTTTTAGATTGAAATTTTAAAATATAGGTATGTAATTTTACTCAGTAGATAATTTAAATTTTCTTATATTTTATATAGAGGGTGAGTCAGTCATAATGTCATTAATTTTAAGAGGAGATAGGGAATAATGAGTATAATGCGAATACGCGATTAAAAAAAATCTAAATGCATATTTACGCCGAAAAAAATATTTTCAGATCATTATTTAAACCCCGTTTTTAGACTGTCACTGACCGCTCACAGCCTTGGTTGTTTACAGCTCACAGTTCAACTCGGTGTCAATCTGATGCAATGTTGTCAAGTTGAAATATTTTTCTCGTACCTACCTACCTAGATTTTAGACATCACAAATAAACGGTTGTACTGACAATTTTAGAATATCATTTTTTCTTGCTCAGTTCAGCTTCAGCCAATAATAATTTAAAATGTTAATATCCAATGAAATCAAATAATCGGTCCACTCAGGTTTTCCTGTAGAAAATACGGCCCAATAAAACGATATCCGTATACTCCTGTACATACGTCTCTGAAAGCTAAACCGACAAGTAGCGTGTGGATTTTTCTCTGAGCAAATGTGGCTGTTATGACTGCAACAAAACTCCAACGTGTCTAATAATAAACCGAGTAATAAACTATTTACGTACATTACATAAAAAAACCTATACCCAATGGGTAAATTATTAAGAGAAGCTGAAAAGTGTTTCGTATTTAAATACTAAATAATAAAAAACCATCGTGTTGTCTACAGAAAACTGTCCAAGACCGAAATGACACGCCGCTAATCTAAGTTATCGAGAGTGAACCTTGACCTACCGTATTATTAGGTCAATAACCTAGTTACCTAGTTTTTGTACTGTTATTTAACGACAAGGAGTAAAACTATTTTTTTAAATCTAGATATATGAATGAATTTTCCTTAAATATTGATTTATTTGTTAATAAAAACAAATGTAGATAATAAATAAATGTTTTCGAATGTTAGGTTATTACAGTTTAATAATTTTGATATTACGTTTTCACTACGCTTTACAAATAAATATGGATTTTTAGTATTACTCGTAAGTACAATTCATTATTCAGTTTGTAGTTACGTACATCTAGTCTAGAAATTTATTGTTTTTTAAGTAGTATGGTACTAACCTGTTAACTGCACTCATCCGTCGATAGCACTTTATTAATAAAATTAGGGTCAGTCGCATTTCGTAAGCATCCTTCATATAACACTACAATTTCCGCATATTCGGAATTTGTAAAATTATGCATTTACGACGAATACGCGAGACCGAAATAAACAAACTACTGCTTACTGCTTATATTCCCACTATTCTCTCCATCCCCCCTCCAAATGTGCGGCGTGATCTACAAATTTGGGGGGAAAGAAATGCGGGAAATGCGGGTAAATTTGAATAACACGCTGATGTGTTAGACGATATTATGTATGGTAACATGATGTGGCAACGATGTTTAATCTGGTCGTATCGGTGCGTCCTCAGAAAGTTCGTAGCGCACCAGGAGCGTCTTGTTACTGATTTTTATAGGGTGATTTGTTTATTCTTTTAAAGGTCGAGTAAAAATTTTTTTTTCAATTTTCAACCTTTATTAGGCCTCCCGAATACGTGGTTAAAATTAAAGACATTATGACTGACTCACTCTGTATATACTAACATTGAAAAATATGCATAGAGAAAATTTTTTCAATAACTGATATTATTTTACTTATATAACTGAATAGGTCAAAAATTGAACCTAAGTACACGAAAAAATAATTACGTGGTACTTTTCGTAGACGAAGACGAACATATTTACTGTATCACAAAGGGTAATTATTGAGCAATTAACATTTTCGATAATGTCAGACAACTGAAGGGGATGCCATTCTCTTCTACATGCCCCGCAAACACTAGTAATAAGAGCTACCTTCGCGAGTAGGTCAAATTCGTCGTCAGCCTCTTTCAGAGACCTGTTGAACTCTTCCATCGATTTTTGGGGTTCATACAGCACTGAACTATGCTTCCAAAAAGTTAATCACCTTTGTATACGTCTGAATATTACTATTTTTTTTTTGTAAAGGGGGAGTTGCCTTCAGCATGAAGTATTTTGAATTCTTCATAAGGACAGGTTAACAGTGCATCTTCAATTTCAACATACACGTCTTTTCTCTGCACCATAATAATATAATAATATCCCTCATTCTAATCACGAAGATTAGCCCAGAAGTCGAAGTCTTGTGCGGGAGAGGGTGCGGCATATTATTATTAAGCATGCCGCATTTGCGGACAGAAACGACTTACGTTGGTAGGCCCTAACCACCATTCGGTGCAGGAATGAGGGACACCTGGAAAATCTCATTAATTAGGGGGGGTAGTCAAACGTCAACCGGTATCGATGTATCACATTGACCCAAGCCAACAGTCTCCCACCCTACCAAACCCGCAGAGAGGGTGCCAATCCTCTCCTCGAATATAGTTTATATACGGTCTACCGGCTGCGAGGGTTAAACCCACAGCGATCTAGTCACCTCGATTCAAGTACTGACAGCTTAAACCGCGCAACCACTTACCGATGCCGATGCTTTCAATTATGTCGTATTCTCTTTCATATTGCTCATGAGATCACACTGGAAGTAGATTTTGTTTAATCATTCCCGTCATGCAGTTCAAAACTCTTTCACAGACTTGCGCATTGTCAAGAAGTTGGTGGATGGCAATTCGAACATTTAATTTAAGTATAAAATTTAATCAATTGTATTTTATTTTACATGCCTCAGAATTGTTACTTTTTTATGGATAAAATTTACGTTTTCTAACATTCAATCGTCATTTACTCGAAAACTTTCCTATGTAAGAGGGCAAAATTTTAGTACTCTCTGATAGAGTATCAGAATCAAGGAAAAAAATATGGTGTTGCCATTTAAAAAAAAATCGATGACGTCATTACTCGAAAACAAATGACATTTGAAAATCGCATTTTACGCTAAAATGTGTATTTTTAAAATTAAAAATCGACCTGTTCGAGGATTTTTCCCAAAAAATAATTGTTTCGTTTTTATTGAATTTATTCCATACTTTTGGCGCATACTGTATAAATAACTAAATCCGGCACTATTCAAAGTAGATTTGTAACGCCTTAGAACTTCAAACTCTCACTGGGTTTGATTTTGGAATTTGTGATAAGCCACTTTCTGTTATTGGACAGCTTGGATATTGTGGGAAACAAGAGAAGTCCCAAATTTAATTTTGTAGCCAAGGCAGCCCTTAGATGTAGGCCGTATTAAAATTGAGGAAACAGAACTGTAATTTTAGCTGATACACTTTAATGTTCACTGTTTTATTGGAGAATTGTTTTCATTATGCGGTTATATCAAGATTTAAACTTGGTCAAAAAGTTTTTTGAAAATTTATCAAAAATTAAAACATGTATTGCCGTTCGTTTTGTTTCGTGGAAAACCATATTGCATTACTTGAAATCAGAAATAACTAATAGTTATTTACGCAATAAGTGGAATACATTACTTATTACCGTACGCATGTGAAGTTTAATCGCATAAGTGTGGTAATAATGTAGTATATCACTTGTTGCGTAAGTAACTGCCAAGGTTATTAATATTAATAATAATTAGAAGAAATCATAGAAGAAATACAAACAAGTATTTGGTCGCTATGAAAAATGGTGTAGAAAAAAAATATATTTAACATAACTAACGTGAATGGATTATTAGTATACAGGGTGTTTCAGTTTGATATGTCACAAACACGTGAGCATATTTTGGGAATAAAAATAAGAATAAAAATCTGGTAAACTTTTGTTCTAACTTCCTTCGTTATAAAGATACAGGGGGTTGATTATTTTTTATAAATTAAAATTTTCTTTCAAAACTTTTAAATGGATTAAGATATTGTTATCAAATTTGGGGTACTGTGTAAGCCGAGGATATTGCATTTGCTGTCAAAATATGGCTCCTAGCAGTAGCGTAGATACAGGGTGAGTCTGTCACTTTGAGCAAAATAAATATGTGACGCCACTGGTTAAATTAAAAAAGTGATCATTTCATAATTTTACAATTCATTTCCAATGAAAACGGTCTCTTTCATTTTCTTCGTGTCTCTCATAGTTTAGTCACAAATTGGATATTCATAGAAGTCTGTTTTTCGACGACTATGTTAACATGCGATAATGCTTCTGAATTCAGTATGCCGTGAAAACAAAATCCAATTTATTATGTAGTTTTAAATGTGACAGTTAATGTTTATGATAAATAGCGTTTATGCAGTTTATGCTTTAATTGTTATAACAGTAATATTTTAAGTTAAACCCCGACACCCCGACAACCAAATTTTGAAGATCAGATTCTTCAAATGGTGGAAAGGGAACCAACGACAAGCAACAGAAAAATTAGAGCTTAACTTTGTAGCACACATATTATTTACTGATGAACCTAGTTTTGCAAGAGATGGCATAATGAACTCACACAACATGCATTACTGGGCTGACGAGAACCCTAATTGGACTGTCGCTGGTACGCATCAACAGCAGTTCTCGCTAAATATCTGGTGTGGTATTGTTGGCGATATTTTAATCGGGCCACATGTTTTGCCAAACCGTTTACCCGGCCAAGCCTATAGGCATTTTTTAGAGGAAATCCTACCAGGATTGTTGAAAGAGGTTCAACTTGTAACAAGAGTATTACGCTGGTTTGTGCAGGACGGGACACCTGCCCACTTCAGTTGCCAAAAATTATTTGCAGAACACCTATCCAAATAGGTGGATAGCTTGAGGGGGTCATGTAGCTTGGCCAGCAAGGTCGCCTGATCTGAACCCCCTTGACTTCTTTTTGTGGGGCTACTTAAAAAGTTTGGTATACGAAACAGAGGTTCAAAGTATTGAAGATCTACAGCTTTGCATACAAAATAGTTGTAGAGCAATTTTAAATACCCCAGGGATTTTCGAACGAATTCGGAGATCGTTATTATGTCGAGCTGAAGCGTGCATCCTAGTTCAAGGACGGCACTTCGCACAATTATTGTAAATTTATATTAGATAGGGGTCTAATATTTAATAATAATAAATTATATTGAAACAAGTTTTGATTTTATCTGACATGAAGTTTTCTTATAATAATTTTGATCATATGTATATTATCTTAATTAAATAAAAAGGGCAAATAATGTGTTAAGTACTACTACATACTACTTCTTAAGATTATGGCAATAGAATACATAAATTATTACTGCTCCAGAAATTTTCAAAATTAAGCAAAATATAATATTACTTATTGTAGTTAATATGTTCAATAGCAGTTAACAATCGAATAACACAATTAGCACAATTTAACCAGTATTACATATTTATTTTGCCCAAAGTGACAGACACCCTGTATCTTACATTTTTACATATTTTGTTTAGTTAATAAATGTTTAATTTGGGTCTAAATTAATTTACAATCTCATTATCGCACTAAGTGCATTAATAAATTTGAAAAAGCACATGTGGGATTACGTAAGTGATTATGACAGTGCCAAATGATAGTCATTGTACGACAGTTACAGATAAAATGCATTTGCTAAAAATGTAGTTAGACTTTTACTACTCTTAGTTAGCTATAATTTCCTTTGATCTGCAAATACTTTTCTTCTTATTTTCAATAACAGATACTGTAGAATGTAGGTAATATCTAATTCAGATCTTTTACAAAAGAATGGGGGCTTTATGTTGATTGGTATCGTTCTTTTTACTCTGCCTTTACAATACACATAAAGAGAAATCGAGTCCCCTTTTCTAGTTAAACGAAAAATTATTTGAGGAGAAAGATGTTGTAAGACGGGAATCATTATTTTCAAAGAAATTATTTCTCTCGTATAACGATTGCAACCAACTAATTCCTGTTCAAGAAAGCGTTTAATGGGAACAAGTAAATACGTTACAACGGAATTGATTTCAAATCTGAAGCAAATGCCAAGTTTCTCTTTGACGTGATACAAAGCAACAATGTATTATTAAAAGACTGTCCAAAACGAATGAAAGATTCAGTGGAAGGTAATTTATTCCCTTCCATTTGGCATAAACGTAGGAGTGGTCGTGAATATCAAATCCCCTAGAAAATTCACAAATTTATGGTCTGGAAAGCCATGGGATTTGTAACTCGTAGGTGTATAAGTATAGGGCGCATTAAAAATATATACTTTTTACGATCTCATAAATTTGTGAAATTGAAAAAATAAAGGAACAAGTGCGCACGACGTTGCCTTACTGTTTTCGCGATATTGAGAAAAATAAAAAAACTTCTTGGCTTTATATATTTAGAGAACAAGGCAGAATCAGAATGGGTTAGCATTCCAATTACAGGATACAGATAATAAGAAGTATAAATTATAGTATACAAAAGAGAAACGGCGAAAAAAATCTTAAAACTAACACAAAAATCTTAAGAATGAAGTACAGAAATGAAACCTAATGAACGTATCGTACATTAATGCTTTTTAACAATATGTAATTCAAAGGTCAATTTCTTATCTATAATTAATCAAAATCTTCAACAATCTATATTTTCAAGAACATTGCCGTGAATAATATATAGAAACTTCACATTATTAAACAAACGAGAGAAAGAGATGCAATAACAATTGCTAAAATTAAAAAATAATCTACTACTTTGGCAATAAGAAACTAGATTATTAATATCTGTTTGAAATACTATACAGTCATCTACTGTAGATATTACTTTATAAAATTTTAACATCATCGGCGTAAAGGGAGAACTTTGTATCTGAAAAACAGATATATTATGTATAAACAATGAGAACAAGAGTTCAAGATGGGATCCCTGTGAAATGCCTGAAAAATAATTTGATGTACAGTTATTTGTTTTTACACATTGACACCTGGTGGTTAAATAAATGATTTGATCCATCTGAGTAAATTGTCGCATATGCCGAGATTTTCTAGTTTCAAACACAGTAATGTTTGATGGTGAACCTTATTAAATGCCTTTAAAAAATCAGTATACACTGCATCGGCTTATTTTGTACTGTCTATAACCTCTGCCGCTTTGAAAAAATCCTACAGTTTGACACGTATAACACCTTTGAATCTAAAAAATAAGTCATTTGTTATGACTGTATCAGAAAATTTAAGTATTATATTGAAAAACGTTACAGATATCTGTATCGCGATCATACAAAGTGTTATTATGAATAATATAACTAAGTACAGATCTATTAACGGATGTTTTGGAAAAAAAGACCTTAACCCAAAAAACTTATATATATATAACTTAATATTATTTTTTAAATTATTTTCTGTACTGCATACATATTTCCTATAACCAGTTTTAATAGATAGTTTCACCCTTTTTCTAATATTCTGCTGACTAATCTTCTTTGCAAGACTCAGTTCATAAATGAAGCTCGCCAAAGCCAATTTGACGTAATTTACACTGACTTCTCCAAAGCGTTCGATCGACTAGACCATAATATCTTACTGAAAAAATTAGCTAATTTTGGACTATCCGCTAGATTAATATTATTATTTCGATCTTATTTACAGAATAGATATCAATTGGTTAATATTCAAGGTTATAGGTCTGGTGAGTTTTTGCAGAAGTCAGGTGTTCCACAGGACTCAGTTTTGGGGCCACTTGGACATACATGTCAATATTCTTATGTATGCGGATGATGTAAAACTGATCATGGAAATCAAGTCTATTGCGGTCTGTCAGTACCTTCAAATAGCCTTGCAATCAATAATTTCTTGGTGTATAAATAATAGCCTGCATTTAAATCCAGAGAAATGCAATGTTGTATCCTTTCATAGAAAATTAAAGCCGGTTTTGTATGATTATAAAATTGGAAATTCAATTTTGCACCGTCCTAGCACGATTAAGGATCTTGGTGTTATTTTTGATCACAAACTTAGTTTTAATAAACATATTGAGACGATTACTTCTTTGTCATATAAAATGTTAGGGTTTATAATACGCAACTCAAAAAGTTTTCATAGCATTACTACAATGCGTCTGCTGTTTATAACTTTTGTAAGATCTCGGTTGGAATATGCCTCTGCAGTTTGGAATCCTATTTATAATATACATGTATCTGCAATTGAAAAGGTTCAAAGAAGCTTTTTGAATTCCGCTTCATTTATAATTGATGGAACTTATCCTCCTATTGGCTTTTCACATGAACTGTTGTTAGAGCGTTTTTCTCTGTCAACCCTTCAATCTAGGAGGGAGCTGCACTCAGTTATGATTCTGTACAAACTTGTAAACAATAAATTAGATACCGTTGCACTTCACAATCAAATCAAATATAGGGTACCAAGACTTTCTTCCCGATGCTCTAATATCTTTTAAATGCCTACCCCCCGATCAAACTTATTGATAGCTTCCCCACTTTACCAAATGATCCATAATTATTGTAAAATTGAGAGCAAGGTTGACATATTTTGTTGCACAATTTTGCTAATTAAATCAGTATTCCCATAATTGATAGGGTTTTTCTTGTTTTCTTGTTTAATTATTAATCATTTTTGTTGTGCTTTGTTGATTGTAGTTGGTATTGTATTGTAAAACTGTTATTTATATTTTTAAATTTTATGTTGTTTTCAACTAATTTAGTCACTGTGTTACATGTCAATGTTCTTTTTTTGCGTAACCTACCCTGTAATTGGGCTTTTGCCTGTTGGGTTTGTATTTAAATAAATAAATAAATAAATAAATATTTGAAAATCTAACATAATCAAATTGCCTTCTGAATCCTTTCCAAGTTTTATGAACTACATATTTTTATTTGTACTTATATTATCATATGTATTGCAAACGTTGTTTTTATTTATTTGCCACAAGACAAGAGACAGTTATTTATTTTTTGAGCAACGACCGTACTTTTTAATTTAAATTAGTGTTGACGAAAGGTCCCCATTATTGCTTCTGAATAGGAAACTTCAGTTACACTACCTATTTATTAGACGAAAACTAAATTAAATTTTTAATGAGGCTCTTAACATTTGCCACCACTTTGTCACAGAGCTTGTACGAATGAGTTCAACCATAACAACTTTTCATGCAGAATGATAAAAATCAAAACTGATTTATGGTTCATGAGCAAATATCAAGATTTTGTACATGCGTTTCAAAAAACTTTCGCGTCAATAACCTCCGTATAAGTGTAAATGAGTTTTGTGTTAGTTTGCCTGAAAATTAGATAGTAAAAATAAAATGAATAACATGAGAGCTTTAATGGTGATATAGAAATTTTGAATGTTTAAATGTTTCTTATGAACTACAATGGGAAAAAAATAAACTTTTGTCTTATGACTAATCTTAAAATAACATTTCCATAGTTACCAGATTGCGGAAATGTATGTTTGATTTTATACAGAGTGATCCACAACTTATTCAAAAAAAAAAAATTAGAAATAGATGCGTCATAAAAAATGTAGTCAATGCCCTAAATAGCTATTTATGATATACGTGTTAAAAGTAAGATTTTATTTTGTGAGTGAAGATGACTTCACGAACAAAATAAAATCACTTTTAACACGTATATCATACACTATTTTTTCTACAAAACAATCGGAAGAACTTTAAACTCAATAAAAATAAGAAATCAAAAAATACCACACAGATCGCAATGTTTATGAACCAAAATTTTCGTAGCAACCAGTGCTGTTGTTAGTTACGGAAAAACCGCAAAAATATTGACAGCATTTTCTAGTAATATTATAAGTATAATGAATAATCTCGAGCAACATTGGAATTATTGCCGGCGAAATCAAAGGAACAGTACGAAATCGCTTATAGACGCTTTTCGGAATGGTGCAGCATTAAAAAGGTCCCTGATACTAAAACGAAAGTGCCTCGGACTTTCAGTGTTGTTGGTGAATTCTATTTAAACATTTTTAGAAAGTATATGGCACTCCGACCACCCAACGCTGACCATAGACGACTTTTTCTTAAATATATGAAGAATAAATGTGTGAAGAATCCAGTCGGAATTAACATGTTTGATAAAATGCCTGCCGACATTGCAGAGTTCTTGAATCTACCAAATCCTCAACTCTACACCGGACACTGTTTTCGTCGTTCATCGGCGACATTGCTAGCAGATTCTGGTGCAAATCTTACTACCATCAAGAGACATGGAGGATGGAAATCTTCGACGGTAGCTGAAGGCTACATTGAAATTTCACTGGAACAGAAGAAGGAAATTGCGTGCCAAATACTTCCTACTGCTGCAACTACTAGCAAGACCACCAGTACTACCAGTAGTATTTCTACAGAAAATAGATGTGTCACACATGTTGACAGTAAAACCAACTTAAGTATGATGACTCCGCAGGGAATTACAATTTCAAATTGTTCTAATTTTACTATAAATGTTAATAGTAATAACTAGTTAAAATGTTGGTTTGTACTTATTTAAAATAAAAAGTTGTTCATGTGTTTGTTAGAACGTTTTATTAATTTTCAAAACAAAATTTAAATAAACTTTGATTTACTTTTAACACTAGTGTTAAAAGTAACTTACTTTTAACACACGTGTCAAAAAATGACATTTTTAACATCAAAAATGACAATTAAAAAGCCCACTTTTAACAGTTTTGTAGAAAAAATACATTTTTTTAAATATTATAATTACTGAAATCCGATTGTAGTATTTAACGTTTTTATGATAGTGTTTACATTAGTTTTTCAAGTGTCAAAAATGGCTTACGTGTATAGCAATTCAGAGGTGATGAATATCGTTTTGATTTATGAGGAAGTAAGGCAAAATGCTTTAGCAGCTTCTCGTATATACGTAAAAATATATCCCGGTAGATATATGCCAGATGCAGCTACTTTTACTACGGTAGTGTAAACGTTGACGTGAAATTTGCAACCGAATTGTGGAAGACATCGTCGTCCAGGGTGTCCCCGGTGTTTTGCAGCAGCTGAGGAACACGTCTTAGAGGTTGTTGAACAGAATTCCCGATTAGTATCAAGCAAATCGCGCAAGTACAAGGAATGTCCCAATTAACAGTGTGGCGTATTATACACGAGACTAAATTATATCTGTACTATGATGAAACTATTTTTACACGGAGTGAGATGTATAACATTCATAATAGCTATGTTTGAGATTTTGAAAATCCGCACTAAATACAGCAAAAGAAAACAATTATGATACGAAAAAAGTGCTACTAGGAAAGTTTTTTAAAATTAAAAATTATTCCTTCAAAATTTCAAGTACCTATTGCCTGTTTATAGGAATCTTAATATTTTCTAGACAAAGAATTATACCTAGCTAAGGCTAGGAATATGTACGTTAATTCAAATACTGGTAGTAATCACTTCCTAGATCACGCCATAGCAACCCGCAAAACTTCTACAGATAAAATAAACTGTTCCATAAAAATTAGTGTGCACAAATATCGAGATTTCTTTTAAAGGTTGACATTTCTTGTTTTCCAAATGATTCTAGATAATAAATAAAACGATAACTTTCTTATCTGAGTAGTTTTTTTGCTCATCATTGAGTAACTTTTTCAGTTTTCGGCTAGTTCTTATCTTTCGTTATTTTAAGAATTTTGGATTAGTCGTTGTTTCGAGTTTATATAGTTAACTCTTATTCAAGATCTAAAAATTTTGTTTTGCAATAATGCCTAGTCGTAAACTGAGTGCAGCTGAACCCAATAGGGCCATTGAAATGAAATGTTAGTGAAAGCGTAATTTCAAGGATTGTGCATCGATATAGAGAAACAGGATATATCATTGAAAGACCGAGGAGTGGACTTCCAAGATTTACTATCCCTGCACAAGACTGGTTTCTAACAGTATCCACCCGTAGAGAGCCTTTGAGTACTTGTCGGATCATGCAGAGAATTTTAAACAGTTCTTAGAATGCTGCGAGCTGTTAATCTATGTTCACGACGGCTTTTGAGAAGGGTTCTATTGACACAAAATCATGTGCGACTTCGGTTGCAATGCGCTAACGGACACGTGAATTAGAATGATCAGTGACGGTTTTCAGATAGTCGGCGTGTTCGAGTATGAACCCTTCCTTTGGTACCCAGAAATCGTAGAGCCATCCAGGAAGTTCATGCATTCAAAGGTGGTACAGCTGATGTTTGGGGAGGCGTTTGTTTTAATGGGCGTGCATAATTGTTTGTGCTTGATAGAAACATGAATGCACAGATCTACGTCGAACAAGTCATCGACAATGTCGTTCTTTGTTTCATGTTGCAATTCGGCCAATTTTTTTGTTTCTCGGCGATAATATGCGACCTCTTCATGCGAGAATTGTTGTCGATGCCCTGGAATTTCATGGTATTCTGCACTTGGCACTGCCGCTTCTCTCTCCAGACCTCAATCCAATTGGCAACTACAAAGAATCTTAGATTTGCATCAACCACCCCCACATACACTTCAGGAACTCAGAGGATTTTTGCCACGACTGTGGCAAGAAATTGATAGACAGTATGCAAAGCCGTTGTCAGGCAGTCATTGAAGTGCGAGGAAGACATACCCTGTATTAAATTATTTTTTGTAATTGTTTTAAGAATTTGAATTTTGCATTAAAATCACCAAAAATAAAACTTTGCCAAAAACTGAAAATGCTTTCGAAGGGGTAGCAAAAAAAGGGACTCGTATAAAAAAGTAAACATTCAACATAGCATATCAAAAATATTTTTGAACAAAAATTGTCAACCTTTAAAAGAAACTCAAGATTTGTGAACTTCCTTAACTTTTGTGGACCAGTTTAGCTAGTAAACATTTTTTATAAAAGATTACTGTTTCCGTAAATGATTTTTTTGATTTCAGACCGTAATAGATCGATTTTAATTCTAAACAACTTTCCAGGTTATCATTTTCTTATGAATAATATTTTCCTCCACACGCCAACTAAAAATTTTTCGTAGCCACCTTAATTTCAGAAGGCGTAATTTGTATTTCAGTCATTTTTATATAAATAATTAATATTAAATTAAGAAATAAGTTAGTTAGATATAACATAACATCTAGAATAGTAGGCACAAATCGTGTTTGATTTATTAGTAAGTACCGAAATGTAAATAAGAGGTAATACCGAAGCAACATCGTTCTTCCTTAATTATATTGAGGGAAACCCTCTCTTTCCAAAGCAAATGTCTCTGATGTACGCCTTCGCAGACCTCAAGTTCTTGACACAGACGTTCAGTGTAAACATTAACGAATGGAAATCGCAGTAGGTATACGTTCCTATTGTTTGAATTTGTTATAAGGAAACGTGGAGGTAGAAAATATATCGAATAAGTTTATACTATAAAATTGGATCGAACCACGAACTTTTCTAATATCATTCCGCATAAAGTTGCCTTGGCAGTACAGCCGATGTCTGGTATAAGAATAAAAGAATTTGGCCTTACAAGTCGTTAACTGTAATGAAATGGGGCCAAAGGTTAAATTACCCTTTGCATGATATTAGTAAGCGATTTAACCTTGTATGGCAAGAGTGGGTGAAGCATTTGCATTTTCATTTGCATGAAGTTTTTCCACGCTCGTATAAACCTAAGTTGCATTTAAGTACTGAATTTCTCTATGGCGCAATGGGAAATACATATTATACAGGATGTTTTTTAAAATATGTCAATAAAATAAATCAAATTTCTATTTGTAGGTACTACTGCTGCTAAGGTTGGACAGCAGTGGTTTCCTGAGACATTCCGTGGCAGTCTCTTTAAATGCCTCCAAATGTTTCGACGCCCTTCACCGTTGGTATTTTCAATCCGCAAAAGCTTTGTCGCAAGTGAGCTTTGAATTAAGGGTGTTCCGATACACATCGTTATTCAGAATATCGATATAATTATTTATGATTATTTATGAAATTGTTGCGATATTATTGATACATCGAAAAAATGTTGAATATGGAACGTTTCGACACGGGAAATACCGAATTAAATTTTATACCTGTTAAGTTGTAGAGCTTTTTTTTACTTTTGGCTGTTTACATAAAATTTCAAAGGAAAGCCGGTGCAAATTTTCTTTTTTATTGACAGTGACTGTATCATCGTGCTATTAGCAGTGCCTCTTGGTTATTTTTGCCGTTTTCTTATACTCGTAGATCATGATTTGAGATCTGAGTAGCTGATTGGTCAAATTTAAGAAACTGTAGTAGTATGATTCTTTGGTTTTTGGTTTATTATTAGGGTTATATTATGTATTTTCATATTCATTTCATGGAAGTTGGAATTACGATTTTAAATCTTTACAAAAATGCTGGAAATTTTATTCATTTTCAGTAGCAACACATATCTGTTTTCTTTTTGTTATTTGCCTTATCAAAAAAATGGCACTGTCTCACAGTTGTAAATAATCCTTTCAATTAGCTCTTCAACACCATGCACTGGATTCTTGTATACAAGAGTTTTGAGGTTACCTCAAAAGAAGAAATCAATGGGGTTTAAATCGGCAGATCTGAGAGCCCATGGAACAAATCCGCCGCGTCCTATTCATCTGTCACGAAAATTTTCATTTTCGTTCACTGTCTTGAAGCAACCACGTTGTTTGTCTCAAGTGTAGGGGTATCTTCCAATAAAATGGGCAACTGATGTCTTAAAAATTCAAGTAAAGCTCACCAGTAAGTCTCTGGTGAAGGAAATGGGAACTTATTTTGAAAACAACGTTCTATTGTAACGTGAGAATTCTCATTGAACCAGTAATGTTCATTGTAAAGTCTAACTAAACTGTCATGACCAAATCCAGCTTCATACCGGTAGATGCCTGGCGGGGATAACTGATCTAGTGATAATCGATCAGTTATCGACCAGGGTTAAAAATGATTAAATTACTAAAATGGTTATTAAAAAATAGGGGCTTGTGATAGAAGGATGAAAATTAAGGGTTGTATGTATTTTTTAATGCCACATCATAAAAAAATAAAAAATTTTGTCCAAAAAATAAAAAAAAATTGTTTGGGGTGGACCACCCCTATCACTTAGGGGTATGAAAAATAGATTACGACCGATTCTCAGACCTACCGAATATACATATAAAATTTCATAAAAATCGGTCAAGCCTTTTCCGAGGAGTATGGCGTCTAAAACTGTGACACGAGAATTTTATATATTAGATCGTCAAGTTTTTTTTCCATGTGAACTTGATCATTTAAATATTTTACGAGTCGGTAGTTTTCTGGAGCTCTAGAGCTTTAAATATACCTTTGGTAAGGGCATGTCTATCTTAAGTAGATAATATGTTTTCAGTATTTAAGTTTCAAGGCCACTCCAATGTCTAATACGTGTACGCCGAGCAGATTCGTCCTCTGAGTATGTTTGCCTTGACGTACAAATTCCGCATTAGCATAACGGCAATTTTGTCTTCGGTTGCATGCACTGCCGCTGGAACCCGTAAATAGTTCGATAAGGGACGTTATGGAAATAAGCGGCGTCTCTGACTTCACAATAAAGGGGGGGGGGGGCGGTTTTTAGGGCGGTATCTCGTTGCCGATAATTGCGTTCCATTATCCAAACGGTCGGCGCTAATAACGCATAAAAAGCTGCGAATAGGGTATGCCGTGAAGATGGACAATTAACGGGTTCGTTAGTCCTGCCAGACCGATCCGCTATTTAAGCAGAAAGAATCCTCTGCGCCGTGGCAGGTGTGATAAATTGCTTCTGGACAATTGCTGATTCTGCCAGTGTTAGCAAAAAACCTTCAATTGACTTCAAATTTAATGGGCACATTAGGGCGAGTCTAATAAGCAACAATGGCTTTTATATTCTGGTACTAGTACTGGACTGTAGCGATACCATTGGCGTGGATAAGACGGGGTCACATTTGATACAAATAAAATAACAACAACCTGTTCACAGCTGCAGTTTATGTATCCTTTGTATAATTGAAATATGACATGTCATTTGTTAAAGCCAGTTATTTGTTTATAGCGGCATCGTCTGCTAAATCACGTCGCCTCTGTAATATTTATCTGTCGATTCAGCTGAATTTCAATATGGAATTTTGTAATGTGGCGACTGTAATGTTAGTTTTTGGAAATACACATATAACGCCTTAACTGTCAAAATTTGACATTATTTGATTACATATTTGATATCGACACTGTAGCAGCTTACCTTTTAATAGGACTTACTTATCTAATTTTATTTATTTAAATTGTATGTATTTTATATCTAAAACTTTAAAATATATGATATTAATACCATTCCTGTACTCCACACAACGTACTTCTGTCCAAACATTGTAGATTGTTAAATACATTCATATAGAACAATGGACTGCTACTTCACCTTCATCATGAAAAACACAATAATTAATTATTTTTACTATACTCGTGGAGAGGATTGGTATTTTCTCTGCGGGTATGGTAGGGTGGAAGAATGTTAGCTTGGGTCAATCTTAGAGATTGATACTGGTCGACATTTGACTACCCCCCCCCTAATTAATGAGGTTTTCAAGGTTCCCTCATTCCTGCACTGAATGGTGGTTAGGGCCTGCCAACGTAAGTTGTTCCTGGGTGCAAATGCGGCCTGCTTAATAATAATGTGTCCCCCTCTCCCGCACAAGTCTTTGACTTCTCGGCTAATCTTCGTGATTAGAATGGGGGGTAGAGATATTATTATTGTATTGGTAAAAAGTTTACAAAAAGATCTACTATTTTAAAGCTTTAAAATATGCTACACTACCATTCCTATGCTCCACACAAAGTCCTTGTCTCTAAATATTTTACAATTTTAATAAAACTGGGAACGTACATATAATATAAAAACACAATACTTATTGATATATAGGGATTTTCCGAGTTATTATGCCATGACCTCGGTAAGTGATCGCTGCCAATATCAGAATTAAAGTGCACATCCCTAACTAGTTTTTTTTTACCTGCCCTTGTTGTTCTCAGGCTAGACTCTGTGGGGTGCAGATCCGCTATAGGCATCTTATGACCTCTGTAGCAAATGCTTAGCGCGGGTTATAGAGGCGGCTACAGGTGGGTCTGCCCCCACAGAGCCTAGTAGACGAGAACAACAAGAGCAGATCAAAGAATCCCAGCTAAGACTAGGAATGTGCACTTTAATTATGTTACTGGCAGCGACCAGTTACCTAGGTCACGGCATAACAACCCGGAAAGTCTCTATATATCAGATAATAGCACTGGTCGTGAAAGCCTAAAAACCACCACAATACTTATTATTATAGGTTGTATGAATTTGAAAGTTATGCGAAAACAGAAACGTACACCTCAACACTCACTAATATAGCGCACTTTGACATCTGAACTTAAATTTCTCAATAACATAGATTGCTAAGACATCTGTTAATACATCTGTTCAAGGAATCCAGACTGGTTTCAAACTGTCAGAAATATTCAACCAGTAAAGTTCTAAATTTGTTTTCAGTAAATACCATGCAAGAAGTAATTGGACAAACGTTTTTAACAGTTTGCTTGACCTAATATCTGTAAAGTCGCATACACATTGTCCACACTTTTTCAACAATACTTCATAATTTTAGTGAATAGCCAAAGCGCTTCTCACTTATTAACCGTCAATTGCTATTTACTGTCTTTAATAGAAATTACATCTTTAAGATCGATAATTTCAAAATATTTATTGTAATAATCAATCACACCTGTTGTTATATCCCCATTTTGTCCATATTGCTTATGGAAGTGCCGGCATTTTTGGATATTTCAGATAGTATTTGTGTCATTTCTGTGTTCGCTATGAACTTGTTTATATCTGAAGAACCATTTGTAGTCTACTACAATATGATACATGAAATAACCATGTTATATGTAGTAAAATTCAATATTGTTTTGTTATAAATTAAATTTGTTGTGTAAATTAAATTTATAATCAATACCTATTTTTCTACGACAATAGCGTTATTTCAAGTCTTTTACAAGCTATCAAATGTAGTTTAATAAACATGTTTCTAATGTTGTGCTCCCTTGATAAATCAGGACGATCATAATAGCGTATTCTTTGAATACTCTTAGAACTGTATCTAATCAGTAGTCGACTGATAGTAATTGCATCATGCATAAAGGATTTCCAGCTGCAGTAGTATTTGTATAGCAATGCATAATAACCATAAACTAATAAATCTATGATAATAATCCAGCCTTGCGTATAATGAATCTCGCGAGAGTTTAGTTAGACACGCACCTTTAGGATCAACTTGTGTATTTTAGAATTCTAACAAACCGGTAAACTGTATTAGCTTAATATTTGCTTCCACTTCCAGTCGAATTTAGAACCAACTGATGACATGAATAACATTTAAATAGAAGCACCATATTTGAACTATTATACGTAAACATACTAGCAAAGTGCTGATGCCCATGCTTTTCAGCTTATAATACGCGCTGTTAATTCCATTTTCTTTCTTTTGCAGTACATCAGAGTGGCGCACGACACAAAACCTGAACACCTCATGCAGTTAATAACACGTGAGTGGAATTTGGAACTGCCCAAGCTCCTCATATCAATTCAAGGCGGAAAAGCGAACTTCGAACTGCAGCCTAAGCTTAAAAAAGTCCTTAGGAAGGGCCTACTGAAAGCCGCCAGATCCACTGGAGCGTGGATATTCACAGGAGGAACAAATACAGGTGAAATTGACTTTCAGATTTCGAAGATTTTAATTCAAATGCAAATAGGAATGACTAATTGAAATAATTTACTTCTGTATTTTCATAACTTTACAATAAGACTTAGTTTGTGAAAGAGGATAAGTTTGTTTTAAAGTATAGTATACAGGGTCTCTGGAAATGATAAGCAAAAAAATCGGGATAATTCTAGACCGAAAATAAATGCTACCACTATCTATAACATTTTTCCAAAACTGATTATTAACGGAGTTACAGGGTGTTAAAGTTAAAATTTTATTTTCGATATTTGTAAATAACTTCTTAAGAAATCCAGATATTTACATAAAATTTGTAAATCGGGTTATGCGAGAAATTCAAATATATTTCTAATTTTGACGTCACTAGTAGATGGCGCCACTTCTGGCACACCATGTTTCTTGGCAGAATCCTGTATACTGCTCTGTCTGTGTAATCTATGATTTTTTTAATAACCTGTAAATAGAGACGATTCATTTAAAGAGGCGTATCAAAATTTCTCGGACCAAAGGCAACTGAATATTTAGCCCTACTAAGGATTTTTAATTTCAGGTGTTACCAGACATGTAGGGGATGCTCTGCTGCTGGAGAGATCTCAAAGGACGGGAAGAGTGAATACCCTTGGAATAGCCCCATGGGGGATAGTCGAGAACAATCAGGATCTTATTGGCCACAACACCGAGGTTCCGTATCACTCCATATCATCGCCCAGGTAATTAAATCTCACTTATCGATCTGTTAATGGGATTAAAGGACCGGATGGAATCAGGGCGGCTTATCTACTATCTCGTTTTCCCATTGATCGAGTTGGCTTCACAAGTTTTTTTTGTAAATAAGGGAATAGGAATACACCTTAGATTTATTTATGAATTCTTGTGTAAATAATCGTGTCAAAATATCGAAATCAATAGAATATCTCACATTGGTCGAGAAATTTAACTTAAAAAGTGTCTTATACAGGGTGTGCGGAAATGATCGTTAATATTACGGTGGGTCATTTTATACGAAAAATTAACGCCACAATGCCCTATAACATTTATTCGAAAAGTCAAAATTAACGGAATTACAGGGTGTCAAAATTGTATTATTATGAATGTCTTCTAATAACTTTTTTTCTAATTTTGTACAGGTATCACTAGTGTTCCTAAATATACACGCTCTTAATTTGTCGCATATCTTCCAACGCCAAAGGGCCTAAATTGTCTTTGGCCTTCAAATAATGACTTTATTATTTTTATTAAGTCTGTTCCAACAGTCGTCGAGAACTGGTTCAGCATCGTGAGAAATGTTTGACCAACACCATCTTACGTCGCATTGGCCGAGAGTACATTAACAACTGAACTGACTAACTAGTTTTGGATGGTTCGGAATCGATTCTTGCTGTGTAGGAACAAACCCATTATTATTTATTGGCAATAACAGTAGAGGTAGAAACCTATAAAACTCAAAAGGCATAAATAACATACAAAAAAATCGAAATATAGACATACAATATAAAAACAAAATATACTATAGGTACAAACTACACAAAAGTTATACAAATTGAAAAATATACATGGTGTTTCAGGATGAGATGCACATACTTCAGTATTTTATTCTACTTTCAATTTCAAGTAAAAAAATTAGCTATGAACTTAGGTCTGGAAACGTTTCGTTTAGGATATACAGGATGTTAAATTAAAAAAAAATTATTACAATTTCTTTAATAACTCTCGACTACTTTGAGTTAAATTCATGAAATTTTGTATGCGGAGGTTTCTTGGGACGAGAAATTCAAATTTTATGCTGTATCTCCAAGAGGGCGCCACAAGCGACCATTAGGATCCTTTTAAATCACTTCAACTTTTTTGTGCCACGGTTTATGTCATTTTGGAGTAGAAAAACGTTTTCCCCTACCTTTTCTAATCAAGAAATGTACACCTTATTGAAGTCTCTACGAGCAGTCGTTTCCATTAAAAACTCATCTAAAGATGGTGATGCATGCAAATTATGTATTAGAGTGCTACCTTACTTTTATCCAAAAAACAAGGCGTAACACTTTAAAGACAAAGAACTATTAGTTTTTAATCAAAACTGCCGGAATTTTTCCTGAGAATTGCAAATACAAAATCTCTAAACAAAATGTACAAAACCTGACAATAACTTTCGATTCACTCTAATACATAATTTGTAAAAACTATTGAAACTATGAGGTCATATATGTAATGATACCTTTTTTACGTAATCATAATCAACGTTCTGACAGCACAGATATCTTTATTAAGTAACTGGGTATATTTGAATGGATCAATTTCTGAGTGATGAGAAATTATTACCTAGTAGTCAATTTATTGAATGTAATAGCAACAAAGTCACGCGAAAAATTACAGTCAGTTACAAAAGAAAATGTCAAGTAATTTTTGCTATTAATCATGGAAACTTAGGAACTTCGAAAATGTAAAATATCGGGAGAAATTATCATAGACGGACATTAAAAAAAATGAGAGAAACAAAGTACTCCCTTCTCTTCAGTTTCTATATTTGTTTTTAAGCATCGTTTACAATAATACCCTTAAGGATTCGATCGCAAGAAATATATTTACCAAATTGCAAATTGATACGTGAAAAATTGAGAAAATTATTGCCGCAATAACAACTTTAAAGGTTAATTTTTTTTATAAAAGTAAGGTCATATGTTTTAAGATAAGCATTTTGTATATAAGCAAGTATGGTTAAATCGTCATATGGTGTGGCAGTTAATGGGATGACCCGCATTTTTGTTACACCCTGTATGACTATAAATTGACTGCAAATCGACCAAATTTTGTCAATATAAGTGAACGCAACCACCTAAATATAAAATGAGGAAAGAACACTGACAAAGTAGGTATAGACAAATAAAATAGATCTCCAATGTTGTTTCTATTTATTTCCCCAAATATATTTATGACTTAGCTAGAACGGTGCATTCTAGTACATCAAAAGCACTTATAATCCAATCTGAGGAGGCTCCTGGTGTATAATCCCTCAAGAACTCCGTCTGCAAAGCCACGAGCACCAACCTCAAAGCTCCGTTATTTTGCGCGATCCACTTCAATGCCAGAACTCGCATCGCGACTCTGCAATTTTTGTACTGCCCGTCTTTGTTCAAGGTGACGTTCATAGGAACCAATATTTTGATATCCTCCGGTTTGATTTTTATCAACAATTTCTGCATTTTCGATAGCTTCGTCGAGATGTCGTCTTTGAGTTTGATGAGGGCGGCTGTAGTTAGAAGTCCCTTTAACTGTTCGGGTTTGTTGTCGTGGATGATCTCCGTGATTCTGCAGATGGCTCTGGTGGTGCCATAGATGAAAGAACCTTCTGTGAACTCGGGATCCCAAGTTTTCTGTAACAATTTAAACCGAAGTTTGGTCTTCAGCCATCGCATGACATGTGGAATATATATGAGGTCAGGTGTCCTGGGAACTTTAGTGTGTAAACTTCTTGATAAAGCATCACAAGTCAGTAAATTATTACTCTGAATGCTGCTTCTGGATACAGCCCTGTTAAGACTTGCACTTGGATGTGAATCGAGTGTTGTCACTGCAGATAAAGAATTATTTACCTTAAATTTACTTAGTTTGAATAGGTTTCTGATGCATGTGGCGGATATAATTCTTGAGCTCATTGCTTAATGGAATCGGTTACTTGAATTTTGTAAATTTTCATCTTGTTTAGTAAAACATGACTGGAATTTGGGGGAAGGTTTGTTAGATGTTATAATGACATTTAATTAAAAAATGTCACTTTCCTAACCCACTTTAATGAGGACATAAACAATAAAATGTCGTCATAGCATCAGAAATTAAGTCAGGCTGCTTTTTATTGACAAAGATAGAGTAGCTTATACAAACTAATGGAAAATGTTTAATTATTTGTGCAGAAGTGTATTTTTAAATCATTTTCAAACTGCCCTTTTTCATTTTTTTTATATAAATTCTGAATCAAGGTGATTCTATTGATACCTATTTTGTAGGTATTTTTGTCAAATAAAGGTTTTCCCCGATATGGATTGGAAGAATTGCGGCAAGCCTAATTATGCATATCTAATGATACAACAGATATAAAAGTGGCACTAAAAATTTCCTCGTGCTTGTTTATAACTAGAACGAAAATGTTCCATCTGCACGTGATTTATACGGAAATAGAATCTATCCGGTTTGACCTTCCTCAGTTTTAAACCCCGGAAATTGCCGAAGTCCTATATTCGAAATCAGTTTATCTGTAATTGGTATAAAACCCTTATCAATGGCGCTGATATTTTTACCTACCCATATTATTTTATGGAGGAAGGTTTATCAAAATATAAAAATGCCCAAAATTTAGATAATAAAATCCAAATGTTAGTTTTTTGGACTCACAGGACATGCTGATTCATTTTTATCTTAGTTATACAGGGTGAACCTTAAATAAGTACAAATATTTTAACCAGCAGTACAGTTCACTGTGTAGAACACATAATTACTAGTCTTTTTACAAAAAAATCAGGAATAAAAAAAGTCAAATTTTAAATAAATTTCGTGATTTTTCAATACAAAACTTGTTGAGGACCGCTGTTCCGGGAGTCATGGTGGATGTGAATTCCACAGCGTTGCCATTGTCATTTCTATACCTTACCAATAAATTGAAAATATTAACCAGATTATCTACTCACAATCATAGTTATCCAGAATTTGTTCATTATCCATTTTTACTACACTCCAACTGATTTATCACAAATTAAATTTAATATGTTGTGTGAAAATTATAGTTTTTCGTTATTCTTCATAAAATAATTTAAGGAAATTGTGTCTTGTGTCTCTTTCTAACAGTGTACAATGACATTTAACTTGTGAAATGTGGATTACTGATTAAATAGTTAATTTTTTAACAAACAGGTAAGCTTATGTGCACGTTTATGTATAATTTTTCAACATTGGACATAGTAAAATCACGTAATATCTTCCTAAACACTTAGAGGGGATATGGCAACCTCGCACAAATCATATGCTTCATTAGGTAGGTTATGGTAGCGGTCCTCAAAATGTGAGTATTTTTAAAAAAAATAATATCTACGTAAATATTAGAAATTTTTAAAAATGGCTTTCATTAGACTGATCTATATGACTACATCAGCAGTTAAAATATTTGTACTTATTTAAGGTTCACCCTGTATAGAAAGTGCAAAATTCTTTAAAGAGATAGAATTTCTGAAATATTAATTTTCATTATTATTCATTTGTCATAAAATAGATATAGTTAGGTACGTATTTAAAATAAAAAATAGCAGATATTGCAACTTTACCTCACCTTTTACTGAAAAGAGATTGATTCTAAATAAATAATTTCCTCGATTTGGATAAAACTACAAATTCGCCCCTTTTCCAAATTAAAGTTAGGTACTTTTCTACGAAAGCACCCTGGTGTCAAACATACTTTTTATTTTTAGGAAACTCAATATATTGAGATTATTTTCAATATCTTGACTTTTTTCTCATTATAATGAGAAAAATCTCAATATCTTGACTTTTTTCTCAATATAATGAGAAAAATCCCAATATCCTGACTTTTCTCTTAGTGCTGTGATAATTACATTCCACTAGCGATTTAGGTTGTAAAAGCACAGCTTAAATAACAATCAGCTCACAGACTCGTATGAGCGGGAACTTCTCGCGCAGATCTTCGCGCATACCGTCATTTGGGGATACAACATTGCAGGGACGTGTGGTTGTAAATTATGCCCTTATAGCCATACCGTTCGACGAGTGCTGTATTTTGTGATTTGTTGATTTTCTTGTATTTGATACTGTTATGTTATTTTATTTTTAAACAATTTCAAGTAAAACAAATTTATATTTCGTATGTTAGAAAAATTGCAGTTAAAACACTTTCTAAACTATTTTTAATCGGGTCCTGACGTGTATCCCGAGCGAGAGAGAGACAACAAGCTTCAAGGACAAATTTTCAGGTTTTAATACTTCAAAGGTGCCGCCGTAGAGTCTGTGAGCTGATTGTGAGCTGTGGTAAAAGCGTGTTTAGTAATAGGCGTTGCACGTAGAATCGAAAAAGGGGACCAGTTTTTCGAGAGAGAAACATTTGCGATTTCTTTAGGAAATTATTTTTGTCGTATTCTTATTCACTTTCATTTGAAACCCATCTGTCTAAATTTTGGCAACCTAATCTCAAAGATTTAACTTTCCATAGACTCATCCTTGTAACTTGCTTTCAAGGGCGACTTGCTTGTTAGCCAATTGTTCCGAGCTTTTCGTAGCTTATGCATACTTATAAAGTAACTATTTTGACACTATATTAATTTAGTCATAGGCGTCGCACGTAGAATTGAAAAGGGGATTAATTTTTCGAAAGATTATATTAGCGATTTCTTTAGGAAATTATTTTTAATGGATTCTTCTTTCTCTATGCCAATATACCCTATAAGAACAAATAGCTATGGAATAATATCGTTATAGAAAAAAATATCTACATTAGTAAATGTAAAAACTATTATGACAGATGGGATCCCATTTAAAAAAATTTTTAGTGAAAGAAAAATTTATCGAGAATGTGATACTAAGCTTAATAAAAAGCAATTAGTAACACTAAACTGTTTGTCTAACTAATAATTTTAAAATGAACAGATAAGCGAACGTAAAAAAAACTTAATTTTGTGTGCTCATATCTTGAATACTTTTAAAGATATTTCATTCAAATTTAGCACAAAGAGGTTTCCTTTTGAATTTTTGAAAAAATAATTATTTAAAAAAAATCTCAAATGTTATTTATCGAAAAATTTATCCCTTTTTTATTACCACGAGCGACGCCTATGACTAAATTAACATACTTCTACTGCCTAAGTCGCTAGTGGAATGTAAATAAACACATAAAAATATCACAGTACTAAGAGAAAAGTCAATACCTATATTGAGAAAAAAGTCAAGATATTGAGATTTTTCTCATTATATTGAGAAAAAAGTCAATATCTTGAGAATAATCTCATTATATTGAGAAAAAAAGTCAAGATATTGAGAATAATCTCATTATATTGAGAAAAAAGTCATGATATTGAGAATAATCTCAATATATTGAGTTTTCTAAAAATAAAAAGTATGTTTGACACCAGGGTGCTTTCGTACTTTTCAGTATATGCTTCAGATATCGAAATTAATGTCGATGTCGTGGTCATTGGACGTAATTCGTCATTTCACGAAAAGCCTAGTCAGTGGCTGTATTGCCGGCAAAGGCTGTAATCAAATGAATATTCCTTTGATCGACTGAAGTTTGTCGTAATTTCAGGGATTGCCTATTTCATTGTCGTCAAACAGAGTAAAAGATTAAACGATTACACGGTACAGCATTTGACGTTAGCCATTTGCTGAATTGTGTTGTGTAGAATTTCGGACCGTAATAACTAATTATTCTACTTTTTTTATTGTAATTGAATAACCATATGTACAGAGTGATCTTAATACGTACAGAGAACATGATCACGTGAAAATTGCCCTCCCTCCTCTTGTTCTCCGTTATTGTTTAAATTTGTTTTTTTAAATGGAACACTTTATATTTTTACGCCATTAAAAAGACCGCCAATTTAACTTTTCTGAAATATATTATACATGATACTTATCTTTTACGGTATTTGATATATTACATGTTTATTGTTAATATGCAACATCATATAACTGATATATTTTTAAAGGTTCGAAAGTATATGAAAATAAAAGAAATACATTTATAAAAATAGTTCAATATGAGACCTCCTTCTTTTTGAATGTAAAGCTAATAACTTTACTAAATTTTACATAAATATCTTTATTTTCCATTAAAACCTAATTACCAATTAAAATGCTTAACTTTATATATTTTATTAAAAAATTATATCATATCATGAGTTATATGATGATGCATATTTACAATAAACATGTAATATCTCGAAAACATTAAAGATAAGTATCATGTATAACATATTTTTGAAAAATTAAGTTGATGGTGTACAAGGTGTTTCCTTAAATAAAATAAAAGTTAAACCTATATACATGTGGGAAATGCGATATATATTTTTTCTGCTTTAAAAAATATTTGAAAGTTCCTTCAATTTTTATTTTTACACATTTTTTCGTATTTCGACTAATGACGGAGAAAAATAGGGGGAGGGGGGATTATCGCGTGTCCACCCTTTATATAATAATATAAACACAAGATAATTGAGGGAATTAAAACAGTCATTAATTTGCTATTCTAACCCCACATTTTAACAATTATTTTCACATACCTACTTATAAATAAAAGTGAACAGTGTTATATGCAAAATTATGTAAGTTTATGTTATAACAATATTCACATCTATAGTTAAATTTCAAAAATACGTATTTTGAAAGATTTCTGTACCTAAAAATTTGTTGGTTAGACCGCTTTCTGTCGTTATAATATGCGTTTTACTGTACTTTTGAATATTCGCAGGTGGCATGAGATAATATTCCTGTTATTTGCTTATATTATTCAGTTCTTTAATGTCTAAAATTACTTGTATTTGTAGAAAAATACGGCGCTCTTAAAGGAAAACACTGGTTAACCGCCTGCTTACGTCATTTTGGCGGGATTTTTTTTTTATTTAAAATATCTTCTTGATTTTTCCAAGATAAATGTGCGCTCAACTATTAAATGTAAAATTAGGACAGAATAACCCCTTTGGATTTTCTCTAGAAAAAATCGTAAAATATAAATATATACTTATGATTGAAGGGAATAACTATTTTTAGGTCCAAAAATGCAGCTTTAAACAATCGACATGCATACTTCCTTTTGGTGGACAATGGAACAGTAGGGAAATATGGTGCAGAAATCATACTCAGAAGGAGATTAGAAAAATACATATCAAAACAGAGATTATATCCATGTAAGTATTTACAGGATGAAACCATCAGTAGGTATACCGCGTACTACAATCATTTAAAAATTCAGAGCAGGTATAAAATTATAAGTAATTTTGATTAGTTTTTAATTTCATTTAACTGTATTATAAAAAATACGTATCATTTGCATTAATATATAGGGTGGGTGAGAAAAAATGGGTCAACACTAAGCTGGAGATACTAGACACCAAAATATTATGGTTGAGCCGCCTTATACAAATGTTACTGGTTTAAGAAATACGGTGAAACTAGCGTCCTCTAGGAGCAACGTTGAAATAAGATTCAAATTCGGAATTCTCACAACTTTCTCAATTAGTGAAACATTTCAGAATAAACTATAAACCTTGAATACTCTGTATTTCTTAAACTAATAGCATTCTTATAAGTCACGATGAGCACAAACATATTATTTTGGTGTCTAGTACCACCAGCTTAATGTTGACCCATTCTTTCCGACTCCACCTTCTATAAGTAGGTAGATGCTTTTTCTAATGTTCTCCTTTTCAATATACTTGGTTTCCTTCACTCCAAAAAGAATTCAATCAATTCTGTATTTATCAGAAGTGGGATGATACTCGTTTTCGTTAAAGTTACAACTTAATATAACTATGTGTAAATGGAAATATAATTTTAGTTACACAAAGTCCCATACCAATAGTGTGTTTGGTAATAGAAGGTGGCACAAACACAATTCGAGCCGTGTTAGAATATGTAACTGACGAACCTCCAGTACCGGTAGTAGTGTGTGACGGCTCTGGTAGAGCAGCTGATCTCATCGCCTTCATGTGCAAGTATGTCTCTGCAACAACACTCAATAGTCTTTTGTAATATTTTGTTTGAATTGCAGATATGATTGTACAGTACTTAAAACAATGAAAGAATACATCATTGCAACGATTCAAAGAGCATTTGAAGTAGCCGCAGAACTAGCAGATGGACTCTTTGCAGAACTGATGCAGTGCGTAGAAAACAAGCACCTAGTAAGTCATATTTGCACCTTTTGAGAGAAAACATAGTAAATCATAATAAATCTCTTCTAATTTCAGATAACAATTTTTAGAATAGCTGACAAATACGACCAGAAACCCCAAGAATTGGACCAAACAGTTTTAACAGCTTTATTCAAGTCTCAGCATCTCTCACCGACTGAACAACTCAGCCTAGCCCTAACGTGGAACCGAGCAGACATAGCAAGATCGGAAATATTTGTTTATGGACAAGAGTGGCCCCATGGAGCTCTAGAAGATGCCATGATAAAGGCTTTAGAACACGACAGATGTGACTTTGTAAAACTCTTGTTAGAAAATGGTGTGAGCATGCGTAAGTTCTTGACAATACCAAGACTGGAGAATTTGTATAACAGCAAACAAGGACCTACTAACACTTTACGCTACATATTAAGGGACGTGAGGCCACATATTCCACCCGGTTACGTTTATACTTTGCACGATATTGGATTAGTAATTAACAAATTAATGGGTGGTGCCTATAGGGCTTTTTATACAAGAAGAAAATTCAGACCTATCTATGCAAAAGTCATGAATAAAGGACAAAGTATGGCAAATCAGTCAGCGAGGCAGTTTGGAGCTATGAGCTTATTAGCCGGTGCACTTCCTGGCAATGCCAACCCCTGTTTGTTTGACTATCCCTTTAATGAGCTCTTGGTAAGAACAATTTGTCTTAGTTCCTTATAATAAAAATTATTAATTAATAATCAGAGGTCAGCCAATTTGGAGACATGAAACACGAGTATGTTTGTCGGATCATCATATGCCAAATCGCGTCCTCTTTGTAATACTTGTCTATCGAATCAGCTGAATTTCAATATAGAATTCAGTACTGTACTGTAGTGTGGCGACTCCAATGTTACTATTTGGAATCACAAATGTCAGGGTTGGAAATGTCAAAATTTGACATTTGATATTGACGCTGCAATAGCTTTATTACCTCTTACCCTTGACTATATACACTAAGACTAGTCAATCTAATGGGAGACCTTGTTGGCCTGAATGGGAAACCAACTCTCGCGTAATGGGAAACGAACTCAAAAAGAACGTTTACGCTTGGGCTATTTGCTAATAGATGGCGCAATATTAGGTACTAAAATGACATGAATTTGGATTATAATTTTGAAAGCTCCTCCCATCGAAGATTGGTTCATACATATTATGTTATGTATAATCGTTTGCAATAATATTGACACTCTTTAAATTCAATTTTGCTATTTCATTTGAACTGCTGACGTGTTTGTAATGAAATCTACTTTCAACTTTTAACATTAGTAATTAGTTGTTTCACTTACTAATATAAATTTAATGAGTTTCTACTCAGAACTTCGAGAAGTTCAAAAACTGTTTTGAGAGAGTGTCATTGTTATTTCAAAAGCTTGTATGTACTTAAAATTCATAACTTTAATGACATTCGATAGGATTACTGTTTATTTTATTATTAAGTGAATGTGTTAGTCATGAGGAAGCAGGCAAGAAATAAATGTTAATTTTTAAAATGTAATAAAATTAGATGAAACATTCCAGGAATAAAACTTTTCCACGCAAGGCGAAAATCGACTATAATGATAGATTTTGAATTTTGATAAGTAATTATAGTAATTTCATCACGAGTTTTAATAAAAAAAATACAGAAGTGCAGTTATCCAGTTCATATTCACTTTCGCGTATAAATGAAAGTCAAAGCTTAAAATATATTAACCGCCAGATAATACTTTTATCATACTCCTCCAGCTTTGGTAGATTCAAGTGAAGAAGTCATTCAATACGTGTTGATAAAAATATACAGGGTGGGCCATTAATAAAGAGACATAGAAGAGGAGTAACATCATTGGGAGGAAATATGAAGATATAGCTAAATATATCTTCGTAAAATATTTCTGTGGAAAAAGATACAAGGTGTCAAAGTTGAAATATTTTTATTTGTGTTTTCTTTTTTTGTATTAACGCAAGTATCTCTCAACTGATTGAAATTTATTTCAAAAAAATTAGTAGGTATCAATGAGTCGTTTACTTTTTTTAAATGTCCAGAGTAACTTTGAAAAAAAATTATCTACATATTTACTTTTATGGACAAAAATAACAACAGAGCAGTAAAAACAACTTAGCCCTTGAGCAAACTCTCTCTACTTCTACATATCTTAATTAATTAAACTAATTATTACAGCTAATTACAGAAAATTTTCAATATGGCAATTTTCTAATGCTCCTAAGAGATTTCCTCACGTCGAAAAATACATTTGGTTGTTTTAGATCAGTTTTCTGGAAAACGGTAGAAATTTCGTTTACAAAAAATAACATAGAAATTGTCATCATCTGGCAATATCTGTTTTAATAGGTACCTACTACATAAATTATGATTGTGTTTCTTAAAATATGTTTCCCTACCAAATTTGGTGACAATCGGTTCAGCGATCCTAGTTATTAAAAAAAAAACGAAAAAAAATATGTAAACCTGTATCTTTTTCCACAGCAACATTTTAGTAAGGCATATTTAGCTATATCTTCATATTTTGCTCCAAAACTGTCATTCCTACTCTGGCACATCATTAATGGTTCACCTTATATAATACTTAAAATAATAAATTTTGAAACACATTCTTTTCTGATGAGGCCTGTAAAGTTCACAAATTATTTTTACTAAAAACATTAGCGCATGTAAATTTATTTACATTTGCATGCGCAAATGTTAAATTATTTGAATTTTTAAATTAATTTAAATTTAATTTTAATTTAAAAATTACTCTTCAAAAAGACTGCAAAATAATATTTATTTCACACCATCACAAAATTATACTTCGATCAAACATTGAAAAAAGATACTTGGTGTTTTAGAATTTATACTAATGAATTTTTCGCAAAATAATAATGCATCTTATGCAGTAAGAAAAACCCACACGATAATCTGCAGTTCTATATGTCTCTTTATAGAAGTAGGTATGTCGAATTCATTTGAATTATCTTAATATGTTTAAAGGAAATAAAACAGAAAATGTAAATTTTGACATATCACTGAAAACTCTTTTAACAATCTTATTTTTCTGTTTTTTTTTTTTTAAATTAATTTACAGTTCATATTCTTACTTCTCTAACGCAATAAAATAAACTGCTTATGTTTCAAACTTTATGATCTGTGGTTTGAATATAAATATATTGCCACAATCTTATTATTTAGGCAGGTATATGAAAAAGGGTCACGCGGCCACGTCCTCGAAACGCCTTCACAGTTTTTTGCAGATTAAAATAGTAGCGCTTTATTTCCTTCGTTTGAATAAATGCGTATTGTTACACAGTACGACATCTAACAGGAATTATGATAACTATTTAGGTCTTTATTAAGGATTGACTCTCTTGATGTAAATACTCAAGGCTCTTACTAAAGAGTACTTGTCTAATTTTCATTATAAAAAAAAGTTGTATATATTTTATCTACTATTTTAAGGCTAAAATTACACCAAAAACGGAACACACTGCATAGATAAGAAAATTTGCATAATTGAAACAGGAGAGGAATTGGTAGCAAAAAGCACAATATTATTTATATAGAAGCACATCTATCTAAAACAGTTTTTAACTAGGTCATTAGTAGATTCTAGTTCCAGTTTTTCTCGCATTTCATTTGATATGGTCCTGATTACATTTGAAGTACGACATTGTCATGTCTTCAAGTAGGCCAAGATTTTAAAATAATAATTTATGTATATACCTTTAAAGATATGGGCAGTTCTCTTAAAAAGACACAAAATGGCACTGCTCATGTGGCAACATGGGGAAGAAGCTTTAGCTAAAGCCCTCGTAGCGTGTAAACTGTACAAAGCAATGGCCCACGAAGCAGCTGAAGATGACATGGAAACTGAAGTTTACGAGGAACTGAGAGCTTACGGAAAAGAATTTGAAAACATTGGTAAATAGAAATGTTCACGTCCAAATTTGTTACACTGATTGATTTTCTACTTCCTTTAGCATTGGAAGTATTGGATTATTGTTACAGACAAGATGATGATCAAACGCAACAACTTCTAACTTGCGAGCTGCAAAATTGGTCGGGTCAAACGTGCCTCAGTCTTGCTGTGGCTGCAAATCACAGAGCTTTGTTGGCCCATCCGTGTTCCCAGATAATTCTAGCCGATCTATGGATGGGAGGATTGCGCACAAGAAAGAACACCAATATGAAAGTATAATAGCCAAAACAGGAGTTTTGTAGGTACCAGTTACTGTTATTCCTTCATTTATAGGTTATCATGGGACTCATTTTCATGCCATATATCTTAAAATTGGAATTCAAGTCCAAAGAGGAGTTGCAGCTTATGCCTCAAACTACTGAAGAGCACATGGAGTTAGAAAATGAGGATGATGATAAATCTGATTCGGAAAAGAACCCAGATGGTGAGGTAAGTTGAACAACTGCACAATATTTTTTATTTTGAATAAATAAATATTAATTTAAAAAAAGAACACTTCATCTAAATTGCCTAATTTATATTTTTACATATTTTATAGCGCAAAGTGGTTCTAAAACATTATATTGAATTTTACCCAAAAGTAAGCAACATTCATAGATAATAAATTGCACTGAAAATGTAAAAACACCATTTACATAATATTTGCACATCTACATTCATACAAATTCAAAATACCTTACTGATAGTTAATCTGAAATGACTGCATTTACTACTTGCACATTTTTCATTTAAATGTGAATACACTTTATTTCCACTTTTTCAGACTCAAGCATGTAATTAACATTTTTCTTTAAACTAGTCTAACATCAATAAATAAATATCATCAGTATAAAAAAAAACAGTTTTACAAGAAAAATACTACAAAAATTTTAAAAAACCTGGTTAATATGTTTAGTTTTATAGGGATTTGATTAATATATTTTAGAACTTCAATAAATTCAATATTAAAATTCTGGTTTTTATATTATTTTTTTTTATGACACAAACATCAATATTTAATTATAAATGTACGTCAAGTAGTTCTTAGATTATACCTAATTTTTGCTTTCTATTTATTTCTATTATTTTCTTTCTTTCTCTTTTAATCACCTATTTTTCTTTTTGTGCTTAGTTGCAAATGGAATTGTAGATATATTAGTGCTTTGCTAGTCTTGGCGTTACTTTAGCATTTTCTGTTTAGCTTTATTTTTTTTTTCAGGTATAAAATATTAAACAAACTTCTTGAAAATATTTCAAACAAATCATGATATTTAATTATAATTTATATATGTACAACAAAAATGTTTTTATATAGAAATTTTTTTTAGTAGATATTTTTCTAAAATTTATTTTGTTAATTTCAGTTTATATTATATTTTTTATTTTATTTACTGCTTTTATTCAATATATGCATATATTTTTTAATCAACTTTTGCATGTTTAAGTATTCACGTTACTAAACAAATTACTTCTTAAACTGTGTTAACCAACAGTAAACGTTGCTAAGGTATCCTAATATGGTTTGATGTTATTCGTTTTAGAAGCGTACTAGAAGTTTGAGTATTCGGAGCAGATCTTCCAATCCACAAGGTGTAAAGGTAGCAAAAGCTTGAAAAGACATATACGTGTTGTCTGATTTCATTCCTTCACATACTATTAACTTACAATACTATTATTCTGTTACTACACTTTGCCTTTAACACTATTGCATTTTATAGACTATTAGCTAATTCACAGTGTGAGAAACAATTTATCTGCTTCTGCTTGCAATGAGTCTTTACTTCAATTCTTCAGATAGGTTCTTATTTAGAATTATTTATACATTTTCCGTCCTTCTAAATATGTCTCGTACTCTAGTAATTTCTTACGATCTTATAAAATTAGGTTTAAAAAAATTATTTAAACTACTTGTACTTCATTTAAAACTTAAAATGATGCAACTAATAAAACTCAGGGTAATACATTGAAAGCATGTACTCACCGAACTAAACAGAAATCAATGCATGTTCCCCACTAATTCATAAAATCATATAATTCTTTTCATATAAATCGTAGAAATAAAAAAACTTTTATATTGCCGACAACTGAATAATCCAGCTATGTTGGCAAATATTTCGAAGAGTTAGTATTATACTAAAAATGGACAGCATAAATTTCAAGAAAGAAGTGAATAATGCAATTATTCTTTAAATAAATTTATGCAAACTCAGCAATTATTCATTTAAGTAATATTTTTATATATTGGTAACACAGGGCTCAATCCAACGAATCAAGACTCCTCCCACCTGGGGTAAAGCGGAGCAACCTTTAAATTGAATACCTGACAAGATATGTAATTGTTGATTCACCACTCTATTTCTCATTAATTTTGTATACAATTTATCTGGATGAGTGTACCTGATAAGAGCGTTATGATTTGTGAAATAAATTAACTATTCTCCCCGTACCACGCTTGCCGGCAGACTTTAACATATGTCTACTCAGTGTCAACTATAAGTACAAAAAAAACTATATTGTATTGTATCTTTGACATTTTCTGCAAGCGATACGAAGCAAATATTCCTTATACACTATTCTGTTATTCAGTTTATGAAGATAGATGTTCGCAGAACGTTTTGCTCAGCTATCTCAAATAGCTACGAGCTGCCAATTATAACTAAACTTCTCTTTCTCTCATTGCCTATTTGCATATATTAAACAAATATAAATATTTGACAGATACGATTAAATAATGTATTAGCTAATAGTCTTAAACTACAACAAAGCTTTTGCTTTCTCTAGCTTCCATGTTCTGTTTATATCCGCTATTGACAACTTGTTATGTGATTCTCTCACCTCTTAAAAGTCAAGTTTGAACAAATTCTGAATGTGTTTCATTTGTAGGCCCTTTTAACTGAAAATTTCATTACCCGAGACACCATCGTTCAAGAGAATGGAAAGGTCTTACCTGAAGTGGACGAAAGTAAATATCACATTTTCTTCACTGACTCATCCTATACCGATAAAATGCCAAAGAATCGTGAACTAAGAATTAAAAAAAAGTTGTATGAATTCTACACCGCTCCCATCACCAAATTTTGGGCCAACGCTGTGAGTAATAAAACAGTGATTTAAAGAAGTTGTTAACAACTTTTTTTTTCAGATTGCTTACATAATATTCTTAGTAATATTCAGTTTCACAGTACTCGTTAAGATGGAGTCGATGCCTTCTTGGCAGGAGTGGATGGCTATAGCATTTGTTTGCTCGCTAGGTTGTGAAAAATTACGTGAACTGTTTTCGTCCGAACCCGTAGGGTTGTCACAAAAATTGGCTGTGTGGTCTTGGAATATGTGGAATCCTTGTGATATGGCCGCGGTACTGACTTTTCTCATGGGAATGTCCCTCAGATTAAGAGAAGATACGCTTAAAATAGGCCGTGTGATATACTGCGTGAATAGTATTTATTGGTACCTTCGCATTTTGAATATTTTAAGTGTAAATAAATATTTGGGTAAGGTTATTTTATAACAATATTAAATGGTTATATGAGATCATCAAATTGGCTATTTGTAGGACCACTGGTAACAATGATGGGTAAAATGGTTAAGAACATGATATATTTCGTAGTTCTGTTGTTAATAGTGCTGATGAGTTTTGGAGTTTCGAGACAAGCAATTTTGTCACCGGACAAAGAAGCTAGTTGGACTATAGTTAGAGATGTAAGTATTATATAAAACCTATCTGTCTGATATACTCGCGACAAGAATTCAGACGACTTACGTCATACAAATAAATGAATAATTCATTATAATTTCATCAAAATATTTAAGAAACTGCAACTGATAGTAATAAAACTATAGACTACACTAAAATTTTGCATTATATACTGCACTAAATTGCAAGAAATCATTGTTTTTAACGCGACCAAATATCGAAAATTACGTTGACAATAAAAACAAATGTGTAACGTCAGGGGTGACGTAAGACGTCTGAATTCTTGACCCGAGTATACATAAACATGAAAATAAATACATGAACTCATATATTACTTTCAGTAATAATAATCTTAAAAAAAAACTGTTTATTTTTAACAGAAGTTGAAAATTTACATTTCGTCTTGAAGATAATTTTGAAAGCAATTCACACAAAATATATGCTCATTCCTCCATTTGCAAAATTTGTACATACCACCAGTGGCGGCTCGTTAGGGATGGCAGGGTCAGCAGTGTCGACCTATAATAATTTGAGAAAGTTTTTTTTTCAAAAGCAGAAAATGATATTGTCAGCACAATATTCCTATTAAGATATTTTTTTTTCTATTTTGTCAAACAAGAAAGGCAACGGCAAACATAAAGCATTCTTTGGTCTTACGGAAGAGATAGATGCAACATACCGTACCTACAGTGACTATGCTTACAATTGTACATTACTGCTTAACAACCGCTAAAAAAGCAATTACAGAATTTTATTGTTTTTATATTTGTTTTTTAAATTTCACATATGCAGAGTGTTACAGAATGATGTTAAGTAAATCTAGGAGCAGGTGCTATATTTAAAAATAAGAAAAAAGTTTATATAAACATGAGTCTGGAAATGCTTTGTTTTCGAGATACAGGTTGTTTAAAATTTTCTGTCTTAAATGCTAACTCATCATAACACAAGTGTCGAGTGACTTGTTTTTTTACAAAATAACTAAATATGTATAGCGAACTATTCCTTGAAGAATTGGCCGACATACATTTTATGTATGGAAAAACAAACGGAAATTCAAATGCACAGCTTTTGCAATAATAATGACAAAAACATGTTTCTGGAAAATTATGGAAATTCTGCGTAGAAATTTCATTACATCTCTATTGGTGAGTGAAACAACTAAGAACTAATAATAAAATTATATAATATATTTCATTATGAAGCTGTCAGAAGTTCAAAAGAAATCGCAAAATTCATTTCAATGAGTGTCATTATTATTACAACGATTGTACCTACCTCGGCATTTTAACGCATTCATTTAAAAATAAAAATATCGGGTACAATTTTTTACATTGCAATAAAAATAGAGTTGAAAACAATTTTTTTTAATTATGACGTATTTCTAAATAAAAGTAAAATTTGTTGAAATTTTAACTTTTACTTAATGTAATCTAGATACATTATTGTCCCAAAAATTTGAGACTCCGGGATTCTGCAAATTTTCAGCCCCAAAAGTCCTGCGAAGCCGACAGCTTGATTTGACCTTGTCAATTTTAAGCGGGCATTACACTAACAATTTATTGTCGAAGAAATTCATGAATTTCTTCAAGGCCACACTTTGGTTTTACATGTGTCCAGGGCTTTGTCAAGTTTGTTAACAATTTTGCTGTCAGATGTCACCCTTACAAACCTAAAAGTAATTTTAACTTTTAATATGTTATATTATTTCCATTTGTATACGAAACAAAAACTGTTAAAAATGAAAAGTAACTTTAATAATTATATTTTAAGGCAAAAAATGTGAAAATAGTTAAAATAGCTTTCAATGCATTTATTATTGCTACTGTTTGGTTACTGGTTAAATATTTACATTTATTTTAGGTTGGTATTCCTGAATTGAAGTAAAAATTGATGAAAAATTAGAATAAGTTTTAAATCGTCAATAACTTGACGAAGTTCTTCATCAATTTATTTGAGTTTTAGTATTACATTTGTCAATAAACTTGACAAAGCCACTTGATCAATTAATTGACAAAGAAATTGTTAATGTAAAGCGGACTTTATATGTAGATACGTTGCGGTCTAATGTGAAATACAAGGCCACAGAATAATTAATTAATACATAGATATTATATTTAATTTAATAACCAGGTCTAAAAAATTTGACATTGATCACATATTTACAAGGTAATAACTGCTTTACAGTCTAATAGATATTTTTAATATGGCTTTGTTCAGTACATAAAAGCAAGGTCTGAAAGAGTCTATGTAGCCATTTCAGTTTCATTTTTTATTATCAATTTCACCTACAAGTGTAAAATGGGAAAGGGCCTTCTCGACGGTTGGAACGTAGTCCTCCAAAATTCATTCTAGGTTGAATCCCAATGTGCTGGATGCATTAGTTTTTCTTATATACTTTTTTATTTTTTCCAATACCTATGTATATGATTATTCATATTCATTATAATATGTTTTTTTACATTTACCATTCTGTTCTTTTTAAATAAATAAAACTTAAGAGTAATATATTTTTCATAATATATACACATTTTCGACAGTAATCAATCCTGATTATAAATTTCTAATCCCTAATCTCAATATTCCGGGATCGAAATTTTTTTCGATCGACAGCCCCACTTTGAACATTATTTAATATTTAGCGATCTGCTTATTTCGGTTTTTTTACCACGAGCCGTCACTGCAAATCACATGTTTTAAATATTAGAATAATACACCTATATCGTTTTTACAGCCAGCTGGAACTGTAAGACTTACATCTTATTATACATAGTGTATTTTAAATAAATGAATTTTAAGCGAAATTATTAACAAAAAATTCGTTATTCGTAGAATTTTAAATTGGCATTTTAATGTACCGTATATAAAATGTTGAGTAATTACTAGAGCCCATAATGTGAAATTACAGCATTTAAATTTAATGAAATTATTTTAGGTATTTTTGGAACCATACTTCATGTTGTACGGTGAAGTATATGCAGACAAAATAGATCCACCCTGTGGTGGTGAGGACGAAGAAGAATGCTTAACAGGCAGATGGATTTCACCTGTAATCATGTCCATCTATTTGTTAGTTGCAAACATCCTGCTAATCAACTTGCTAATAGCGGTGTTCAATAACATATTTAATGAAGTTAATGCCATTGCACATCAGGTGTGGATGTTCCAGAGGTTCACAGTTGTGATGGAGTACGAACAAAAACCAATACTGCCACCTCCTTTTATAGTCTTCTGTCACATTTTCTTACTTTTCAAGTACTTAAAACGGAAAATGGAGGGTGTAGAAGAAAGTTATGATAACGGTTTGAAATTGTTCTTGGACAGAGATGAAATGGAACGATTGTATGACTTTGAAGAGGACTGCGTTGAGGGATATTTTGCTGAACAGGAAAATAAATTACAACAATCAACAGAAGAAAGAATTAAAGTTACTACAGAAAGAATTGAACACCTCACGCAGGTAATTCACTTTAGTATTTGGTGTTCTATGTATTTTAGTATTCGTTCTTCTGTTTCTCACATTGTTTTTTTTATTTTATTTTTTTTTTCAGAAAGTAGAGGATATCCACACAAAAGAGAACATGCAAACAACGGTTCTTCAAAATTTAGAAGTTCGTTGCCGCAAATTTACCGAACAGCTGCAAGATATGGCTACAGAACTTGATGAGATGCGTCAACATTTTCAAAAACAGCGCTTCGGTGTCATTGTCCCATCCACCTCTGCCAATGAAGGATTACGAGAGAGATCCGTAAGCGAGCACACTGAAGCACCATCCGAAGATGAATCCGTTATTGGCCAATTGATGGTGCTTCCAGCTAAAAGGAAGCCGATAGTTAGGTCTCTCACTGAAGTGAGACCAGATGCTTACATTTTTGACAATGGGCAACATATCGAATACCGATATGACGAAGACGATGATACATGCGAGAGAGAACAGCTAGACAGTATTTCTCTAAGCGGTACGTTCGCTTTATCTGATGGAGTCGTCTACCTCTACAAAAAATCTGTTGTAGGGAGCCGACAACATTTAGAGTTTGTGCGTCAGAGAACCAAAAGTACGGAGTCAAAAACTTCAAATGACAGCGATGATGTATCGGCAGATGACGTGGCAGGACTTAGTTTGGATATATTAAGAAACAGAGCTCTACAAAGAAGAAGGGACTCCACTGGAACAACTCGGAGAGGTTCAGAAAGTGGCGGAAACGGTAAGCACTACAAGCGTATTTCTTTTATCGAACTTAATTATGGAATTTTGATATGTAAAATAAACTAACTTGTATATTAATTAAAATTAACTCTCTTCTATCTGATTGAGGCTATTGCTTATATAAATTTAAATTTTTCTAGTTTATTTGATCTGCAAAATTAGTAGGCTAATTTGATTTTATTTGTTTTTAGAAAATTCATTAGATTTATTGCCACATGATTTACTTAACATATGTATTACTTTTAATAAAAACACTAAAACCACCATTGCCATTTTTGCTGTCTAACGCTTATGTTTATCGTTTTTCTACTAGCATGTGAACTGCGGGCACCCTTTCTAACACCAAAAAGTATATCTTTATGTATCATTAGGAAATTGGGTATGTAGAGTGAATAAAATTGTTTTTCGTTTATAAATGTTTGTATTGTGTTAAAGGATTTGAAAAATTGTTTCAATCTGCCTGAGCATGTTCACAAGTCATTCATGAATTAGGTGTACTTCATCCTCATGGTCAAAGTAAATGTATAATCGTTCGTACTGTGTCTATTTGGTAATTCAGGCATTAAATATGCAAAAAAATTTCGAAAGTTGTGAATAAATGTTGAAGTACAAATTAGAATAAATATATTTTTATCATCGGAATTTTATAGATTCCTATAACGTTTACAATCCTATACCAGTTTACAATCAAATATAACTTGTGATTCGTGACATGTTTAGCTTTATGCTTATACCACCACAAATTAGATAGTGTAAATACAGAGAGTGGCAAAAGTATGGAAAAAATTTCTTTAAAAACCAGGTGTTCGTTTTTGGGAAAATCACTTGAGCCCGTCAAATTTTATTTTTAGTTGCACAATTTTTAAACCAGTTTTCATATATAGAGGGTGAAGCAAAAAAATTATGATATAGTCAACTTTTTTAATACAACACTCCTCCCCCTTTTTTATTTTTATTCAATTTGGCATCTGAATCAATCAATGGCGTGTGAAAATCAAATATGACAATTTCTCAAAAATTAGTTTAAAATGTACACTGTTGAACATAAAACAAAATCACATTCAATTAACCATCTTAGCTTTTTGTGACGTATTAAAATTTTGCGTCAAATCAGAAGCCACTTATGAAGAAATTTCGAGTATAAATCACTTAAAATGAAAAAGAGTTAAATTAAATATTCCCGTCAATTTTCCCTCATCGCTTGCCTTATTCGGTTTGTCAAGTATTTGATGTTTTGAGGTCTCTTTTGCATAAGCTGGATTTTAAACTCCATATAAAGTAATTCTTGGAGTCCACTCTATTGGTTGACGTCTTGCAAGCCAACGGCCATTGAAACATTCATTTAAATAATCTCAAAATGTGGTGGCGATCGTCGAAATGTGGATATTATATCATGGAAAATTAAATAATAATACAAAAAGTTTCCATTTAAAAAAGTTGACCATAATAAAAATTTGTTTGCTTTACTCAGTATAAATAAAGTGATTTAAAAAATACACAACTAAAAATAAAAAACGAACCTGATTTTTAAATAAACTTATTTCATATTTTTGCCGCTCACGGTATAACTCACAGTAGTTCATTGATCAAATATGGGGATGGTTTGAAAAGTTCCCTGTTCGACATGACATAGAGATGGAGCAAGTATAAGTAAATCTCTAGATTAACCAAGTATTACAACCAATTCATGTTTACTTCAAAATAACGGTATAAATAATTAAAATCCTTAAATTAACCTAGAACTGAATTGATTGTTCTCGTTTGCCTTAAAATAAGGATTTGACAAATGTAATTTTCTATTCCAAGAGTGGGTTTCATTAAAATAATATTTGGAAACAATTTATTTGTTTTACTTAGTCAACACAACGAGCCATAAATCCATCTGAAACTAGGCAGTATAAAGGATCATGCTTGACAAATATTGTAGTGATACGCCATACTCAGGCCGAGAACTTTCCGAACTACTCCCGTAAACTTTTAGAAAAGCTATTAGATTTAGATGCAGTTTTTGTCAGGCTTCTTAAAGGTATCTGATACAGTGATATTTGTTAAAACTTAATTCATATACAAAAATTTATATTTGAAATAATAATTTCATTTGGTCTATAAAACATTTTTAGATTGGATTACATGTTTTTTTTACAATTTTCAGTTTTGGTAATATTTAACCGACAGAATTATTTATAAGAATTATTAAATTAGACTATATTACATTGGTATATAAAATTTATTAATATCCAGAAATTAAAAAGAGTGTAAGAAACTGTCTCATGGATTGGATTAGTATCGTTTAATGTGCAGTCTGAATTACAAACTGAATTTTTTTTATTTTTCATTTTTTCATTAGCTCAAATACCAATTTTTCTTGCAATCTTAAGAAAAATATATTTACCTACTTACCTTTTTTCCTTAATTTATTTCCATTCTGCTTGGTAACACAGCTTGGCACAGGCAAAGATTTTACCTGCTTGTTTTCTATCTTCACTCAATAGTAAATGTCTTCTGTATGCTCAAAAGTGTCAGTAAATGCTAAATTTACTCTCCAAATAAAAAAAATGTCTCTCAGGGGAGGAGCCTTCCTCGCTCACCAATAAAGCAGCTTTACCTAAACGGCAATTTTCCCAAACTCAGTCAGAACCCGAGACTTCTGACCCTCCGGCGGCAGCTAATATCCCTTCGAGTACGGTATCTTTGGAGAGGAGCGTGACATTCACTGAACCTAAAATTAAAGTAATACCACCTACCAGCGTTACAGGTGGTAGTCGAGCTGGTTTACTTATGCACATGCATACAGAGTATACCAGCATTACTGACGAGCTGGAGTCTGTTTGTGGATTATTAAGTCCACCAAGATCACCTGGTCTTTTATCGCCTCCTCGACCCGAACAATCACCACCAAGTAAGTCTAGATGTCTAAATGTTCTACACACAAACACACATCGTAACATGGTTCTGTGACAAATAGAAAAAACGAATTTAAGGTTATCGAAAAAAAAAATTTGAATATTAATTTTTGTGGATTATATGCAGGGACATAAAACTGTTTGCTGTTTGTTTACTTTGAAGTTTAAGATTCATGTGATCTGCACAATCCCCTTTAATTTGTTAACATGCCGACACTGTAAAAACTGTTTTTTGCTTTTATTTACCTAGCATTTGCTTAAATTTGGGTACACAATAATTCTTTAACGGGCAATATTTTACTAACTACTTTTACCTACTACTAAATAAGGAAAATTTATTGGGTTTACAGTTGAAAAGCATTTTTTTATAACGGTAGATCAAAGTGCAGTTTTTGGGTGATTCAGTTGAAATTCTCCATCTCAATATCTTGCAAGTAGAAGTCCAGGGTAGAATTATGATTCTACAAAATGTTCCAGGAGAGGAATTAGATTCTGATAAACTTATTTTCTTAGGAATGATAGACAGCTTGCATAAAACTTATGTACATCTCTTTATTACCTGTTGTCAAAAAATTATGATGGATTTTAATGCCACATAACATTATTAATAACACAATTTTTGTACTCTATAGTTACCGCTTCTTCATTATCTTTTACAGAACATAGATAATAGATCTTCTGGTTTTCAAGATTCTGATCTGATTGCAGAATTTTATCAAAACACCCTGTATATATTAATTTTTAACAGCTATATTAAGCACAATTCTAACAAGACTGAATACACATAATTAACATTGATTTATGTATATACAAGGTGTTCTGCAAATAATGGGCCATATAGTTTCCTTGGATGAAAATAATGTGATTTAAATCAACTTAATCTTACTACAATTTTGCTTCAAGAGGTTATAGGCCCAAGAAAGTACTTTTTTAATTTCATTTTTTTCATGATAATTTTCTTATTTGTTAGGTAATTGTGCTAAAATTTTGGAAAACAAGATTTTTTGACATTTAAAAAAATTGCATACAATTACCCAATTAATAAGAAAATTATTGTAAAAAAAAGATATAAGAAAAGTAATTTCTCAGGCCTATAACGTCTCAAGGAACCAAAATTGTACTAAGGTAAATTAATTTAAATCACATTATTTTTGTTCAAGGAAGCTAGCCGTAAGCAGTCTTAACTGAACACGCCGTATATATCTTATGTACATTCAAAGAAAAATAACTATTACTACTACAGGTTAAAAAGTTGAATTTTACGATCTTCTGATCGTAAAATTTGCATTTTCCAAGTACAACACAATTGTATCGTGCAAAGCATGCAAAAAAGTAATATAACTATTTATCCAATAATTTAAATAGGTGGCAGAAAACGTAACCACTCGGACATGTCTAACCCCGAAATCGCAATCAACTTTGAAAAGGAGCACCTACGCAGTGCCGAGGAGTGCGATTACATGGTGATGGAAAATCTAATACAGCGGCGCTACGAAGAAGAAGAGGAAGAAGATAATGATTCTCAGCACGCTCAAAATCCAGCCCTCCTCAGCGTAGTGACCGAAACCCGAGAATACCGAATTAACGCCTGGCCCATTCGTAACGCCCTTCGAAGATCAAGCGCCGTCGAAAGTGACATACCGGCTGCACAGGGTCTACTATTAGGTAAGAACAAATTATAACACCTGATACAATCTTATTAATTAATATTTTATCATAGATTCCAATAGTTCATCCACTGACCGTCAAGATTCCACGGAATCTAGTGATATTCAATCTGCCATTACGCAACCACCTCTGCCACAACGACCTTCTATCGTCATCGATTCATCGCAACTACCAATCCAGCAAGAAGTACTGACTAGAGCTGATTCTAAGAGTAGCCTTCATATGCAGTCAGAGACCATGTGCTAGACCAGTACCAGTTTCTGGTGCTGTGTAGATTTACTAGCAGATCATAGAGTACTGCAAGTTTACCAAAGGTATTCCTTGATATACTCCATGGGCCTCAAAAAGACATAGTAAATAATGGCCTAGAGACTATACATGTAACTTTTGAACACATTACTGTCGTATATCAAATGTGATTTTTTTATTCTATTTATAATCTAGAAACTATACTAACTTTTTCCTATGAAAAATATACTCGTTGAGCAGTCAAAATTATTCAACATATCAAAATCAATAAACTTCTTTCTTGAAGAACGAAGTCAGACAACTATATCAGGTAAATGAGCGGGTTAGCTTCAAATTTGCATTTTTTTATTTTGGCTGCTTGACAACTCTATTGTGAAACTGATGCTTTAAATAGAGAGTTCCATAAGAAATGATGGTTAGTACAAACAAAACTTTTGTATAGTAATGGTTTTTATTTGAAAATATTCATAATTTTTATTATAAAATAATTCATTATAGTTTAGATTTGTTTGTTATATTATTTACCTCTTTAGTGGAGAAAGTGGTAATATCTTCTGAAATATTAATTACATAGTTTTGACTGCAACGACCAACATTTCATATGTAATATCTGAATACTATAACTGCACTAATATATATACTCCTCCCCATAAAACTTCCTAATTCTAAATAAAAGAGTGTACTGTAAATAAAATATTAAATATTTCTAATGGCTATAATAGGTTCCGCTTCGTTTAACTTTTGAAAATGTTCAGTCTTCCTTATGCACTTATTTATAATATACTCAGTTGACAAGTACAAACATTAAAATGCATGTGTTCTATATTTCCTTCTTAATTTATTGTAACTGTATCTACTGCTTCCTACGGTTCAGCACAATGACATTAATAATTGAAGAATTTAGCAAATTTGTAATATTGTTTCACCACCTCCCAAGTAACTACCTTAGTTGTGGTAGAAATCCTGAATTAATTCAAGTGTGTATTCCTTGATTAATTTTTTACATAGATTTCAATTTTTTTTATCAAAAAACAATTGAGCATAGCACTGCAAAGATATTGGCATTAGCTTTATTTTTTTCTTATAAAGCACTCTGTATATTATTACATTTTTAAAAACCATGAACTTGTGTACCGCTATCTATCAACACCATACTAATTTCCAGACCGATTCATTTTATTTGACAATCAGTTGTCCTGATGGTACCGTCTTCTTTGGAGCAGATTTACTCGAAAAAATCTATTGTTTTGACTGTCGCTGATCTCTGATTAATAATGTATCCAGGTTTCAATAACGAATTTCGCTTAAAGAGATCCAAACACTACTTTGACATTGACAGCCGTATCCACTTGTAAGCAATCGTGGCATCCATTGGGCCGACACCCGTCTCACACTTAACTTACAATTTAAAATAATGATTACCGTTCTCTTTGGCACACCCACAGCCTTTGCTACTTCGCACACTTTAGTTTGACGATCAGCGAGAATTATGTTGTGGACCTTTTCAACGATTTCTTCCGTAACCCCATCTGCTGGGCAACCTGGTCACTCCTCATCAAAAACAAATGTATCAGGTTTAAATTCGGTGAAGCAATATCTTATGGTTGTTACAGATGGTGAAGGGTCCCTACAGACAGCATCCAACTTCGCTTTTTTCTTTGCATATTCCATCCAAAAAATGCGAATTACGGATCGATATTGCTCTTTTCCGTTTTATTGACAAACATGTGTAATCAACTGGCAGCCAAATAAAAACTAATCTATAAATCTGTCTAAAAAGCAGCATGTTTTATTATAAACATTACAAAACTATAGTGTGATGCTCGATTGTTTTTATATATATAAAATCGATACAAAAATTGAAATCCTTATGAAAAATGAATCAAGAAATACGTTTCATGTTCCGATATCTCCTAGGATACCAAAATTACAGTCGAATCTCACGTTATCATCCTCACACTTGATCCAGATGCCTGAATTAGTTCGGACTTATACCATAAATAAGACTACTGATCAAGCAAACTATGAGTCTAACATTTTTACAAACTTCAGCATAATTAGGTGACTAAAAAAATGTTTTAATAATCATCCATGTAATATAATTGTTACATTTCTTAATTGTTTATAAAACTTGCAGTATTCATGATTTTCGTCATCCTCATCCATATCATTTATATTTAATTTTATTGTTCCTATTTATTTCTTTAGTCAATTGTATATACCTATTAAATAATTTTTCTGCTCTTTTTTATATGCAAAAAAAATACATTTCTTGATATTCTTACATTGACATATATTTTTTATTATTGATATTTAAATATCAGATATTATATTTTGGTAATGAGAGGAATTTTAAATGAAGATTAGTGTTTTTTTTAATTAATCTAACAGTGGAATAGGCTACAAAAAATTGTTACATTACATGTATGATTAGAAATATCTTTTAACTACAATATGCACTATATTGATGTGATATTTGAAATTTTCAATATTTTGCAATTTTGTATTAGTTATATTGAATTTAGTATTAATACATTTGACAATATGGGTCCTCACTGTATTAAACGAATTAAAAAAGACAGTTCCTGTTTCATACATTGAGGGGAAGTACTTAGTGGAGCTTCTAAAATAGTATATATAATTTTACAATCGATAAGAAAATTTTTATAGAATTTCGATTTGTAAATTTCTTACATATACACTTATGTATGCTACAATAGTTTAAAATGTATAATAAATATTTATTAGTGGAATTTAGCGTAAAGTAATGAACCGTCTACTGAAAAATTTAAAGATTTTGGAAGCTCTACTAACAGTCCTAATCAGAATTTAAATAGCAATTAAACTAATAAACTCAGTGTAAATATTAACGGGGAATACTCCAAAACGTTAAAAACAATCATGTTCCCAAGCCTTACCTTTTTTATGTTACAATGTATATATTGTAGCTCAAAGTAGTGCTCAAAAAATAGAAATCTTAGCAATATAATTTATTAATAATTAGAATGTAATAGCAATTTAACAATAATTATTAAATATTTGTAATTCGATCTATGTAACAGATCTCTAAAAGTAGTAGACACTTACGTCGATATTTTTTCTATTTATAATATTCCTATTGTAAAGGTCATTCTGATGAAAATAATTTATTGTTTTCATAAAAAAAATATATAATTGATAACAAAAGCGAATATTTGAAAAATAGTTATTGACTAGCAATGATTTTAATCTCATCAACCTTTTCAGGTGCAAAGATGTATGTATTATATTTTCTTAATCTTAATTTTCTTACTTTATATTGTAGAATGACCTGGCAAAATTAGTTGGCATAAGCAGAACTGTACAAGGCAAACTTTTGTTTACCAAGAAAATTAATTTTACCAACACCAATAATGCTTGTGAATAACGTATTATCAAAAGAAAACCATAAGCATATCATTTAAGCAGTATATCAAAAAGAAAATACCTCTGATTTAAAACAAACGGCCATATGTAGATAATACAAAATAATTTTAATATAATCATAAATTTAAACTGTAGTAAATGTCTGATATTTGTTACCAAATTGTAAATGTATAGTTTTCTGGATTAATAAATACAAACAAAGCAATCGAGTCTTTTGTCTTACTACCATATCCTTATAATTTCCTCAAAGTTATTACCATACATACATGTTTCAGTTCAGTTTACGATTCACACTAGTAAAATTCAATATGTCGGAAATAGGGATGTCACGAGGGTTTTTTAGGGGGGTACATAATTTTCTGTGGGGTAGAATGTGATCAGCCTGCCTCAAACTTATCAAATGATTGTGTGTACAAACTTCTGCTTTAGTTCAGCCATCCTATGAAATATCTACTTTATTAAGAGTGGAGACAATTGGCAGTGAATGTGTAATACAGATTTAAAAACATCCTTAAATAATTCACAACGTAGCCTTGTTATAATTACCTGGCATAAAATCCTCTATAGAAAAACGTTTGCTATATAGTTTCATGTGTTTTGTTATCGGTTTTACAATTTTCAATTTAGTGCAAATATTCTTGCCTGTGTGTTGAATTCTTGTACACATTGTTTAACTAAATATGATACAATCTCAATAACATTTGCAAAAAAATAGAGAACATTTCCACTACACCTACACATACAAGACCCGATTTATTACAAATTGTCTTATGCAGATTCTGCATTTTTCTTTATTCAAAATAGAATTATACTATTTTCAAACTATTCTGGTACTATTTATACAGAAAGAATGATAGAAAAATATTTAAAAAACATAAAAGCTCACACTCCTATTATGCAATAATTTGTTCACCTCTACACTAGTTCCGAAATCTATCAACAGGTGTCAGCCACTTCGTGATTTTTGCCAATTTAAAGAATAGCATCTATTTTATCCACATTTACAGAGGGCGCAAGTTGCAACGTACTGATACATCTTAAAATACTGTTTTCTACACTACAAATAATTTTAGACATTTAAGAACTGCCCTCTACTATCATAAATAAGGACCATTAAAAAAAAATAATAAACATATTTAAAAATCAGTGTTTTAATTTGTAACATATTTTATTACATCTGTATTTGTCATTATAAAGTTATTACAATTTTCAATTGTCAAATAATTTTTAATGTGATAAAAAGCTTCCTTTCCTTGTCGATAACATTTTAAAAAAATACATATTAAAAATATTCCAGCCCTCCTATTTAAAATAGATATATACATCAAACATGATTGTAAACGTTAAAAAAAAACTGAAAAGCTAACTGCCTGGACAAATGTAAAGTTTTACAAATTCTCTGAACTTGTTATTTGTTAAAAATATGCCAAAACTGTATACAAATTTAAAATAGAAAAACAATTAAAGAGTGCTATTTCACAAAAGTAATTTTTTAGTCAAATATTTGTATGAGAGCCAAAGTTATCAGTCATCTTTTGGATGCAACGGTATAACGAACTTTGGCCCAAAAGGTGACTTGTATTTGATACCTACCTCATTAAATACATCAACAGGGAAGCCCAAATTACACAGGTACAACTTCCCACTCTCGGAAGAATGAGGTAAAGGTAAAGCTGGCAACAACGAAAACTTAGGTGTAATACCTGGTATACCCACTGTTGGGGGATCGATTGCTAATACCGGCGCCTTGTTCTTGTTTATCCAATCCGTCAGCAAAGGGTAATGCTTTGGATTTGCCGTGTCCTCACACAGTGCGGCTATTATTAAGTCTCCCACGTTTGGAAGATCGGCTACGTTATTCAGAACTCTATTCTTTGTCAACATATATAGAGAAAGTTCTTTTTTTATCACTGGTGCATCCATAGAGACCGTAAAGACGATAGTTCTGACACCATGACTAGCTAGATGTCTGGCGGCATTTATACCCACTGCTCCTTGCCTGAAAAAAAAAAAGAAATAAATCAGTAACTATGCTCTGAATTTAACCGAAAATTAATACTCACTTATGAGGTCCACATAATACGACGACGGTAGGCCACTGGTGGGTGTTGTGGGGGTTCAACCTATGGCCCCCTCCTAACAACTGAATAGAAATTTCAGTAGCAGCTCTTCCTATAAGCTCTATTCTCCTTTCCCAAGTAAGTCCTACCCTTTCGGCAGCTTCCCACAGTTTTTTTCGTAAAGATCTTGATATACTGGGAATGATCAACCCATCATCCGTCACGTACTCACAAAAGTCTTGTTTGGGGACAGTAATTTGTCTATAGCTCGTAGGAAGAGTTGCAATAACATTTTCGTCGTGTCTATAAAAAATCATCATTATATTATACATTCTTAAGTACCTACAGTAATTTATTTTCAAAATAATGATACAAAAAATAAAGGCAACTACATTCTTACCTGTATTTGGTAGGCTTTTTATCAGCCTGTTTTATAACATCTGGCTTCTGTGCATTAAGTTCATCCCAAAGAGCTTGCTTATTAAATAAGGCCAAATTTTTTTCAAAGTCAAAGTCTTTACTAATTTTATGGTCTAGAGGAGATCCGAAACATTCTTCATCTTTCCAACCTTTCGCCCATTTTCCTTTATTCTTTTCTCTTCTGTTTGGAGTATTATTTTTATATGAATTCGAGCATCCATCGTTTGAATTGCTTTTTACTTCAATATCAATAGGTTTCGATTTAACATGAGATACATTTGAACTATTAAACTTAATATTACTCGTATTCCCTGATTCAGACATACTTTGGCTTCTCCCTGCTCTTTTTGCTATCGGTTTTGCTATTGTCACGGTACTATGTTGTTCTTTGTTGTCCGACTGTTTATCAATCAGTTTTAAATCAGCGATTGATTCGGCCCTAAAAAGAATGACCTGGTTGTAGAAAATACGCTCCTTACATTGAAAACAAATATTAGATTACAGGTATACCTAATTTTTACTTCGCTTTCTAAGCAAGGAAAGCCATTGCAAAATGCCTTTGTTAAAATAATTTCTGTATTAGTCGCAGATAAAATTTCACCCTGAAATGTGCCAAGATCATCTGTGCATTTAATTGATACCATGTATCCTATCCACTGTGCCATTTTTTATAAATATTATGTACAGTAGCCTTTTTCGTTTAAATATATAAATACTTTTTTATCCTACACTATTTTTTGTTTGCAACAGAAGCAAATTTGTTTCGTTTAGCTATATTTTTGCTATTTTCTTTTCAATTTAATAACACAGAAATCGAATACTAAATGCAAACTTTTCCTTTTTCTTTTAAGCACGATTTTTTCACTTCTAAGTATGGGACAGTCATTAATAACTTAATGCAATATTTTTGTGTTCACATTCACAGACATGTTTTGCACGAGAAATCTTCACGTCACAGAATTAGCTTCAGGGTAGCCATAGAAAATATAGTAGTACTATATTTTCTATGAGGGTAGCACAGATTGCACAGAATCCTCACATCACAGATAAAAGAGAGAACGTGGAGAGAATGAATGCCTCTAAGAATGAACCATAGACTTATAAGTAATTATCTATGGACTGAATTGAATTGATTTATCTAGGGAATGAATACAAAATCACACACCACAGATCACAATACAGGCACTGAAACAAATTTGAACAGATGAAATCTATCCGTGCAAGTAGAAGAAAGGTTATTCCAGTGCTCTGTGATTCTGTTGTCAGTGGCTATGTTCCGATATTTCCACTGATATGTAATTTTCACTTAATATAAAATTACATTTCAGTGGTAATTTTATGTTATGATGACTGGCATGCGCTAAAAGTGGGATTACTCATGATCAGCGCCACATTTGTTTTGTGCCCCTAGCAATGGCGGAGCAATAGGGGCTTAGCTGATTGTGAATTGAAATGAAATTGAATTATGGATATGAAGAATTATTTCGTGCTATATGCTGGTTAATTTTACAGTCCCTTATAAAATATGACATGTTCCAACAATAACACCCACAAAAATAAACAATGAATAACACTAACGAGATACAAGATAAAGGAAGAAACCACACTGTACGCCAATGACGTGTTTACAAACAAAATAATGGGAAATTAAGAACACTGGTTAATTTTACAATTAATTTTTCCCTTATAAAACATGACATGTTCCAACAATAACACCCACAAAATTACACAAAGAATAACACTGACGAGATGCAAGATAAAAGAAGAAACCACACTGTACGCCAATGACGTGTTTACAAACAAAATAATGGGAAATTAAGAACACAATTCATATCGTACGTGCAGATGGTTGTCTCTCTTGCATCCACCCACACCCACATACATAACCAATGAAGTATGTCTTTGCTGAGTTTCATGTGCCTCCTTTTGTCTGCTCCTAGGTTTGGTACCTTTATTTGGATGATGCACAATGGACTTTACGCATTCCATATCGTACATTTCAATGTGTTACAGTCACAGCTGACAGCCTGACAGCTGTCAGATGTCAGATGACTGTCTCTGCTGTCAGTGAGTCAGTGTCAAGTTATAACTGTGGTGAAGTGCTCTCTTCTCTTGTTCTTGTCGGTTTTTTATGACCCTGTGTGGTTTGTGGGTTGATTTCGTTGCCTTGTGTGAAATTTTCATAAAATTACATAAATATTATATTGGTGTTGCTTTCTCACAATAGTTAATTTTATCTATATGATATATAAAAAAATATTTTTTATTTATAACAAGTCTAATTTTTAAATTGTTTAATTAATTACGAACAACTGTTCCACCTCAGCAGTTTTTTTACAATGGTTTTAGTAATTTCTCAAGAAACTTTTAACAATGCTGTTCAAGAAAATATTGAAGATTTAGGTTTAACTCCAGATGAAGCCCTGCGTGAAGCTGTAGTTCAGTTTGAAGCACAGGTGTGTAATGCCTAATTAGGAGAAAAAAAATGATAATTTATGTTAAGCCTAATTATTAATTTTGGTTTAAGAGATTTTAAATGTACAGGGTGTCTGGAATATAAGTGCCGAGGCTAGAGCGGCTTGAATATCTGACAAAAAAAAAACAATGAAAAAGATGTCTAAAACGAATAGTTTTTCTACCAATATATACCAAAGATTAAAATATAAATACAATAAAATGCAAAACTCTGTTAACGTAATTTGTTTTTTTTTATCACTATTAATGAAGTCCCTAAAAATATTTAAAACTGTAAGGTACTACAACATTACAATCCATTACCTACTGCTGTTAACCGCAAAGTATTGTCAGTAGTAGTGTTGGTATTGGTTCAACAAAAGTTTTATAGTAAAATCAAGATATCCCAATAGTAATGATTTGGACGTAACTGAGCCATGCCTGGCACGCCTAGTGAGAATCGACCTTAAGTATACTTAGATGCATTTGTAATTATTATGGTATATATGTGCGATGACCGTTGGTCAGAGAAAAAAATTATTAAGTCAAATATGTTTTGTTCGGTACAATTTATCATACAACAAAATAAAGGCACTGATATTCCAGACACTCTGTATATAAAATTCTCGATAAAATGAATTACTTTGCTATTTAATTTTTTATAGTATAACAAAAATAAAACTCCAGCTTATATGTATAAAACTCCAGCTTATATGTAGTCATAAAGTGTATTATAGGCAAGCTTTTGAACAACTTAAGTTACTTAAAGAAACAGATCAAGAAGTCACTGAAAAATTTTGATAGTTGTAAAAGTCTGTTTAATTTTAGGGTGTAGATTTAAGTTCTATTATAAAGGAACTCATGCTCGAACCAAAACCATCAGAAGCTATTGAGGAGAGTATTAAACAACTAAATAATTTAAACAAATCGAAAGCACCTGCCAAGCAAATTATAGAGCATTTAGAAGCTTTAAAAACTGAATGTGACAAGGGCTTACAATATAAAGTAATAGCTGGTAAAATTTTCTGAAAGTCCATCATTTCTTATACTATAACATACCGACTATTTTAGGTCAACATGGAGCATATCCTATACTGTTAGATATTCTATCTAATGACAGTAGCAATGTTGAAGTTAAAAAAATCTGTATTAGAACACTGATATCTCTTATGACTAAGCAGCCTGATCTTTTAGATGACAGGGGTGTTGCGGCTATTTTTATTCATCTGGACAAGAATGAAGATTTAGAGATAAAGAGACTCACTTTAAAATGGACCAAGGAGTGCTGCATTATGCATGAGAAGAATAGGTAACAGTAAAATACTTACGAGTATATCTAAATTTATACATACAAATTTGTTTTATAGGCAAAATATCTTTGATGCTAATATTTTGGAAAAGATAAAAGAATTGCTTCATGAAGGCTCTCCAGATATTTTGAGAGAAACAATGGGGGTTTGTAGGGCTTTGGTGCTTGATGATGATATCCGTGTTGAATTTGGTAAAGCTCATGAACATGCTCGCGTTATTGCAAGCGAATGCTTGTGTCCTCTTACAAACCTCCTTAATCGTAAGTGTAATATCAACACAAACAGCTGTATTGTAAATATATGTCAAATACATACGCTTACAACTTTTAATAATATACTTTTGTCACAACCGGCAGTACGAATCAATTTCTCTGCGTTGGATTAAATTTGTGTTCATTATTATTTGGACCTACAAATATTCTTTGCATTTTTGTTTTAGAATAAGGAATTTTAACAATTATACAGTGGGTTTAAAAAAACATGGGCCCAACAAACTTACCTTAGATCAGAAGTTGATACTTAAAGACATACAGGGTGTCAAAGTTAATATTTTATTTTTATTTATGAATAACTTTTTAAAAAATCCAAATATTTGCATAAATTTTGAGGATTGTAGTTTTTTGGGGGCGGTAAATCCAAATTTGTTTCGAATTTTGACATCACTAGTAGAGGGCGCCACTTAAGGCACATCATGCTTCTTTTAAATTGCAGAAGTCTTTGCGGCTTAGTGTATACATCTGACTATTGAAACAATCAATTCTCCCACCTTTTTTATCTGAAAAAATATGCCTTGTTGAAGATGTTAGGAGTAACCGTTTTTGCAATAATCCTATTTGAAATATTCAGCGTGCTGTGTAAAAACTGTTTTTATTTAAGGTAAAGGGCCTTTTTTTGCTAAAGAGACAGCAAAATATTACTTGAAAAAGTTATTAGTAAATAATGACGACATGCAAAATTTCAAGAAGATTCGTCTGCATTGATGAAATTCTAAACGGTTTTATCAAATCTTCTTAAAATTTTGTACATTGCCATAATTTACTATTCTGAATAACTTTTTCAAGTAACATTTTGTTATCTGTGGAAAAGGCACTTTACTGAAACCAAAAGTTTTTATTTGCCGCACTGAATATTTCACATAGGGTTATTTGGAAAACAGTTACTCCTAACGACTTCAACAAGGTATATCTTTTTCAGATAAAAAGGGAGAATCCATTAGATGTTTTAAAAAGCTATTTAACTCCATGTACAAGAATACGTATCTCCAACATCACGTATTGTCATTTTACAAAGTTTGTCCAAGCGACAGGCGTCTGTCTAATAATCCCATAATCATAACTACTTCCATCAATAAAAATTTCTTTTTTTTTTAGAAAAAATTTTACCTGCTCTCATTTTTTCTTTTAAGAAATGCCTTTACTTTGGGATAATCACCTATACAGAGTGTCCCTGATTTATTTATTCATAACTTTAGAAAAATATAGAAGAAAAAAAATACTAAGGGTCTTATAACATTTTTTTTTCTATGACGTCCCATTTTCGTGATACAGAATGATTCTAGTTTAAAAAATATTGTATTTTCTTTATTATCTATTAAGCAACTAAACATTTTTCGTAGAAACTTGGTATGCATTAATCTCAATAAAATGTTATAAATAGTTTTTTTGGCGCTAAAGCTAATGCTATAGGTATGAGGTTTTGCTCACCCCTGAACGGCCTAAACTAGTACGCCAATGGTGAAAAAAATTTTGCAGTGCAAATATTAAAATTTTATTATATTTTGGCATTTTCTAATCAAGGTTTTCTTATGGGATTACAAAGATCTTGCAAAAATTATAGGGTTAAATAGACATTACTTATTTCTAAGTTTGTAACAATAATATTGACAGATGTCATGTCAAATCAGTTTGTTTGTTGTGTGATTAGAGCATGCTGAAATTGGATTAGTCTAGGTGATCTAGTTGTTTGGCCAGCTTAGTTACCGGATCTCATTCCTCTATAATTTTCTCTTTGGGGCTTTTTAGAGTAAAATGGTATATAGCTCTGGTGTATAATAGAGAAAATCTATTACATCAATTCGAAGTGTTTGGCGTGAAATAAATAATATCCTCATGCGATCATTGCATTGACGAAAATGGATATTACTTTGTGCATAAGAACAAAACTGCTCAGTGAATTTTCTCAAAAGCACTTTTCACAGAAAATAGAATAAAATTTATACTGAAAAAATACTTTTCTCTGTTAACGTAGAAATTTATGAGGTTCAAGAGTGAACAAGACCCCATATCTACGCCACTGGCTTTAGTTACTCTCATCAAAATATTAACTTTTTATTATGATTACTGAATATAAGGTTTGAAGGAAAAATATTTATTTGTTTGTGTCGGGAAAATTAAGTATCATAGAGGAAAATTATAGGAAAGACCCCTATTATTTTTCCATGCTCTATAATTTCAGATCGAAAAATCAGGGTACTCTGTATGTATCACAAACCTAGAAAAAATATAGACAGTGGCATATTGCCAACGACTGCTAATTCATGGTCGCCTTAGAACATCCAGAACCACTATAACTTGCTTCTTACGCCGATTTACGTTGGTGACACTGTAACCTGAGGCTGATTATATTTTTGTAGATTATTGCAATTTTTTCCAAACAACGGTATCCCTTTGTAGTTTGTATTAGCGTCGAGCTTAGTGGTTATATAGTGAATTAGTGTTTTACATTTTGCCTTTGTAAAAAAAATACTAACTTCATTTTGCAACATAGCCATCATATTTGCAGTAGCACCAATATAAAGCAAGTAAAGTATCCATTTTCTGGACCTTAGGTCCCTAGAAAACGCGTCACGTGACCTATATCATGGAACGGCGCCGTCTATATTTTTTCTAAATTTGTGGCATATATGTTTTTCTTAACAGCTAATGTTGATTATAACATAGGAAACTTTGATCGCATAGTTCTAGATTTTTCTCATACAATGTTTATATTAAAAGAAAAACAGTATTGGAATATATGATATATTCCAATATATGGCTGGTTATAAAGACTCGCACATTCAAAAAAGAGTCGCTTTATATTCTTGTATAAATAACTATTTTAATTTTAGGTTTTAGACATGATGAACAGCTAATTTGTGATTTAATGCAAACTTTCAGTGTACTTCTTGTTAGGACGGAATTCTGCAAAAAGGTAGTTGATGCTGGAGGCCTTGAATTAATCAAAGAAGTTATTATAACCTTTCCAAGTAGTCAGGTAAGGTTTTTGTAAACTGTATTGTAATTTATTCTCTAAAGATATTTATTTGTGGCATAATTTTAGTTTTTTATTTTATTTTAATAGCCTTATTCTAAATAAAAAATAAAGATTAATTGAATAAACCTTTGCGCTAAAGGGATCAGTCAAGTGTTATTTTTTGAAACTAAGTTTCCTAACCAAAAACTCACACTGAGAAAGCAGAACTAAAAAATAACAAAAATCACATCATCACACACTCGTATTTTTTGACGTTTCGAAAAACTATTTTAGTTCTCAAAAATTGCAAAAGTAAATTCAAGTTTGACAGTTTAAAATTTATTTATCTGCTTCCATAAAAATATTATATGATTTTTATTTTATTGTTAATTACTTCTTGATATACTCGCGTCAAGAATTCAGACGTCTTACGTCACGGCTGGCGTTACACATTTGTTTATATTGTCAACGTAATTTTCGATATTTGGTCACGTTAAAAACAATCATTTTTTGCAATTTAGTGCAAAATATAATGCAAACTTTTAGTGTAGTATATAGTTTTATTACTATCAGTTGCAGTTTCTTAAATATTTTGATCAAAATATAATGAATTATTCATTTGTTCGTATGACGTAAGTCGTCTGAATTCTTGTCGCGAGTATACAACTGTAGCCAACAATGTTCATGTTTACTGATCAGTTTCACACACACTTATGTGCATTCAACAAAATAATTGCGGTCTGTTTTAATTTTCTTTTTGTTGCATTCTTTTTCTCTAAAATTTTTGCCGAACTCCATTGAATCAATTGATTGTTTTCCCAAGCGTGTTCGCAAATTTTTGATTTTCGAAATTTATATATTTATGTTGCTCAACTGTAACATTCATAGGCCGAAACGGCTCTCCAAAATAATGTATATTGCATTTAACATCTCTATGGATGCAGATAAACACATTTTAAACAGTCAAACTTACATTTAATACATTTGCAAAGTTTGAGAATGAAAACAGACAGTTTATCGAACCGTTAAAAAATACGGGAGTGGACGATAGTGAAGAGATTTTGCTTAACTGATCCTTATGACGCAAGGGTTTATTCAATTAATCCTTATTTTTTCAAAAGTGTGGCAAAATACCCAATTAAACTAAAAAGCAGAGTATTGTAATTTAGTTAAAAATGAAATCTTTATTTTTGTAGAAGGTCCACAAGCAGTGCTTCAAACTGTTAAAATCCTTAGCAGGTAACGATGAATGTAAGACGCGTATCATAAAGAATGATTTGGCCCCAGTTATTGCTGCTGCACTAGATGAAAGCAAGGTGTGTTTTTTTTTAAATCTACCGATTGGGAAGTAAACGTATCTCAAAGTAGTAGTAGTATTTTTGTTATATGCAGTTGATATTTGAATGTTATACAGGATGATTCAGTCATAATGTCATTAATTTTAGGAGAATATAGGGAAAATTGAGTATGAATCAAACAAATTTTAAATGCATATTTACGCTGGAAAAAGATATTTTCAAATTATTATTTAAACCTTCTTTTCAGACTGTCAATGACCGCTGGTGTCAATTCGACTTGGTGTCGGCCTAACGCGACATTGCCAAATTTAAATATATTCCTATAGTGTAATGAATGCTATAAATTATTTTTTAAAAGTATGCAATTAACATAATTAAGTTTCAACATAAAAAATATTTAATATTAAATTACACAACTCCAACGGATCAAAATAAACCCCAATAGTGAAATAAAATCTAATACTTACTAGGTTAAAGTATTATTTAAGGGGCAACGCAGATCCAAGTCAACTTGACCGTTCCGCTAAGTGCATTGCAACGGTCCAACTTCCCTTACATCTGTCTTTGCCTGCCTCGTATTTCATCGACTAATAATTTTTATAAACACCCGGTGTAATCAATAGGAAATTATAAAAATTCTATAATAAATGCCAACCGCAGTAATCAGTGCCGACATCAGATAGGTTGCAATCAGCACATGCAGCACAGTTAAAAAGTTGGCAGTTCAAATTCCCCTTTAATATACTACTGGCGGAATAAGTCACATCGTTTAGGTCTTATACAGGCGTGCCCGCCGTCGACTGCATCAGGAACAAATGCACACAAGCCGAATTCTGTCTCTTCTTTATCCACATTGCACATTCATCAGTTACATTTTCACGATTTCGCGTGGTAGAAGTTGGTTGGAATTTCGTGTTTGTGTCGCCAGTATAGTTTATGTTAATAAAATTTGTTGCTATTTTCCTAAATAAAAATGCAGTTTAAGTTGGTTAAAGGGAAGTAGTGAAAGATTGCGGTTGTCCTCTGCTGAACAAAGCCGTGGAAAAATTTATATATGACATTTTAATAGACGTGCATCTGTACTTTCCGTGTGTGTCTGTATTATTGATCATAAGTAATGGATTGATGATTGAATGAATTTCTGGTTCATATTTATAATTAACGGCGATTTGCATTATTACCTACATGTTCTACTTGATTCTGCTGATTTCAAGAACATAACGAAAAGGTGACACAAAATACGTGTTTTTTCTAAAATTATTTACTGAATAAAAATTTTATGGAGCTTTTGAACTTTCATTAGGGTATGATGAATGAATTTTACGTCAGAACTTGACAAAACCCTTAATGAATAGCTAAAAGAAAGCATGTGGTCCTGGCAACGCTGCTGGACTTTTATTAGCTTCAATACTCCTATACGTCATCAGAAAATGTGTAGTGTATTAGGAGTGTCCTGTGACTAAGTGTTGTACCGTGATTTGTTTATATTTTGAAAGGTCGAGTAAAAATTTTTTTTTTTTTTTTCGATTTTCTGTCTATTAGGCCTTCCCAATACGTGGTTAAAATTAATATTATGACTAAATCACCCTGTATAACCTTATTAAGAATTTGCCATAAATATATGTTTTCTTAAACAGAGATTGTAAAAAAAATTCCTGTTCATTGCATTTAATTTATTTTAGGGAAATGTTCAAACAGCGACAGCAGGGTTAGCGAGTGTAGCTGCTATTTGCTTAAGAAGTCCAGATAATAGCACTGCACTTTTTAAAGCTAATATTCCTCAGATTATCGTGGAAATTATGAAAATTCATCCTAATGAGAAAATTGTGCAGGTGATTAAAATTACAAAATAATTTTTTTAAATAACTATTGAACTATATTCTTATGTTTATCTTTTATAAAAAACCTAATTATTTTCTTTTAATTGAGAAATCACTTGACGAGGAAATTGTTCATCAGTATATATCAAATTTGACAAAGAGAAAAATCCTTTTATTTGTTTTATAGAAAACAGCGAGTTGGGCCATAAGAAATATGGTTTGCCGCAGTAGACACCAGTGCCCCGCTTTTCTAAGTATGGGTGTGGAGGAACTGCTTCAAAAAAATTTGAAGAAGTTCAAAGACATAGAATATGATATAAAGGCAGCTTTACGAGATTTAGGTTGTAAAGTCCAGCTTAATGAGGAATGGACTGGAAAAGGTGGATTACTTAACACAGGAGCTACTAGTCACAAGAGCTAAAATACTCAAAAAATTTAATATTTATATTAATTTACTTATTTCGCTTTAATAACTTTTTATAGTATTTTATAAAAAAAATGTATAAAAAAATTGTATTTACCACTGTATTAAATTTTACTACTTTACTAAATGCAAAGTAGATTTTTTTCCTAGGCACAGCTGTAACTTCTTTTTATTATTAACATTGCGGTTTATGTACTATTAGACAAAGGCTTGTATTTAACCGATTACAAAAATTACATCTAAAATATTGCCAAAAAATTTCATATACTGCCAAAAAGAGAGAATGTTGAAATTACTAAATATTTTTTTGTTGTACAATTAACTGGAGTCCGAAAAAATCTCATTGAATGCAAATGTGTTTCCTCAATAATAAAAATATCCATTATTCAGTAGCGAATAATGAAATCATTAACCACTGGTTTCAAAGAATCAGGAATGAACTAACAAAACAAAAATTCTCTGGTATCAGCAATTGAACCTGAACCCCGTGTGAAAGCCAAACACAACCCATTATACCAGTTACGGCAATATTCAAATTTTTCCGAATGATGGTATATAGAAGTTTACTTATAGTCGAGGCAATGAAGCATTATGATAGGAAATATTTTAGGATAGGACATATCGGAATGCGGTTTTTTGCATTCGCTTGGAAAAATTATTTATATCATTCGTACCTACTTTGTACCTATTACAAACCGGAAGTTGCATTGCTGCAGCCAAAAATGCAAAAAATGCATCTTTTGAGAGGCCTTTTGGCAAATTTAATAACTTCGTAAATAAGAGTCAGAATTGGCTCAAGTCGGGTACCCGGGGGTTTTCGAGGTCGCTGATCACGATTATGATGTTCAAAATGACCCCCCGAACACCTGGAGCTCAAGAATGCCGACGAACGTCATCTCCGGGGACTATCTCGAACTTTATGCGAGAGAGGAGAGAAACTGGGCACCCGGGGGTTTTTTGGGTCGTTGAATTCGAATATACCATCGGCGAACACCCCACGGACACCTGGTGGGCCCCAACCTGGACGCGGACGTCATCTTCGAGAATTTTTCTGGAAATATCGACAATAACGAACCGAAAATCGTTATGGGGGCTTTTTGTGTGCGCTGAATCCGAATTTTATGTTGAAAACGACCACCCGAACATCTAGTGCGCCCTAACCTGGCCCTGAACGTCATCCCCGAGGGTTGACGTCGAGATCCAGCCGGAGATTATTCTGACTCTTATTTACGAAGATATTAAATTTGCCAAAAGGCCTCTCAAAAGATGCATTTTTGGCTACAGCAATGCAACTTCCGGTTTGTAATAGGTACAAAGTAGGTATGAATGATATAAATAATTTTTGCAAGCGAATGCAAAAAACCGCATTCCGATACGTCCTATCCTAAAAGATTTCCTATATTTGGCCTTTTTAGTGCTTCATTGCCTCGACTATTATTAAAGTTTTATTTGTTTTTAAATTTATCAAGTGAAGGACAAATGTCAAACTTGAAAGTAAAGTGTTTTGACAGTTTTTAATTATGTTATGTCATGTTCATGTTATGAGTGTCAAAATATTGTGTATGTTTTCAGTAATAAGTTTGCTAAAATACTATTAATAGTCGTGGACAAGGTAGATATAGCATTCTATTTGCATATAATGGCTGAAATTCACTCGAGCCTTACATTTAAAAAATTACCGCCATTATTATATGCTCGTTGAATAATATTCTTTTGTGAAGTATAATAAAATCATTGTTAGGTAATATAAATAACTGCCTACCATATAGTTTATTTCAAACCCAAAATAGTACTTTATTGGCCAATACATATTGCCCATTGTCAAAATATATTGCGTAAAAAGTTAAATACGCTTATCTACACCTACAGGACGTTTCCTAAGTAATCTGAAATATTTCAGGGGTTGGTTCCTCAAGTATCATGAAGAAAACTTTATAGAAAGTTTTTTCTAAGTGCTGTAGTTTTTAAGTTTTGGGACGTTAAAATTTTTTTTTTTATTAAGTTCTTTTTGAAAATCCCTGGAGTAGACTAAAATTTTCCTTTTAAATCCAATCAATATCCCAGTGTCTGCAACTTTTAAACATAAACATTATGTAGAGCAGAAATTCCGTAAATGCAGTACTTGTGGGGTTTCTGAACTACATGGCATATTACGTATTAGATTTTATACATAAGTAGGCAAGCAGAAACGGTGTTTTTGCATTAGAATTTTCATTAATATATCACTTATCAGGTTTCTGAAATATGTGATTCAAATGTGCAAAATGTAGAAGCTCAAGAATATTTCAATTCAATACTTCTTTGGCTAACTGCTACTGATTAAATTTTTTTGTAATATTTCTTAAATACAAACACTTTTACCTTCGACTATGCAGAAAAGTCACATGCATGTCCATTGTTTAAAAACATCATAGAAAATATGGTTTTTATTTTATATTTTTTTGTAAGACTGACGAATTTTGCAAAGTCCCTCATATTTGCATCATATTTCCAAACTTACCAAACTTTAATGATATATTCCGGTTAAGTTCTAAATCCATATTTTTCCTACTTTTCCATAAATTCACCATACACGCACGATAATACACGTACAATCATTTGCAATAATAATGACACTAATTAAAATGAATTTTGTGATTTCTTATAATCTGACGTATTTGTAATGAAATTTCTACTTGGAACTTTCAGAAGTGCAAAAACTGTTTTGAGGGAGTGTCATTATTATTGCAAAAGCATGTGCATGTTAAATTGTTATACCTAGAAATTTGTGTGTATTTTTCAATTGGTTTTGAAGATAAATTATAACAACAAATAAACTCTTATGTATTGTTTATTTTTGTTTGAGATTTAACAGTTTTTCTTTCTTTCGACACATGGCATTTCATCAGAAGCTGTTATGTACGGATCATTATCAGTTCTTAAACCAAATGAGTATCCTTCTTTCTTAGGTAATTTTGGCATATAAATGGGTCCAGGAGAGGCGCTAGCGCTTGAAGGAGGAAAGACACGTGGGGATATCGTATAATTAGGCAACTTATTTTTATAGAGATCTGTCTTAATTCCGCTGTATTTGGCAGGTCCAGGTGATTGTTCTGCAGAAATTGTGTTATGTCTGTATGACCTGGAAAAAAGTATTCATTTCATGATAAAATTAATTTGTTAGTAGGATGTGTATGATTTAAATTTACCTACATCTTATATAATAATATTTAGTAGATTATTTTGACCATATAATACTTACATACTATATGCAGCATTTGCATATTTGTCTGGTACTTTAGGACCGAGTGTTGAAGGCACCTCATATTGATTTGGTCCTGGTGTCTGATATTTCTTTAGGGGTGGATATCTAAAGGACATAGAATACATTGGAGGTCTTTGCTCCATCATCCTTGGTCCCTTTTCAGGCTGATAAGTTCCAGGTCCAGGTGCTTGGAAAGTACCTAAAATATTAATATTGTTTTTTACAGAACTTTAGTGTGAAATTCATAATGTATGCAATCATGCTGTTATTAACCAAGTAAAGAGATATATTCCTCAAAAAATATTAACTTATTATTTTTGGTCTGGACTTCATAGAATAAGCAGGCGGACTGGCTTTTCCATAAGTAGTCATATTCTGAACATCGTAGCATGGACCAGGTCCAAAGGGCTTTTTTCCAAAAGTTAATTTCTGTCCCATAGAGTACTGAGGATTTCTGTATTTTGAAACGTCATGATCTTTGAATCCGATTAGAGGTGGCAATACATATTTGCCTGGTCCAGGCCCTAAAAAAGCTGTGTTAAGAAGACATCAATTATTTATTATTAATATATTACCAATAGTTCTCCTGGGCATTTTTTAAATGTAATACTTAAAATTTATTAATGAAAGAATTGAAAATATATGAGAATATTGTAGGTGGTGTATGTATGTTTTTTCTATGCCAAAATGACTGCACAAACCTCAAACAATTTTTTTGTGACAAATTGATCATTGGGAATCACTGGCATCTAGATGTACATTTATATAATTATTATATTTGATGTATGTGACAATATAAATTATCAATTTCATAATTTTTTGTCATTAATATTATAGTTATTTTTAATAAAACAAACCGAATGTGAACAACAAAGTGGGAAAGAAGTTAATTGTATTATTAATTTGAAAAGAAGATAATTGCCTTTGCTTATTCAAAGCTTTTTAAATTAAAATTAATAATAATTTACACTGGGTGTTTCTTAAGTCGACGTAAAAAATCCAGGGGTGTATTTTGTGGCCAAAAATAAGTGTTTTTTTTTGTTATACAAATATGGGGTTTTAGATCCTTAGGCTTTTGTATAAAAGTGGGGCCGTTCTCCAGCTACAGCGCGTCAAAAATCAGTTTTTAATTTCCAAACTGGTTGAGATAATGTAACCAAATTCTATGCACGTATTTAGTATGCAAGACAGTAGGTATAAGACAAAAAATTACCAGCTTCAGAAACTTACCAGTAGCAGAGATGTGGGCATCATCGATTATGTGCCATATTGTATTGTCTTCACTTTCTGTTTATTTACACTTTTTTATATTCCAAATCCAAACAAATTCACAAAAAAATTGATTTATTTGATCAAGTGCATTATTACAGTTACTTAAATTATGGAAACATATATAATAATAATAATAATAATATCTCTTTAGGAGGCCATGCAAAACAATAATAATGAGAAGCCGTCATCTTATTTAATATTGTGTATTGTCAAATTAATCTTATTAAAAAAAGAAATAAGTTTTAATAATGGCTTTTATACATATATGTATATTCAAATGCTGAAATGGTCAATTATATGGTTTACATTTTTGGCTTTGCAGATGGAAGTGGTCTTTACATATAAAAATCCCTTATTTTTGGCTACAGAATACGTTCCTGGATTTTGGCCTGTACTTCAGAAACACCCTGTATAAAAAATTTACATGATGCAGGATAAGCATTATGATAATAAAGGGTATACTCTGCTCCTAAGATCGCTTTCTATTTTATCCAATACACAAAACATGGATTTCTAAACACTGTTGATATAGCATCTATCAAAAGCATATTTCCATTTCTATGATGCCATCAAATTAAAAAATATATAATTGAAAATTTTGTTTTGTCTTACTTTGCTCCCTCGCCTGCGCACATGCCTGTACTACAATCATAGACCTAAGGTCTATGACTACAGTACATAATAGAAGTAGGTCAAAGTATGAAAGCTGCAGTAGGTCAAACGTGACGAGGAACAACGGTTTTAATACGTCATCGCCAATTCAGTGTTGCCAATAAGTTATATTTTAGCTGTGTATTTTAGTTTTATACTATAAAAATTGATACTTTTACATTTCTATTTTAGCATTTGATATATGAACAGAAAATTCTTTAAGTAATGCTATTTAGTATTGCAATTTTTAATTTGATGTATATAGTATATTATTTATATCTATTTAAGCCAAGATCTCCTTCTACTATGTTGGCAACGCTGCTATCTTTCCCTCTCTCATTTTGTTATCTAACCTAAATTCAAAATTTTTAATAAAAGTTCGGAGTAGAGATTCTAATTGTCATACTTTTTATAATACCGTTATTACAGTACAAATAGAGATTAAACGTACAAAAATGGAAACTCTTAATCCAGAAGAAGTTTTAAAATTTTTAGATTTAGTGAATAACTTGAAACACAGTTCTCGACGAGGATGGGAGCTATGTAAAATAAAAAATCATGAGAATATAGCAGGTCACATGTATTCAATGGCCATGATGACATTTCTTTTAGGAAATAATTCGAAACTGGATAGATTTAAATGTATGCAATTAGCATTAGTACACGACTTAGCAGAATGTATAGTTGGCGATATAACTCCACATGATAACATTCCGGAAGACAAGAAACATGCTATGGAAGATGAAGCCATGAAAGAGTTAACCATACATTTAGGTAGTGAAATAGGAGCTTTAATTTACAATATATATAAAGAATATGAAGCTAAAGAAACTCCAGAAGCAAAGTTCGTTAAGGATTTAGACAGATTTGATATGTTATTTACTGCCGCTCATTATGAACATAGAGATAGAGCACCAAGAAAACTACAAGAATTTTTTGATGCTACAGAAGGTAAATTCCAGCATCCTTATGTTCGCAAACTAGTATTAGCGTTAGAACAGAGAAGAAAAAATGAAAATGATTTAGAAATAAGTACAGGATCGAATAGTACATAGTTTTAAATATATGTTAATATATTCTTTAAATTAATATATTTCTAATAAAATAAAAATAGTTTTATTTTTAATTTTTTTCTTTATTAGTAAATGGTTATAGGCATAGGCTTATTTTGAAATTAGATTTTCTTTCTTTGCGAGCGACATACAAATTTAATTTATAAAGATACTTTCTTCCAGTAGTAAATTTTTTATCATAGTTTTAAAAAGGTTTGATAGGATGGCAAAAGAAAACAAAACATTTATTAAAATGATGTATTCACCTTTATTCACAATGGCCTATAAAAAGGCTATTATTACAATAATTAATAAACAATCTATATTAAAATATATTTCATCCTTTACATATGAAGCATATGTAGCACAAAAGGCAAAAAGTACTCGATAAATAATATATACATAACACATTAATTTAAATTATATATTAAACAAAACTGGAATGTTAATTAAAGTTACAGAATAAATGACGTGTATAAATTTAATCATATTTATAAATTTCTCACATAAATAAGAATATTTGGACCAGAAAGTTTTGAGAAATTAACAAATATATAGAAATTAAATTTATAAAAATATATTTCATTCTAAGTACCACAATAAAAAATTCATTTCTAACTTTTCGTTATATTAATGACTGCAAATGCGCATACTTTTGCAAAGCAGCCTTACAAAGATTTAAAAGAGATTTGTCGACATTAGTGAGATATACAGTTAATAATTGTCATAACCACTGATATTAAAACATTTAAATTCTTTGTAAGAGAAAAATCAACAGCTACAATTAGGAAACAGCAGATATTACAATTATAATTTGAATAAATTTTACGCACATATTACCATGATTAACACCTGAAATAGGGATCATTTACATTTAATTAAAAAGGTTTTAAATTGTAACGATTTATAAAGAATCCAATTATGGGACAGGCTAGAAAAAAATCGATCTGCACTGAAAAATAGGATGCAAATTTAAAAATTGTCACTTATTTTTATTTGAAATTTAATGTGTTAATACAAAAATTGGCCTTTTTTTTCTTATATTAAAATTAAAATAAAGATAATAAAAATGCTCATTTTATACAGGGTGAGTTAGAAAGAATAGGTCAACACTAAGCTGATGATACTAGACACCAAAATATTATGTTTGAGCTCATCGTGCCTTATACGAATGTCGCTGGTTTAAGAAATACAAAATTTCTCAATAATTGCATGAATAATAAATCACACGCATGCAAAATACGCTAATATTTATTGATATCAAAATTTGACATAAGCCTACTAAGAAGAGAAATAGTAATATCAGCGACTGAAAGAAAATCACCACAAAATATATTGAAACTTTTAAATGTAAATAACTCAGAAACCAATAAAGTTAGGTGATTAAAACTCTCAATTATTGAGAAATTTCAGAATGAAATTTAAACCTTGAACACCCTGTATTTCGTAAACCAGCAACATTCGTATAAGATATAACAAGCTGAAACAATATTTTTGTGTCTAGTATCTTCAGCTTAGTGTCAACCCATTCTTTCTGACTCACCCTGTGCAACTATAACTAGAGCGTCGACTTGTAGTACACTAGAAAGGTTAAATGGCACTATAAGCGTGGTTTCAAGTGCCAATTTTAGTGAAACTAAAGTATAAAATTAAGTGGTACTGTGTACCTATCGTATACCCCCCTGTACTTAATTTTTTGATTTGAATCTGTAATTCTTTTGTTTAAATAATTAAAAAAAAGGCTTTATTAAATTTACTGTACCTGCAGATAAAAGATGCAAGGTGTATCAATTGCTATCTGATATACTACCGCAATTTATGCACTAAAAAAATTTGCGTTAAACTGAGACTTGACTACAATTTGGTCACTGTACTAATCTGTACCGAGATTTCGTAATCGGTTTGTGTGAACACATATGTATTTTGAACTGCCATCTAAAACGGAGTGAGAAATTAATCGTCAGATTCTACAGAACCATCAGACATGCACAGCATTATTGATCATGGCCACAAATATTTTTACCAAATTGGAGACTATAGCTCTTTTCCAACACGGCACCTGACTAGTTTGAAACCTGTCCGAAGCCATCAGTCAGTTTAATATTAGATACAACTCCGCTGCAGTAAGTCGGTGAACGATTTGGCTATCCACTTGGGACAGGTTTCCAACCAGTCAGGTCCCGTGTTGGAAAAGAGCTTATGTGAACATGTGTTTCTGACTCAATCCGACACCAGTTACGTTTTTCAGAAAATAGTTATACAAGTTGAATTAGAAATACTGAGAAAAAAATGGTTATATAATAATCAACCTGTAAAATTATTTGACCCATATTTTTTTGTTTTCTCGAATTTATGGGAGCTCTAGGCTCTAGAACTAGGTATGTAATTTTACTAAATGATACAAACGATGTTAGTTATGTGTAATGCCACTTAATTTTTTTCCAAAAACCTTTTTTCCCCTAAATTTTTCCCAGTGCATTCAAAGCACCATTTTGCTTTACAGGAAAAAAAAGTATATGCCTTACTTTGTTTATTTAGAGCGTGATTTTATAAAAAAAATTGATAAACCTGTAATCATTGGCAAATGCTGTTGAAAAATTCAGAAACAAAATGTAATGTGCAATTGAAAGGATAGCTGAAGACTAATAGTATTTGTTACTTGGTACTTTAGAAAACATCTCAAGGCTATGGTACTATTTTTAGGAAATAAACGGATCTTAACTGAAAATTAAGTGGCAAGTATTACAACTTTAACGAATTTCTAGAAAATTAAGCCTCAAATAAAAAAAGTACTTAAATGTTTTATGCATACCTAACGTCCTCTGAGTCACATTATAAAAAATTATAAGTCCACGCTCTAATTATAAGCGAAATTTTTTTAAATTCCAGAAGCACATCTAGAGATTTTATTTGCATATGAATGTTTCTTATATTGCTTCTCTCCAAACAATATATTAATATACCTTTTTCAACAAGTATGTTATTTTAAATACTCTCAGAAATTTTACAAGCAGCAAAATTCTTGTAGGTATTAACAATAATATTCCTTAGCAACTATAAAAAGTGGACTACAGTAAATCTTTTACAACATGTATATTATTTACAAAGTATACAGAATAAAAATAACAACTTACAGAGATATAAAATATATAATATACTATCGAATAGATTTTAAAGAAGCTTAAATTCTTAAGTAATGGACAGATTTTTATGAAAATTCTTTGTGGTGTTGATTACTCGTAATACTAGTCAACACCAGCGAATCCTTGCGAACCTTCAATTGCCTTTACTAGCTTGTCCTTTAAATGCTGATAGCTCTCATAAGGAGGTAAGTCGAGGCGGTTAAAACTGCAATAAATACAAACATTCTAAAAGCCAATTTTTGGACTCTGCTTAATTTGATTATGAATTATTTAAATACAAGAATGTTAAAATTCTATACCTACAGTTTAAAGCTAGTTTTGTAGCTAAGTTGTAAGAATGGACGAATTTTTAATTTGATCATTACAAAAAACCATTAACCGTAGATTCTTTGGGTAAAAGTAATCTTTATTATACAAGGTGTTCTAGAAATGAGTGCACAAAATCTATGAGGTGACATAATAAAAAAAAATAGACGATTTTTTATCATAGATAAAATATCATAAGATATCACAGAGGCAGAGTTTTTAAAAAATATATTTTACCTACATCTTTTCCAAAAAAAACAGTCAAATCTCATTGATATTTGGCATAAGTAAAATGTTTTTGATGTTACTGCTGTTAGTTGTTTATCATATGCTAGAAGTCGTTGCTACTTCTCTCAGTGACATCCTATAGGGTAATTTTTTGAAGATAGGGTTTTTTACAGTGTGTGCCACATAAAGCTGTTGCAATGGCTGTAAACGTATCGTTGTTTGAGAGAAACGCAATTGACAGTTCTAAAGCCTATCAGTTTCTACTTATTATTGTATAGGGTGCCCGGATGGGCTATACTTTCAGATCAATTGCTTTTTTTTAATCATTTTATCTATACCTGAGTTCAGGGGACAAGATTCTATCGGAGTGTCAGTTTGAAAAGGGTTCAAAGAACACAAAATTACCAAAAATAAGTTGACATGCAGTGAATCTAGCACTTTAATAGTTTACTTTAAAAAATTTATTTGATGGATATCTTTTTAATTTATGGTGTAGTGAAAATGCTTTAGCAGAATGATTTCCCGGTAAAAATGTGCCAAATGCAGTTACTTTTACCACAGTGTGCTGTGAGTGCAAGTGTAGCACAATGCGAGTATGACACGGGAAATTTGAAACCAAATTGCGGTAGGTGTATCATACACGAGGCACAATTACATCCGTACCATGTACAGTTTATCCAAGCATTAATATCAATTTGATTGGATGAGGAGGATCAGTACCATGGCCGCCACGATTTTCTGACTAAATCTTTTGGACTTTTTTTTTGGGGATATTTAAAAAATTAAGTGTATCACACCGAAGTGGATACATACTATTGGTGATTTATGGAAACGTATCATAGTTACTGCCAATAACTTTCGAGTTCAAAATGGACCCAAAATTTTGTTGTAACCGCAAATTAATTCTATTTATTCCTTTCCTTGATAATTTCTTCCAATTGTGTGTCCGATCGCCAATTGCATGTTTTGCCTTGTCAGCTTTTACAGCAGATCAGTTTCCAGTGCCGTGGGAGTATACAAGTGTATAGATGCGGTAAGAATTCGGACGACTTACGTCATGGTTGATGTTACCCAATTGTTTTTATTTTCAACATAATTTTCGATATTTGGACGAATTAAAAACATTTTTTTGTAATTTAGTGCAATACAGTAAAGCTCGGTTATAACGTACCGGCGGCGACTTAAAATATCGGTACGTTATATCAGAAGTACGTTTTAAAAAAATATATTAAATTTTTAAAATTTTTATTAATTCTTAACAAAAATACAAACATATGTATGTACATGTTTAACAAAAAGCAGCAACAGAAGAAGGCCAGGACTTGTTTATCCAATAAGCAACCATAAGTACGTAATAAGCGTGTACGTTGTAACCGAGCTTTACTATATACAGAGTGCTAAAAAAAGAGTGTAAAATATTTGAGGAAGTAACAGTATGAACCAAAATAAGCAGAAAACTCTTAATAAACATGGGTCCGCAAAGTAACGGTTGCGGAGATATGGACCACTATTCGTTTTTCAGACATTTTATTTTATTAGGAATAAACCGACAAAGGAAGCTTTTAACAAACAAAAAACAAACTTACAGAAGATGTTCAAAGTGCCCTTCGTCCATTTCCAAGCAAGCACGACATCTTCGTCTCAACGATATTCAAACTCTTTCGAAAACACCCTCCTTGGTTTGGATTTCTTGACACTTTTGATTAATCCGTAGCTGCAGCTCTTCCAGGCTATTTACAGGAGTACCATACACTAATGTCTTCAAATATCCCCAAACAAACAAATCTAGAGGGTTCAGATCAAGCGATCTTGGAGGCCATAAAACAGGTCCGACCCTTCCTACCCATCTATGTGGAAAAGTTTGATGTAAATGCTCTCTAACGGCCATGCTCTAATAGAATCTGGACATCAGGCATGTTTTTCATTAAACATTTACCAAACCGATTAGCAGGCCCTGCTTACCTCAACTTTCTGCAGAACACAGAGTATGAGTTTTTGGAAGACATTCCTTTGAATCAGAAGCAACAAATGTGGTTCCAGCATGATGGTGCTCCAGCTCATTTTTCCATGGCCGTTAGAGAGCATTTACACCAAACTTTTCCACATAGATGGGTAGGAAGGGCCAGACCTGTTTTATGGCCTCTAAGATCGCCTGATCTGAACCCTCTAGACTTCTTTGTTTGGAGATATTTGAAGACATTAGTGTATGGTACTCCTGAAAATAGTCTGGAAGAGCTGCAGCTACGGATTAATCAAAAGTGTCAAGAAATCCAAACTAAGGAGATTGTTTTCGAAAGAGTTCGAATATCGTTGAACGAAGATGTCGTGCCTGCTTGGAAATGGACAGAGGACACTATGAACATCTTCTGTAAGTTTGTTTTTTGTTTGTTAAAAGCTTCCTGTATAAAATAAAATGTTTGAAAAACGAATAGTGGTCCATATCTCCGCAATCGTTACTTTGCGGACCCATGTTTATTAAGACTGTTCGGCTTATTTTGGTTCATACTATTACCTCCTGAAATATTTTACACTCTTTTTTTAACACCCTGTATAGTGCAAACATTTAGTGCAGTATATAGTTTTATTGTTCTCAGTTGCAGTTTCTTCAATAATTTGAAGAAAATATAATGAATCTATCGTCTGAATTCTAGCAGTAACTATATATTTTTAATCATTTTCGAACATTCAAAAAATTTTTTTTAGATATGTTCTGAATCACCACCCATTAAAAAAATTGTTATGGAAATAGTTTTATATAGAGTAACAGATGGTAAATGTGCACAGAAAAAATTTTGGATGCTCTCTATTCGTTTTTAGATCTTGATAAATCAAAATTACATAAAAAGTGCACTAGCATAAAATTCAAATCTGTACATAATTTTAAATGTATATCTTATGAAGCGTTTTTTTTTAAGTTTATCTTGACGCCTTGTATCTTGGAAAAACGTCTCTAAATAAAAAATAAATTATTTTTTTCCTAAAGAATCTATGTAATAAGTAGGTCAGACTTAATAATCTGTAACATCCTGTATATAACAAACAGCAAAATAACTTACCAAGTATGCGCTCTGGGAAAATTATCGGGGGATCCCCATTTTTCAATAGTAAATAGCTGCGGTCCGTTGCTGCCATATAATTCTTTAAAACCATTCATGGGAACCCTCGAAGTACCTGTCACAAATTGCAACAGTCTCGCTCTCATTTCGTTGGTGAACGATAAAACGACCTGAAATTGAAGCAATGTAGATAAAATTTGATAAAAGACGATTACTGCTTAATGAAAAGTTACCGAAAAAGTATAATTTGAACACAAAAAAAAAACTTACTCTCCAAAACCACTGAACGATGATGTGATTTGCGTGGTAATCCCCTTTGTATAAAGTATTCACTTTCCAATCTTTTACATCAATGTGTTGAATACCACACATTAACAGTTCTAGTTCGTTTTCATCGAATATTTTAACTAAATTCAAGGGTATTAGATCACTGAAACCGTCTAAGAAGGCATTCATTTGTTCCTGCACTCGCCCGACAAAGCGCCACTGTATTATACATCTAAAAAAAATTATTAATAGTTATTTATTGTATGAGTGTTTTAAGTAACATTTTATCCATACAAGAATGTTTAAATGCGAGAATGTAGTTCGAGTGGATAAAAGACAACTAAAACACAAGTGCAATACAACGTTTTATCCATAATCACATCACAATCATATTTGTGGTGGTGGAAATGTGGTAGGTTTTGTTATACTTACTGGTTGCTATGGTATGTTGTTTATTATGAATTATTTAATAAACAGTTCTGTGTGAATTTGGTAAAAATACAAGAAAGTAATTGTGTTCCTGTGGCTGTTTTCATAGAAGCTCAAAAAGCAATTTATAAATGCCAGCGAAATCCAGGGAACATTACGAAAAAGTGTTCGTCGTATTTAACGGATGGAGGGAAAAACAGAATAATTACATTAAATGAAGAGGTCATGCTATCGTATTTTTTAAATTTGAAGAAAAAATATGCAATTTCATCTATGCGGTCAATTCGATGATGAAGGCTACTGCAAAAGTCTACAAAAATAGATATAGGAAAATATAACAAGCTTATGGATTATTTGAAGAGTGAATACAAAGCAAAAAAAGATGCAGTATTAGAAAGAGAACATGTCGAAGAATTTTTGCCTGGGGCTTTCGATAAAGAATATTTAATGATTAAGGTAATATCTCTTTATATTTTACATGTTGTTAGGTATATATAGGGAACTTTAAATTATTTTACGTTGCACTAATAATGGGGGTTTCTGGTGCTTGTCGATGCTGCAAATTGACAAATTTGAAAATTACTAACGTACAGGACGTTGGCAGTTGCCTATTTGTTTCACTACATGACACCAAGACGGGCACTTCAAGAAAATTTACAATTATAGAAGAAGAATGCTGTTGAAATATGCAGAAATTATATTTCTCTGTGCCCAATTCGCTTAAAACAACTCAGATTCTTTTTAAGATACATCAATCAAAAATATACTCCTCAGCCTGTTGGAATCAGCACATTGGCAAAGGTATCCTCAATGGTTGCTTCATTCCTGAATATCACAAATCCAGAAGCATATACTGGCCATTGTATGAGGCGCACTTTATTAGTGAATAAAGATGCTGCTCTTACAATCATTAAACCCCATGATGGATGGAAGAGCTCTGCAGCAGAAAGTTATGTTGTGGAGTCCATATCTAACAGACTTGATATTGCAAGAAAAATTCTTCACAAACTTCGGCAGATGTTATGAGTTCCGAAAATACGGCAATAATACTGCAAGGATTGTTATTAACAGAAAGGAAGTTAAATGTGATAAAACAAAAAATGAAATCTCTATTACTATAACTGTAAATATTAATAAGTAAATAAATTAAATTTGTTTTATTATAGGTTTATTACTTTTTTCATTATTCCACTAGTGAAATAAAGTTACTTTATCCCACTAGTGGATGAAGAATCACTTTAGATGGTTCATGTGGATAAAAGTCTGATTAGGTGATTGTGGATAAATATTCAAAAACATACTCAAATATACTTTTTTTAGCCTAGGTGGACTTACTTTATGTACTCATCTTTGTTCGCGTTATCGAGCGGTACGTCAGCTCCTCCTTCTATTAGTTCGTGCACAGATGTGTGGCCAAAAGATTCCTCGTCTACAGAGAACGTCAGACCTAGATCAGAGGGATCGTTTTCCTTAATCCACAGAAGAGATTTGTAATATTCTGAATCAACCGATTCCATATCTTTTAGGTCGATCGACTTCGACAGCATCATTTTATAAAAAGGCCTGATGAAAAAGGCTAAAACATTAAATAAATCAAAAACCATATAATTTGGAAAGTTAATAATATTAATACTAATATTATTTTTATAATTAGAACATTGTAAAAATATTTTAACATTAATGTTATTACATTACCATCTAATAATTTTCCGTGATACACTGCCATTCCTGCTACTCGCCCTATGAATTTAAAATAACTGAGATGTTCTTCGTTACATACTCCAGAGAATGGATTTATTTGTAATGTGTAATTGTCCCTAAAAATATATACATACAGAATTCGTCATGTATTTGATTAATATGATATATTTTCACTAAAATTGACAATGGACTTTTTCCACAAATTTCCATTACATGTTCAATGCAACACATTTTAAAATTTGAAAAATCATATGCAAGTGGCATTACATTTTATAACAGTAATATCCAATTATCGTTTGCTAAATTGCAGCAGCGATACTTTACAGGTTTGTTCCATTGCCCAGTGGGTAACTCACCACACGTGACAGCACTCTACAATACATGACATAGTTGTCAATTGTTTATAGCAGTAATTTTACGTTTCTTAAAAATTATGACAAATGTGAAATATGTATATATTTATGATAACATCCAAAATATGTTCAGCACACCTTTAGTTAACCTAAACGATTTATAACCAATTTTATTATTACTGTTATGTATTTGCTATTTTAACTAGGACAAGTTCAATTGTAGTTATATTTTGACGCGCTACTTAAAATTTTATTATCATTTCTGATCCTGCACCTCGACCTGCTAACAACAATGTCGCACAGCTTTCATCGACTTCCAAGTCCGGTGGTTTGATGAGCAATTAAATGGAAATGTGAATTTTTGAAAGTGGCACACTTTCCTCTGACGAATTTAAAAACTTGCCTATCGGTTACGCTAATTTACTGATATTTGTTTGTCAGGTTAGCGAGTCATGAATGATTACTGAAATGAAATTTTATATTATGATGACTGGAATGCTCGTCAAGCTGCGTGAATGATCAGCACCATATTTGTTTTGTGTCTCCTAGCAATGGCTGAGCAATAAAGATTTAGCCGATTGTGAATTGAAATGAAATTGAATTCTGGATATGAAGAATTATTTGGTGCTACATGCTGGTTAATATTACAGTCTTTTTAAAGTATGTAATTATTAATTAGATGTTGAAGCTAGCAAAAAACAAAAATCTATGTTTCGTAAACTAAAAATTATAAAACATAAAAAACAGATTCATAGTATTAATTAATTAGACTTACATTGCTGAATATTCAAACAATCCATAGTACGGGTTAAACATCTCTTTAGAAAGCAAGTAGAACCATTCCCTAGCTAGACCTCCGTAATCTAGTCCCACCTCACCTTCAAACTCAACCCAGAGTTTGGTTTTCAGTAACTCTATTCTTGGCACAGTCGTTATTACCCTGTATGAATCTTCAAGAATGCTTCGACGGCGAACTTTGATCTCAAATTTATTTGGTACGTTCGTCTAAAACAAAACATTTCGTTTGTTACATGAAACACTGGCCATTTATGTTAAATATAAATAGTATTATCGTGCTCACTGGTTTTCTAAGCTGGTTTTTCATATATTCGTACTTCCGTTTGTAATCTCTAGAATATGGAATTGCTGGCCCAGCAATCTGAGGGTTGGATAATCTAGGGTCTTCCCATTGAGTCGTTCTGGTATCTAAAAATGTTTTATTCCTATACTCGTGTCAAGAATTCAGACGTCTTACGTCACGGCTGACGTTACACATTTGTTTTTATTGTCAACGTAATTTTCGATATTTGGTTGTGTTAAAAACAATAATTTTTTGCAATTTAGTGCAATATATAATGCAAACTTTTAGTGTAGTATATAGTTTTATTACTATCAGTTGCAGTTTCTTAAATATTTTGATGGAAATATAATGAATTATTCATTTGTTCGTATGACGTAAGTCGTCTGAATTCTTGTCGCGAGTATATATGAACATACACACAAAACTGTAGCCACTCATATACAAATTCAATCAAATAATCTTGCAAGCGGGTCATTCCATTTGAAATCGTCTAATTGGCAAAGCCGACCCATTTTAGATTTTGGTGTAACTTTGAAAATTTCTTCTCTAGGGTCCCAAACAACAAAATTTACACGAGTTTGATTATCACAAGCACTTGTTTCCGCCTATTTAAATAAAGACTCTTAAAAATTGCTATTTTTAAGCTTTATTCATTTTTGCTGCCAAATTTTTCTGTTTGAAGATATTTGAATGATCAAGACGGAATTCAGAGTGGGAAAGATAGTAGTCTCAGTGTAAATGAAGATAATTGGCTCGGACGATCCCTTTGAATAATAGCAGCGTGCTGAAAGTGAGTGTTTTTTAGTCATTTTTCGGGAATTTCAATCGACTCTAGCGTCTTAACTGTTGAGAGTTAAAAATTCATTAAGTATACATATCATAGACAAAATTCAGCCACAAGTTGACCCGAGTAGCCCACTCTTTATAGAAGAAAACTTTGCTTGAAGTTTTGAAATTTTTAGAAATCCCAATATTTAGGCTATGAAACGAGCGTGTTGACTGCAAGATAAAAATCTGATACTCACAGAATCTACTGTTCTTACCTTCAACTTTAAATGATTACATCACTTGTTTTGTTATTTTCATATTTAGTGCATGTACGAGCCGTTTTTTTTACAGCAAAAATCAACTCAATTTTTTTTCTCTAAATAACTAGTAGTTTTTATCTTATTTTTTTTCTATAAAAATTCCGTCTTATCTATAGAATTTTTATATATTTTTATGCATGCGTATAGAGGTAAGCTTATTTCCGTTATTTGACTGTATTGCATTTAAAAGTAAGTACGAATATGCGTATATTAAAAAAAGAAATTAGCAATATTATTAATTATTCATTATATTATTAACAATATAAATATATTCGAGAAGTAAATTCGAGTTCATAAGTATTAATAAAATTACTAATGATTTAATTTCTGTCATTTTCCAATTTATATATTTTCTTGTAATTCGATGCCGTCGATTTGAAAAGTTGAATAAAAAATAATTTTCTCGTTGAAAAATTGTTTACAGTTACTGTCATTTTCGATGATAATTACTTCCAGAAACAATTTTACACCCTAAATATCCATAACTTTATTAAAACTTGAAATATTTTTCATATTTATAATTATTTTTGATGGTAAGTAATTTTAATTCATTAGTAAAAACGTCCAGATTTTTGCTGTAAAAAAACGGCTCATACATGCACTAAACATGTAAATAACAAAAGAAGTGATATAGTCATTTAAAGTTGAAGGTAAGAACAGTGAATTCTGTATCAGATTTTTATTTCGCAGTCAACACGCTCGTTTCATAGCCTGAATATTGGGATTTTTAAAAATTTCAAAACTTCAAGCAAAGTTTTCTTCTATAAAGAGTGGGCTACTCAGGTCAACTTGTGGCTGAATTTTGTGGAAGATGGTATTATCTTCCTTCTGCAAGTTTTCACTATTTTCTGTTTCAAAGTTGTACTTTTTTACCACTCTTTTTTGCACTATACAGAGGTATATGCTACTCACGTAGATTCTGGTTAATGGACTACACATTTCAATATCACTTGCACTCATATTTTGACCTTGTGCTCTAAACCCTTCATACATGTCATCTACCGATATTCCTTACTTGTTAAATTAGTGTTTACGATTTTCAGAATACGCTGTAGAGCTTGAATTATTCTCCATTCTTAATAACACAGAATCACTAATAAATTAATTACTTTCATAATTAAATTAGCAGAAAGATATACCCGACATTTTGCCCGCCCATGATAGCATGCGTATTTGTTGCAGCAGAAGTTGCGTAATCGGGTATGCTCTGAGATATGCGACACACAATTTTATAGGAAAAATATACGGGCTTTCTTTGTGTCGGCTACTATAAATTATGAGCGGGTTTATAACGTGAGTCACTCTAGAAACTTTATTCCTAATTTTAAATGGTTAATGCTTAATTCCTTTAAATCAATATAATAAATCACGCAATAAGTAATCATTAACTGAAAATTTTTGATGAAAATGAGTTTGCATAAAAGTATGTTGATTTTGAATGCTCCAAATGCTTAAGTTAAGAATGTTACTGACATGACATGTTCCCGAGCTTATAAAATACGTCTCAGTTAATTGAATTAAATATTTCAACAGGTTTTGTTAGACATTGTAATTCATGTATTTCATAAAGTTAGATTATGTATTACGGGAATGAAAACTGTACCAGCTCAGCCCGTAATAAAATTTTTAAATGCATGCAATAATAAAAACAGCCTATATGCAATGTATATAAACATGCAAAAACATAAATATTATTTATAATCTAAATGTTTTGGTTAAGGTATAACTTACTGTGGTCGATAAAGAAAATTCTTCCGTCTGAATGTACCCTCTCTTCCCAACCCTCAGGTAAAGGCCCTAAGTCGTCATCGGGTCTTTTATTCACCACAGGAGTGGCCGCTTGGTTAGGCATAGGGCTAGCTCTGCCTGTCCGAGGGTCCACCCAAGAGGTCGTCCGTTCATTATGATCGATGAAGAACAATCTACCGTTGGGGGCTCTCTGAATGCTCCAACCAGATGGTAGACCATCAGCGAGGCCGTCCAGATTATTTTGGGAGTTGCTATTGCTCGTTGTGGAAGATACCGTCGAGTTTCTTCTAGACGAATTATTAGACAAGCTGTCTACATGATCGTCGCTCTGAAATGAGTACAATTTTAAGGAAAATGAATTTTACGTAAAACGTGTGTGCGCAAACAAAATTCAAAGGTGATCGCAAATTGTGTGCAAAATATATTCACCATTGTCTTAAAATTAGAATAATTTGTTTATTACATAACTCTTCATTTTAAGATGTGGTGAATATACTACCTGTAAAGCTATTTTAGAAATCTAATATAAAAATTGCAAATTACCCAAAAGTTTTGAAGAGATTCTTAATGTTCTGGTACAGTTATGATATTTGACATTTGAAATGGCTTAAACATTAATGTACCACTGACCCAACAATTACTGGCCAAGTCACTCTCAAATTATTCTTATAGGAAAATATCTAAGAGATGATATTAAAAATATAATATTAGCACCCTTGAAGGTGGTCTTATACTACTCACTTCAAGGATGCAGAAAGGACGTTATGATTAAGAAGTGAAAGAATGAACACAGAATGTCAAGACAACACATCAAGCACAACAAACTGGAATGAATCTAAACCCGAAACTCAAGCACAAGCGTACGAACCTCTGAATTGCTATCGATAAAATCGATCTCATTACTATTTCCATGATTTCTATTTATATTTTGGGGATTCAGTTGGTAATGTGGCACATCTACTGAACTCCTGCGACTGCTCTCATTACTTTCAGCGGATGCGTTATAGTCGGTATCGGATATTTCAGATCGTAAACTGTTCCTGTTTGGGAGGTTATTTTCGTTGCTGATATCTTGCTCGATTCGAATTTCGGGTATGTTTGTAGTCTCGACAGCGTCTGTATCATGAGTATCTGCCTGATGAGCATGCAAACAAAATGCCCATGCAAGTCTACTAGTTAATAAGGTTAGTGATTTATGTGTAATGAATGTGTTCCCTATATGAAACCAATCGGCAAGTCTTTAATAAGGTAAGCCATTATGCACATCTAGCACTCTTTAAATTTTTTTTCTTCTAAAAATTATTCCACAAAAAGAATAAATATGCAGGCTGCTTACAAATTTGGAGTAGTTGGACGGTAAACAAAACAACAACAAAATATTAACTACAATTTTGTACATATCTGAAAAGTAAAAATAAAACTAGTCCAATTAATACAAATAAATATTCAGTTGTTTAACGTTAGCAACATATTTATCAGATTTTTCGTTGGTTTATACAGGGTCAATCTTAAGTAGAGATTTTCCTTTTAACACGATACAACTAAGTAAATTATTTAAGTAACAGTTTGAAATGTATGAAATTATTAATGAAAAAGCCAAATTACATTCCCATATAAACCTTATACAAATTCAATGTAAGAGGAAATAATAAGTCTTACAGAAAATTATCAGCACTGTAAAAATGTTACATCTAATGTTCACAATTTTTTATTGCTGTTTGTCCTATTTTCAGTATAGGCACAAGAATATTTGTTTCAATTTGTATTTTTACTACTAAAGGTTAAGTATCTGAAGATGGCTTATAATAGTTACTATAATAATGAATTACTTGATCTGTTGTTGACATATATAGATTTGTGATTTTATGCCTGAGCATTTTCCTTAGTGAGTTCATATTGTCACGGAATTTGCCCCACTCACACCTAAATCAACGACTTTGGTACCGCGAATTGCTAAGATTGCCCCGATCGCCCCTACACGCTTCTGTTAAACAAACAAAAAGCCGTGGATCGAGACGGGACTAGAAAATTAGAGAAACGACGAGAAGCGTTCGAGAGATGCTAGAAAATAGATCTAGAGGTGCTAGAATATACCTGGAATATTCGTTGGGTCTATAAAAGAAAAATAAACGGCCGATTAAGTTAGTCTTGTATAAGTCTTGTATTACAGTGTTGAATTGAAGTGTTTAGTTGGAGATATCAAAGTGATTTAGATAGCGATTAATTAAATAAGTGTTTAGTTGAGTTCTAATTAGTGTTCAGTAGTGTACTGAGTATAGTTAATAAAGAAGTAGTTAATTAAGGGATTGTTTTTCTGGCAATAGTAAAATTCGGATTGGGAAATCCGTGACAATTTGGTGTCGGAAGTGGATTTAGCTGGAAGTTTGAAGAACTTTCGGGAACCCTGTCCACAAAGTGGGATTTAACTGAAAGTTTGAGGAGCCTTCTGGAACCCTGTGCGTGAGTGGGTTTAAGTGGGAGTTGGAAGAACTTTCTGGAACCCTGTGCGTGGGTGGAATAAAGACCCAAGTGTGACATATCACCGTACTCGTTGTGACTTGAGGAAGTGAACGGTGGTATTCGCGAAGGACAGTCTGGAACACTCTAGAACTTTGTACGCGAGTGAGACAAAGACCTAAGTGTGACATATCACCGCACTCGTTGTGACTTGAGGAAGTGAACGGTGGTATTCGCGAAGGACATTCTCGAACATTCTAGAACTTTGCACGCAAGTGAGACAAAGATCCAAGTGTGACATATCACCGCACTCGTCGTGACTCAAGGAAGTAAACGGTGCTATTTGCGAAGGACATTCTCGAACATTCTAGAACTTTGTACGCGAGTGAGACAAAGACCTAAGTGTGACATATCACCGCACTCGTCGTGATTTAAGGAAGTGAACGGTGCTATTTGCGAAGGACATTCTCGAACATTCTAGAACTTTGTACGCGAGTGAGACAAATACCCAAGTGTGACATATCACCGCACTCGTCGTGACTTAAGGAAGTGAACGGTGCTATTTGCGAAGTACATTCTCGAACATTCTAGAACTTTGTACGGGAGTGAGACAAAGACCCAAGTGTGACATATCACCGCACTCGTCGTGACTTAAGGAAGTGAACGGTGTTATTTGTGAAGGACATTCTCGAACATTCTAGAACTTTATACCGAAGTGAGACAAAGACCCAAGTGTGACATATCACTGCACTCGTTTCATTGTAAGGAAGGCAACGGTGATATCTAGAAATACATTCGTGGACATTCTAGAACTTTCAAAATAGAGTGAATGCCTGTAACTAGAAGTCAAGTCAACATGGATGCACAACTAGCAAAGCTGTTAGAAATGATGCAGGAACAGGGACGGATGATGCAAGAGAAATTTGAAGAACAAGGGCATAAAATGAAAGATCAGATACAGACAATACAACAGGAAATGAGAGACCAGACGAAAGAAATGCAGGAGAAATTAGAAAAGAAATTAGAAGAGCAAGGGTATAAAATGAAAGATCAGATACAGACAATACAACAGGAAATGAGGGACCAGACGAAGGAAATGCAGACAAAGTTAGAAAAGTTGGAGAATACACTAGAAGAAAAACTAGAGGAGCAGTCTCATAAAGTAGAAACACATGTAGAAGAGAAACTGTTGGCACACAAAAAGGAAATAGACGAAGAAATAAACCAGGTTAGAGAAGAACTTAGACATAAATTAGACAAGATAACAAAGGAAGGCGTAATCAAATCAGAAGGGCCTGTTATCCGAACTCAGAAGACGAGACCCCCTGAATTCGACGGCAAGGTTTCCTGGAATGTATATCTGCGTCAGTTTGAAGCAGCAGCATCAGCAAACGAATGGTCGGATTATGAAAAAGCTACTGCTCTGATAGTTGCTTTACGAGGGGAAGCTCTTGACGTCTTACAAGGAGTTCCTGCTGGGCAGCAGAATAACTACGACATCCTAAAACAGCATATGGAAATGAGATATGGGGATAAGCACCTGCAGCAAGTTTACCAGGCACAATTGAAAAATCGTCACCAACAGAGTGGAGAGAATTTACAGCATTTTGAGACCGATGTTGCCCGACTGGTTCGATTGGCTTATCCAACAGCTCCGTCCGAATTCTTAGACCAGCTGTCCATCCAAGTTTTTACCGATGGCCTGAGAGATTGCGAAACCCAGCAGGCATTACGACTCGCCAGACCTAAAACGTTGAACGACGCTCTTTCGCATGCACTGGAATTCGAGGCAGCAAAAATGGCATCTGGTAGGCATGTTAAAGTTCGGGCCATCAGTGATAACAGCGATACTATGGCAAATGGAGACATAATAAAAACGCTAAAGGAGATTATTGATAAATTCAGTCCATCTACTAGGACAAAGAACGAACAATCTGATGGTCGAAGGGATCGCCTTCTCAAATGCTGGAACTGTGGACAGACAGGACATCTAAAAAGACAGTGTAGGGCCCCAGTCACGGATCAGCAAAAGCGCGACTCCCAGGCGGCTACACAGGAAAACTAGGTTCAGCCGGCTTGACGGGGCAAAAGCCGGCTGCGTCCTCCTACTACGCCCCACGAGAAGAAATTACGTTGTCACGTCTCCAGGACTCTGACTCCTTGCTAGTAGAGGGCATGATTTTTGGTCGTATGTTCCCTATGGTAATCGACACTGGAGCAGCAAGAACTATTGTACGACCGGATATTATTGGTGCTTGGCGTATTAAGAACCCTGTCAAACGTTATGTCCTTACAACAGCCAATGGACAACAGCTGTCAGTCAAGGGGGAATGCGAGCTTGAAGTAGAATTAGGAGACGTCAAGTTCAAACACAGAGCCCTGGTAGCAGATATATCGGACAATGTCATACTCGGACTAGACTTATTACGAGCAAAGGGGGTGAACTTAGATTTAAATGCTGGCACGCTACGGATAATGGGTGAGGAAGTAGTGCTAACGAACACCACTGAGAATAACACTGTACGGAGACTCGTTGTTAAAGAAGATGTGGTACTACCTGCTCAGACCGAAACCTTGGTTGCCACTGTAATGGATGGGGAAATGCCTTGCAGTGTAGGAGTGGTGGAACCCAGTAATCCGGATTTGTTTAATAAATCTATAGTCACCGGCCGCACCTTGATTAAACCGGAGAAGACGACAATAGTACGGGTAGTTAACCTGAAAACCTTTCCACAGAAAGTTACAAAGGGAACTGAAGTAGGAGTCTGTGAACCTGTTACCATTGTCAGAACACTCAAAGAAATCAACGAAACGGAGAAGAAACCAAATAAGACCAGTCTACCAGAATGTTTAAGGGACATTGTGGATAGGGCCAAGGAAAGATTAACAGAGGTGGAGGTGGAACAACTCGAAGAGCTGCTAAGTGAAAATGAAGATGTGTTTGCACTTAAACCAGGCGACTTTGGGAGAACCAATGTAGTGAAGCATCGAATCGATACTGGCTCATCGTCTCCTATAAAGCAGCCACCACGAGGACTTCCACTAGCGAAGCGAGAAGAAGTTAACAAGATGTTAATTGAAATGCAAAACCAAGACACCATAGAGCCATCTCAGAGTCCTTGGGCTTCTCCTGTAGTCCTGGTAAAGAAGAAAGACGGCTCCACCCGATTTTGTGTGGACTACAGAAAATTAAATGACGTCACCAAGAAAGACAGTTACCCACTACCAAGAATTGACGATACTCTGGACACCTTGGCTGGTGCGCAATGGTTTTCCACTTTGGATTTAAAGAGTGGATATTGGCAAGTCGAGGTCAGCCCAGAAGACAAGGAAAAGACAGCATTCACTACCGGAAATGGATTGTGGCAGTTCAATGTAATGCCATTTGGTCTATGTAATGCCCCTGCCACTTTTGAGCGACTGATGGAAACTGTACTTCATGGCCTGCATTGGGAGACCTGCTTGATTTACTTGGACGACGTGGTGGTGCTGGGACGCTCTTTCCAGGAGCACCTGAAGAACGTGTCCGAAGTGTTCAAGAAGTTGAAAGCAGCGAACCTGAAGTTGAACCCGAAGAAGTGCAGTCTGTTCCAAAAGGAGGTTAGATACCTAGGCCACATTATTACTCCAAATGGTGTGAAAACAGACCCGGAGAAGACAGAGTGCATAAAGAACTGGCCGGTTCCTAAAGACAAACATCAAGTTCGAAGTTTTCTCGGCCTATGCACATACTATCGACGATTTGTCCAAGGATTCTCAGACATTGCCAAGCCTCTTCATAAATTGACAGAAGACAGCATCCCGTTCGAATGGACTCCGAGATGCCAGCAAGCCTTTGAGACGCTGAAAGAGGCTCTCTGCACTACCCCGATTTTGACATACCCAATACCTGGACAACCATTTATAGTGGACACGGACGCAAGCAACATTGGAATTGGTGGAGTTCTTTCCCAAGTACAAGATGGCCAAGAGCGAGTAGTGGGCTACTTCAGCAAAGTCCTATCAAAAGCCGAAAAGAACTATTGTGTGACTCGGAAAGAATTACTTGCCATCGTCAAGAGCCTAGAACATTTTCATAAATATCTGTATGGCCAAGAATTTCTCCTAAGAACGGACCACGCTTCCCTTAAATGGCTGCTACAGTTTAAAAACCCTGAAGGACAGATGGCAAGATGGCTGGAACGGCTGCAAGAATATCACTTTGTTGTTGAACATCGAGCCGGCAGGAAACATGGAAATGCAGATGCCCTTTCTAGGAGACCCTGTCCTGTCAACTGCAAACACTGCAGTAGTCTTGAAAGGAAAGAGAACATCTCATCAGTTTCTTGCAAGGTAGTAGCAGCCCAACCTGAAGACCGTTGGAGTTCAGCAGCGATTTGGGAAGACCAGCAAGCTGACTGTGACATCAAGCCTTTACTAGACTGGAAAGAAGCCAACAACCGACCGTCTTGGGCTGAAGTCAGTAGTAAAAGCCCAGCATTAAAGAGCTATTGGGCTCAATGGAATTCCCTGGTGTTGGAAGACGGTGTCCTAAAAAGAGCATGGGAGAACAATGACGGAACGGAGGTCAAGAAACAAGTACTACTCCCGAGGTCCCGGGTCAAGGAAGTGCTGCAGGAAGTACATGGAGGTACAGGGGGTGGACATTTCGGTATTAATAGGACTCTACAGAAGATTAGGGAGCGTTTCTACTGGTTGAGCTGTAGGACGGATGTAGAAGATTGGTGCCGAAAATGTGACATATGTGCAGCAAGCAAGGGACCGAAGACCCGTTCCAGAGGCAAAATGCGCCAGTACATCGTAGGAGCGCCGTTTGAGAGGATTGCCATTGATATCGCTGGCCCCTTTCCGAAAACTCAAAGTGGGAACCGATATCTGCTAGTAGCCATGGACTACTTCAGCAAATGGCCAGAAGTATACCCCCTTCCCAATCAAGAGACCACAACCGTAGCAGAAGCGCTAGTCAATAACCTGTTCTGCAGATTTGGTGTGCCCATGGAACTACATTCAGATCAGGGCAGAAATTTCGAATCAGGTGTGCTCCGAAAGGTCTGCGAGCTTATGGGAATCCGGAAAACCAGGACCACCCCACTGCATCCCCAGTCAGATGGTATGGTGGAACGCTTCAACGCCACACTAGAAACCAATCTGAGGATGTTTGTGAACGAGAACCAGACAGACTGGGACAAGCTCATTCCACTCTTCCTGTTAGCTTACCGCTCAGCTGTCCATGAAACAACAGGGAAGACTCCCGCAAGGATCATCTTTGGAAAAGAGCTTCGACTTCCAGCAGATTTGGTATTTGGTTGTCCTGCGGAACAGCCCACAGATCCAGACACTTATATCCATGACCTAGAACAAAGACTAGCAGCCGTACACGACCAAGTCAGATCTCGAATGCGACTAGAGAGCGATCGCATGAAGACTCGATACGACGTCCGGGCCAATACAGTCGGATTCCAACAAGGTGACCTGGTGTGGCTTTACAACCCCACGCGGAAGAAAGGAAAATCGCCTAAACTACAGAACCGTTGGGAGGGCCCCTATACCGTGATTAGAAGAATCAATGACGTCGTCTACCGGATACAGAGGACTCCCAGGAGTAAGATGAAGGTCGTCCATCTGGAGCGTCTGTCCCCGTATAGGGGTGTATCCGATCGGGACGATCGGTCCTAAGGAGGGGGCAGTGTCACGGAATTTGCCCCACTCACACCTAAATCAACGACTTTGGTACCGCGAATTGCTAAGATTGCCCCGATCGCCCCTACACGCTTCTGTTAAACAAACAAAAAGCCGTGGATCGAGACGGGACTAGAAAATTAGAGAAACGACGAGAAGCGTTCGAGAGATGCTAGAAAATAGATCTAGAGGTGCTAGAATATACCTGGAATATTCGTTGGGTCTATAAAAGAAAAATAAACGGCCGATTAAGTTAGTCTTGTATAAGTCTTGTATTACAGTGTTGAATTGAAGTGTTTAGTTGGAGATATCAAAGTGATTTAGATAGCGATTAATTAAATAAGTGTTTAGTTGAGTTCTAATTAGTGTTCAGTAGTGTACTGAGTATAGTTAATAAAGAAGTAGTTAATTAAGGGATTGTTTTTCTGGCAATAGTAAAATTCGGATTGGGAAATCCGTGACAATATTGCAGCCCGTAGTTTGTTGGAACGGCTTGAGAAACCAAAAATCTAAAAGTAAATCATGGTGGATATGTTTGAAGACCTAGGTTACCTAGGATAACACAGATCTAGCACCACGTTTTAGATGTTGTTCAAGACGATCCAATAAGTAGTACGAAAAATATCTCAGGGCAAGTTGATGCATCCGAAATGACTGGAGAAGTTTAAACCAAAATCATCTTTATCTCAATCATATGTAACGAGTTTAAGCATTAATGCCACAATACCATCCCAAAAGAGTATACTTTTGCAAGAAAATGAGTGGTTTTTACAATGAAAATTTATTATAGTAATTTTTATGTGTAACAGGATAAATCAATTTTGAAATAAGCATGTACTGGTTATGAAAAATCTTCACACTATTCACCAAACTAATTTCTAATTTTCCTTAAATGTATGAGTCAGTCCTGTTAAAGGTATGCTTATTGGAGCATTTTTTATTCCAGATCAAATGACTGGCTTAAACAATCTCCATATTTTTGGAACATAATTTGCTGGTTCTTATACGACCACCTTATTTTAGATGCAAAGTGCGAGACTTATTAAATAAGTGATTTCCCAATTACCAGACCGAAGTCCATGTAATATTTATCTATGGGGTTATATAAAAAGTTTGGTGTTTATGACTTAAATTAATACAGTGGAAGAGTTGTGTGAACAAATAGAAAACACCCCAGAAATATATCGAGGAAAAATATCTCCTGTAAGAACATGTACAGTGTCAAGAATAAAGCGAGTAACAATTTGTGAACAAAATCAATGATGACAATTTTCAACATCGTTTGTAGCCGAATATTAATTAAAGATTTGTTTTTATTAATACCTGTACCCAATTTTGGATGTTCTTAAGATTTCGAAAAAATGTTCTTTGAAGAATTTGCCTATGTATTTTTGGGTCTATCTCATATTAAACGAGAAACCCCTACTTAAGATTCCTTGAATAAATTTATTAAAATATTAAGTATCAAAATTCACTAATACACAACTATGTAAAACTGATCTAATAATCTTAATAATTATTCAAAAAGGTGTATAAAAGATTTTTTAATGTACTTTTACCTTAACGTGTCACCTATTAAAAAAAATCACTAAAGATTACCTGGATAACAAAAAGAATATTTTAAGTGAAAAATGATTACATCTTTTCATTTGGTAATATTTAAGCTTTCTGCATAATTTATGCCCAAAATATCAAAATGCAACTTTGCTTGGAGAAAGCAATTCAAAGCTTACACAATTTTAACAGTTGCAGCTCCGTCCTGAAATGTTAGTTCCATAACGACAAACTATAAAAATTTTATATCCAAATTGGATGATACATGTAAGACATAATTAAATTTTAATACAAATGAAATAAAAGACAAAATTAACGTGAATCATTCATCAGAACATAATATAGTTTTAATGTATATATGTAATGAAATTGTGTTTAGTGAAATGGAATATAGTACCAACCACCAAATATTACCACTTAGACATAAATATATAATATTAATTACGTGCATATTGAAATGATGTTTGAAAATTTACCTGACTTATGTTATTTGAATTATCACCACGAACGCTGTTTGCGTCTTCATCAGCACTTATATGGAATCTTCTCTCAAACACTTCTCTTTGTTCTTCCCGTTCAACAGCTCTAATTTCGGAGGTGGTATTACTGAAATATTAATGGTACAATAAAATACTTCTTTGGATTCGTATAAATGCGAACCCCACATATTATACAGTCTTAACTATGACTAAGTACACAAATTTTAACCACGTGCTCAGGGAGGTCTAAAAGACAATAAAAAATTTATTTCGGAATTCTAGCTCGATGTTTAAAAAATGGGGCAAAACCCTCTTTTCCTACGAAAAGTCGGCGCCTATGACAATCAATCATCGTCCGAGATGGCTTGATATGTCAACTACTGTGCGGTCTTTTTTGCAGCATTGTCAAGTGTAGAAACAACGAAAAACATTTTTATTAATAATAATAATAATGTCTAAGTACTTGATAGATAACGGTTAGCTGCAGTATTTTGTATTCGTTCTTGGTTCTTTCATTCATCTTGGGATGTTATAGTTTAAAATATTACGAATTATTTTATGCAAACATCGTCGATTACTATTAATATTGTTGCTATTATTAGTATTAAGAGAATTTAATTCCACAAGAAGTTTAAAAATTTATCGCCGTGAAGTGCACCTTGCATTAGTGGCCTACAGATGTCATCAGACATCTGTAGATGTTAAATAATATTTTATGTGTGACAAGTGTATATTAACGTGTGGCGGCGTAATACCAAAGACGTTGGCACAATCTATTACAGTCCGTCATCTTCACGTCGGCTCCTTTAATGTCGAGGTCCCAGTTTTGTGTTTTTTTTAGACAACTGCGCATTTAGCCGCGCACATTCACACGCTCAAGGGGCACCGTGCCCCTTTGTCAAGAAATAGATTTTTTTCCACTTCGTTGTGTACAAATAAATTTCATTGGTGTTCATTGTGCATTCAGCCGCAACCTCTGGAACCTTCACTCGATGAACTGTATAAACTGTGACGCTTCCCGAGTACACAAAATATTATGCTGAATATTTTTTGAACCACATTGAACAACTGTTACAATGCCATGGCGGTAAACACGTGGCAGTGTTTTTATGTGTTTGTGTACATTTGCATGTATTTTGTTGTTATCTTTTGTGTTTTTTCCCGACGTAAGTAATCGATCTGGTCATGATCGTCAAACCCAGTAGGTACCTGGTTTTACACAAAAAGAACGGTCGAAGGAAGAAGTCCACAGAAAGTACAAAAATCTTTGCAGGTTTAAATTTAAACAAGAAAATCTCTACAATATCAATCCTGGAAATAAATATTAGTAAGGTATGTGCTGCCTCCCTGTGCTACCATACTGTATTTTTCATTAAATCATTAAATAATAATCTACATTTTGTAAATATTTTTTTTTCTTTCAAAGTGGCTTAAACTGATACACAAGTCAATACGGTGACCTGTCACTATATTTGACAACTTCGATTTTGGCGGAATATACCTAACCTCACCGCTGACAGAAGGTCAGTGACGGTGATAAATAAGGATTTAGTTTAAAAAAAAAATGTTTTCGCTTTATAAATACGTTTGGAATTTTTTTGAAGGGTGATTCCGTTAATTCTTATTTTTCCCTATCCCCTCTTAAAATATTTGTACTAAGTCATAGTTTTAACCCTGCATATTAATGAAATGAGGAAAACATAACAATTTCAACTGGCCCATGGTTTGTATTTAAAAAAACACAGCTTTAGGTTATAACTTAAAAATTAATAGTCATAAAAAAATTAGGCACGCCACTGAATCTACTTAAATAAGTGTCTGAAGAACATTTTACTTTTTTGTAATTTTACAAATAACCAAGTTACAGACATGTGAAATTTTACATTGTAATAGGGATTCAGACACCGATAGAATAGATATTTGTTTTGCAAAGCATATTTTTGATAAAATAAGTACAGGGTGTTTCTGAAATATAGGCGCTTCTTCAAAGAGGTAATAAAAGCCGTGAAAAAAAAAATCATTGAGTAACCATTCATTTAAATTTCAAGAAAACAACTGCAGATTATCGCCTCGCAATTTTATTTGCTAGTCGGAATGTTTACTATTAAACATTGGACATTAAAAACTATCTACATACCTTAATGTTGGTCTTTCCCACTGCGTAGTCCTCGCAATATGGTTGACGTAATATGTCCTGCCATTTGCATCTTGCCTCTCTTCCCATCCTTGCGGTAATGGTGTCTGGTTCTCAGGAGCTATGTATAAAGGCTATAAAAATGTAATGGTATTCGGTTATCAACAGAACGATACGCTTTCACGGAGCATATACCTGAGCAGGAGATTCTTCCCTACTTTCACTAACTATTTCCCATTCCCTCTCGTCCACGGCCGGTTCTTCTGGGGCAGCTATTGGCGGTAAAGTAGTATCATGAAGGAAAGCATGATAGAGTTCCAGATGACCGCGAACTCTCGAACGAGCACTAAAATCGCTACGTTGAGTAAGTTTCGAATCGCCAGCATGCAACAGTTAAGTATCAATTTTACGTAACAAACTATATGTAACTAAAGTAGTTCCCCATAAAAAAGCTTATTTTATGAGTGGCATTAACATTTCTACACATGGAATTTATGAAATATACAATACAGCAAGCAGATTTTCAGCATTTAAATCCGAAATAGATATTTTTAATTCTAGTTTGTGAAATGTTTCTTTTGCATTCGTTAACAAAGTCATTTAAACATAGAAAAGCATTTCATAATCATATCAAGCAACAAATTTTTCAAAAACTGAGTTCCAAAAATGATAAAAAAAAATGTGAAAGTGCAAATTTAACATATTGTTACCTATGACATCGAATACACAACAATCACTTTGCACAGGTCAAGTTTATAAATTTGTAGTAACTTAAGATAACGATGTCACTGGTAGCTAATATTAAAATTTTAGATAGTATTGCATTAAATCAGGAAAAAATAGAAACATTTTATAAGATTAGAGGTGTTCCTTTAAACCCATTGCAATATCATTTCTGATTTAGTGCACATATTCATTAGACTTTTCCCCAATGAATTTAAAAACTTGACCATAATTTCCCAAATGAAACTTTGAATTTTAAAAACGATAAAGAATTTTAAGTAACTTAAAATTTATGTTAAAAAATAAACATAAATAAATCACTTAACAAATTGTGCCATTCTCCAAAATAAACAAAATTTTGCAGGTTGTAAAAGACTTTTATGTTCTGTAGACAAATAACATTGGTCATTGTAGTGGATTTTTTAATAGCGTTTTCCAAAAACAATGTGGTATTCACATAAAAAAAGTAGCGATTACTATTCTACAATAAAAATTTAAGTGAATAGTATGGCAAACAGCCATCCTTCTTCACATGCAATGGACAGCACAGGGTGTCCTGAAATTAATGCAACAGAGAGCAAGAGTGGATTCCTGACGACAAAATAGTGCCATGTAGCTAAAGTTACTTTAGTCAAAAGATACAGGATTTCAAATTTAAAATTTTATTTTCAATATTAATTGTAGATAACTTTTTAAAAAATCCAAATATTTGCATACATTTTGGTAATCGAGGGTTTTTGGAGACGAGAAATTCAAATGTGTTTCTAATTTTGACGTCACTAGTAGAGGGCGCCACTTATGACACATCGTTCTTCTTTTAAATGGCAGAACTTCTTTTTACGGCTTAGTGTATACATCTGACTATTGAAACAATCGATTCTCCTACCTTCTTTATGTGAAATAAAAAAGATATACTTTGTTGAAGACATTAGGAGTAACCATTTTCGAAATAATCTTATTTGAAATATTCAATGCAGCAAGTAAAAACTGTTTTGGTTCAGGTAAAATACTGTCTCTGCTGAAAATACAGCAAAATGTTATTTGAAAAAGTTATTTGAAATATTAAATAACGGTGATGTGCAAAATTTCAAGAAGATCGGCAAAGTTTAATGAAACCGTTATCTTTAGATTTTCAGCAGTTTCATCAAACACACCAATCTTGAAATTTTGCACATCATCAGTATTTAGCATTCTGATTAATTTGTTCAAGTAACATTTTGCTGTATTTTCAGTCGAAAAGGCACTTTACCTGAAACCAAAACAGTTTTTATTCGGTGCATTGAATATTTCGAAAGCGGTTACTCGGAATGACTTCACCAAGGTATACTTTTTTCATATAATAAAGATAGGAGAATCCATTGCTTCAATAGTCAGAAATATACAATAAGCCGCAAAAAAGTTCTACCATTTAAAAGAAACTTGACGTGCTATAAGTGACGCCCTCTACTAGTGACGTTAAAATTAGAAATAAATTTGAGTTTCACATTGCCAAAAACTCCCAATCTTTAAAATGTATGCAAATATTTGGATTTTTAAAAAGCTCTTTAAAATTATCGAATATAAAATATTAACTTTGGCACCCTGTATTTTTTTAAATATCAACTTTTTACTATCGTAAGTAGTACATCGCATTATTTTGTTCTCAGGAATATACCCTTGCTCTATATTGCATTAATTTCGGGACACCCTGTATAGCCAATAGAAAACCTGAATTTAGCACACTGATGTCAAAACGTAAGCAGTATTTTCAAATGAACGTATTAATTATCCACATGCTTAACTACCTTGAATACATAAATGCAAATAATAATATGCATATTCAATACAACAAAAATTATAAAAAAAAACGAACAGTAAATTAGTTTATAAAAAATGTGGTACCTTCTAGGGCGAAGCAAATACTTAGATGGTGGTATTGTTCTGCCTTCCTGTTCTTTCGGTAGGTTAATCAAAGACAATTCCACCATACCAAGAAAATCATCCCGAGTCAGCCGATTCTCATCAAACACTTGAAGAACCAGCTTCTGTTCGGCTGGCTTTACCTAGACATACACAATAAAATAATAAGCATAAGTCATAATATATTTCACTTACCCTAAATATAAATTCTTCGTTCCATTCTGGGTTAAGCGTCTGGAATATATAACATTTATTTTAATTCACAAATGTTACAGTACAATTACTTTATAGCTTAGTAATTATGTTAAAATTTTTATTTAAACTATCAAATGTTTGTAACAATTTAACATATTTTTAGTCAGTAAATTTATTGGTTCAAATGTTAAAATTACAATTAAAATTACAAAGGTCAAAAATCAATTTAAAAAAAATTATAAATATACCATATTATAAATATAATATACCATATATATATAAATATATTATAAATATTATATAATTATAAATATATAATATATTATATATATATATACCGGGTGACAACGGAAAGTGGGAACACGTAACTTTTTTATGACTGCTGGTGCCAATTTTTTTTAGTTTTTAAAAATAAAACTAGAAGGCCGCGACTGGCAGAAATTGTTTTCTTTTTTGTTTGTAATTATGGGAAAAATTCTAAATTTGAATATTATTGTACATTTTTTTAGTTATTACCACTCAAAATTTCGATTTATTATATTTCCTTAAAAACTCATTTTTTTTCAAATGTAAAGAGGGTGAGCCCTATTGATTTTGTAATATTTGTAGAATTTTGTGGTACAATAATTTTTAAAATCCGTTAAAGAAGAAAACAATTTCCACTAGTCGCGGCCTTTTAGTTTTATTTTTAAAAAATAAAAAAAAATTACTTACATCCAGAAAATGTCTCAGAAAATTGATCCTACCATATGTAAAATGATCCGCTGATCCCAAAAATGTCAAAAAATACAGGGTGTCCCATTTAAAAATATAAATTTACGGTCATTTCCGGTCAAACCGGAAATATCATGAAATCCGTAATGACCTCAAAGAATTCATGGCACCATGTAGTATAAATCCACCCTATTTCAAATTTTTATCAGCAGTCATAAAAAAGTTACAGCGTGTTCCCACTTTACGTTGTTACCTGGAATACAAAACTGATGCAGTCAATCCAGAGACATAAGTATTATCCATTGTGCAAAACGGGCATTTGCTCGAGAATATGAAGTCAGTCGCAAAAATTAAAAATTTTCAAAAATCAAAAGTAACAAAAATGACATTGAATGATATTTAAACGTCTTTCTAAAAAAAAAAAAAATGTGCACTAAAGATGAATTTAGAGTACAATATGGATATGAATAATAATTAAATAAAAAATTTTCCTCACCTTTTTCTTTGTTTTTGTAAGAACGGAATCAATTGTCTCATCTCCATTAATTGTATTTAAATCAATTCTTACGTAAGGATCACTAAAATAAATGCAAAATTATGTGTCTGTCCTTTCCATTAATATACTGTAAACTTGATTAGTATTCGACTAACTATACAATCACACAGGAGACATCTGGCAAAAATCGACTTTATTATCGCTGGTGACCATGAAAATTCATATCCTAAATGGTAATACCTTTTTTCATAAATATTTTATTAGGTAGGTATTAATGACATTGTGAGAAACAATTATTCTACGGACTAATGTCCCAACCAGCATTGAATTACACTCACAATATCTTACCCACAATTTTATTTTATTAGCTCTTGTTCCTTAAACACAATTTTAAAGGCAAACTGTTTCAAATCAATTTTAATACAATCCCTTACACATGAAGTCTTCTTGGATCGATAATGGAAAAGTTGCATGAATTTTATATTAGTTTGAACTGTATTACAGGGTAATCTTTCAAACATATATTGAAAGGTCAGAACATATGTCTTCTGTAGCAATAATTACAAAATAATTAAAATATTCATAATAAATTGAAATGTAAACAAAACTATGTGGTCGAAAACGCAATATCATTGGTGTGATGGCACACGCCGTTTAGCATGGTTTATGTTTCCGTAGATACAGGTGACTGTGCAGCGTTACAGTGTTGCTGATGTAAACAGACATTTGCTTATTGTGTTTTTGTGGCATTTTTGGGTTATGGATAGTGTAAATGCTATAGGTAATACTGTGTGTTTGTAAATTCCAGGATGATGGAAGCGGGTTTGTGTAAGCATAATCGGACAATTCTTATTAATTTGCCACGGGTGGATTCATTTAATTTTATACTTATGAATTCCATTGATGTGAATTCCAACTTCATTAGTGCAGGAATACGGAGAATCAAAGCAAGCAGGTGTTTATTATTTCCGGTTTTTAACATTACCATAATTATTAATGATGATATATGGTGAACTTACGGTGTTGTTAAACATAACTTATTTCTTTGTTTATAATACAAACCGTGTTGGTTACGTCCAGACAGAGGGTTTTACTTCAGGTAATTATAAAATTATGCCATCTGATTTCACATTAAACTACTTGTTTTAATTTGAAAAATATTAAATAAAAGTAACAAATAATAATACTTAACATTTTTTTTTATTAATTTAAATGTTTTATTGCTATTTACTACTGATTTAATTTCTACTTAAAATGTTTTTAAAAATTTTTTATTTATAACTTTTGTTTCCTATGTTTTCTGAATAACGTAATAATGTAGTAAAGTCAGATAGCAGAATTTTATAAATGGTAGAAATAAATTCAGAACATGTTATTTAGAATCAGAATGAAGCGCTGAATACAACGAAAAAAATGTTAGTTTGCTTTACCATTGACTTTCTAAACACCCTGTATACATTCTGGTAGCTTAATAGAAAAATTTAATTGATTCTATACAACTAAACAATGTTGCAATGCTGGCAAGCTTAACGTTTTCATTTCATTGCACTTCATAGCCCTACCCTTTGTTAATAGCATAATGCAATACTCTTTCATTTGCCCAGTGAGTTGCAATGCTCATTTTACGAGTCTATTTTACATCTTTATTCAAAACCAATGTCTATTTAACACAATAACAATAATATCACAAATAACAAATTAACTTCTCTAAACGTTTGTACTGCCAAAAATGGAAATCGTAAACAGATATAAAGCACAATGCTGTGTTATACATGTGCGAATGTTGTCTGACGTCACAGATATTCACAATGGCGGTAACCGTTTTCTGGGGACGTAGCCAGAATAAACATTTAAATACCGCTGGGTTATGTTTTTCACAAAATTGTCTAGGACAAATACTATTTGAATAAACTAATACATTGTTTCTTCTGCACACATTTGGGAAAAACATACAATTTCTCTATTATCTATAATAAAAATAATCTAATACTTAACATCATGTGATAGGAATTGCACAAAAATATATTTGCACTGCCTTGAAATAAAGTAAAAAATAATGGTAAAACCTTATTCATTTCTATAAGAGCATATATTTAAAATTGTATTTCATATACCTACATTGCATAAATGAATCTAACCGAGAGTTCAGATTTGTCATTTTGAACAAATTTGAACTTCTCACAGCAGCATGTTATTTGTTTTCTGCCCAATATCTTTCTATTTTCTTGATAATGGTAAACAATTTTATTATAATGTAAATTTATTGATGTACACATCAGTGTACGGCTGGTGAAACCAGACATGGGACCCAAACCAAACTTTAGTATATATGTATTGTGGCTATATAGAGAACTTCAGTAGGAGAATGATTTTGCAGTTTGCGAAGAAAAGTTAAAAAGAACGTGGGCCTCACCTAAGATTTCCAAATTGGCTTGTTTAAATTTCGAGAAAACTTTTTTTTCATAAACTAGACATAATTCTACCGATAGGTTTCAGATTTTATTTAATAATTTTAATTTTTGTTAAAGTTACAGCAGTTTAAAAATTAATATTGTATTTGTGATACATTATAAAAATGTCAAAATGCTATAAATTCTACAAATATAGTTATTTTTTAATAAAACTCGAAACCTATCTGTAAAATTACATCTAGTTTATGGAAAAAAATGTTTCTCAAAATTTAAAGAAGCCATTTTGAAAATTGGAGGTGAGACCCACATTTTTTCAACTTTTTTTCGCAAACTGTAAAATCGTCCTTCTTCTACCAAAGTTCTCTATATGGCCACAGTACATATACGCTAAAGTTTGGTTTGGGTCCCATGTCTGGCTATTGAGATATGGCATACCTGAAATTTCACCAGCCGCCACTGGTACACACAGAAAGAAGTATAATATTATAAACATACCTAGCCCCAAATATATCTTTTTTCATAAGACTTTTGCCACGAATTACCCTAAGTCGAATTTTACTGGTTGGTTCCTCTGTCTGAAAGTAAAAAAATAATTAGATCAAATTTCTACATTAAACATACACAAATGCAATATTTATAGTACATCAATGCATTCTATAAATTTTGTGAATTATAAAAACCAATTCTAAGAGTGATTTTTGGATGTTTATAGACCATCACTAGTCAAAATCCAGGGAGCATCGCGCTTGACATTACCGAATATATAATAACCTATGCCAGAAAAAAGACAATTTATTATTTAAATTGTTGCAATAGACTAGCAAAAATAATACATCAAAATTTGTCGGCATAAGTAAACTCTTACTTGATTTATATAATAGGTATAGAAAATTATATACAATTTCTAAATATGCCTCAAATGTCTTGCAATTATTATTACAAAATATGTCATTTATAAGGTAAGGCGATAGATCTATTAGAAGCTAATCTAGTATAATTAGATAAGTCACAGGAAGCTAATATTTACAGTGTACGCACTAACGATTACACAAATTTATATTAAGTTATGAATTGAGGGCACTAAAACAGATTTTTCAATATGTATTAGGTTTATAGTTTATACTTCATTTATTAAGTCGTGAAATTATGACCACTGGTCATATTATGACATGCACTTAGGTACCTAACATATTATCCAAATATATTACTGCCTTTTGGTATTCCATGTCTTCCATTTTCTTGACATGAGAGGTAAAATAATACTCATGTGTAAACTATGTTACTTGTAAATTATCAGTTCAGGATATCCCAATTTGCAAATACTTAATGTAGCTTAAACCACGCTTAAACTGTACGTATATTTTAGAGGTATTAAATGATATGATTATCTTTAGAATATGAGACTCAACATTACTCTGTAATCAGTTGCATTTTTTTCATGATACCTTCTTCTAGTAGTTACAATCATTATAGAAACAAGAATTTATTCACAACTTACTTTTCTAAAAAAAACCAAATAAATGAGAAATATTAACATCAATTAGAATATATAGAATGTATACATACATAGGTTGATCTATGTGAAACTGTTGTGAAACAAAATACTTTTCATTAAAAAAAAGGTTTTCCCCAGGTTTAAAAGTAACATTGATTGTCTCTCTTCTAAAATGATTTAGCACTGCTCAGCAAATAATTATTTGCTAAGTGCACTATAATAATTATTGTAGAACGTACAATACTTTTATTATATATTTTAGAAGCACAATTAAAAAAAAACATATTTTGTAAAATTAACACATTATTTTTACAAATGATGACATTATAGTGCTTAATGACATTAATAACAAGTGCAAGGATAAAGTACTTACAAATCCATCTATTCCTACTTGTGGGACATATCCAAATATATTATCCGAAGCCATTAAAAGAAAAAACTACAAGTCTTGATTACATTTAACATAAATTTTGTCACAGCCACGAAAACAGTTTAATATACCCCAATAAAGATACAATAAACACGAAATGTCAAACTGGTAATAATGAATAATGACGTCTACGTAAAATGATTAATGGCGATTGTGTGACATCCTACGAATCATAATTCCTATGGAACTAAATGGTTAAAATTCATAATATTCATTTTTTAAAATCAGTGATTAAACATTTTTAAAGGTCTTTATTACATTTTTATAACGAGTACAATTGCCTTTATATTGAGATAAATATAAATTTATAATTTTCTTCTAGATTCAGTCACTGTTTACATGTTTTGTGCTGTTAGTGTTTGCTATCAATAATACGTCACGCGTTGTACAGGAACACGACCAAATACAAAAAATGAATTCAGCACTGATAAAATTCATGGTTTATAGTTGGAAATGATACTGGTTTAAACTACGACTAATAATAAGGCTTATCAAAGTTGCAAATTCGTATACCTATATGTAGTTATCTAATTATTTAATTTTTCATAAAATATTTAAAATATTTCCTTTAGGGCCATCTTACCCTAAAGGGAGAAAAATGTAACGGATTGGAAAAGAAAGGCGAAGGACAGAATGGAATAGAGGAGAATAAAACAGCTCTGGGCCTAAAAGGCAGCTTTATATATATATATTTACTTCCACAGATTTACAAATACTTTCAGTTTGAAAAAGTTTAGTGTATTCGTATCGTGTATAAATTTTGTGGTCTAATAACATATACTCTAAAGGTCGCGTTCATCGCACTGATCGCTACTTGAGCGATCACTGATCAGTGTACTCAACGAAGCAATATAAAGAGAGCACTCAGTTATCAGCGGCCATGTTATGTATCATAAAATTATTCTGATACATGATAAAGTGATCAGTGATCATCAACAAAAAACAACATAACATAAATCCTAATGTTTAAAAAAGTATAGACCCAAATTTGTCTCACATTTTAAAATGTCAAGAGTCAGAAATAAAAGTGGCTTATGAAAAAGCAGTCACAAAATGTACACAAACGTATAGAAACGCGTTCAGCCGGTTTAGTGATCATAACCAAAATGATAACAAACCGCTGTGATCGCTACTGCGTGATAAACGCGACCAATCTGTGCAAGTTTCAGGAAGTAAAGATTGCCGTTGTGTGTAAAAAAAAATCTTTTATAATTTAAAATCATTATATATAAAGCTTACATTGCCTTTAAATTATTTGTAATCTTAGACAAAATTAAATAATAGGTAGGTATACATACTTTTGCAATAATAATGACAATGCTCTTTCGAAACAGTTTTTGAACTTCTCGAAGTTCTGAGTAGAAATTTCATTAAATCTCTTTTGGTGAGTGAAGCAACTGAAAACTAATGTTATAAGTTTAAAATAGATTTTATTTACGAATACGTCAGAAGTTCAAAAGATATCGCAAACGAAAGTATGTACGCATATATAAAATCAATGATTATGCTGAAACATATTCTATGGCATATGTGTAGACAGAGGCAATTTGAGAAACTATTTATAGATTTTGGTGAGAGTCTTGTAGCATTTATATTGGTATATTCTAGACGCAGGCGTGAAAATCCATATCTATAGTTATTTTTTAAAATTTTACTACAAGAGCTATAGTTGACGTAGGTATCTATTAAATTTAAGTGATTACCTACTAATTTTTTGATATAATCTCAATTTCATATAGATAGGTTTACATATATGTATCCCTACCTATAAACATCACACATCACATTTTTAATAATAAATTGTCGGTAGACATAATATACTTTTACAATTTTTCCTAAAATATTCATAACATTTTAAACACGCTCTGTTTAGTTTTGACCTTCTAATGAAAATTTGAATACGCAAAATCGTAAACACCAAAAATATAGTAAATCCGTAGTATAAGAAAATTTTCTCAACATACCAAAGTCCACAGGGATCTCCTGGGAACTCGAATTACTTGGTTTACGACGGAATTTGTCCTGTTGGCTGTGTTGCTCCATGTATGACTACGTCCTCGGGTAATGTACCCTGTTGAGTCGTTTGTATTGGAACTGGTATTACTTTCTTGCACAGACATTTGAACATTTTCTTATACAAATGAGAAAATTTTAGTCACATCACACATATTTCACTTATTTTAAAATTTAACGAATGCAGGGAATGAATATGTTTAAAAAATAATAAGAAAATAATAAGGCAGCCTTCACTTGATCGCACTTCAGTTATTCTTATCTGGAAACTTCAGATTAAAAATGTAAATAAAAGATAAATGACATTTTAATTAGTATATTTATGGTTATTAAGTGATTTAATAAGGTTCGCTTCTATTCAGGAAACATTTTAAATGCTTATTTAATACCTATGAATAGGTATAGGTATATGTTTCAAAATGAATTTTACGAGAAATCAAAATAAATGTATAAAATGTAACTATAAGGATTTGAATATATGACGAATTTATATTTTTCCCCCATGGTGAGAAAGGGCATAAAAATTAAATTACTTAAATAAACTTAAAAAAATTAAACATATGTAGTAAGTATAGACAAAATGTAGTTATATTCCCTAGCATCAATGATCTGTGTTCTCTAGGAAATATTTATAGCCACAGAACAGTTGGAAACGGTTCCCAACCGTCAGACGCACGTGATGTATTATTGTATAACACCCGCATAAATGAGGTTGAAAATGTATTGTATATTTGGAATGCGCATGCATACCTGACGATTGGAAACTGATTCTGGTGTTGTACGAACAAGAACTGTTAGTTACTGGATGAACTATAAATATTTTAAAGCAACCACATTCAAATTTTGTAAATAAATTCATGGAATTTTAGATGTATTTTAAGTTCGTACCAGTTTATTTATATAAGATGGTGTAGGTCAAGTGAAAACGTCGGTTAAATCGCAGCAGCCGTGATTAAAGGCGATGCGATTTAGCAGACGGTACTTTCGACCTTTAATGCCTTGGCCAAACCTATTAATTATTTTTATATTACAATAGAACTATTTAAGCAACCTTACGGACTGAATTTTTCATGTATTCAATTTTAAACTGTTATATTTGGCCAAAAGTTATGGAAGTGTTTCATGTCATGTCGATCCGTTTCTCTTATATATCTACTTTATGAGTTGTTAGTGGTTACTTTTTCTATGTTGACGTTTGATAATCTGTGATTTGACATTTGACCATTGACCGATAATAATTTCGTTAGATATTCAGAATTCAGGTTATATTCTTATTTTTGAAAACAATTTTTAATTATGTAAATTATATTAAACAATTTAAATTAAATTGACGTTTTTTTATAATGGATGAATTTGTGTCAGATTTGGAACAGCTAAAAATTTCCGCTTTTAGTAAAGTTAAAAGAATTAACCAATATATAAATGAAGTTACAATAGGTCCCAATAGCAGAAAAAATACAGAACGAAGTAAACAGGATTTATCTGTAGAAATAAAGAAATGTGACGATAAAAATAAATTTCAGTGTATCTCGGAAAATGGATTACCTATTAGACATATTTTAAAAGAATTAGAAATTCAAAGACAAAGAGAAGTTAATGATGCTATTCAAGCCCGTTTAAATAAATTCGAAACATTTTCAAGAGAGCAAGAAGCAAATAAAAAGCAGCAATGGTTGAAACAGCAGCAAGCTTTTATAGAAGATATGCAGCAAAAGGAATCCCGTATTTTTGAAGCTTTAAATGAATATGATAAAATTACATCTAACGAACATGCAAGATTGACTCAGCATTATCAGGAAATAGCAGAACGTAGAAAAATTCATGAAAGAGAATTAGCGGCAAAAGAAAAACAGAGACAATTGATTAATGCTTATATAGATAACGTTAAGAAATGTCAGCAGGAGTTTCGAACAGTATATCAACAAATAATAGTTATTATTAGAACATGCGGCAATAATGAGGAACTAAAAAACTTATTAGGTGAAGATTTTAAACAGTTAAAAACTTTGCCAGAACAATTAGAAGAAGTTGTTTCAAATTGTAAAAATGGGAAAATTTCCGATATTGAAGTACAAAAGGCAATAGAGCTTGTTCAACAAGTTATTGGTCTGCATGAAAAAATTGAAAAATGTGTAGCTAAAATAAATGAGAAAAAAGAAGTACCATTAACACCTGAAGTTACTGTTGCACAAGTTCCTCCTATTATTTACAATGAAAGCAAGCAAAAGAATACAATAGAGAAACCTGAGGATCCGACGGAGAAAACACCACCTCCACTTGGTTCAAATATTTCACAGTATGTCAGCCTGACAAATTTAAAAATGTATACCGATATAATGGATTTTTTAGATCAGCATACCCAAAGCTTTAAAGATCTAGAAATGGACAGCTCACAAAAACAATTTAAATTTGATTGCAAGAAAGCTATAAACACTCCAGTAAATTCACTTTCGGGTATCAACTCGAGCCATATATTAGACAAGTATAACAAGTTATATACATTATTGAAGGGCCAGAATGTGACAGTTGGTGAAAAACAGATAAATGCATCTAGTCATCCTCAAGGTATTCCATTTTGTACAGACTTACTTGCAAAGAAGTTTGTCTTGCAGGGAGATGTTATGGTATCCAGTAATCCGGAATCTGCTTTTTGTTATGCAACCGTTATAGTTTCATTGTGGAATGATTTTCCAACCTTCGGAAAGTTAGTACTGGCATATTTTTACAAATTATGCCCTTATTTAGTGCCACACTATATACCTCGACAAGTGGGAGAAACAGATGATGAATTTTATGTTAGACAAGGCTATCAGTATATTGATGGGCAGATCGAAAAACAAGATAAATTTTTAAAACGAATGACAGGTATAGATCAATTCTTCAATTTTTCCTCACTGCAATGCAATTTGGTTTGTTGCTGATGTATTTATATTTAATTAAAATTCTTTAATTTTTAGTTAATATAAAATTTAGTAATAGTTTGTGAAAATGAAAGTAATCATAATTCAATAAAGAAGCGTGAGATCCATAGGTTTTTTAAGTAATATTTCTATTTATATAGTTTTTATGATAAAAAAATTTCAAACAAAACATGCTAAATAAAAATATTAATAATAAATATTTATAATGTTTGATGTACATTTTTCTTTTTATAATTTCGACAAATTTTTAGGAATAATGAGACTTTATTCAGCTATATTGATAGTAAAACCTAAAAGGGGCCAAAATACAACACCACATAATATAAAACATGGATGGAGGTGGTTAAGTTCTATTCTAAAACTTGAACCTCGTGTAGATATTTCAGCTACAATGGTCCATACTTTTCTCGAAATGGTTGGTTTTGAACTGGAGGCACGATATGATAGATGTTTTAAAAAGTTAATAAGAATAATCTTTGAGAAATTTTTACCAAGCTGTAGGGAGAAATGTACTGGTGGGGCAGTTACTAGATTAGAGTTGTTACTCAATGAATACATAAAGAATGGGAAATTTGAACAACCTAGTGGTTATTTAAATTATCCTTATTGGTAATTTTATTTATATTGTAAATGTAGATCATAATATGACAATTATGCAAAAATTATTTATAGCGTTTTTAAAATATTAACCGATTATAATAAAGGAATATTAATTCATGTCTTAGTAGCCTAGTTATTTACATGATTCTTTATTAACACATTATAAGAAAGTAGTATTTTCTGAATTAGTTATAAGATATAGTATTATTTATTAATAATAATTAAAAAGTGTGTTTTCAAAAAATTATAATTTTATTCATATACAAAATTATATCATTCTATACTTCATAAATATCTTGTATTTGTATCACAATGTAATGAGAACTCATCATTTAACATACTGAAATGAGAGTGAGTTAACAAAGAATAAACAGATAAATAATACTATTTATCCATAATCATCTTATAATTGATGTTTTATTCAGTTTTCAGAGCTGTAAAAACCACACTTTATTCGCTAGAGGCTATGCCTATTTCACCATTACTAAAATTGAACCAGTACATCTCGTAATCCCATTCCAATTCTCACGGAGTTTTCGAAGGAACATTCTTGAAGTTTAAAAATTAAATAACAATTTTTTCTAATTGAACATGACTAACTTGAGCTTATGCTTGCAGGTGCAATATATTATATTCCTGTTTTAGTTACGTTGACAAAATTTTTAGTTATATTAAAATATAAACTAATCACGAGATGTAGATTTAATAAGCAGTCTTTTACTTGGGTCATTTGCCATTGCCAGCTCTATTCTGTAGACATTCCAACTACTCTCTGGATTGTTTTTTTCGGCCCAGAAATAAAGTGTTCCCCTTTGCTTAGGTCCCCTTACAGGTACTTCATATTTGGCAGCGTTCTCTTTAGCATAATTTTTCTCTTCATTCCCAATATCAATCATTGCATCTTTTATAGGTTCACCTAATAAATGCACCGCACCTTTATGGCTTCTTAAAGTCTTTAATGCGTCTTTGTAAAATTCTGTGGCTTTAATGTTGGAGTTTATTTTGCCTTGAAACAACAATCCCATTGTAACTGTTGCTATTCCCCCAAGTGCCCCAATTTTAACAAGTGTCATATTACTAATCGTCATTTTCCCTAAAAATCAACAATTTAAAAATGAAGACTTGAAAATTTAAATTAGGTTAACGCAAAAGTCAATGCATGGAACCTCACTTTTTAACTTTTTACGACCCAACTGCGAAACCATTGGATTACTGATCCAAGATGAATCGTTCGTTAACTGATCAGGGTGGATATTTAACGTTCGAAAACTAATCCGATTGTCTTGTTTCGCATCTTATGTTGTAATCTCATCAACCATAGATTAAATACTGTTTTTCAGTAGTCCTCTACACGAAATTGCTGCTGATTTTATTTCAATTTGTAAGTTGTGCTGTGTTACGTGTTGTACTATTAGGATAAGCTCAAATCAAAAATTTAAAAATTCTTATGTGCACATAAGCGAACTAATCCAAGCGTTCGAAAATGTCGAACAAGTAATTCCTATTTGGAACTGATCTACAATCAGCTGATAATAATCTTAATCTATATAATCTCTTGTTATTCTTTCCGAAAAGACCTAACACGATTTCTCCCTACACAGAAACTAATCCAGAACAGTTTAGATTAACTGAGACCTCATATAAACAAAACGTGACTATTAGGTTTGTTTCTGATTTTCTGATCGGAGTACAATTTACTGTTTCTTGGGCTAGAGCATTTTCTCATTTAATAAAGTTATTTAAAACTATATTCGGAGCACTCCAGAGAGATTTGGAGAGATCTAGATAAAAAAAGAGCGTGATGAATAAAAACTGAACTAACCCTAAATCCCAAAGGGAAGAGCGAATGGGAATCCCCGTGATCCAAATTACTAAAATTAATTAATTTAAATGGAATGAGGCATTCATCGTCTTGTGAAACTAGATAGAGTTGAATCTCTAGGATCGAGTTTGTATTACCTTTGATTTATAAGGTCTATGGTTTGTACAATGGTGATCAGCTTAAAGTCACCACTTGCATGTTTTGTCCCTTTCTAGCACCGTGTATAATAAATGGCACTAGTAAAGAATGGACCATGGAACTGGTGAGTTTAAGCTGACTCCCACTGTACAACAGTTTCAGCGCTCCTGGTGCATGGACTATGAACTATTTTTTATATTTTAGCTCTTCATTTTTTACTTAAGGTACCTACTACAGCAGCTCTTACAGTGGATGGACTTGTCCCTAAATAATTTTTATGTGCTATAATAAGCTGCTTTCCAATTGGCAAGTGGAGGGCTCTTGGAGTACTACTGAAGTACTTTAATTTTATTTTTCGTGTTCCAATAATAGAGAACATTTTACTCTTGAAGTGGCCTTTATCATTTTCCCCTGCCCTCTTCTGCTCTACCAATTTTTGTGGAGTTTTATGCTCCATTTCAAACATTGAGGTTATTGTGATATATTTTTATTATTTATTAGACCATTTACAATTCAATACAATGGATATCTTTGTTATGGTAAGTATGTATCATTTATTTAGATTTTGCTTCCCATTCAGTTTTATTTTAGGAAATGCTTTCGACGCGTTCCAATTGCATAATTCAGGAGCAGTTAAAAAGCAGAACAGAACAAGAAGACATCAGGAACACTTGGAAAACCACTATAGTAATCAAGATACGCCTCTATCTAGTTATATGTTTTGTGGTTTATACTGTTTTATATATTCTGTGGTTTATACTTTGTGGTCAATTTTAATTTATCTAGGTTTGTGGTCTTGTCTTGTAAAAAGTTGACAGATGATAAGAAAGGAAGACAAAAGTTTATTTTTGTAGAATGTAGAGTAGTGATTTAACAGTACTAAAGACAGTTTTAAAATTTTTTCTGAAGGCTGTAAAATAGTGATAAATCATGCCAAAGTAAATTCTAATTCTAATAAAGTATGTTTAATTTCAATGTTTTGAAATGTTTGTATAATTGGTTAATTTTCTCTTTGATTTTATCAGTTGTCTCTAGTTAAGATGTAAGTACAGTATCTATTAACAAATAACAAAAATGTGTAGCTAAACCCAGTTTACAAGAACAATCCTAAGATCACCCAGTGCTAATTTATAATAAAAAATAAACCATAATAGATGTCCAGATGACTGTCTTATACCAAACAAAAATGAGTGAAAGTGATAAAGATGAAGCAGACCGAATTCCCTCTAGAGATAGGGTTACAAACTGGGATATAGCTGGTTTTATAATTTCTATTACAAGTCATATTGTGGATGTATTTTTCGATTGCAATTTGGCTTATAGATATTATATGATTAATGAAAGTTACTTTTTCGCAACCTTAGCTTTTATTATAATACCTGCTATAATAAACACAGCATTTAGTTTGAGAATGTATGTTCTGGATCACGAAAATCAAAACAAAAGTACAACTCTTACTAAACGATTTACAAAGAGAAGAATATGCTGTGTTATAGTTCTTTTGTTTCAATTAGCTCCGATTTTAAGATATTTTGATGCACTGTTATATGCAATAAAATCAAAGAAAGCTGAAAAAAAGAAAGATATTGAAAACCAAAGGAAATACTACGAACTTATGGTGAAAGAAGATTCAGATGTGGCCTTATTACGTGTGTTGGAGTGTTTCTTGGAGGCAGCTCCACAGCAAATATTACAGATTAGTATTATTTTGCATAATCGAGGAAACCTTGGATCAAAAAACACTTTTACATGTAAGTCTTTATTAAATTTAAGTTTGTTCTGCAGTCCTGCGGAATCAGAAATATTCTGTTATGAAGTCACTTTTGATAAATGCCTTTTTAATTATATGAATTTCAGGAGTTGCCTTTAAGTCTCCAACATTAAATTTGATATCATAGTAGATATTTTCTTTAAAGTAAATTTAGTGAATTCAAAAAAAGCCATACTTATTTTCATTATTTATTTCACATTCATGTATAATAATTGTTATACGATATTGAAAATATTTTATTTTGAGGAAAATATGAAGCTTAATTGTTTAATTTACTGCACATTAACCATTACCGCAATTCTTTAAAATTCTCTATTTTAGTGGTTCATCAGTTACTGTCAATTGGAAGTTCATTTGTTAGCATGGCATGGTCTATGGCTTCATATCAAAGACTATTAAGAGTCTCCTTAAGAAATAAACAAAATATTACTTGGGCAGCAACTATTGTACAGTTTATGTGGCATTTCTTAGTTACAGGTAATTTCAAATTTTATTGATTTTATTAATATTAAGTACCGAATTTTATATTGTATTGTATAGTTTTTTTTTTGTTTAATTTATCAGCTTTAATCAGCTAAATTACATTATTATTTTAATTATACAATTTTTTTTTTATCTGTTTCAAGTATTTCAATTCTATGAAAATAACAATAGATTTTATTATAGCTATTTAAATCTTGATTTAAATGAAATTTGCGACTTGTAGGTGAAGTAAATTAATTTTATTCTTAACAGATGCAGTTTTGAAATTGTTTTGCTGCTATAACTTTTGTATATTCATGAAATAATGGAGTAAATTGTAACTGAAGTAATTTGTAATTTTAAGTAAAATTATGTCTTCAATATTTTCATGAAAATAGGAATAATTTTTGATACAGGAAAAATAAATAATAATAAAGTTATAAAAACTACAAATAATAAATACATCATTGATATTCATAAAAATAGGTGTTTGTGATGTGATAACGAATAGATATGTGGTTAAAAAATAGATTGTATCATAATTAATGCTTCTTATCTGTCATATTGAGTCAAATAAATCTCAGTTAATACAAAGATCATTTAAAATATGTATCGGATTGACAATCACATTGTAGATATAACTAGAGTATAAACATAAACTTAATAATCCCAAGATAAATACCTTATAAACACTGCAAAAACTGAAACTCTTAGCATTTTCTACAAATCACATATATACTGGGTGTCTGTAAAATGCATGTACCAGCAAGTCATTTAAGTCAAAATATGACCTATGCTAATGTTAATTTACCTATATGCAAAAAATATTAAGCGAATCCAAATTAAAAGTACCCCTACTTATAGGAAGAAAAATGTGGTTTATGCATGATGGTACTCCTCATTTTAAATAAATGTTAGATCCCTTCTGTATGAGAAGAATTTGTGACTGAACGGTATCAGTTATCGAAATTTTGGAGAGAATTTACTTAAAAAAGTATTAGCTTTTATCAAAAAAAAATGTGAATTAGATGAAACGCAAAAAATATGAAAATTGTTTTAACTGAGGTATCCATTTCTGTAAGTCAGTAATCAACATTAATTGCATCAAGGCAAGTCTTTTATGAATATATTTTTATTTGTGTTTATTTGGATATTTTTCCACTTGTGCTAATCAGCAATCTAATATATTAAAAAATCAGACCACCTATAAATTAGCAAAATTTAAATGCCAATTCTGTTTAAAAGGCAAGGGTCGTATTGAAAAAAATAAGATTGATTTTTGAAATGTCTAAATGAAGTGCTTCATTTTAGCGTGATCTACTGTTATGGCAAAAGTCAAATAAATAAAAAAACTAAAACTACACCACATTAAGTTATTTATGTATCAAGATAGATACAGGAATGATTATGCCCGCAGCACCAGGTTGCAAGTTGCCTAAGGGCATAATCATCCTAGAATCTCATGGTGCATACGACGTTTTATATTTCACTTCATACGAAATAAAAACTATAAAAGGTCATTGCTTTGATGTTTCTTAATTTGTGGTTTTGATTGATGTAATACGTTGTTACTAGATATTTTCAAACATATCCATAACAATCCAAGCGGTGATAAGGATGTATTTATACAGGGTGTCTGTGAAAGGTTGGGAAATCTCGAAGCTGGAGATACTGGTGACCAAAAAAAGTCGATTGAGCCAAATATGCCTTATCCGAATGTTCCTGGTTTCAAAAATACAGGGCGTTCAATACTAGAATTTTATTTTGAAATATCTCAATAACTTTGAAACCTGTCAGAGTCTAAAAACAAAATTGGCACGGCAAATAAGAATTTTTAACTAATTTTGACGTCACTAGTAGAGGGCGCCACTTATGGCACAGCATGTTTCTTTTAAATGGCAGAACTTTTTTGCTGTTTAGTGTATCCATCTGTCTATTGAAACAATCGATTCTCCTACCTGTTATATCTGACAAAGGTATACCTTGTTGAAGTTGTTAGGAGTAACCATTTTTGAAATAATCGTATTTGAAGTATTCAGTGCAGCGATTGAAAACTGTTATCTTTTCAGGTAAAGTGCCTTTTCTACTGAAAATACAGCAAAATTTTACTTGAAAAAGTTGTTCAGAACGGTAAATTATGAAGACGTGTAAAATATTAAAAAGATCGGCCTGCTTTGATACAATCATGTATTTGTGGAAAAATCAAACCTCGCCGATCTTCTTGGAATTTTGCACGTCTCCATAATTTACCGTTCTGAAGAACTTTTTTAAGAAACATTTTGCTGTATTTTCAGTAGAAAAGGCACTTTACCTGAAACGATAACAGTTTTCAATCGGTGCACTGAATATTTCAAATAGGATTATTTCTAAAACTGTTCCTCCTTCTAACGACTTCAACAGAGTATATCTTTTTCAGATACAACTGCTGGAGAATCGATTGTTTCTATAGTCAGATGGATACACTAAGCTGCAAAAGTTCTGCAATTTAAAAGAAATGTGATGTGCCATAAGTGCCCTCTACTAATGACGTCAAAATTAGTTAAAAATTCGTATTTGCCGTGCCAAAAAACATAATTGTGCCAATTTTTTTTAATACTCCGACAGGTTTCGAAGTTAATAAGGTATTTCAAAATAAAATTCTAGCATTGAACGCCTTCTATTTTTGAAACCAGCAACATTCGGATAAGGCATATTTGGCTCAATCGACTTTTTTTGGTCACCAGTATCTCCAGCTCCGAGATTTCCCAACCTTTCACAGACACCCTGTATATCTCGTATCCTAGGTATTATAACTAAATTATAAGGAGGTAGGTGAAATATAAATAACATTTAATTTTAAAATTCTCTTCCAGTATCAAGAATTTTATGCATAAGTGTCCTTGCGTCTATGTATCCAAAATATACAGGATATACGGTACTTGGTTTATTGTGCCACTGGATGGTAATGACGATATGGCTTTCATGTACTTGTGCCAATAACGACTTTTGTGATCACAATCGACTGTACGACTACTTGTTCTACGCAATTTTTGGAGCCGTTTACATTTTTATTCAAGTAGTACTAGTTGAAGGACCAACATGTTTGAAATATTGTATTTTTTATGGTCTTCTCTTTGTAGAAAATACTATAGCTAATGTCCTTTGGATTCTCTATGATGATCAAAACGTAAAAAATTTGCCTTATTATTGGCCAGTTGTATATTTAAATGTGATACCATTTATATTTGGTATATTCTTTATGGTGCTGTATTATAAAGTGTTCCATCCAACTGTAGGCTGTGTAAGGAACCAAGAGATTAACAGTTAACATACACATATGTAAAATAGATCAATTATATTATTTATTTAATTTATTTTATACTGATTTTTTTTGCTCTCTCAAAGAGATATTGTCACACGAAGTGAAAAATTAATAATTTTGTTATCGCAGTGTTTCATTAATTTTTTTGTGATATTTTTAGTACTAGTTTTACACAATGTTGCATTTGCTAATATTGTGTAAAGCCCACTGTATTTATTTTTACTATTTTTTTTCTAGATATGTAGATTTTTCGGTTGAATAATATTTAGGGCTTTTCCTGTTTTTGCATTGATTTGTAGTCATATGATTAGACTCGGATTGTCACCTTCCTAACAATAAAAATATACACATTTTAGGTAGGTATAAAAAAAGTGAATAAATATGTATCACTCGTCATATTTCATATATAAAATACATGTAATACATTGTATACCTATATATTTAACAAAATGTAATTTTTTAATGTACTACATTTATTTCACAAGTTTCTGTCGAATATGAAAGGGACTGGGTTGGATTCTATGGATTCGATGGAATGGAATTATGATTTAATAAACCTCAATTTAAATTTCTACTTTTTCATGGGAAACAGACACAAATTTAAATTTATACAGTATTTTTTCTAAATTTCAGTCCATTTAACCCAATCTAATCACTTTCATAGTCCACTTTTTGTATCTATTATGTTGTAGTTAATATATAGAGAAGGGGCAATCCTTTTAGGCATTAGGGAACAATATAGCTGCCGAATTAGATATAAGATGAACATGACTATAACTGCTTAAGAATGTAGTCATGTTTTGTGTGTATAATTTTATACAGGGTGATAAACGAATTTGTGTAATTATTATCTTTTTATCGAAGCTCAGATATTCAACATTCATGAAAGACTAAAATGCCGTCATCGATTTTTAGTTACATAATTTTTCCTCAAATGAGATTTCATTTTGAAAGTAATGATGTTTTATTTAAAAAATTTTATGTCGGTAGATTTGTAAAATCAAAACTATTTATTAAAATATTTGTTTTACCATCTACATATAACCAATCTCATTCTAATTATTAAAAATATTATGCTCTTTATTTATTCGCTGAAAGTACATTGTTATAGCTCCACCAAATTCAGCTTAGTAGCAAATCTGGCGTTACTTAAAAATTTAAGTTTATTTAGGGAATTATTTGTATACTTGCAAAGAGATCTTTTATGAAAAAACATTTTAAACAAAATTTGAAAACTAAAATGTGAAATAAGGGGACTTCCCTTAATATATGTATGTGATATTTCATTTTTGAATGTTGATAATGCTGCAACCCAAAGAAAAATTTAATTCAAGAAACCATATTTTATGTGCAACCCTTTTTGAGATCTCATATGAGAAGCTAAATTTATTTTACTTTTTTTTTTGTTTGTTAGTCCCTAAATGACAGTATGAGCAGTGGCGTAGTGTGGACTAATCTAGACGTGGGCGAAGTCGCATCAGCGAAACCATTTTCTTTCAGTATCTATTCCCAAGATAAATGCAGAGATCCTACCATAATTTTGTGAATACAAAAGCAAGCCCAAAACACATGATAGTGAAATATAAGTTCGCGAGGAATATAGAAATGTATATTTAAAAAAAAAGGTTTTATGGCGTTCGGTCTTAAGTCATCCATAAGGAGGCCTCGTGAGAGGCGTTGGGCGAGGGGCCGCTTCGCCCACGCCTAGCCCTTTCAGGGCGGCAGCATTTTATAGGCTTCGTGCCATATAGACGGAAGTTTTGGGAGTGGCAGATAGACGGCTGACGGCTATATTCGTCACTAATCGAAAATAACTTGATTAGAAAAATCACAAAATAAAACAAAATCAAATGTATTTATTTGGAAAAACAGGTATAAAAGCAACATAAAAAATAAAAAACAGATAAATAAGATATGGAACAAGATAAAGATATGAAAAAAAATAACAAAACAATTCTTATTTTTCTAGTTTCACAAATAAAGTATAAAAATAACAGAAAAGGTCAATATTCAACCTGTTGATAAATTTTAAAGCACGGCTTTATGCACATGCACGGAAAGTGTTTTTCTGTTAAGGCAGACTGGCGCCAAAGCCGCTAAAATTCATGTGGAACTTATTCTATCATCTGATTTTGCTACGTTGCCGGCTGCCGTAAATATTCGTCAGTGTCGACAGTTTTGGGCATCCGTCTGTCTGACAAACAAAAACGGACGAAATGGGTCATCGGTCGTCTGTGAGCCAAATCAAACTTTTATAGGCGTCGGACCCCAAAAGGCAGATATTTAGAAAACAAATTAGCATCTGACGAATATATTCGGCACCCGTCTAACTGCCAATAATCTTAATAACGAATATATATCAGTCAGCCGTACTGAAAGGGCTAGCTACGCTACTGAGTATGAGTCTCATGTTTCATTATCAAATGACCACTTTAATTTTGTCAGACTACTGTGTGGAATGTTCATAAGTCTTTGTCAAGGTCTTCCATATTCATCGCTACTAAAGTGGACAGTGGATTCTGTTAAAGAACAAAGTTCACTATGCACATCTACACTTTAAGTTGAGTTTGGTTAAGTTACATTATAGATTTTATTTTTAGAACAAGCTATAAGACAGGAATATATATTTTTGATGCTTCTTACAATAAATCAGATATTTTTTATAAACCAATATATACTACTCCATTGCTACAATACATACTTGTATGTCTAATGTTAAAAGAACTTCACTTAAATTTAATTGTACATAATTCATAACATATTTATTTTCTTCCGACCTACATGTAATTATTTTTCAGAAGTTCTTTTTAAAATATTTAAATATTAATTAAAGGTGCAATACGTAAATGTGAAAGCACAGACTGTTATTTAAAGAAAGTGTATACAGTTTAAATGCGTATATTGAAATATTTTGTTGGAATTGCATATTATGCTCAAAATTGATTTATTAAATTTATATAATTGTGATATAGGTCGTGCTACTATTTATTAATGAAAAATATTTTTATATAACTTTGTTATGGCCAAATTGTTCACAAAGTGGAGAGTTAGACAGGAGCATTGTATTTGCTTTTAATTTTTAATTCAATTTCCTGTCAATTCTAATAAATCTAGGCCCAATAGTTCAAAACTCAGATCTTTTAGTGTTAAAGATGCATTGATAAATGAACAAATTATAGGAATAATTTTTATTATGCATATAATACAGTACAGAAATGGTAATATTCGCTATATTATGTATTTTTAATTTTGTTCATATTATGTAAAACGGATTGTATTTTTTTTAAATAAAGTTTTGGTGCATACCTATGTATATTTATCTGTTGAACAATATTCCACGTTATTGCATGACATAAAATGTACAAAAGAACAGTTTCAGGAGAAATTATAAATTTAGCTCTGATCAATAAAAACTGAGTGCCTATTTCATACAATGTATTTTGTAAATTATTCGTGTAATGCAATAAATGACATTGTATATAAAAATATGATTTTATTTTCCTATATAAACACAGTGACGTTTTCGTGTATTACTGGAAATCTTTCCAATTGCCTTGGTCTATAATTTTCTCAGCTTGTTTCGAAAATAGTTGAAGAAAATGAAAGAGGGGATTCCTAAGTCGATTTAAGAGGGGGTTTCTTGTAAAAAAAATAATAAATTTTGGCATCCCTTACGAAGTTTCAAACCTTTAAAAGTGGGTGTTGGAATCAAGTTTTCATGGGCTATTTTAAAACTGGCTCAAATTAAACACTAATTTTGCAGCATAGATGCCTTTGTGGTAAAATGTCATTTTTTTTACCTATTCGACCCATTAGGTCACAGTAAGGGGATGAAATAACACCCCTTGTAGTTATATCAGAAATTTTAAGTACTTAAAATTTTGAAGCTCTGTTCAAAATAAAACTTTTTATGTCTCCACACAAATTTCAAAATGTTTTCTAGTTTTCGTACAAAAAAAATAAAAGCCAGCATCTCAACTCGTTCTTCGAACAATACTTTTCGTAGCCTGTTCTTGTCATTTTAGTTGTCAGCCGTTATTACTATAGTTGAAAAAATTCAAACAATTGTTTTTATTGTCAACATAATTTTCGATAGTTTGTCGCGTTAAAAACAGTTGCAGTTTCTTAAATATTTTGATAAAAATATAATGAATTATTTATTTGGTGGTATAACATAAGTCGTTAGACCACCAAATGAATTCTTAGCGCAGCTATAGTTTGTTTATTATCATTCTTATAAGTTTAGCTGGTGTTTCGACACTGTTATAAGTTTAAAAAAAGCCGTGGAAACTTGATTTACTCTTACTTTTAAAGAGTTGTAACTTTTTTTACATGAAACACTATATGAAATTGACTAAAGATTTCAACGTTTCTTTTTCCTCAATATTTTCAAATCACCTTGTATAATTAAAATTAACTATAACTAAACAAATTTGTTAAAAATATATTTTGCGTAAAACTTTAACAATAAATATTTCATAATATTTACATACTTATAATACAGGTGATTTAGTATATTGGACCGTCTTCTAAGTTATCATCTTCATCTTCGTAGTCTTCTCCATTATCGAAATAGTTATTTGCATAGTCTGTTCCGTCATCCATTTCTTCATCCTCATCGATTTCTTCAATCTCTTCCACTTCATCGTCACCCGCATCATTATTTGTTGTTGCGTCGGGATCGTTTGACTTTTCTTCTAATTTTTCTAATAATGTAAATCTAAAAATTGCAATGTGCAAAGTGGTATGTCAATAACAAACTAAATGTATAATAAGTAGTTTTATAAATTTACCTTTGTTCCACATTAACTTCTTTAACCGTTTTCTTTTTAACCCTTTTCGCTAACATTTTAGGCCTCAGTTCAGAAGGAAACAAAGCCCAGTCATACTTTTCTTTCACATTTGGTAACTGAGCGACTAATTTGTCTATTTCTTGTTCTAGTTGGTTATTTTTGCTTTCTGGTAATTTGATATATGAACCTGATAGTTGCATATGATCTATGAAATCCTGCCTTAATATCAGAAGATAGTCCATTTCCAATGAAGGCTAAAAATATATGTTATGCATAGAATATAAAAAATTAAACAATGTTTTGTACAGTACATACATTTATAGGCACTGGCCTTCTGTCTAAAAGAGGATAAAGCGGAGGTGGCTGAGTTACAGGACCTGGTAAAACCTCATTACTACCGACACCCAAAGCATTTAACTGTTCTCTGTTGAAAGATTTTGTTACCCCACCTCTTCCACCACGGCCTCCTCTCCCTCTACCACTCATTGCGGTTTATTTAGAGACCTTTAATTTCTTTAGATCTTCTGCAAGATGTTTAACTTCTGACTGTGATTTTTCAAACGCTTCCTAAAACGGTAATATAATAATATGACATATAAAAGATTATGAAAAGTGATTTTACTAAATCATATATCACTTTAACAATCAAGGAGCAGCTCGGGCAAGTAGCTACTTCTTCACCAGCTAATAATTCCTCCTGAAACAAAAACATATAGTAATGCAGAGCCATGTATTAGCTCTTTTCCAACACGGCATCTGACTAGTTTGAAACCTGTCCGAAGTTGTCAGTCAGTTTAATATTAGATACAACCCCGCTGCAGTAAGTCGGTGAACGATTTGGCTATCCACTTGGGACAGGTTTCCAACCAGTCAGGTGCCGTGTTGGAAAAGAGCTATTATTAATAAAAACGTTACTTTTGATATTTGGAATCTGTCTCCACAAGGACATGGATAATAATATGTTTCCTCGTCTTCGTCGTATTCAAAATCTTCAATTTCGACTTCGTCGTGAAAAACACTCATAACTATTGCATATAATTGCAGAAATTCTCATATTCAAAAAATATAACCTCATCTAATTGAAGGTTATGTTAAGAGTCCACTTGACAGTGACAGTGTATCTAAAATTTGACATTATATTAGTCTTCTTCCTCTTTTACTTGTGTTTAACACACTGAAATGAAATTTTATATTATGATAACTGGAATGCTCGTCAAGCTGCGCGAATGGATTACTCATGATCAGCGCCATATCTGTTTTGTTCCTCCTAGCAATGGTGCAGCAATAAAGATTTAGCTGATTGTGAATTGAAATGAAATTGAATTCTGGATATGAAGAATATTTTGGTGCAATATGCTGGTTAATTTTACAGTCTCTTATAAAACATGACATGCTCCAACAATAACACCCACACAAATACACACACTCTGTAACCACACTGTACGCCAATGATGTGTTTACAAACAAAATAATGGGAAATTAAGAACACAACTCATATCGTACGTATAGATGATTGTCTCTCTCGCACCCATACATAACCAATACCAATGAAGTATTTCTTTGCCGAGTTTCATGTGACTCCTTTTGTCTGCTCCTAGGTTTGTTACTTTATATGGATGTGCAGTGGAGCTAAGATCATTCCATATCGTACATTTCAGTGTACTATAAGAAAATCGAACGTAAGGAATAGGTAGGTACTAATAGATAATAGAAAACTTTTAATGCAACCGCATGAGTCTTGTCCCATAACCTACAAAAAACAAACCGGCGAACTATATTGTGGGAAAATATCTGTATCCGACACAAATTCCTTTATTAAATAACTATAAAACGTTTAAAATTAAAATAAGGCACTAAAAACTGCATCGTAACCACAGGAATTGAATTATGACGTGCCAGCGAATTTTACCATTGTCTTGCTGGTTGCCTACTCTGACTTTGTAAACTTTAACGTGCGGTAGACAGGTCGCAAAGGCGGCGTTAAATATGGATTTATTATAATATCGAAAAAAAATTGTTCGCTTTATAAATAAGAAAAAGAGAATGCATCTCTATCGAACACAACGGCATTATATTGTTGCGAGGATCATTTCACCGTAAGTCATTTTCTCCCAGAAACGAAAACTTTGACAATGAGTCAATTTTGGGCAGGTTATCTGATTGTCCTTTAACAAATCCACTCTCTGTTGCCATTATTTACTATAATTCTATGGATATTATACACAATGCACACCAACAAAACAAATAATAATTTAACTTGGACAGTTTGATTTTGACATTCATGTCACGGCATATAAAACAACATGCCGTGTTCATATACTGTGGCGTCACATAATCGCCATTTGTATTTCTCGCGTTCTTGTGGTTGGCAAAGACGTAATAAATCTATTAATTTATTACCCTTTTATTTTTGCACAAAATGACATAAATCTAACACAGTACACATAAAATGAACTGAATAATATTTTGGTAATAAAATAAAAAAATATGCAAATTGCCTATTATAAATTGCACGGGCGACACAAACACACGAAATCCACCAATCTCTACCAAGCGAAAATGATAACTTTTGAATGAAGAAGGGAGAGAAGTCGGGCCGCATGCATCTGTTCCAGATGCAGTTCGACGGCGGACTCACCTGCATAGGAAACGGACTCGAATGATGTTCAACTTATTCCGCCGGTAACATTTTAAATGGGAATTTGAATTGCCAACTGCTGTGCCGACTGCCGAGTATGCCGATTTACAGCCTATCCCATGTCGGCGCTGATTACTGCGGTTGGGCATTTATTATAAAATTCTCATGATTTCATATTGATTACACTGGGTGTTTATAAAAGTGCAAATTTAATTATTGTTTGTTTTTGTTATTATTTACTGGTTCTGTAGCGCTTGTCATTGAGTAGACATTAAAAACAAGGTTATTGACCTAAATACCATAGATCAAGACTCGGATTGCCGGATTTTTTATCACTGAATAGATATGTCTCGAACTGTTTTTTGTTGACAGCACGAGTTTTTTTATTATTGTTTTTTTAAATCGCAAATTCGTATCATACTAATTTTTCCCTATCTTATCTTACACTTAATGACAGTATGACTGAATCGTCCTGTATATTTCATCCGTTATAACAAATACACATTTATGTACGTTTTGACTAATTGAATCATAATTACAGTTGCATCTAGAGCCTAATCATAGCTGCATTAGTAGGACTCCTATTATATATATCGGTGGTCGCCGCTCGATATATTTTTCCTCGATTGAAACATCGGTGCACATCTGAGTTTGACATGGTGGACGCTCGTTAATCATGTTTAATTTCGCTCACTGGTTTTATGTTCCGGGCAGGCCAAAAGTCATCGCTGATGTTAAAATATACTAACTAGTTTACAACGCGCCCCGCCATGCGACCGTAATCATTAATTGCATTCTAATTGGATCCTATTCAGCGAATTCTATTAAAGTCCATTCGACGATACATAAAATTTTAATTGTATTCGCAAGTTTTATTGTTCGCCTTATTCTGCGATATAAATTACAATCAAAGGAAATACCTGGCAAATGCTATACGAAACAATTATAACACCCATATAATACAGACACGTCCTAAGCATGTTCTTAGGACATCCATTAATGAATATTAGGTCGTATGTACAGTGAACGTTCATTTGGGAATGTTAGACGTCCGACATCCGATGAATATCCCTAGAAGGTCCTTGGTACACTATTGGATGTAATTTGGTCGTCTATAACGTACCGACATAAAATGGACGTCCAACGGTTGTAATATTAAGGATGCCACTGGAAGGTACACTGTTGGATATTCTATGGATGGTGGCCTTGGTACCGGTCCTCCACATCCAATCCCTTGGCATTAATGTTTGCACACGCTATATATGGTTAAGACATAATTGAGCCTCATACGCCACACTACTGCAATACGTCATGGGCGCTCTGGACCTCCATCTCTTCTATAATTCAGTTGCAAAATTCCAGTCTCACGTCCACGTTGCACTACACTTGCACTCACCGCACATCGCTGTAAAAGGATATAGCTGCATTTGATACATGTTTATCGGGAAATCGTTCTGCTAAAACATTTTTCACTTCACCATAAATTAAAACGATATCCATTAAATCCAATTTGCTATACACCTAAGCCATTTTTGACACTTGAAAAGCTAATCGAAATACTGGCATCACAAAGACGTCAATACTATAATTAATCAGATTTCAATATTCGGAATCGCCCGAATATTTCTTTTCTCGAAAACTAAGAATAAGATAAGGATTTTACAAAATTTTTACAATATTGACTTTATGACGCATCCATTCCCAATTTTTTTTTTTTTTTTTTTGGATAAGTTGTGGATCGTCCTGTACAGGGTGAGTCAGTCATAATGTAACTAATTTTAACCACCTATTCGGAAGGCTTAATAACGACAGGTCTAAGCGTTTTTCTACAATCTTGACGCAGTTCCTGAAAATGGCTCTGTTTCGTTTTCATCTAGCCACCCTGTACATATAACTCAATTATGGTATAGATAATAACCTTGTTCTACCTTGGTGTCGATTCATCGTTATCCAAAGATATAAATAAGTTAGTTCATCATTTTGCACCAAAAGTTTTCTTGCTGCTGACGCATTCTTCCTCTTGCCTCGTTTTTTTTTTTTTTTTGAAAAAGTAGTATAGTATGTTCAAATCACAAAATTAAGTGTTACTTAAAAAATTAATAAAAATATTTATTATGCACTTTCTTCAAAATAGAAGATATAGGTATATAAAGTTAAAGAAAATATATCAAATTAAAACGAAAAATATAAAAAAATACACAAAATAAAACTAAAATTTTCTACAAATTATTAATATAATAGTTTCAATTTTTTTTTAATAGGTTCATAGAGAAAACAGAAAAATATTTTGTGGATGTCTACATATAGCTCGTGCAGTAGTTTACACTCGCCTGCAGCTACCTTTTTTTGGCTGCTGGTACTATTGGAAAACACAATATTTTGGATAAAATTTCTAACTGATACTTGAAAAATAGACAGTTTAAAAAAAAATATTTGAAAAGTTTAACTTCATCCGGTATTTTGTTGCATGAAATGCCTAGTTATTAGGCGTAGAATGACTTGCTTCTTTATGATACCCTGTAGAACCGTTTTAACCAGTAAATAGTTCATATACAATATATTCAGTTTTTTAAATGTTGTCTGAGTTTGAATCAAAACTGGAAACAATAGTTTTTTGTTAATAAACAAAATATATTCTTTAACAAAATTGAAAGTAGATATAATTTTTGAATTTGGCATAATTATTCTACATGTTGACAAAATTTTACGTAGATCGCATTTCAAATTAGCGAGTAGGTATATGTTACTTTTGCCACAAGTTTTGGTCTTCTATTAATGATGGGTAAGAAGAATATCACAAATAATAACATATTTTAAAATAAAAATGTGTTTAATAAACATATTTTATAATTGTTATAATAGTAGTAATAAATAATAATACAAAACACAATAAATTAAAAATGACATTTCCTAGTGTATAATTTGTACAAAATGAACACCTCAGCTCCTAACTACGTCGCACTTAAATATACATCACACTTTCTATTCCTACCGGTTTAAGACTACTGGTAACTTAATACTGTGGGCATCTGTTGTATTAAACGAACGATAGTGTCACTGTACTGTTTATGACACACCTGAAAAAAAAAAAGGAAAATAATAATGTTATGTTCAAATTATCTAATCAAAAGAAATAATTTTAAAACAGTATTTACTCTGAATACAAAATCATAAGTTATTCACAATATAAGAACAGTATAGGGAGACCAGTAAAAACACTCGGGCCGAAATAATAAGTCGCGCATAGCAGCTCGCGCATCCATTTCAAGCTGCAGAGACCTCAGTTTACATTCAACTATGGGAGTGCGAACATCGGTTATGCAGAGCCGTATTAAAGCAATATTTTGAGTCTGATCGAGGAACGAGTCGCTGCGCAGCAGTTAGATGTTTAAATATATCATCTATAAATAGTAATTTAAGTTTCTTTAAATTTGCTAAAGACATATGTAATAAGTAATCCATAATACACTGTACAAACCATAAATGATATTTTACTGCTATTTCCTTACCTATTAACTTATTTCTTAAGTATAACATTGGAATACTTCTCATGAAAGTGAAGTTTAAAATATACATATTTATATTATTCACAAATACAAATTTTTATTTTAGAGCAAAGTTCTGTGCAGAGGCTTCTAATAGAGAAGATTTATTAGAAAAGCTGCTCAGGATTAGTAATAGTTCATACAAACTATGTCAAATACATTTTTAAAATAATATGTTTTCTAAGAGACCGTTCCAACGTTTCCTGCACAAGACGGCTCATCTTCAAATTATGTAGATGATCATATTTCTTGTAGTCACTATAATGAGAGTAAGTCTCAAAACAAAATAATAACAAATATTTTTTTTCCAAATTTACATTTTACTGCACTTTTATCTCCAATTTAACAATTTTCAAAGTTAAGTATACATAATTTCTCTGTTCTGAAAAATACTTGTCTTCTGGTTTACGTAGATCATTTAAGACGAAAAAAATCATAATAAATTATTTGTCCACTAAATTTCAAACGTCAAATTTTAAATTTAAAAAAATCCCAAAAAAATGTAATTATCACTAATAACAAAAAAAGTAAGTAAATATATAAAAATGTTTTGTAGTGCAATAATATATATTTTAAACTCTTTATTTTAAAGAGTCCAAAGAAGTAAATCAAATTTTCACACTGTATGTTAGTAGCAGTAAATGATGTATAGTACATGTTGAATTACCCATTTATAACTGTATAATGAATTATTACATAATGTGGATAGAAATAACGTAAACTTTCATGTGGAATAAGTACGCTTTCACGCGCAAATAAAAATTTCTTATTCCGGTCCCGATCACCGATTCTGTCAATTCTATCGGATGTGCTATCGCACTCACATTTCGAGGTCACCGCAGAAACTGAAAGCAGTTCAAAGTGCCGACAATGGAGTGAAACTGCTGGTCTACCTATGCTGTGATATAAGTGTAAAGATTCATATTACAACACGAGATGTTAAGATTTGGCCGACGCCTCGTCTGATAACAAATCGAGTGTATCTTTTCAAAATGAGTAATTCTGATAGAAATTTACCCTGTGATATAGAAGCAGCGGCAAGCGGAGCGTTCTCAAGTATAGTTCCGACAAAATTTAAAGCGCGGTATAAGTTGGAGTACCAAAAGTTTGAAGATTGATTCAAAACTAACAAGGTAAAGGAGGTGTTTGAGAAAATCATTTTGGCTTATTTTTCCGGAAAGCAACGCTTCCAGAAACCATCTACACTATGGACTCACTCAATGTTGAAAACTATGATTTTGGCTAAGAAAAATCAATATATAAGTAAATTTTGTCAATTAATTGTCTTTTAGAAAAGAAGTTTAGAGGATTACTAGGCCAAAAAGTAAAATTTTTTACAAAGAAACATATTTACTCATGAAGGTTATGATAATTCGCATCTTTGAAGCCTGTCGTTGCGAAGAATTAACTAAGTTAATGTTGGATCATATTCAATACAATGATCTCTATATAAAAATTGTGATTGCAACATAGTTTGGATTGAAGTATCTGGAAGATTACACTGGATATTGTTTTAGAAGGTGCTTAGCCACCATTCTGGTTGATGGCAGCGCAGATATTAAAGAGTAATGGGGGCTGGAAATCTACCGCAGAAGGCTATGTTGAGAATTCTGCAGATAATAAGTAACATATAGCAAAGATCATAAGGTCAAACACGGATTTAATGATTGAAAATTCGAAGTTAAACATCCCCATCACATCTACTTATGGTATACAAATTTCTAATTGGTTTTATAATAATTTTTTAATGACAAACCATTCTTCGAAATAGCTGGTGTTAATAAAAATATTTTCTTTTTCATCGTTACACAAATTCGCAATGATACTCTTTGACTCTTGATATGAACAGCTTGTTTAAATTCGTATTATTTCCTGTAAATAGATCTTTGTACAAATTCAGATCCAGTGTAGTTATTATTTATACATTTAAAAATTACCAAATATGACGTAAGTCAACAAAAAGCTCCGTAACCCAATTATTTTAATAACAGTTAAATTTACTAAATAATTTCCTATTCAGGATGCAATTGATTATTCCGCTAAATACTTTGCTAATAGTATGAAGCCCATATAGCTTTTGCTCATTTTGATGCTAATTTTGATTAAACCGCAAACATTTCTATTTGATTTGGTTACCTTTCGATGCCTCTACATAATTTTAGGTCATCTGTGATTCATGGCAAATAATTTATTCACTTTTGGTACTTCACGAATTGTTTTGCATAAAAAAAAAATATCTCACACTATCAGAGTGTGGACAGGCGAGGCTAAAATGCCATGCAATTTTAATTTTGAAAATCTTGCGGAAATGGAGAGTGCAATAGATTTAAATTCGGGAACATGAAAAAAGTATATTTCTTTCATTTTTTTTTCAGTAAGTGCATGCTGTCTCTCATCAATGTCCCCTTGATTGATTATTTTAATTAATTTTCTACAGGTACATAAAATGAGTTACATAATATTTAAATATCATTTAATAACGTTTTCGAACGAATATCAAAAACCGATACCTACCCTTGAGTATTTACACCAAGAGAGTCAATCCTTAATAAAGACCTAAATAGTTCTCATAATTCCTGTTGTCGTACTGTGTAACAATACGCATTTATTCAAACGAAGGAAATAAAGCGCTACTATTTTAATCTGCAAAAAACTGTGAAGGCGTTTCGAGGGCGTGGCCGCGTGACCCTTTTTCATATACCTGCCTAAATAATAAGATTGTGGCAATATATTTATATTCAAACCATAGATCATAAAGTTTGAAACATAAGCAGTTTATTTTATTGCGTTAGAAGTAAGAATATGAACTGTAAATTAATTAAAAAAAAAACATAAAAATAAGATTGTTAAAAGAGTTTTCAGCGATATGCCAAAATTTACATTTTCTGTTTTATTTCCTTTAAACATATTAAGATAATTCAAATCCTTCTCCAAAGAGACATATAGAACTGCAGATTATCGTGTGGGTTTCTCTTACTGCATAAGATGCATTATTATTTTGCGAAAAATTCATTAGTAAAAATTCTAAAACACCAAGTATCTTTTTTCAATGTTTGATCTAAGTATAATTTTGTGATGGTGTGAAATAAATATTATTTTGTAGTCTTTTTGAAGAGTAATTTTTAAATTAAAATTCAAATAATTTAACATTTGCGCATGCAAATTTAAATAAATTTACATGATACCTACTAATTTTTTTGAATTAAATTTCAATCAGTTGAGAGATACTTGCGTTAATACAAAAAAAGAAAACACAAATAAAAATATTTCAACTTTGATACCTTGTATCTTTTTCCACAGAAATATTTTACGAAGATGTATTTTAGCTATATCTTCATATTTCCTCCCAATGATTTTACTCCTCTTCTATGCCCCCTTGTATATTTTTATCGACACTTGAATGACTTCTTCACTTGAATTTACCAAAGCTGGAGGAGTATGATAAAAGTGTTATCTGACGGTTAATATATTTTAAGCTTTGACTTTCATTGATATGAACTGGATAACTGCACTTCTGTATTTCTTTTTATTAAAAATTCTGATGAAATTACTATAATTACTTATCAGAATTCAAAATCTATCATTATAGCCGATTTTCGCCTTGCGCGGAAAAGTTTTATTCCTGGAATTTTCATCTAGTTTTATTACATTTTAAAAATTAACATTTATTTCCTGCCTGCTTCCTCATGACTAACACATTCGCTTAATAATAAAATAAACAGTAATCCTATCGAATGTCATTAAAGTTATGAATTTTAAGTACATACAAGCTTTTGAAATAACAATGACACTCTCTCAAAACAGTTTTTGAACTTCTCGAAGTTCTGAGTAGAAACTCATTAAATTTATATTGGTAAGTGAAACAACTAATTACTAATGTTAAAAGTTGAAAGCAGATTTCATTACAAATACGTCAGCAGTTCAAAAGAAATAGCAAAATTGAATTTAAAGAGTGTCAATATTATTGCAAACGATTGTACATAACATAATATGTATGAACCAATCATCTTCGATGGGAGGAGCTTTCAAAATTATATATCCAAATTCATGTCATTTTAGTACCTAATATTGCGCCATCTATTAGCAAATAGCCCAAGCGTAAACGTTCTTTTTGAGTTCGTTTCCCATTACGCGAGAGTTGGTTTCCCATTCAGGCCAACAAGGTCTCCCATTAGATTGACTAGTCTTAGTGTATATAGTCAAGGTACCTACATAGAAAACGAAAGAAGACGAACTAATACCGTCATTGCCAAATACAGCCCATTTTCGTGTAAATTTTGATGTGAACACAGTTTAGTACATTCTCGTATACATTTTGAAGTACACCTAACTTTAGTAGGTGTTATCTATTGCAATAATAATGACACCCATTAAAATTAATTTGATGACTTATTTTGAAATACTGACGTATTCATAAATAATATAAATTGAAATCTTCTCAAATTTTAGGCATTAGGGTTAGTTGTTCCACTGACATATAAGATCTAACAAAAAGTTCAGCAAAATTTTGATTCACCACTAAATTATTTTAACGGAGTGTCGTTATTATTGCAATAAATTGTACATTTTCATGCAAATGTTGGGAAGGACCATCTCTAAATGACACTTACCCTCGCAAGTGGCCAAACAAGCTTTTTGGGTCATGAAGTTATTAGCATTTCCGTTGCATCCTCCATATTTAAATTCAACGCATTTTCCAGTTGATGGATCGTACCTCCATCTTGGTAATAAAGCTCTGCAATACCCCTTGACCATTGGAAGTTTACAGATTACTTGATGATCATCTAAAATAAAATTATGTTGAGCATTACCCGCGTTACATTGATGATACATATATTTTTTAACAAATTGACTTTAGAAATATAACTATCACATATCACATACAGGATCATTCACGAATATCTTAGATTATGTATATGTATATAAAACCAAATGAGATACAGGAGCTTTTAAAAACATATTTTTGTAGCTAATGGTTATTTCCGGAAATACCGGAAATTTTGAGTAGAAAACAACACACGTCAGTTAATACTAGATATATTATGACAGTTTGGTTAATTCGAATTATATTCTTTATGTTGATTATTTACCTTCATGGCTAATATGATCGCTACTTAACAAAAAACTCTTAAAAATATCAAAAAATTATAAATTTAACCCTAACGAAGCTTATATCAAAGAAGAAACTTTTGGAGCTCCATTAACGAAATACGACATCCCAGAGAATCTATGCAGTATTGCATTCATTGGTACATAAAAAATTGTAAAACTGTAAGTGTAAAATGAAAATTCTGTTTCACTTTCAATCCGTACATGGGAAAATGTGAAACGTATATATAGGAAAATATGACACACTCATGTTTCACTTTTACCTCGTTTGACCTTATCCAGAAAAATTGAAAGTTTGATAATTGTTTTGGAACTGCTATTGAAAACAATAGGTGCAACACTTTAAGATTTCATCATTTTAAAAATGATACGTCAAATATAACCCGCAAAAAATTATGGAGATTCTTCCAAATCTCACAACTGCATTTTTTTAAATATCAAATAATTTGGAAACTGCTGGATATAGGTACAGGGTGTTCGATTCAATATTTCGTAACATCTCTAAAACTGCAATAATATGCGTATAAGGTGTTCAAAATAAAATTGATGACTACTTCTGGAATTTCCGGAAATAGTCAAAATTTTATTGAACACCGGCATTCGAAATACCCTGTACCTATAGTAATTCTTGAATATATAGGTCTGTTTCCACAGGGATCAGAGACTAGTTTGAAACTGTCAGAAATATTCGTCCAACTACTTCTTAAATTACATGCACTGAAAACACAGTCACAACTACATATTTATGACAGTTTGAAACCAATCTGATTTTTGTGTCTAAGGTTGCTGTGAGTGACACTGTATATAATCCAATATTCTCGAACTGTTCTGTGCTTAAATATTGGTTCACATAAGTAATTAGCTACTCAGCTGGCTATATTAGGTATCAGGTTACATTGATAAAAATTATTAGCGATATTACACGGTGGATTGTTGGTTGTTTATTGCTTTTACCAATAATGTGCAACACACCAGAATGTTAATACTATAACTACAATGGAAAATTTCTACTTATGAATGTGCATTTTTCATAGTAAAACACTGTTTATGTACACATAGAATGTAATTTTACAATATCAATATGCATTTTTAGACAAAAATCATGCAATATTCACACGGAGATTCTTGTAATACAGTATGGATATGGTATTGTTTTACATTAATGTGTGATGCAAACGAGGCGTAAATTTACAAAAATTTTTTTCAGTGTAGGACTGTGTTATATAAAAAAAGTATTTTTTTAGTAATATATAATTGCTATTAATTGTTACTGTTCAGTTCCAAAAATATATCGATATAATTTGTGAATTTTGTTTTCCTTGCCCTGCCTCCTATTAGATCCGGTTGACCCCCGTATACCATATTATTAATAATATAACTTTTTGACGTTTTAAACTCCAGAACATACTCCCGTGCTTTGGGACTCATTAATTACGGATACTAAAGTGGAAGGGCATTCTTTCGTTTTATAAATTAATCTACGTCAAAAGATTAATTAAAACAGACAGTTTTTATATATCGTGATCTATTTCCTTACATACTTGCGGTTAATTTGTAATCAAATTTCTGAGTTTTCAGGCTGAAAATACCCGTATTTAATAAATAATGCAGTAATTATCGTATCGGTATAGTCAGTCGCCGTTTTTTTTTTATTTATAATAAAGCTAAAGAGAAACTAAAATTATGCCACAAATAAATAGCTTCAGACAATATCAGTCGTCGTTGTTAGAAACTATTTATAACATTGACTACTTTTTTTTTATAATAAATGAAATTAAATGATTACAGTTTAATTCTGCATGCGGATACATTTTGGAAAAGTCTCTGGAATTTCGAAGCCAATTATCTTCTACGAACTATGGGTTTATCGTTTATTGTTTTTGTATCCAAAACTGCCCAGGTTTTTCTAGCGATATATCCTGGTCTAGCAGTTCTAAAAATGGTAACCCCAGTAACAATTTAAGTGCTGTTTAGTCTTGCTCTTGTTTTATAAAGGTTTTATGAGGGTTGTTTGTACATTAATTAGTTTTAAATAAGGTTTATTTGATACCAAATATATTTCTATAGTGAAATAATTTATCGATAGCTCTGTAATATACATTAAAACTTGAGAATAAAACTTTTTAAGCTTTCTATGACTGTAGTTTTATAGAAGTTTTATTATTAGGTATCGTCAAACAGGCTTAATAAAACAGTGATTTTAAGAAAGCATTTGAATGAAAATTTGATCTATTGAAGCAATTATAAAATCATGAATTCTTCAAATGGTTTTAGAACCATAAAATACTCCTATAGACTTTCTGAATACTCTTTAAAAACATTTTTCTATTAAGAAAATATACCTTTCTGAAAGAATGACAAAAAAAATTCTTTATTAAATATACTTATCTTATTAGCTTTTTATATACCTCAATAAAATTGAAATGTCTTCAGAAAATTAGGCTAATGGCATATGATAATCTAAGATTTCATAAATTTGTATGCAACATGTACAGAAATATCTAAGTATTAGGTATTATAAATAAACGATGACCAATAATTTTTCCACAAGATTCAAGAACTCTTTTAAGAACTTCCCTGACATCAGGGTTTTACAGCATGTATTGAAAATACTTTTACTCATATGAACCACCAGACATATCAATTAACTTAGATATAGATAAACTGCCCACATTTGAGAGCAAAAAATGTACCTATGTATTGAAACTATATCATAATATAACAAAAAAACACTCGCAAGCAATAACAAATAGGTTAGAAATTTAGGCGGGAAACATAAAACCATTCATAAGACCGCAATAAAGCTAAGCGGTCTTATGAATGTTCTGGCATAAAATAGGATTATAAAATTTTATTCAAGAGCAAATTGGTATGCATATGCGAACATTCAGTTTTATCTAGGATTATAAGAATTTATCTCAGTTTAAGTTAAATTACCTATTACTTTCTTAAGAGTTGAATATCTTGATAATTATTTAACAAACATAAAGTAGTTTTATTCCAAAAGAGGCCGTTTTAATATTGTCTCTATTTTTGACGAAGGGTCCTCCATTTTTAATAATTGAAACAGAAGCTATTAAATATTTTTATTTCACTATTTTCTATATAAGAGTATTTATTTTAATAGATCCAGATTATAATAATTATAAAGATAACAATAAGTTTTTATAAAATTTAAAAATTGTTATAGAACAGTAGACTGTTTGTCGTTTGAAAATTTTGTATCGACGTTATTTAAATAGTTTTTTGGAAAGGTATTTGTAACAAAATAATTTTATTGACTTGATGCTCTGTAGTCTTCTCACAACATTGCAAACATCAATAAATTAAAATATTCGTGGAATATGCAAATTTACCTTTTAATGACAACATAAAAGTTTCAATAAAACCCTTTAGTTCATTATAGTTTTTATGACACTAAGCTTGCATCTAGACAACGTGATAAGTTGTTCTTAAGTACGATAAGTTTTATAATTGAGTTAAACATTTAGCTTTGACAGCCTACTCTTATTATCTTATCTTATCGTTATTCTTTGGTTCTTTTCATATTTATTAGAATCTTTACGTTACTGTCGCAGAAGTAGACTTATTAAGAAACTAAAATTGTTCCTTGGGACCTTCACCTAAGTAACATTTAAAAATTATTAAAATGCTAAAAAGTTAATAACACTGGATGTTCTGAAAGTCCGTCAGGAAACTCCGGGGGTAATTTTATGGATTCAAATAATAGCAGTATGTAATGAAATTGTTTTCGAATTGTCAATTGTTTGTAAGTTACAGCTTGTTAAAGTTCAATTTTTTTATTTTTCTTTTTAAATAACTTATTTAATTCAATTTTGATCATTCACTCATTTGGCACACCCACTAAGTAGGTCAAGCTCTATTGGGCCAGCCAAAGAAAAGTTTTATTATGCGCCGCTAGAGGGTACTTTACCTAAAACTCAGAATTAGTTTTATTCATAATTTTTCTTTCTTCCTATACATCACAGAAATTTAGATATTATTAAAAAGAGAAACAATATCAGAAAAAATTATGTTCTCTTTATTCAAGCCGACAAATGAGGATCTTGCTGCAATAATGACGCAGCTCCAAAATTGTTTAATTTAAGTAAAACGGAAAAAACGTTGTAGACAGTAATTTTATATCAGATATCAGTTTTTTGTTTTCGAGTTACAAAAGGACATTAGTAAAGTGTAATAAATACCATAAAACTAATACTAATTAGTAAATATGAAGTTGGTATTTTTTTTTTACTGGAGCTACATCCTTCTTGCATCAAAATATCTTTTTCCAGCTGCTAAAAGTTTTTTCCGTTTATTTCTAGCCCATTGTGATTTATCAGTCGACTTTCTAGTTTTTATTTTAACCTCCAAATCATCACTTCCGCTACTTGACGTATTATCGGATGTATCTGCTACGTATTCATCACCACTATAAGGTTCGGATTCACTACTCAACACTTCCATATTGAATAATATATTAAAACACAATCAAAATCACTGCAAATATTATTAGGAAGACGATAGTCGAATACGTGATACAAACAAACAAACGACTAACCTGTTACTACTGTTACTAAACAGTAGTAACTCTAGTAACCTAAAAGGAATATCTGATAAATATCAAAACCAAATTCGTTGCGCGTTGGGAGCAAGAGTGACGCAGCTCCTTGGAGCTACATCTCTGTTGCATCAAATGATGTGTGGCGCATCTCCATTATTTGCTATTAAAGTATATAAAATCATCGGATCTGCGTCGATCTTGCACCAAAGAATGTTAAATGTCTGTTACTATCTATCTGGCACATAACCCTATATCTGTTATAAAATGGAGCTGCGTCGTTCTTGCTGCAAAGTCCTCAAATGTAACCGTTTAGAAGGAAATCGCTATTAAAGTTTTATTAAACATTAAATTTTTAATATTTTTTTCTGTAATTAATCAAGTTGCCATGCTTCAAATAAACCTCAGTAATTTTGGTTTTACAAATTGTAACAAAAATTGCTTAAAGCAGATATGTTTTATTTTTCACCATAATAGTTTGAGAAATGGCTCAGTAATGATCAAGTAAGTATGGAATACCGTGACGTACATTTTTGTTATGGACAAGCAAATGGTAATGCAGAACAAGCTCATTGAAATTACGTAGATGCTTCCCTAATAGAAAATTACCACATGCCCAAACAATCGCTAAGATTCATAGACGTTTGAGGCAGCAAGGGCCTTTTAAAAATGATAATTATGACACCGGAAGACCAAGAACCACGAGAACTGCAGAAAGGAAAGAGTGTTAAATGCAATAGAAATTAATTCGGCTATAAGTATTTGCTGCTGAAGAGGATATTGCTTATTCTTTAGTTTGGAAAGTTCTCCACGAGCAACTTCTTCATCCATTTCATGTGCAAAAAGTACAAGTACAATATTTATGAACAACCACTGTGTAGTTTACGGCACTGTAATAGCATTATGATGAGGATAATGCATTTATTCATAATATTTTATTTACTGACGAACCTGGTTTTATAAGAGATGGTATTACATCATATTACAAAGCTGAAAACAAAGTATTGTGGTCAAAAATCAAATTTATATCTGCTTTCAACAATTTTCGTTACAATTGGTTACACTAAAATTGCTAATGATATTTATTTGAAGCATGGCAACTTGATTAATTACAGAAAGAATGATTAAAAATTGGATGCTTAACAAAACTTTAATAGCAATTTACTGCTAAACGGTTACATTTAGGTATCGGTTTGAATGAATGAGTACATAATTTTTTCTGATATAATAATAATAATAATAATACTTTATTATTAGCTTTAGCTTTTAAACATAGGTTCACACATTTATGAATTTCATACAAAATAAAAAATTTGAGATAACAGCTGACATCATACCAACAACAATAACAATACATGAAATTGATACAAATTAGCCACTATAATTTATCGAGATGCAATTTTGAAATTGCCCCCACACTAACAATTTCTTTCTAGCAAGAAACAAAAGTTATGAGTAAAACTAATTTTGAGTTTTAGGTAAAGTGCCCTCTAGCAGCGCATAATAAAACATTTCTTTGACTGGTCCAATAGAGTTTGATCTATTTAGCGGGTGTGCCAAATGGGAGAAGAATCGAATTTGAATTAAATAAGTTACTTAAAAAGAAAAATAACAAAAAATTAAGGTGAGAAATAAGTTCATTACATACTGCTATTATTTTAAACCGTAGAGTCACCTGCCGGAGTTTCCTGATGGATTTTAAGAACACCCAGTATAGTAAGCAGCAAAGTTAAATCTAGTTTAAGCTTTTCGAAAATGTTCACTCTTACCCTTTGCCGCCGGTCTACATAAAGCCACGGCTAAGGTGGCGACGATCACAACAAAAATCATTTTACTCATCATTTCCACTCTGGTTTTCCCTGCTTTTCAAATTGTTGCACGCACTCACGGTCTGTGAAATTTCTCAGAGGGTCGGTTGATTACTGAATGAAATCCAAATTGGCGGGTCGGTATATAAAGTGTCGCAGCGAAGGTGTTACGTTATATCCTACGTGATTACCAGGTGAAATGGAATTACCTACGTCAAGCGTCATACTCCTACCACCAGCTTTGTTTCGGGCTTCCAGACTAGTCGGCAGTTCATGCACCCCTTTATTTACAAATATGATACGGCTTGAATACTGATGACTTGTGTGCTGGTGCTGCTGACACGCTGATCCAGTTGCATGTTTGTACAGGGTGATTATTTGATCGGATGCCAGTGGGGAAATAGCCTCATTTTGCCAAATACGCGCAGAAGAAAGAATGTATTATTTTAATCGAAATGGTGCTTCTCCTAGACAGTTTCGTGAAAAAGTAATATTTAAAAATTTAGTCTTGCTGCGGCCTCACCCACCTCGCAAAATGGAACTTTAAAAGAAGCGAATTATTTTATAACTATCGAATTGCGTTGTTTAACGAACAGTTTGATTTTATAGAGCAAATAATTACCATAATTTTGTTCTCGAAGAAAGTAATTGTGTAAAATTGTTTTATAATAGTTTTTACAGCGTGTTTTATAAAACAAATAATTTTCAGTTCTTTAAAATTTTTAAAAAAGTATTATAATACGTTATACAACATTTAGAAAAATTATATATAAGGATTGTAAGCATATTGTAAAAGAGTTTTATACTTAGACAAATGACTGTTAAGATATTGTCTGAAACTATTTATTTGTGGCATAATTTTTGTTTTTCTTTAGTTTTATTGGGTTTTTGCCACACTTCTGAAAAATAATAAAAATTAATTAAATAAGCCCTTGCGCCAAACGGAACAGTCAAGGGTTATTTTTGAAACTAAGTTTGCCTAACCAAAAAATCTCACACTGAAAAAAGCAGATGAGTAAAAAATAACAAAAATCACATCACTATCGGGCACTTTCGTAATATTGACGTTTCGAAAAACTCTCTGTTTTCGTTTTCAAAATAGTAGTAAAATATTAAACTGTCAAACTTGACAAACATTTAATATTAATCATTATTTATAGAAAATCAGAAAATACAAATAAAGGATTATTTGAAATTGCTATGCTTTGTTAGGCGAATAGATTAATTTAAGAAAGAATTTGTTAACTATTTGACGATTTTTCCAACCTTCAAATTAATTAATTTTCTATTTCTATTTTACGAGTATCGTCCAATGTCGTTATTTACTTGTACTTATTAATGGTAATTTGCGGTTTGAAAAATTACAATGAGTAATTTTATTATGAAATATTAATAAATCTCGTAACAACTCTTTAAACCAGAATATCCAATTTTTCCAATGTTGAAAAGGCGCGCTTATTTATTGAATAATGAATAATATCGTTAGCGTATTCCTCACATTTTCCTGTTCTTCGGCGGTACTTGAGGTCCTGGGCATTCTCATTTCACATTACACAGTTACAGTACATACATAAAACTTAAGTAAAACGAATCAGATACGACAATAAAATTTTAATTACAGTACACTGAAATTTTAAATACAATATATTAAAAACAAGGAAAGACCATACAATATAGCAAACTATATTAGACTGTCTCTGTTGGACTCTCACAGTGATGGGGTATGCCTCTGAAATGTCTCTCTCCCGTAAATGGCTACCAACAAGTTCCATGCTCTTCATCTCTTTCTTGTTTATATGTTATTGGTATGGGGCATGCTTCGGATGCGTCGTTATTTATTTTATGCCAGTGGCGGTTCGTGGTAGCTGCAAGAGGCGAGGCCCAAATAATACATAAATAGGAATAAATTTACACGTCTCCCCTGAGGTAATATTCCTTGACGTCTTGTACATTTTTTATTATGGAGGTCTTCGCCAATAGCCCTACTATAACCATAAATTAAAAAACTAAATAACATCAGAACTCCAATTTTTATTTCCAATATAAATAATAGAGAAAAATATATAAGTTTCAGCATCTAATAATTTAAAAAATTGTTCCTACGTGTTTAGAACAATAAAAAATATGAAAAAATATAAAAACCAATTTTCAACTACTTATCTATTTATATACAAAAAAAACTGTTCGTCTCTCTACAAAACATAAAGTTCGTTTTTCAACTTATCTATGTCAAATATGTTTGCATACATTTGTAGTAAACAATCAAACGATATTTCCGGAAATTTGTTTGCATATTTGGGATATTTTAAAGCGTTGACCGATTATTCAAAATTTGTCGTTTCTCTACTTCATTACGTATTGAAAAGGGCATTTCAAACAGAGATAAAACAATATCAATAATATATATTTAAATTAGGTTCCTATTCTATGTTAAATTTAGTCTTACCTTGTAAGGAAGTTGTTTTTTATTTATTTAAATTAATCCTACCTGCCTTATCCCTAAAACTTTACCACCGCGCTTACCACCTAATCTTCAGAATATTTAAGAAGTCACATTCAACTAATCAACCACTAACACTAACCACTGGAAATTTAAAACACATATTAACACTTGAACAATCGATGAATCGCGTCACACACTTAAAAAATCTACAGTTCACAGGTTACCTACGGTCACTAGCCACTATCACATCGTTCATTTGCCGTGGAACTAAAAACTTGAGGCGCCAGAAATCGGGCCTCAGTACTCGAGCGGACATGGAGCGAAAAACATTTAACGGTCTTGCGTGGTGGGGGAAACCATAACGTATAGACATGTGCGACGCAATTTGAGGCTCGCAAAATTCGGCCTCACTGTGGTGGGATTGGTGGGTGACCCGGACTCCCCACGCGGGTTGAAGCAGAAACGGCGGGATATTGAAATGTAAACCAGAGGTACGTTATAACATACGAGGGCTAAGATTGAAGCAATTATTTGAATTCGTTACATTGATTTTTGATAAATATGGGTTATTAAAATATACAGTGAAGCTCGGCCTCAGTTGTTTCATACGACGAGCCGCCACTGTCTTGTGCTTTTTATGAACGTATTGAAGATTGCACATACACATTATTCTGTACTAGTTATTACCGTTATTACGATTCACAATTATTTTTTAAACAAGAATATGGTAAAGGTAAGCAAATAAATTAATTTAATCTTTTATTATTTTAATCTTTTATTATTAGTATATTACAGCTTTCTAGGTTTTTCTAATTATGCGATTATATGGAACTTATTGTGGTAACCAATTGTTGAATATGAAACTTAACCATATAAATAATAAAGGACAGATCAATAAACAAAGTTATATTACAAGATCGTTGATCGTTTGCAAACAGTTGATGAACTGAACCTAATTGCAATTTACAAGAAATATGGCTTTCTTCTCTCCTCATATAAGCTTATTAATTTATTACAAAAATAATAAACGTGCATTACAACAACAATCGGAAAAAATATGTTTAGCGAATCTTCACGCAAAATAGCCAACTTTTTAAAATACCTGAATTTAGAGGGTATACACGGGACGTTATTTTTATCTTAGTTAACGTAGTCGTCTAATATAGACTTTTTTTTACTTTTCCTCAGTGGTTTTGATATTTTAAATTTCTGTAAAACGTTTGAATCAATGAATACATAGGTATAGGAACAAAAAAAAGAAGATAATTATGAATAAATGATTAGTTCTATTATTTAAACAATAAATGGCGGATGGTATAACAATATATCACGGTTCTTTCTTTCAACTGGTGATCTTTTACACAATGACTATAAAATGGAAATGTTTTGAAACAATGAACATGAATACATTATTCTGCAGGGAAAACAAAACTAAAAGAAGAATATAAAAGAAAAATATTAAAATTTATAGGAAAATGCAGACAAAGGTTGTGCTTATTATTTTTTTTATAATGTCGAACAAGGAACTTAAAAAAAAATTGGGCTTACGGAGATAAGTTAAAGGAAAGAAATACGAAATAATTAATATTTGATATCAGTAACTTAAATGTTAAAACTTCATATATTATGACTGGTCATTTGTAACAGACGTTAATTAGTTTAAGAAGAAACTAATAATTAAAAACATTCTGATAATTTTTTTAAAGAGATGTGACTAAAACAAGGCGAAGTCTTGGACTTTACCCTAGGTACAGTATTTTACTGTTGAGTCAATTATATATTTAGAAACAATTATAATTTACATAATGCTATAAACTTTTATCACTTCTCGTTTAATGTAAAACCAAATTTATTCATAATTTATATTTCTGAATACAAAATTAGAAAACAAATGTATCACGGATCCTGTTGGGTATTCCTTACAAATTCTGCACGAATTTATATGGGTTGTATGTCAACCATGTTACATAATATTTAAATTAGATTCAAATTATGTGAATGAACTGTTGTTCTAATTCTCCCTATTACAATTCTAACGGACAAACGAAGTCGATGAAGAAACATTTTAAATTTTGCTATAGTCGAGGTCCAAAATAGTGAGTGATTCATGTTATAATCCCGTTCACCATTTAAAGCAGTCAACACAGATAAATACATGCAACCCTATATTTATCGTATAAAATTTAATTAGCGCATATCTCTGAGAACATGACCGTTTACACAGTTTCTGCTGCAGCAAATGCGCATGCACCAGATCGAAATGCTCAACGCGCACACTCCAGCTGCCATGGGCGTGCGCGTGGGAAAATTTGGGATATATCTTCCCACTAATTTAATTGTGAATGTAATTAATTTATTAATGATTTTGTGTTTGTATTCTTAAGAATGAAGAACAATTCAAGCTCTACAGCATATTCTCAATCGCAATATCGGATGATGAAGTGTATGAAGGAATTAGGGTGCTAGGTCAAAATATGAGTGTAAGTGATGAATTCGCGGAAAGAAGAGGCAGAGGGTGATGATACAAAATACGCGAACAATTAATGGATGGTATTTTAAACAGACCTTTCGTCAACAAAAAAAATCAGGTTTCTATTTCACAGAATTAAACTTTTCCTGGAATATCTATAGGGGTGTTTTTACAAATTATGCGTGACATGAAGTTTCGTTTTATAAAACGAAATAGAAAGAGTATACTGATAGAAAAAGATGAAATAGTGATATGCCGAAGAAACTATTTAAAACAAATATTATTATGGGTGGATCATTAATAATGGACCATAAAGCAGGGGGACATCTTTGGAAAATATGAAGATATAGACTAAGTATGTCTTAGTAAAAAGATACAGAGTGTCAAAGTTGCAATTATTTTTCCGTTTTTATTATTTTTATAATAACTTGAGTCCTACTGCTCATCCGAGAGAGTTACTCTTAACATTTATAAAATAAGATAATCGATTAATTCCTACCACAATACTGATTTTCTGAAAATACATTTCAATAGCATTTTTGAAATCGCGCATAAGCAGACATTTTTAGGGTAGTTTTCTTGAATACGGTAGGAATTACTCTACTAAGTGTGCCTAAAAAGAAAAAATAATTTTAACGTTGACATCCTGTATCTTTTTCCACAACAACATATTTATTTTATTAAGACATACTTTGCTGTATCTTCTTATTTTGTCTCAAAGATATCGCCCTGCTCTATGGCCCATTATTAATGATCCATCCTGTATTAAAGAATATCCAGCATATACAATTATTTTAAAAATCAAAGTTTATTGCTGCTCTAACTATAACATCACCACTTCACTGAAAGAGCTTCGCTTCGATTCTGTTTCATCTATTTCATCCATTACCTATACTTATTATGTAAAACTGGCCAATCAACCACTATCGATAATCGTCCTCGATCAATAGTTACGTGTGAATGGGAACACCCTGTACATGTATCTAATGACATTTATAGTTACAACTATACGAATATTTTAAATAGTTGTTGCTTATGCATTTTACTATTTGTATAAATAATATTTGCACTCTTTTCGCTTTACCGAAGCTTCCATTCTTAGATTGGAATTGGTTAGCGCTTCTTGGTATGATTGATTTTCCAATGTTGTCATCGAATTTATTTCTTAGCATTCCGTGAGAAAAACACAGATCTTCATCATTTATATCCTTCTTCATATGTCGACCAAGCAATGTTATACTCGCGACAAGAATTCAGACGACTTACGTCATGCGAACAAATGAATAAATCATTATATTTTCATCAAAATATTTAAGAAACTGCAACTGATAGGAATAAAACTATATACTACACTAAAAGTTTGCATTAGTTATTGCACTAAATTGCAAAAAATAATTGTTTTTAACCCGACCAAATATCGAAAATTACGTTGACAATAAAAACAAATGTGTAACGTCAGCCGTGACGTAAGACGTCTGAATTCTTGACGCGAGTATATCAATCTTATCCAAACAAGCTTAGTAAATTTATTATACATGGTGTCCCATTTTCGTTGTAATTGCAGGGTATCTGGGAAACTACAAGAGATAGAAGGATGCGGATGAGGAACAGGATGGGCTACTTTTCGAAAAACTTAAGATACCTCTATCTGAATTTTCATAGATAGGCACAAAAAGAAATAAAAAAAATAAACTAGTTTTAATGGATTCTTTGTATCTCAGAGATAGCTGAGATATCGAAATGGTGAAGACAGACTTCTTTACGTAGAATTCAGTGGCGTACTTTCAACTTCTCTACAGGGTGTTTCTTTTTAATTATGACCCAAACATATAATTTCATAAACTGAACACCTTGTATATTTTTATGTATTTCAATTGCTTTATTTTTTCTCTTTATAATGATATATAACAATTTCAATTTTATATTTCGGAAATTGTCAAAAAACGTAAATTAATAAAACTGATGTTGCGTGTATAGTTTGCCATGCATTTTTATATAATTATACAAAATTTTATCACTAATTCATTTTAATCATTAAAAAATAATATATATAACAACAAGATCTCAAAACATTAGTTTACCATGTTCACGTTAAATCTGAGGAGCACTTACGTCAACAGTTGGCAGCTGGTTGTAATGTAATAGGAGTTGCTGTTGCAATTGCTGCATGTGCTTGAGCTGCAATTTCAAGAAGATCTGAAGCATGTATTTTGGCTGAAGGTGGCCATTTCCAACATTTGTTATAACAGATCATAGTAAAGTAATTTCATTGTTAATTAATTATTTTGTCATTATTTTAAGTAATATAATGAGTACCTAAAATGCACTTGAAGAGATAAATCTATTTTATTGTTAATCGATTTGGAATACTCTACGTATATAACTCTATCAGAAGTAATTTTCACCATTCCAATATCTCAGGTATTTTCTAAGATACGAAAAATCCATTACAAATAGTTGTTTTTTCTAATTTAGCCCTGGATCTCAGGAACGAAGGGGTCTATGAAAATTCCAAAAACATCTTCGAATAATTTCAGTTCATATGACACTTCATAAACATACTCAGATGTATCAGTAAAATGATTATACAACAAAAAGACACAATTGTACAACAAACTCTATAAGAAATACATTAAAAATACATTTAAGAACAAATGTTTTTGATTTGCTGAATAGGACAAACAAATATATCAAGTGAATCATTGATATTATGGTAATGTTTAATCATTTGGTATAATGGTGCGTTTGTGTGAGGTACAGGCACAGTACAAAACATGACTGTTTCTTGAATTAAATGTAGGTATTCTAAGAAAACTTTGTGAAAGAATTCCCTCAGATTTAATGTAATTACATATGACCTGGAATAGGTAGAGTATTGAACAAACTGCTCTACACGATGAAAGACTACACAAATTAGTACGCTGTAACAAAATCTCATTAGCTATTCCTCTAGGGGCATATTCTCCATTGATCATCAGAATTGCAGACTTCATGAATCTGCGTTGCACTTTTCCTATTGCAGTCAGATGACTGCTATATATAGGAGACCAAACGACTGAAGCGAATTCAAGTTTAGAGCGCACAAATGTATATAACAGCTTTAGCGTATCTATATTTGCAAAATTTTTAGAATTCCGTATAACAAAACCTAAGCAGACTTAGTGATGGTATTTATGTGTTCAATGAACGATAGCTTTTCGTCAAACAGTACACCAAGGTCTTTGACAAACTCAGGTCTACATAATATGATGTTGTTAAGCTCATAATTATATAATATCTTGTTTGATTTCTTGGTGTAGGACATAACATTACATTTGTTAGCATTTAATTGTCATTTTATTTAATAGACACCATTCATTAATATTATTTAAACATTGCTGGAGCATGTAGCAGTCTTGTAAAGAGTTAACTTCTGTAAAAATGTTTAGATCACCCGCATATAAGAGGTATTTAACATTAAAATGATTAATAATATCGTTAATAAACAAAATGAACAATAGGGGACCAGCACGGGACCCTGAGGTACTCCTGATATCTTTATTAGATTTGAACCCCCTAAGTTGTACATACAATTGATGATTTATAAAATACGAAACGAATAGATGAATTAGCGAATCTAAGAAACCATATGATTGTAGTTTTAATAATAAAATATTATTATCGATTTTATCAAATGGTTTTGAGAAGTCAGTATAGATTACATCTACCTGACTTTTCCTATCAATAGCTTGGGCAATAAATTGCGGTTTACATACAAGATTCGAAACTGTTGAGCGACCAGCTATAAAACCGTGTCGACATTTAGATATGCAATGGTGAGAGATATGGTCATGCAGTACAGCTTCAAACACCTTGCAAAAATTGTTTAAGATTGCCATAGGTCCATAATTTTCAATTTTATTACGATTACCTTTTTTGAATACAGGGTAAACTCTAGCTCTCTTCCATTTGTTTGGAAAAGTTGATTTATTTAAAGCAAGATTAAACAACATACAAAGTGGTTTGCATATAATTATCGGACAATATCTGAGTAAAACTACTGGAATGAGATCTGGCTCTGCTGTCATATTAGGTTTAAGTCTTTTAATTGCCAACATAACCTCATTTTCAGTAAATTCAGATAATATCAATAGGGCAATCCAACGAACTGTCAAATCACTTTAAAAATGGCGGCTGTAGGACAAACAACTCAACATATGATAAGCAGAAATTTGTGATTTTGTGTACTTAGAACTGTGTGTTTGGCTCATTATATTTTATACCTATTTCGGAATACCAAGGATAATTCAGACTATCATAATGGTTTTGTTTTGTTGTGTTATGAATTGTTGGAGTAGAGGACAGCGAGAAGATCAAGTTAGATTTTTAGGATTCCTGCTGCATTGAATTATAGACATAGAACTGATTTCAATGAACTCTTTCATATAAAACGGCAAAAGTGGCTTTGTGCAATATAACGGCAAGACCTAACTCAAGAAAAAATTAAATACAGTGTCGTTTGTTCAAAACATTTTGTATCGGGTTAGTTAATAAAAAGTTATATACAACAATTTAAAAGCATATATTTCAGGTAAACCGGCTGCATTAACAGATAATTTACATCTTGATTGGATTCCTTACATTGCATTTGGATTATCAAATTACCACTGCAACGTTGTCAGAGACCAAGATAAACGAAAATGTAGTGTTGTGCTAATGTTTTCTGAAGTTTTAAATATCTGCAATATTTATATGTAAAAGTAATATATACCTACCTATGCAGGCCCCTATTTTCCATTGGGCACTGAGCAGGGTCCTGCGATTAGTGGGGCCCCCTAGTTCCTGCCAGATCAGCAACTCTTTCATATCTCATATTAGAAAGTGAGCCTATTTCCCATATATTTATATTATAATAAGAAAAAGTGGGTTTATATTTTAGGTAAAACGTTCTAGTTGCTGAATATTCGTAAAATTATTATTATTCTCAATATTAACTGCACTTTGGTATATCTACAATTTTTTTATTTCAAATGGGCCGAGGCAAGAAATAGTTGACTAATCAAAAATGAACTTGGTGCATTAAATTTTGATTTTCCCTGCTGCTAATGTTTTTTATTGTGCTGTAACAAACTTTAAATTATTATTGCAATGCCGCAATTATTTAAAATATCAAAAAACCAGTTGATTATTAAACATTTTGTACTATTTATCTATGCACCCAATTTTTTTAGAATTGTATATACAACTTATTTTTAATATTTTTTATTAAATATATTTTAGATTTTTTCTATGAAATGGACTTTTATTTATTATTTATAATTTTTGTCAAATATATGTGAATTGGAAACAGTGGCATTATTAAGAATTTCAAGCCCCCGCAGAATTTTTCTTTAACTGAAAATAAATTCTGCCATGTATCTACGTATAAATAATTGTTAAAATCAAATTACGTACCTCTATAATAGTTTACTAATTAATTATATATAACTGCAAATATTGTTATTAATATATTTTTTTTATTAATATTATATATAGTATTCTCCAGGGCCCTGAATTGCTAGGGCTGGCGGGGGTGTAATTATGCTACTAGTTGGAGAGAAAAAAGAACTTAGGTACCTATTTATAAATAACATATTAAAAACTTGTAGACTGTATTTAATTTTTTCTTGAGTTAGGTCTTGCTGTTTTATTGCATTAAGCCACTTTTGCCGTCTTATATGAGAGTTCATTGAGATCAGTTCTGTCTATAATTCAATGCAGCAAGAATCCTAAAAAATCTAACTTGATCTTCTCGGTGTCCTTTACTCCAACAATTCATAACACAACAAAACAAAACCATTATGATAGTCTGAATTATACTTGGTATTCCGAAATAGGTATAAAATATAATGAGCAAAACACACAGTTCTACACACAGACAAATAACTAAAAGTTCTACACAAAAGCACAAATTGCTGCTTGTCATATGTCAAGTTGTTTGTCCTACAGCCGCCATTTTTAAAGTGATTTGACAGCAAGGTGACAGTTCGTTGGATTGCCCTATGACAAAACATTGTCTGAAGTAAAGTGATCTGACACATTTATATTACCATCATTATGTTCTTACTGGAAATAAAAGGACAATTTTTATGTGAACTTGATTACCAAAGATATATATTTTAGTAGCAGGGATGACACTTTTTTCGGAGAATTATTTATACAAGTGAAAGTCCGCACAGCAAAGAGGTTTATGTTTACAACGATTTAAATTTAGAGGAAGGGTAAAAACGTACAAGCGTTAGTAATGCGGCACACATTTATTGGAAAGTACAATAATTCTTTATTAGAGAAAAGAACGGGGTTTCCCTCTATTTCATTTGCCGCAAAGAGACCCCTGTTAGTATAAATCACCGGTTATGCGAACTGGGGAGACCTGTAAACAAAAATTATGTGTAAAAATGTTTTTCATAATTTTGGGTACTCCTGGGCTTCCTGGTTTATGAATATTTGCACCGTGCTAATAATAACACAAGGACATTTATCATTTTTGCAGTGCGTAAATATTATATTATATTTAGATAAGGATTCATTATGTTTGTAATATAAATTCTTTCGTTATTACTGGTGTGGAAAATATTTCTCTCATAATGTGGTAGAGGTAAATACATTCAACATCAATCATAGACAATTTAATTAAATTGGATGGCTAGCCTTCCAATTCTATTAAAATGTTTTTGGTAGCCTAAAACATTTTCAAATTAAAGTCGCAGTATTTCTTGCCATTAAATGATCAAAGGGCATAGTCGAATAAGTATATGTATGTGCTGCCCTCTCGGATTTATTTCAAATTTTCTGTAGAAGTCAGGAACAATGTAAGCTTAAATTTCCCAGAAGATTGTCCCAAAAACATTTTTTATGGGAATTATGTGGGTTTTATGAACATTTAGTTTCTAGAACTGTTTGTCTGATTTTGAGGTTCAAAAATTATGTAACAGAATTTAATACGACAACACTGTAAAAAAAATACTTTTTTTGAAAAAAATAAACGAAAAAAATTCTAAAAATTATAAAAATATATGCAGATACTATCACCATGTTCTACCATAAAAATGTTTGATTTATCTATGCTCTATCCTTAAACTAAGAGGAGTGGTTCAAATTTTTCGCGTTAACGTTGTCACTTTGTAGGTTTATTTTGGTTTATTCTTCCTCCTTGTTAATCCAGAATCAAATAAAATAGTTTTTTTCATAACTCAGCAATGAATTGTATTGTTTTTTGTGTATTTTTCTTGTTTTTTTTTAATTTATCTCGAAAATAATTTAGATATATTTTGTAGTTAACTTTTCTCTGTGTATACAATATGATTTCTTCATTATCT